>CANJKZ010000498.1:55000-655000 GCA_947471745.1 Closterium sp. Naga37s-1 | reverse complement strand
AGGAGGCGGAGCCGATGGAGAATCGGCTGGAGGGGCGCACGTCCGCCTCGCTGTACCCGCTTATAGCATACGCCTTCACCGCGCCGCCCGGCAGCCCGCCAATCACGGCGTCGGAGCCGGGCATGCTGCCGTCCGGTGACCACGCCACAGCCACCCACCCTCCAGCCGCCGCGCCGCCCACCTGCATGGCGAGAGAAAGGCTCTTGCCGCCCGCGGCGAGGGCCCAGTGCAGCACGAGACTGGGCAAGCGGAAGTAGTGGTAAGAGAAGGAGGGGGAGTGAGAGAAAGAGGAGGGAGGGAGGGTGAAGGAAAGGCGGGGTTGCGGGAAGATGGAATGGAGAAAAATAGTTAATATCATCAACGTTAAAGGCATTTGAGGTCGGAGCCGGGGAGCGCGGTGTGAATGCAGCCACACGGCGATGGTCAGGAGCGAGTGGGAGAGAGAGTGGTAGAAGCGAGAGAGAGAGAGGTCGTACTCGGATCCGGAGAGTGCGACGGATGACGTGTATCCGGCGATCGACGACGCCGAACAGCCGCCCGCCGCCGCGGGAGTCTTCACGGCGAGTTTAGCGACGGTTGTAGTACCGACTAGGCCAGTTGTCACAACAGCCGCCGACTTCGACGAGTGTAGCGGCGAGCGCACGAGCCTCCCACGCCCGGCTCGGGTAGCAGCAGCCGCGCCGCCGGAATGCCTGGGTCGGTTCGGTACGGTGTACGCACATGCTGCCAGAAACGTCGGGTCGACGTGCACCTGCAACACAAGCAGAAGCAGCGCGGCGGCTACGAGGGCTCTTGCTGGCACCGCGACCACGGGCTTGAGACTTGGGCGACTCGGGCTCAGGGCCCGAGAAGAGGGAGATGGCATCCTTGTGAGAAACAAGCTATTCCGAAAGCAAGAAATGTGGATGGACTCAGACTTCTGCTGAGGGTTTGCTTGGTTGTGAGCTGGAAGAAAGAGACTTTGTAGCCAGTCAAGCAGGTGAGGTGGGGTGGTTGTGTTCAGGTCAGGCTTCCTTCCTGTCCACGGTTGGCGCGTGGAGGGGGGGGTGCGCAGACCAATAGGTTCAGTACAGTACAGAACAGTAGAGCAGTGGCGAGCAACTCGACTCGCCTTCCTCGCCAGCACCCCCCAGTCGCTGCTCCGCCGCCATTCTACAGAAAAAAATGATACTAAAGGGATGTGGTACGGTGCGGAGGGGGAGCTTACAGCTTATCCATGGTCATTCCACCTGCGGCTCGAAGAATGATGGGGCAAACAAAGGGGTCAAGACGTGACGTGGCTGAAAGAGCTCAGAAATTCCGTTGACTATTTCAACAGCTAGAGCTAAGTGGCAAATCCACCCCGCATGGATATTGCTGTTTCGATTAGAAAACACAGCGTTGCGATGCTGCCATTGGAGTTCATTCTAAGTACAGTTAAGCTCTTGCCGAGGTGTGAGCACACCCACCGACACATTATCCAAAAGGGGGTTGTGAAATTACTTGAAACAACCTGGCCATTCGTTTCTGCCTGAGTATTCTGGGTCGAATCTACTTCATATAATTAGATGAAAACCAATAAACATATATTTCTTGCATGGAGCTTAAGGACGTACATGCATGCATACAAGCGAATAGCTAGCCAGCCAACATACAATCATTATGGACGCGTCCCCACCCTCGATCGAGCGCAGGATCGCTGTCAAAAACCAATCGGGCACACCGATCGCAGGATCGGGACAAGATAGGTAGGACGTGACAGCAGCGTTGAGATCGCGCGGATCGATTTCGAGCCCAAGGTGACAGGATCGAAAGGTTAGGGGGGAACTGTCAAGAACGAAAGTGTTGCATTCACAATGTTGGTTGGGGTACATAAACCTAACCCTAAGATTTGTACCCCCTATGACACACATCACTAACACTACAACATTTGACACACCCCCATAGTCCAAGTGAGGGGTGTCAAGCAAAACCAAAAATGTACGGTCACAAGATCAGTCACAAAGAAACGAAGCTCAGGGTGGATCACAACGTCACCACACACTCTGAGCACAAACAAAAGAGGCCACAAGGCCAGTCCAAGAGTTCACAAAGATATAAACAAAGTGTACAAGCAAAGCAAGCAGAGAACTCAAGTCTACAAACGACGAGAACCTATGTCAACAAGGCCTAACTGCACACAGCACCTCTGGTGGTCACAAGGCGGAAGCGCCTTGGTGAAGATGTCTGCAGTGTTGGCCTCGGACTCCACGAGCTCGAAACGAGCTTGTCCACGTCCGTGCAACTCTCGCAGAAGAAGGTACCTGATGCTAATGTGCTTCACTCTGCTCTCCATTTGCGGCTCTCGACAGAGGAGAATCGACGCCTTGTTGTCAGTGAACAAGGTCGGCGCAGAGCTCGGCCGCTCACCAAGGTCGGCGAGCAAGAAGGTCAACCAACGCAGCTCCTGTGCCGCCATGGCACCAGCGTAGATCTCAGCCTCAGCAGTAGAGGTCGAGACCGAGGAGGAACGCGTGGAGCTTTACGAAACAGCTCCAGAACCCAGGCTGAAACAGTAACCCTAAGTAGACCTGTGAGTCTCAGCGCCATCAGCGTAAGAAGAGTCACAGTGACCAATAAGTACGACAGACTGCTGCCCTCCAAGAACCAGCCCCACGCCTGATGTCGTCGCTAGGTACTTCGCCACTCTCACAGCTGTTATCCAGTGAACAGGACGGTGTCTCCCTGGCGCAACAAAGCGAGCAAGGATGCTGAGAGGGAAGGCGAGGTCCAGGCGAGTACAAGTCATCAAGTACATGAGGCAGCCTACCAGCTCTGCGTAGGGACCACTAGGCTCAAACGGCTCGTCAAAAAAGGGTCCAGTAAGTCTATGGTCAACAGCAAGAGGTGTGCGCTGTACTGCGGAGTGCTGAAGCTCGAACCGCTGAAGGACCTGCTGCACCATGTGTGACTGTGAGAGTGTAATGGTGCGAGCACCTCTGTCCCTGGTGAACTGCAGGCCAAGGTAGTGGCGCAGCTCACCAAGGTCAGTGCATGTGTGTCTCTTCTGCGGTTCGGACTTCACGTCTGCCAAGGCAACCCTATCAGCAGTGGCGAAAACCAGGTCGTCGACGTAGACCAGAACAAAGAACAGTGTGGAACCACGACGAACGAACAGCGACGGGTCGGCAGAAGACGGCTAGAAACCAAGGTCAGACAGGGTAGAATGAAGGGTGTCGTGTCACTCACGAGGAGCCTGACGAAGACCGTAGACCGGTCGCCTCAGCCTCCTCGGGGTCCCAGGAGGGAAAGTGCCTTTGAAGGCAGAGGGACGACGCAGCCAGACCTCCTCGTGTAGGCTACCCTAAAGGAAAGCAGTGGAGAAGTCGAGAGAGTGTAACTCGCAGTCTCTCTGTGGTGCTACGTGAAGTAACACCCGAAGAGTGGTCATCTTCGGGGTAGGCGCGAAGGTCTGAAAGAAGTCAACTCCCTCGCGCTGACTGAAACCTCTAGCCACGTAGTGTGCCTTGAAGACCGGAGGAGATCCTCGTGGCCGTTTCACCCTGTAGATCCACATGCCATCGACTACGTTCGCCCCAGGGGGGGGAACCTCGTCGACGTAGGTGCCTGTGGATCTGTAGGAGGCCATCTCTGTGTCCATGGCAACTCTCCACTGAGAGGCCCAAGGCCCTGACACTGCCTCAGCGTAAGTGCGAGGAGTCTGTATGTGAAGGGCGTCGGGGTCTCCCTCAGGGGCGAGCAGCATGGCACAGAGATGAGGGGAAGCGGCTTCCTGGAACTCTAGCTCAAACTGCCTGTCCTCTAGGGCGTCACAGCCAAGGGCAGACTCACCCCCGGCGGCCAGAGGACTGGTAGGAGGAGCAGCCACAAGACTGGTGGAGTAGTCAAGGCGGCGAGTAGAGGCAAAGTCAGTGACTGTGGCAGTAAGAGCGGAGACAGAGGACAAAGAGGCACGAGGGTGGGTAACAAGAGAGGCGAGAACACGAGAGAGAACAGGACGGTAGGCACAGTGGTAGTCAGTGACAAGAGTAGAGAAGGAAGCAGTGAGGGCCGACTCAAGGGGAGACGGAAGCACAGACGGAGACGAACGAGGAGGACTACGACGGAGCAGCACTGTGCGAAGGTTAGTTTGGGGAACAGGGGACGAGGGACGAGCACGAGGAGAGCAACGAGAGGGCCAAGCGTGCGAAGGAGGAGGAGACAGCGGAGGCGGAGAACGAGTGACAACATCTTGGGAGGAGTATGGAGGAGGAAACGTGGGACCGTAGATAGGAGGAGAGGGGGGAAGAGGAAGGAGAGCGAGAGGGGAGACCGAGGGTCCGAAGACCGGATACAGGAGGAGGAGGCGGCTGCTGCTGCTACTCCTGCGGCGCCTGCTGCTGCTCCTGCTGTAGCTGCTGCTGCTCCTCCTACTGCTGCGGCGGCTCCAGCTGCTGCTGCTGCTGCAGCTGCTGCTGCTGCTCCTCCAGCCGCTGCAAATCTAGCTCCTCTCTCTCCAACTCCAGCTGCTCCTCACGGGCACGGCGAACACGAGCCTGGAGCCGGGTCGGGTAGAGGTGGGGGGGAGGAGTAGTGTCCGGGGCCGAGGCAGCCCCAGGACCGCCGTCCAAAGCACCCAGCGCACCACCCCCAGAGTCAGCACCACCAACAGCAACACGGCCAAGCTCACCAGGACCCGGAGGGGGCGCACCCGCACCCCCAGACGTAGCACCCCTAGGGTCAGCTTGACCAACACAAGCTCCCGGAAGACGAGAGTTGCCTGCAGCCACGGGCTCAGCTCCAACTCCAGCACCCCCAGAACCAGAACCCGGCACAGGGACGCTCTCAGCACGAACTCCAACTCCTCTAGAGCTAGCACCTGCAGGGTCCTCTCCACGAACACCGGCTCCCGCAGGGTCTGCAGTAGGCTGCGAGGAGGACTGCGGGGAAGGAGGCCGCACCTTAGGGGCTACCGAGGGGGGAGGGGTAGCGTGGGACACACCTGACGGGGCTGGACCAGGGGGGGGAGGCTGTACCAGGGGAGCAGGAGGGGGAGCGGAAGTCAGGAAGAGAGGGGGAGGAGGAGCCGGGAGACCTCGGCAGGGGTACCTGACGTAGTAGGGGACGGACTCGTCGAAACCGATGTCTCGGGAGTCAAAGAACCGGTGAAGGGGAGGGTGGTAAAAGGTGAAGTCAGAGGAATCCTCTGGGAAACCAAGGAAGACACAGGGAACGACGCGAGGCGATATCTTGTCCGTGGAGGTGTCGCGAACAAGAGCCAAGCAACCCCAGACACGAAACCGCGACGCAACACCAGGGGACCCGGTCCAAAGACTAGTCGGTGAAACCTCTGGCCGAGAGACTCGTGGCCAGAGGTTCAGCTGGTGAGCGGTGTACCTAACCGCGTAGGGCCACAGAAAATGGGGGGCACGGGCATGAGTCAAGGAGGTGCGGGCGATCTCCATGACCAAGCCTATGCGGTGCTCAGCAACCCCATTTTGCTGTGGGGACTCTGGAAGTGTCTAGGACTAACGAATGCCTTGTTCGCGACAGAATCCAGCGAGAACGCCGGAGCGAAACTCACCCCGACGACCACGAGTGTCCTCTGTGGTAAGCAACCACCAGATCAGCATAGAACTCACCTCAGACTTCTTCGCCAGGGGGAACACTGTGGTGTAGCGGGAGTAGTCGTCAACGACCACCAGAAAGAAACACTCACGCCCAGGGCCAAGGCGAGAGGCGGGGCCCCAAACGTCCAAGTGCAGCGTCTCAAAAGGCTCGGTGGCCGGACGAAGGGAGGAGGAGTGAGGGGTGGCGCGCAGCCGACCCTCGACGCAGGGACCGCACGGTGGTGCAAGCAAAGGCAGCAGCGACGGCAAGACACGCGGGAGGCCTAAGACAAGACGCTGACTAGACATAGCGCGCAGACGAGGAAGGGACGGGTGCCCCATCCGGTGGTGCCACAGAACCGTGGGGTGGGCAAGTGACCGGCAGGAGCAAGACGCAGCAACTGGACCAGACACGCGAACCTGACCAGACACAGCTACCTGGGGGGACGTGGCAACCTGGTGAGACGCAGGGACCAGACGGGGGGCAGGGACAGGGGCCGGGGGCAGTAGCCGCCGCTGCTGCTGCTGCACACTGGGGCCAGTGTGAAGTGTGTAGAGACCAGAACCCGGCTCAGCGGTAAAGGTGGCGAGAGGCGCGTACGTGTCACCACACAAACCGCAGTCTCGCCAGAAGGCTCAATCCACACACCCACGTGCTGATTCACAAGCGGCCTCACGGCCACCAAGTTTCTCGAGAACGAGGGGACGTGGAAGTCGGTCAGAGAACCGGAGGGAACAGCCGGGCACGGAAGCGTAGTAGTGTAGCGAGCAGTGACTGGTCTCGAAGTGGGATCAGCTAGTGCTACATAGACCGGCGTGGGAAGCGGGGTAAGTGTCATGCGGTCGCGGAAGAAACAGTGCGAAGCTCCGGAGTCCAGAGTGGAAGAAAGCGAAGCGTCCTCCAGAGCAGCTCCTGGACTAGTGTCTACACAAGTACCTACACTAGCAACAGGCAGCTCAGCAAGTCTAGCACCTAAGCTAACAACACTCGAGTAAACAGAGTTAGAAGCACTAGAGTCGACAACAGCATACATAGCATGAGGAGTTCCGAAGAGATCAACCAACTGAGAAGCCGACATGCCCCACAAAGCGGGGTCGTACGTCTGAACAAGGGGAAGCCAGTTAGGGGCAGGGCCGCCAACGCCGTAGGCCAAACGAACCGTGTCAGTAAGCTGAGCAAAGCACTGAACCGGTGTGTGGCTGCGGCCACAAGGCTGGCCTCGGCGAGCACCTGTCGCAACGTGATAGATGCAGGGAGGGTGGACGACACCGCGCTACAGCTGACGCTGTCCCGACCTCTGCACCGAAACCTGCTACTGCCGCTGCTACTGCTGTGGCTGCTGCAAGGGGGGGGCTGCAGCTGCTACTGGTGCCGAGTCAGGTACCACGCCGCTGCTCCACCTCCTGCGTCTGGCAGACCTGTAGGTGGCTGACGAACCCGGGCGTCACCTCCACCAGCCGCTGCAGTGGAGTCACCGGCCGCTGCACGAGGAGCTCCTCCAGCCCCTGCACTCCCACCGCCGCCACTCACCACATCACCCCCGCTGCCTCCGCCGCCTCCGCCCGCACCCTGACCACCCCTCCTACCACTCCTACCCCGAGACCGCGAAGAAGTCGTAACAGCAGCTGCGGTCACGTCAGTAGCGGCAGTGGCGAGGTGGGCAGCTGAGGGACAGTGCACCCGTGAAACAGCTGAGGGGGCACAGCACCAGAGGCGGAGGCTACGGAGCGGAGGTTGCTCTCAACGTCCTTGAGCGCAGACTCAAGGACCCCGATAGTGAGCTCACTAGGGTGCTTCAGAATAAGCGTGTCACGAACCGAGGCAAGGCGGTCAGGGAGGCTAGTGGCGATGAAATAAATAGTAATCGCCATAGGGGGAGGAAGCAGTGCAAACCGTGCGTCAGTGCAAGCAGCGCGGTAGCTAGAATCGAGCGAGCGGAGGTGAGTAATCAAGTCAGCAGTGCGCTCAAACGAGGCGAGGTCCGGAAACAGGAACGGAAGGAACAGGCAACCAAGAGAGACAGTGGTGGGAGTAGCGTAGCGGGCCTTGATCGCAGTTAGGAACTCACTAGTCGTGCGAACCTGAGTAAAGTGGGTCTCCTCAAACTCAGGGAGGAGGCTGCTGAGGGCGATGCAGGCCGCAGCGTCATGCGACTTCCACGCCGTCACGTCAGCACGCTCGCGTGCATAACGATCTCTAGCTGCGTCGTCGGGGGCAGTGCCTAAAGGCGTAGGGCCGTCGGGCGCAGGAAGGACACCGGAAGCGTGCGTCCACAGAGACTCGCCTGCCTGGACCTGACTCTCAAGGAGGCGATGCGCACGCAGGAGCCAGACAGGAAACTCGAGCGGCCTACCGTCGGCGTCAAAGCGCAGTACCCTAGGGGTCGCCATAGCTGTAGCGAGCGGGTGGAACTGTCACTGCTGAAACCCTAAACTCTGAAGGAGCCTGATGTCAGAATATGTCATTTGTCTAGCCTGCAGTGGGGTACTCAATAGTGAGTACACCCCTTTAGGGTTTCCTATTTGTACCAACCTGCTTGCTAGTGCAATCATTCCTTCTCTTTTGCCTATTCTCTCTTGCCTAGCTAGCTAAACCCTAGCTATGGCTCCTTCATTCTAACTACTATTGTGACATGCTATCAGAGCGGTTACGCTCCTGGCCTGTGGGCCCGCCTGCTTCCGCTGCCATACTGTCTGTCGCGCGCCCCGTGGCGTGCGATGTTCATTTTTTCTTCCCGCCACGCGCTCGGGGTGCGTGGCGGTTTTCTGCCCGCCATGCGCTCGGGACGCGTGGCGGTTTCCTGCCCGCTGCGCACCTTGGGCGCGCGCGGCGGTTTCGCGTTCCGTCGACCCGCGCGCCCGTCCCCGTCGACCTGCGTGCGGCTCCCCGTCGCCCTTCGCGGCGGCCCCATCGTCCCGCGCGCGGCTCCCCGTCGCCCTTCGCGGCGGCCCCGTCGACCCGCGCGCGGCTCCTCGTCGCCCTTCGCGGCGGCCCCGTCGACCCGCGCGCCGCCCCCGGGGACCCGTGCGCCCGTCCCCGTCGACCCGCGCGTCGCCCTGCGACCCCCCTCCCCGCACACCTGAGTTTGCTTACCGCACATCCGAGTTCGCTTCCCGCACGCTTGTGCACACTTCACGCACACCTGAGCTCGCTTACCGCACACTCAGGGTATGGGGGTGACGGGTATGGGGGTGGCGGGTGTGGGGGTGATACGTGTGCGTCGTCCCTTCCTTCTCCTCCTCCGTCTCCCACTGCTGCAGCTGCCGCTGAGGGGGGTGGATGTGTGGCAGCCGAGGGGAGTGGCGCTAGGGGGGTGCCGTGGTAGTGGAGCTAGGGGTGAAGCAGTGGGTGTGTGAGAGGGGTGTGGGACAGTTGGGGGAGGTTGAGCGGAGGCTGCCGTCTTGTCGTCCGCAGCACCTGTAGTCCAGGGCTCTGCCGCTGGTAGCCCAGAGAGCCTGCTGAGCTTGTCGCCCGTGGGTCCGTTGCTCCTGCCGCTCCTCGTAGCCGCCGAGCCAGTTACTCCAGTAGTCCGGGGCGCTGTCCCGGTAGCCACTGTGCCAGCCGCTCCTGTTGCCCGTGTGTCTGCAGCTTCAGCCGTCGCCTCCCATCTCCTCTTCTCTCACAGTCCCTCCTCCTCCTCACTTGCCCTCTGTGACTGCCTCTAGCTCTGGTTGTGCTTGTGACTTATTCTATGACTTCTTGCTGTGCTGATTATACCCCACTTTGACTATGGGGGTGTGTCAGAATATGTCATTTGTCTAGCCTGTAGTGGGGTACTCAATAGTGAGTACACCCCTTTAGGGTTTCCTATTTGTACCAACCTGCTTGCTAGTGCAACCATTCCTTCTCTTTTGCCTATTCTCTCTTGCCTAGCTAGCTAAACCCTAGCTATGGCTCCTTCATTCTAACTACTATTGTGACACCTGAGAAGGGTATGACAGGTAGTGCAAGAAGCTCAGTGCACTATAGGACATTAGGGTAGGGCGCGGTAAGCAGGATAGGCAGCACGAGGCGACGGGCGCGGCACGGCTGGACGGGACGGGCAGGAAGGCGCGGCTCGGTAGGACAGGACGTCCCGCAGCGCGGCGGGACGGGCTGGGCGCAGCGCAACGAGACGGGCTGGCGCGGCGTGGCAACACGGGCTGGCGCGGCGCTGGCGACGCGACGGGCTGGGCGCACACGGCGCGACGGACGGGACGGACTGGGGGGAGCGCGACGGACGGGACGGACAGGGGGGAGCGCGACGGACGGGACGGACAGGGGTGAGCGCGACGGACGGGACGGACAGGGGGGAGCGCGACGGACGGGACGGACTGGGGGGAGCGCGACGGACGGGACGGACAGGGGGGAGCGCGACGGACGGGACGGACAGGGGGGAGCGCGACGGACGGGACGGACAGGGGGGAGCGCGACGCGACGGACGGGACGGGCCAAGGGGGGGGGGGGGGCGACGTGACGGACGAACGCGACAGACGGACGCGACGGACGAGACGGAACGGACGGGACGCGACAGACGGGACGGACGGGACGGGCGCGACGCGACCGGCAGGGCGCACGGAGCGTGACAGGCGGACAGGGCGCAGCAGGGGGCGCGACGGTAGGAACGGGACGGGACGTGCGGGACGAGCGAAACGCGCGACGGGCGGCGCAGCAGGCGCTAGGGCACGTGAGAGACGAGCGCGAGAGGCGCTAAGGGACAGTACGTGAGTGACCAGGTACGGGGCAGGCTCGGGCGTGACGAACGTGATCGAGAGGAACGGGATCCCACGGGATCATAACCTAGCTGATACCATGTCAAGAATGAAAGTGTTGCATTCACAATGTTGGTTGGGGTACATAAACCTAACCCTAAGAGTTGTACCCCCTATGACACACATCACTAAGACTACAACATTTGACAGGAACCCCATCGATCATCATAAAGTCCCGATTGGTGTGCGCAAGACAGCACATCAATCGTCATCTAGGGCAGGTGACAAGATCGTTGGCCCCCCTTTACTGTACATTCACGACCGGCCACGAAATCGGGCTACAGAGTAAATTGCAAAGCTATACTTGCACTGTATCTATCCCTAGATCGATCGGGGGCAGGTGTTAGAATAGGTAGCTAGGAATGATGAGACTATCGAGAAAGTTTGGTACAAAATAGGAAGAAGGGGTTATACCCCATAGTGGCTACCCCACTACAGCCTAGATAAATAACCTAAGCATATATGTTGGACACACCCCCATAGGCAAAGTGGGGGAGAACAAGGGGTCACAAGACCAGTCAAAAGAAGCAAAGCAAGCTCAGGGTGGATCACAACGTCACCACACACTCTGAGCACAAGCAAAGGGCCACAAGGCCAGTTCACATGCAGAGGTATATAAGTATCAGCAAGCAATACAGTGATCACTACCTAGCAAGTGTAGGCATGCAGGTATAAAAAAGAGATCACAGTACAAGCAAGGTCAAGAGGTAAGCACGTGAGACGAAACAGGTACAAGGCCAAGAGCAGTGCAGAAGCGCTGATGGTCACTAGGCGGAAGCGCCTTGGTGAACACATCAGCAATGTTGGCCCGAGTGGCCACGTACGCAAGATGGAGTTGTCCACGCTGCTGCAGCTCTCGAGCTAGGAAGTAACGCAGAGCGATGTGCTTCGTTCTGTGCTCCAGTTTGTGGTCCTGACACAAGGAAATCATGGCCTTGTTGTCGACGTACAGAACAGGAGGAGAACGAGGCGGCTCTCCCAAGTCGGTCATCAGGTAGGTGAGCCAGCGTAACTCCTGTGCAGCCATGGCCCCTGCGTAGATCTCAGCCTCACAACTGGAGCTGAGAACAAAAGACGGGCGGGTAGACCGCCACGAAACAAAACCGGAGCCAAGGCTGAAGGTGTAACCCTGTGACGACCGTTGCGTAGCCAAGTCGTCAACCCAAGAAGCGTCTGCGTGACCAGTGAGGACAACTGGACCCCGTCCTCCAAGCACGAGCCCCATGCCCAACATACTTCACAAGTAGCGCATCACCCTCTTAGCGGCCTTCCGGTGCTCTGGTCGGTGTCTCCCGGTCGCAACATAGCGTGCCAAGATGCTAAGAGGGTAAGCAAGGTCACGTCGAGTGCAGGTCATCAGGTACATGAGGCAGCCCACAAGCTCTGGATACGGGCCACTCGGCTCTACGGACTCATTCGAAGGCAGAGCTGAGAGCGAGTGACCGGTAGGCAGAGGAGTGGCCTATGGCGAGGAGTACTAGAAGTCGAAGCGCTGAAGGACCTGCTGCACCATGTGTGACTGGGTCAAGGAAATGGTGCGCCGTGCTTTGTCCCGGGTGATCTGCAAGCTAAGATAGCAGTGCAGCTCACCGAGGTCTGTGCACGTGTGTCTTTTCTGCAGCTCCGACTTCACTAGAGTCAGTGCCTCGGTGTCAGCAGTGGCAAAAACCAAGTCGTCGACGTACACGAGGATGTAGAACGGCGGCAGCGAAGTGTCGGTGCGCAGGAACAACGATGGGTCAGCAGAGAAAGGAGCAAACCCAAGTGCCGCTAGTGCGGTCCTCAATGTGTCGTGCCACTCGCGAGGCGCCTGGTGGAGACCGTAGACTGGCCGTCGCAGGCTCCACTGGGTACCCTCAGGAAACGACCCAGTGAAGCCACAAGGACGGCGCAGCCAGATCTCCTCGTGCAAGCTGCCCTACAAGAACGCTGTTCTGAAGTCAAGGGAGTGGAGCTCGTAGTCACGCTGAGCAGCGACGAGCAGCAGCACCCAAAGAGTGGTCATCTTCGGGGTGGGGGAGAAGGTCTCAAAGTAGTCAACTCCCTGACTCTGACCGAAGCCTCGAGCAACGTAATGCACCTTGAAAACAGGCGGAGAACCTGGCGGCCACTTCACCCTGAAAATCCACATGCCATCGACTATGTTCGCCCCAGGTGGGGGAACCGCGTCGACGTAAGTGTCTGTGGACTTCCAGGATGTCATCTCTGCATCCATGGCTGTCTGCCACTGAGAGGAGTAAGGACCCGTGATTGCCTCTGCGTAAGAGCGCGGGGTCGGGATGTCTAGAGCATCCGGGTCTCCCTCAGGTGCAAGCAGCGAGGACACGAGATGAGGTACAGCGGCTGCAAGACACTCAAAGTCCTCCTACCTGTCCTGACGTCCGTGCTAAGAGCACACTCACCTCCGACGGACGGAGGACAGACAGACTCTGACTCAGCAACAAGACTAGCGGCGTAGTCTAGACGACAGCGAGCAGCAAAGTCGACAAGCCCAGCAACTAAAGCAGACGCAGCAGTAGACTCAAAGGAGGGGTTAGTGACAACAATCGCAAGGAGACGCGTGACACTAGGACTGGCAGCACGAACTAAGACAGACTCAGGGTCCGCACCCTCAAGGAGAGAGGACGCAGGAGGCGACGACATAGGGACACGCTGTGGAGTAGAAGAAGGACGAAGCCCCATAGTGTGTGTGCCAGGGACAGGAGGAGGATGCTGATGACTAGTGCGACCAGTGCGACCATTGCGACCAGTGCGAGCAGTGCGAACAGGTGAGGCAGGGCGAGACTCAGGCTCACGACGCTCTGTAAGCGAGGCTGGCTGCTCAGTGTAGGGGGTAGGAGCGGGCAGTGGGGAGCCAGGCTGTAACGGTAGGCCAGTAGAAGACGGAAGGCTAAGGACCTGACGAAGTACTGTGTCAGGCGGCGGCAAACTCAACGGCGTCGGAGGAGAGAAGAACAGTCGCGTCGCTGCGGTACCCCCAGCACCAGCACCTCCAGCAGTAGCACCCCTAGAACCGGTACCTCCAACTCCAGGGTCTCCAGCTCCAACACCTCCAGCAGCAGCACCCCCAAGACCGGCACCTCCAGCTCGAGGGTCTCCAGCTCCAGTACCTCCAGCAGCAGCACCCACAGAATCGGCAGCTCCAGCTCCAGGGTCTCCAGCTCCAGCACCTCCAGCAGCAGCACCCCCAGGACCGGCACCTCCAGCTCCAGGGTCTCCAGCTCTAGTACCTTCAGCAGCAGCACCCCCAGAACCGGCACCTCCAGCTCCAAGGTCTCCAGCTCCCACACCTCCGGCAGTAGCACCCCCGGATCGGCACCTCCAGCTCCAGGGTCTCCAGCTCCAGCACCTGCAGCAGTACCTCCAGAACCAGCACCTCCAGCTCCAGGGTCTCCAGCACCACCGGCCCCGGCAGCTCGAGTACCTCCAGTAAGAGCACCTCCAGGGCCTGTAGTGTCGGAAGCACGAGCACCTCCAGCTCCAGCTGCACCGCCTCCAGGACCAGTAGTACCAAGCCGAGAGCGGGTGCGGGTAGCGTACCACTCACGGAGCTGTTGCAGCGAGAGAGGCGCGCGCGAAGGAGACACAGTGCCCCGAGGCTCAGCACCCCCAGGTGCAGTACCCCTAGGTGCCACAATCTCAGACTCAGAACTCCTCGGCTTTGTACGGATCGGCACAGAACCTCCAGGCTCCGCACTCCTAGGCTCTGCAACCTCAGGCTCCGCACTCCCAGACTCAGCACCCCCAGGCTCCTCAACCCCAGGCTCAACACCTCTAGGCTCCGCACCCTCCAACTCAGCACCCCCTGGCTCAGCACCCTCACACTCCACAACCCCAGGCACAGCACCTCCAGACGTAGCACCCCGAGCGGGACCACCCCCAGCAGCACCTGAGTCACCAGTGACCTCGACAGGCTCAGCAACGGCAGGAGGGTCTACCTGAGAGACATCTGAAGGAGCAGGACCCTGAGGGGGGAGGGGGTCTACCGGAGGGGGACCTGGAGCAAGGAAGAGCGGCGTGGGGGGGAGAGGCGCAGTGCGGTAGGGGACGAGACGGTAGAAAGGAACCGACTCGTCGAAAGTGACGTCCTGAGAGGGGAAGACACGGCGCGAGGTGGGGTGGTAAAACTGCCAGCCAGGCGCGTCAGGGACAAAGCCAAGGAAGACGCAGGGAATGGCGCGAGAGGAGAACTTGTCCGCGGTGGTATCGCGGACAAAGGCATGAGAGCCCCAGACCCAGAAGCGCGACGCATCACCAACTTCTCCTGACGCATTGTCGGCAAGGTATCCGGCAAGGAGACCTGGGGCCAGAGGTTGAGCTGATGCGCAGCGTACTGGACCGCAAACGGCCACAGAAAATGGGGAGCAGCCGCATGGATCATGGAGGTACGAGCGATCTTCATGACTAGGCCAATGCGGCGCTCAGCAACCCCATTCTGCTGTGGAGAGGTCGGAAGCGTGAACGACTGTGTGATGCCCTCCCCCTGACAGAAGGCCCGCAAGAGGTCGGAGGAGAACTCACCACCTCTGTCAGAGTGCACACGCAGGACAGGGAAGTCCGAGCGAAACCGCTCGCTGAGCTGGAGACGGACTGCGCGGATCCAAGGGATCAAGACAGCAGGGACGTCACCCTTGCAACGCAAGGGGAAGACCGTGGTGTAACGCGAGTAGTCGTCAACAACCAGCAGGAAGTACCGCTCGCCTCCCTGACCACGGACGCGGGCGGGTCCCCACGCGTTCATGTGAAGAGTTTGCAGGGGAGCCTCTGTCGGGGAAAACGAGGAGGAATGAGGGGCAGCACGCTGCCGCCCCTCGACGCAAGGAATGCAAGGAGGGGCAGGGGAGCGCGGGAGAGAGGACAGCGACCTGGGGAGACCAGAGACAAGGACGCGGGTGTGCATGCCACAAAGGCGTGGCAGGGAGGGGTGACCAAGGCGGTGGTGCCAGAGGAGAGTCTGGTGGGAGAGGTGGTGACACGCACAAGGGGCTGACGCCTGACACAACGCATGTCAGAAGAACGAGCAGAAAGTTTAGAACAAGAAAGAGGGGTTGCACTAGCAAGCAGTTGAGTACATATAGGAAACCCTAGATTGGGCTGTACTCGCTATAGAGTACCCCACTGCAGGCTAGACAAATACAACATTCTGACACACCCCCATAGCCAAAGTGGGGTGTAATCAGCAGAGCACGTAGTCATAGAGCAGGTTCACAATTGCAAGCAAAGCTAGAGGCATTCACAAAGGGCAAGTGAGGAGGAGGAGGCGAGACTGTAAGAGGAGAGGAGATAGGAGGCGACGGCTGAAGCTGCAAACACACGGGCAACAGGAGTCACACTGGCACAGCGGCTACCGGAACAGCGCCCCGGACTACTGGAGTAACTGGCTCTGCGGCTAACTCTGAGCGGCAGGAGCAACGGACCCACGGGCGACTGGCGCAGCTGGCTACGACTGGGCTACCAGGACAGCGCCCCGGACTACAGGTGCTGCGGACGACAAGACGGCAGCCTCCGCTCAACCTCCCCAAACTGTCCCACCCCCCCTTTCACACACCCCTTGCTTTACCCCTAGCTCCACTCCCACGTCACCCCCCTAGCACCACTCCTTCGGCTCCCACACACCCACCCCCCTGAGCGGCAGCTGCAGCAGCGGGAGACGGAGGAGGAGGAGGAGTAGGGGACGGCGCACACAACCGGCACCCCCACAACCGCCACCCCCACACTCCCCACCCCCAAACCCTAAAACGGGTGGCACGGGGTAGGAGCGCGGGGGACGGCGAGGGGGACGGCGCGCGGCCCCCAGGGCGCCACCACGGGGCAGCGAGGGGCCGCGCGCGGCTCCCCAGGGCGCCGCGACGATGCAGCAGGGGGGTCGCGCACGACTCCAGGGGTGGCGCGCGGGTCCCCGGGGGCGACGCGAGGGTCGACGGGGGTGGCGCGCGGGTCCCCTGAGGCGACGCGAGGGTCGACGGGGTGCGGCGCGCAGGTCCAGCGGGGCCGGCGCGCCAGGAAGAAAAAGGGGCCGCGCGCCTCGGGGCGCGCGCCAGAGAGGCGCGCGGCGGGATGAAAAATACGTCGCACGCCACGGGGCGTGCGACAGATCGAGTAGCAGCGGAAGCAGGTTGGTGGGCCCACAGGCCAAGGAAGGACAGGCTCTGATAGCATGTCAGAAGAACGAGCAGAAAGTTTAGAACAAGAAAGAGGGGTTGCACTAGCAAGCAGTTGAGTACATATAGGAAACCCTAGATTGGGCTGTACTCGCTATAGAGTACCCCACTGCAGGCTAGACAAATACAACATTCTGACAACGCAGCTACCTGACCCGACGCAGCTACCTGGGGAGCCTCAGTGGTAAGTGTGTAAAGACTGGATCATGGCGCACGGGTGAACGTGGCCAGGTGACGGCCAGTCCGTGCACAAGTGCATATCGCTACACGCTGACCTCCAGGGGTGATTGTATCAACCCACTCATCCTGAAGGCCAGCGTTGCTCACCGGTTTGTCGAGAACGAGGGGAGGTGGAGACCTGACAGTGAGCCGGACGGAACGGCCGGACATGGGAGAACAGTGGTGGAACGTGCAAGCACCGGGCCCCCCAAAGGGTCGGCCAGGAAGACAGCAACGGGTCTAGCGAGGGGTGTGAGTGTGGTGCTATCGCGAAAGAAACAGCGAGTAGCACCTTAGTCAAGTGTGAAAGTGTGCAAGGCCTGAGCAGGCGCAGTACCAGAGAGAGCAGACTCACCAGCACCTAGAGCAGCAGACTCTATACCTGGGTCAGGCGGCACGCACAAGTAACAGTCACCCTCAGCACTAGTAGACAAAGCATACATGCCAGTGAGAATAGCATCAAAGTCAAGTTAAATATGTCTACTTTAGCCTTAAGCAGATCTGCCCAGCGGGGCGTCTCATGATCATCACTAAACTCATTGCGCCAAGCATCATCTAGACGGGAGAAGCAGCGGTAGCGGGTGTGGGGCTTGCCGCACGTGTGACCCTTGCGTTCGCCGGTGCGAATGACGTACGGGCAAGAGAGAACACCCCCAGACCCCTGGCGCTGAGCATACCAGTAGCGAAGTTGCTGGGGCGAGAGGGGCTCACGCTGGCGCTGCTGCTGCTACTGTCGCTGACCACCTCAAGTCTGCCCACCGCTGGTGCTGCCACCACCACTCCCGTCACCACCACCACTGCCCCCACTGCATTCACTGTCACCACGACCGCTGCCACCACCACCTCCACCGCTGCCACCGCCCCTACCGCCTGCTCCCCCACTCCCGCCACCATCCCCACCGCCACCACCGCCCCCTCCACTGCCTCCACCGCTTCCACCACTACCGCCTCCACCGCCACCACCCCCACCACCCTTGCCTCCCTTGCCCCTGCCGCTGCGGCGCCTCCCACTAGGAGCAGAGGCAGCACCGACTCCCTCAGCACCAAGGTAGTCGACAGCAGCAGCAGAAGCGACAAAGGGTGCAAGGGGGGAGGCGGAGCACCCCTCAAAGAAGGGCGTGCGGGGAGTGCCACGAGCAGCACCTACAGCGACAATGTTCGTCTCGGCTGCTAGGAGGTGCTTCGAGAGCAGGTCGATAGTGAGGTTTGTGGGGCGAAGGGCTAGGAGGGTGTCCCTGACTGCACTGAGAGAGCATGGGAGGCGAATGACTATAAAGTAGAGTGTGATGTAGATCGGGGGCTCATTCTTGGGGAGAAACTCTGTGGGGAGGGCGGCGCGGTAGCGAGCGTCTATAGTGCGGAGGTGGGTGATGAGGTCGTCGACAGTGTCAAACGAGGACAGCTCGGGAAAGAGGTAGGGGAGAATGAGGCGGCCTAGCGCTGCAGTGGTAGGGGAAGAGTAGCGCGCAACTACAGCGTTGTACAGTTCCTTGGCCGTTTTGGTCTGATCGAAGTGCGCACGCTCGGATATGGGCAGGTGGTTACGGACAGCTAATCGAGCGGCAGCGTCACGAGTGAGCCATTTCGAGCGAGTCGTGCTATCGGCAGAGGCGGCAGGTGCAGGACTAGCTCTAGACGTGAGGTCATACAACGAAACATCGTCTCTAGAGTCGCTCAGTAGGAACAGTTGTAGGTCCTGCAGCCAAGTTTCGAACTTAATAGGGCGGCCGTCATAATCGAATTCGAGAACGCTGAGCGAGGCCATGGCGTCTTAGTGAATAAGCCGCGCAAGCAAGCAAGCAGGAAGATTCCAGGAAGCTGCGAGGGCTGCAGGTGAGCGGTGGACAGAGCGGCAGCAGTAGAGGGCCGGCAAGCAGGCCGGCAGGAGCAGCACGCGGGCAGGTGCGGGCGGCGCTAGAGGGTGCAGCATAGCAGTGGCTGCAGCAGCAGTGCGGGCGGCGGGTGGGCGCAGCAGGCAGCCGCGGCAGCAGGGCAGGCGGCGCACGGGGCTGCAGGGGGCCGGCAGGAGCAGCTGCAGCAAGTAGCAGCAGCAGTAGCAGCAAGGAGCAGCAGCTGCAGCAAGTAGGAGCAGTAGCAGCAAGAAGGAGCAGCTGCAGCAAGTAGGAGCAGCAGCAGCAAGGAGGAGTAGCTGCAGCAAGTAGTAGCAGCAGCAGCAACTCTGGTGCAACAGTGCGCTAGGAGCAGGCCCTCAGATTGGTTTGAGGGTATGCTCATGGATCAGCGTGCCCCGGCCAATGAGGTGTCCAAATCAGCGTTCACTGTTTTTTTTATACTGATTTTGCCAGTGTAAAAATCATAAGTAAACTGAACCAACAGTGTAAAAACAAAAAACTATAGCTGAAACCCCAGTACAAGGTGTGTGGTGTTGTTGCTGTGATAGGTTCCAGCGGCGCGCACCTGATATCTGTGCAGTGCATGCGAAAAAATGCCAAGCGTGTGGGTGGGGTGTCAGGAATCACGGGAAGGTACAGATGGGACACGCGTACCCTATCATCCCCCCTCCCCCCCCCCCCCCCCCCCCCCCCCCCCCCCCCCCCCCCCCCCCCCCCCCCACACACACGCGCGGTCAACTCCGTTTCAGTGTGACTCACGTCACTATACTGACTCGTCAGTGTTACTTGTACAGCAACACGCAAAATGGTCAGTGTGGCAACGTAGGTTATACTGAAATTTCAGTGCAAAATTGAGGCATATGCTGAATTTTCAGGGAAAACGAAAATCACAGCTACAAAATCAGCGTAATCAGCGTGTTTTACGCTGATATCTGAGGGCCTGGCTAGGAGTTGAGGCAGCGCATGGCGCTACAGGCGGCCGGCAGGGCAGCAGGGCGGGCCGCACGCAGGGCCTAATGGGCAGCTGCAGTAGCAGGGCGAACGGCACCTAGGTGGAGCAGGCAGCCGCGGCAACAGGGCAGGCGGCACACGGGGCTTCTAGCGGCCGGCAGAGCAGCAGAGCGGGCAGCGCACGGGGCTGCAGGGCAGCGCGACAAGCGGCGCGCTGGGCGTAGCAGGCAGCCGCGGCAGGAGCAGGCGGCGCACGGGGCTACAGGGCCTACGGGGCTGCTGGCGGGCGGCGCGCGGGTCGGTAGGAGCTGCGCGGGGGTTGCGCGGACAGCGAGCGGGTCGCGCGGGCTACTAGCGGGCGGCGCGTGAGAAGAATGAAGAACGAGAGTGGATGAACTATGAATGAGGTGAGTACATATGTAAAACCCTAATTGGGTTGTACCCCCTATGGGATACCCCACTATAGCCTAAACAACAGCATAAGCTATATAATGTTCTGACACACCCCCATAGGCAAAGTGGGGGAGAACAAGGGGTCACAAGACCAGTCAAGCAAAGCAGAGCAAGCTCAGGGTGGATCACAACGTCACCACACAGTCCGAGCACAACGACAAGGCCACAAGGCCAGTTCACATGCAGGAGTACACATATATATATAGAGCTAGACAAGCAAGAGCAGGTATATATATGTGACAGTACAAGTAAGGTCAAGAGGAGAGCAAGTGAGGCAAGACAGGTACAAGACCCAGCTGAGTGCAGAAGCGCTGATGGTCACAAGGCGCAAGTGCCTTGGTGAACACATCAGCAGTGTTGGCCTGAGAGGCCACGTACGCAAGTCGCAACTGACCACGCTGCTGCAGCTCACGAGCAAGAAAGTAACGGAGAGCAATGTGCTTCGTTCTGTGCTCCAAGCGCTGCTCTCGACACAAGGCCAGCATGGCCTTGTTGTCTACGTACAGCACTGGAGGAGAACGAGGCGGCTCTCCAAGGTCAGTCAGCAGGTAGGTGAGCCAGCGAAGCTCCTGTGCAGCCATGGCCCCGGCGTAGATCTCAGCCTCACAACTGGAGCCGAGAACAGAGGACGAGCGAGTAGCTCGCCACGAGACAGAGCCGGAACCAAGACTGAAGGTGTAACCCTGCGACGACCGCTGCGTAGCCTGGTCGTCAGCCCAAGAAGCGTCCGCGTGCCCAGTGAGGACCACTGGACTCCGCCCTCCAAGCACTAGTCCCATGCCCGACGTACTGCACAAGTATCGCAACACCCTCTTCGCTGCAGCCATGTGCTCTGGTCGGTGTCTCCCAGGAGCAACATAGCGTGCAAGAATGCTAAGAGGGTATGCAAGGTCAGGTCGTGTGCAGGTCATCAGGTACATGAGGCAGCCAACAAGCTCTGGATACGGGCCACTCGACTCTACTGACTCATCCGAAGGCAGAGCTGAGAGTGAGTGGCGAGTAGGCAGAGGAGTGGCCTGAGGCGAGGAGTACGTGAAGCCGAAGCGCTGAAGGACCTGCTGCACCATGTGTGACTGAGTCAGGGTAATGGTGCGGCGTGCTCTGTCCCGGGTGATCTGCAAGCCAAGGTAGCTGCGCAGTTCACCCAGGTCTGTGCACGTGTGTCTCTTCTGCAGCTCGGACTTCACGTGGGCGAGTCCAGCAGTGTCAGCTGTGGCAAAGACCAAGTCGTCGACGTACACGAGGATGTAGAACGGCGGCAGAGAGGTGTCGGTGCGTAGAAACAGCGACGGGTCGGCAGTAGAAGGAGCAAACCCAAGAGCCGCAAGCGTAGTCCTCAGTGTGTCGTGCCACTCACGTGGCGCCTGGCGGAGACCGTAGACTGGACGCCGGAGACTCCACTGGGTACCAGGAGGGAAAGACCCAGTGAAGCCAAGTGGGCGGCGCAGCCAGATCTCCTCGTGCAGGCTGCCCTGCAAGAAAGCAGTGCTGAAGTCGAGAGAGTGCAGCTCGTAGTCACGGTGAGCAGCAACGTGTAGCAGCACCCGAAGAGTGGTCATCTTCGGGGTGGGGGAGAAGGTCTGAAAGTAGTCAACTCCCTGTCGCTGACTGAAGCCACGAGCCACGTAACGTGCCTTGAAGACAGGCGGAGAACCCGGCGGCCGCTTCACCCTGAAGATCCACATGCCACTGACGATGTTCGCCCCAAGAGGGGGGACAGCGTCAACGTAGGTGCCTGTGGACTTCCAGGAAGCCATCTCTGCATCCATAGCTGCCTGCCACTGAGAGGAGTAGGGACCCTCTATCGCCTCCGCGTAAGAGCGCGGAGTCGGGATGTCAAGTGCATCCGGGTCTCCCTCAGGGGTAAGCAGTACGGACACGAGATGAGGTGAAGTAGCTGCCAGACACTGGAACTCCTCCTGCCTGTCCTCAAGGACGTCCGTGCCAAGGGCACACTCACCCCCGACGGACGGAGGACAGACAGACTCAGCAACAAGACTAGCAGCGTAGTCTAGACGACAGCGAGCAGCAAAGTCGACGAGCTCAGTAACTAGGGCAGACGCAGCAGTGGACTCAAAGGAAGGGTCAGTGACAACAGTAGCAAGGAGACGTGTGACAGTAGGACTGGCAGCACGAAGAGAGTCCGACGCAGGGTCGGGAAGAGCAGGAAGAGAGGACTCAGGAGGAGAAGGCAAAGGGGCACGCAGAGGAGCAGTAGACGGACGCAGAGACATCCTGTGCGTGCCAGGGACAGGAGGAGGACGCTGACGCGAACCACGACCACTAGCGCGAGCAGCACGGACAGGCGACGCAGGGCGAGACGCAGGCTCACGACGCTCAGTAAGACCTCCAGTAGGACCAGTGTAGGGAGAAGGAGCAGGTAAAGGGGAGGTAGGCTGTAGCAGTGACCGCGACGGGACAGGCTGTGGACCCTCCAAGAGAGGAGGAGGACCAGGAGAGGGCGGAAGACCAAGAACCTGCTGCAGGAGTGGAACGAAGTACGGTCGAGGCCGCGTAGCTACGCCAGAAACAGCAGGGACAGCACCAGTACCCCCAGCAGGAGCACCCGCTCCAGCAGCACCTCCAGTAGCTCCAGAACCTCGAGCAACACTAGGAGCATCCCCAGCAGGACCGCCAGTGGTAGTCTCAGCTCCAACACCCTCAGCAGCACCAGCTCCAGTCGAACCCGCAGGCCCAGCAGCTCCAGTACTCCCAGTACGAGCACCTCCGGGACCCGCAACAGCAGCACCCTCAGTAGCCGACGAACCTCCAGCACCAGCAGCACGGCTCCAGCGCCGGGCAAACCACTCGCGCAGCTCCTGTGGAGAGAGTGGCTCCCGGCGAGACAAAGCACGCGTAGAAACTCGAGGCGGAGGACCTCCAGGCGCAGCACTCCCAGGTCCAGCACCCCCAGGCAAAGCACCCCCAGGCGTAGCACCCCCACACTCAGAACCCCCAGGCTCAGCACCCCCAGGCTCAGCACCCCCAGGCTCAGTACCCCCAGGCTCAGCACCCCCAGACTCAGCACCCCAAGGCTCAGCACCCCCAGGCCCAGCATCCCCAGGCCCAGCACCCCCAGGCTCAGCACCCCCAGCAGCACCAGAGTCACCAGTGACCTCGACAGGCTCGACTGCATCTACCTGGGACACACCTGAAGGGGCAGGACCCTGAGGGGGGAGGGGGTCTACCGGGGGGGGACCTGGTACAAGGAAGAGCGGGGGCGGGGGGGGGGGACGGAGTGCGGTAGGGGAAGAGGCGGTAGTAGGGTACCGACTCGTCGAACGTGACGTCCTGAGAGGACAGAACACGGCGAGAGGTGGGGTGGTAGAACTGCCACCCAGGCGCGTCTGGGGGGAACCCCAGGAAGACGCAAGGAGCAGCACGAGGGGACAGTTTGTCCGCAGACAAGTCGCGGACAAACGCCCGAGATCCCCAGACCCGGAACGCCGACGCATCGCCCACCTTCCCGGTCCACAGCAAGGCTGGGGAGGTCTCCGGCCTGGAGACCCTGGGGTGAAGGTTGATCTGACGTGCCGCGTACCTCACCGCAAACGGCCACAGAAAATGGGGGGCAGCCGCATGCATCATAGACGTACGAGCGACGTCCATGACCATGCCAATGCGGCGCTCAGCAATCCCATTTTGCTGCGGAGAGTCCGGGAGCGTGAAGGTCTGACGGATGCCTCGTGCACGACAGTAGGCTCGCAGAAGGCCAGAGGAGAACTCTCCGCCTCTGTCCGAGTGCAGACGCAGAACAGGAAAGTCGGAGCCAAAGCTCTGCCTGAGCTGGAGACGAGCTGCGCGGATCCAGTCGATCAGCACCTCAGTGACATCACCCTTGCCGCGCAAGGGGAAGACTGCGGTGTAACGCGAGTAGTCGTCAACAACGAGCAGGAAGTAGCGCTCGTGACCCTGCCCACGGACGCGGGCTGGGCCCCACACGTCCATGTGGAGCGTCTGCAACGGGGCCTCTGTCGGAGGAAACTGGGAGGAGTGAGGGGCAGCACGCTGGCGCCCCTCGACACAGGGGACACAGGTAGGGCCAGGGCCCTGAGGAAGGGGAGGGAGGGACCGGGGAAGACCAGACACTAGAAGACGGGAGGCCATGCCTCTGAGCCGAAGCAGAGAGGGGTGACCAAGACGGTGGTGCCAGAGAAGAGTCTCGTGAGACAGGAGACGACAAGAACAGGGGGCAGACTCAGGACCAGACCTGGACGCAGCAGCAAACACCTGACCCGACGAAGCGACTCTACCAGACTCAGTAACGGGAGGAGACGCAGTGGTCAGTGTGTACAGGCTCGACCCCGGCTGACGGGTAAACGTAGCCAGGTGTCGGCCTGTGCGAGCCTCTGTACAGTGCGTCACCCGCTGACGCGCAGGAGTGAACTGGTGTACACCCGCATCCTGTAGGTCAGCACCACTCACCAGGTTCGTAGAGAACGAGGGGAGGTAGAGACCAGACAGGGTGCCAGAGGGAGCCGCCGGACACGGGAGGACTGTGGAGAAGCGAGACAGGACAGGACCCCCAGAGGGGTCAGCCAGAGACACTGCAACCGGTCGACTCAGCGGTGTGAGTGTGGTGCGGTCCCTAAAGAAGGAGCGAGACGCCCCAGAGTCAAGGGTGAAGGTGAGGGAGGCCGAAGCCGACGTAGTACCTGAGAGCGCAGACTCACCAGTACCTGAGGACGCAGACACACGAGCACCTAGGGCAGCAGCGTCGCAAGCACCTAGGGCAGCAGCCTCACCAGGACCTAGAGCAGCAGTCTCAATACCCGGATCGGGCGGGAAACACCGGTAACAGTCACCCTCATCACTAATAGACACAGCATACATGGCAGAGAGAATAGCATCAAAGTCAAGATCATAGATGGCAACACCCGCCCTGGACAGGTCACCCCAACGAGGGATCTCTGAGGCCTCCGGGAACTGGTGACGCCACGCGTCCGTCAGGCGGCCAAAGCAGCGCTGAGTGGGGTGGGGACCCCCACACTGCTCACCCGCACGGTCGCCGGTGCGCAAAACGTAGGAGCACGGACCAAAACCCCCACCTCGCTGACGCGCAGTGTACCACTCACGAAGCTGCTGAGGGGACAAGGTGTCACGACCACGCTGCTGCTGCTGGCGCGAGCCACCACCGGAGCCACTCCTCTGCGAAGACCCGCGACCAGCACCACCTCCACCCCCGCCGCCTCCTCCGCCTCCGCCGCCTCCGCTACTGCCGCCGCCTCCACCTCCGCCTCCGCCGCCGCCACCTCCGCCACCCCCGCTCCCACTGCCACCGCCGCCGACACCTCCGCCTCCACTGCCGCCACCGACTCCTCCACCCCCACCTCCACTCCCACCGCCACCCCCACTCCCCCCACTGCCGCCACCTCCACCTCCACCGCCCCCGCTCGCTCCTCCAGCGCCCTTGCCCCCCTTGCCCTTGCCAGAGCGGCGTCTCCCACTAGGGGCAGACGCCACACCGACCGACTCAAGACCAAGGAGGTCGGCCGCAGCAGCAGAGGCAACAGAGGGCAGAAGGGGGGAGGGGGAACACCCCTCAAAGATGGGGGTGCGCGGGTCACCACGAGAGGCCCCTACAGCGACTATGCTCTTCTCGGCCGCTAGGAGGGACTTCTCGAGGAGGTCAACAGTGAGAGTGGTGGGACAGACAGAGAGAAAGTGGTCCCTGACTACGCGAAGGGAGTCAGGAAGGCGAGTGACTATGTAGTAAAGAGTGATGTACATGGGGGGGGGGTTCTTGGCGCAGAAGTCAGCAGGGAGTGCAGCGCGGTAGCGAGTGTCACTAGTGCGGAGGTGCGTAATGAGGTCAGCGACTGTGGGAAAGGCAGCAAGGTCAGGAAAGAGGTACGGTAGCATGAGACGACTCAGTGCAGCAGTGGCAGGGGAGGAGTAGCGCGCAACTACAGCGTCGTACAAGGTCTGAGCACTCTTGTACTGACTAAAGTGTGCACGCTCGGAGGTAGGGAGGTGGCGACGCACAGCAAGACGTGCAGCAGCGTCGCGCGTGGCCCACTGGGAGCGAACAGTGGCGTCGGCGTCAGCAGCAGGGGCAGTGGAGGCGCCAGAGGTGAGGTCAAAGAGAGAGAGACCATCTGCCCTATCGCACTGTAAGAACAGCTGCAGGTCATCCACCCAGACCTCAAAGTCAATGGCCCGACCCTCAGCGTCAAAGACTAGAACACTAGGGGTAGCCATGACCCTAGACGACTGGCAGCGCAAACAGTAGGGTGAGGGCAGTGCAGTGAAAGGGCGCTGTGCTCACCAGACTGGACAGGTCGGGCGGCCCGGAAGGAGGGCGGCGCGGCGGCTCGGCGGCTCGGCTGTCGGGCGGCTCGGCGGCTCCGCTGCTGGGCGGCACGGCTGCTGGGCGGCTCGGCTGCTGGGCGGCTCGGCTGTTGAGCGGCTCGGCTGCTGGGCGGCTCGGCTGCTCTGCTGTCGGGCGGCTCGGTTGTGCTGCTGAGGGGCAGCACGGCTCGGGCTGCTCGGGCGGTGCGGGCGGCTCGGGCGGCTCGGGCGGCTCAGCTCCTCAGCGGCACAGGCGGCGTGGGGACCGAGACGGTGGCGCGCGGCTGGGACGGGCGGCGCACGGGCGGCGTGGGGCCGGGACGGGCGGCGCGCGGGCGTCGAGGGGCCGGGACGGGCGGCGCGCGGGCGTCGAGGGGCCGGGACGGGTGGCGCGCGGGCGTCTAGGGGCCGGGACGGGCGGCGCGTGGGCGTCGAGGGGCCGGGACGAACGGCGCGTGGGCGTCGAGGGGCCGGGACGAGCGGCGCGCGGGCGTCTAGGGGCCGGGACGGGCGGCGCGCGGGCGTCTAGGGGCCGGGACGGGCGGCGCGCGGGCGTCTAGGGGCCGGGACGGGCGGCGCGCGGGCGTCTAGGGGTCGGGACGGGCGGCGCGCGGGCGTCTAGGGGCCGGGCCGGGCGGCGCGCGGGCGTCTAGGGGCCGGGCCGGGTGGCGCACGGGCGTCTAGGGGGCCTTGACGGGCGGCGCGCGGGCGTCTAAGGGGCCGGGACGGGCGGCGCGCGGGCGTCTAAGGGCCGTGACGGGCGGCTAAAGGGGCCACTAGGGGCCAAGAGAGAGGGGAGCGCGACTCGGGTAGGGGCAGAGTGCGCTCCGGGCAGGAAAAAAAAACGGTGGGCCCTAGGAACAGTTCCCACGAGGGAACCTGCTCGATACCATGAGAAGAATGAAGAACGAGAGTGGATGAACTATGAATGAGGTGAGTACATATGTAAAACCCTAATTGGGTTGTACCCCCTATGGGATACCCCACTATAGCCTACACAACAGCATAAGCTATATAATGTTCTGACAGCGCGCGGGTCAGCAGAGGCGACTAGCGGGTCGCGCGGGCTACTAATGGGCGACTCGCGGGCCGCACGGGCTGCTAGCGGGACGTGCGCGGGGCTAGGGCAGTGCAGGGCTCGGGGTAGCTCGGTAACCGCAAGTGGTAGGTGGTGGGCCCGAAAAAAAACGCTCCTTAAGTCCTAAGGACCTATTGCTCTTAATACCATGTTAGAATAGGTACCGTATTACCCCGGATAAAAGCGCAGGTGCGCTTATAATAAAACAGTGTTTTTTGGGGGGTGCGCTTCTAATTGAGGTGTCTGTATACGCGCATGCGCCTATAATAAGGAAAAAATGAAATTCACTTTTAAACATACTAAACTGAAGCCCGCAATAAGGCGAATCCAACGGACCATGCAACAAGTGGGATCGTGCATGGTTTTCAGGCAAAAACAGCTGCGGTTCGGTTTCCCACCGCACAAAGTTGTCTAGAACCATCGAACGTGACAGGAGTGACGGGGATGTTGCCGTGCGGCCCAATCACAGCCGCATGCGCTGCGTGGCATCTGCATTTCTTCCGAACCCTCTCGAAGGGTGGGGAAGATTCCCTGCCAGCGCAGCGAATATGCTGCCACGCAGGTTCCTCTACGGGGGTAGGCGGGGGTTTCCTGCCTGTCATTGACGAGGACCCCGAGCCGCTAGCCCGCAGGGGTCCCCGTCGTTGCACATTTCTGCACCCTCCTCCTCATTTTTTTCATTCAGTTTCTAGTCTAGCCCGCCTGGCTGGCAAAGCCATGGCGGAATTCAGTGGGACGCACCTCCTTTTCAAGAAGAAACCAACCCGCGCCTGGCGACTAACCTCGGACGGGTGGTATACACGTGAGCCACCAGCGCCTCCAGTGCCACCTACACCCCCTGCACCGCCTGCTCCGCCTGCTCCTCCTGCACCTCCTGCTCCTCCTGCTCCTCCCGCTCCTCCGAATCCTCCGACTCCTCCTGTTCCTGACGCGTGGGGTCACCATCGGCCCGTGCTCCAATTATATTTGCCTGCCACTTTCGACGAGTGGTTGTCTGAACCGGACACACCCAAGGCTAGGCAAATCAATGGTCCGCCGACTGCACCTCGGTGGGGAAATCCTGAAGCCTGCACGTGGGACGAGTCGGCTGTGGGCGCCGACGATGACGTGGCCGCCGATAAACAACCCACATGCGACGGCGATGCTGGAGGCAACGGTGGAATCAACGGTGAAGAGGGCGCCGAGGAGGACGTGTTCCCAGATCGTGAAGCTACAGACGCGGACGACGACGGTGTGGAGTCTTGGTGGCGCGACGCACCACGCGAGAAGATGCCGATACCAACGTATCCGTCGATTAACAAAAAACGACCCCACCCCTCCTCTGAGAACCGAGATGCCCGCCCCCCCTCTCCCAGGCACAAGCCGACTCAACACAAACGGCAGCGCTACACCGCCCAGGAGAAACTGAAGTGGCTCGTTCGGCTGGAGCTTGCTGCATCGATAAGCGAGGTCGCGCGGGAGTCCGGCATACACCGCAAATGCCTCACAGAGTGGAAAAACCAAGCGGAGGAGCTCAAGGCTGCACACAGTGCTCGGTGTCGACTTCATGGGCGCGGAAGGTCTTCCTGGTACAGACCCATGGAGATGAAGGTGTACGCCCAACTCCTGGACTGGCGACGCCGCGGTGTGGCAGTATCAGTCGGCCGGCTGCAAGACTGGTCAAAAGAGGTGATGAAAGTGTTGTTCCCGGACGTCAAGTGGAAGGCGAGTCAGCGCTGGACGGAGCAGTTCCGCAAGCGGTGGAATCTCACCGTGCGCATGAAAACAAAGGTGGCGCAAAAGACACAGCAGCGTAAGTGCCTGTCCGTGCACTGTCATCCTATCGTGAAATTTTATCTTGTATTTCAGTACTTTCTTGCCCATGTTTGTTTATCTGTAGCGGTGCTCATCCGCCCTTGTAACCGTTCCTCCCTCCCCGTGCGCAGACGTGGCCAAGCAGTGCAAGGAATTTTGGCAGTTTGTCCGCGACGCAC
Source organism: Closterium sp. Naga37s-1 (assembly GCA_947471745.1). Lineage (NCBI taxonomy): Eukaryota > Viridiplantae > Streptophyta > Zygnematophyceae > Desmidiales > Closteriaceae > Closterium > Closterium sp. Naga37s-1. The sequence continues at coordinate 625,702 of CANJKZ010000498.1, read as the reverse complement.
GCCATGACTACGACATCGACAATCGTTACATCATCAATGCCGACCAGACGCCTTTGTGGCTGGAGATGCCGGCGACTACCACGGTGGAGCAGACGGGCGTGAAGTCGGTGCCCATCCGCAGTGGTGGTTACCAGAAAGAGAGAGTCACTGTGATGCTGGCGTGCACGGCGACGGGCGAGAAGTTGAAGCCGTGGGTGTTTTTCAAGCGCAAGACCCTCCCAAAGGGTGACTTTCCGAACGGTAAGAAACTGCGTATGCGCGTGTTTCCGAGGGGAAAAACAAAAGTAAAATATAATGACCGCTTGCTTGTATGCAGATGTCGTGGTCGGTTGCCAAGCTAACGGGTGGATGGAGGCCTCGGGCGTAATCGAGTGGCTCGGTGCAGGCGTGGTGCCGTTCCTGAAACCGAAGTTCGGATTGCAGAGCCGGAGCGCCATGCTAGTGCTCGACTCCTATCGTGGACACCTGACACCCGAAGTCAAGGCGAAGTTCGCGGAACTCAACATCGTGCCGGCGGTCATCCCAGCGGGATGCACGGCAGACTTGCAGCCGCTCGATGTGTCGGTCAACAAAAGCTTCAAGGCGAGTGTTCGGCAGCAGTACCAGACCTGGTTCGAGCAGGACGGCATGAACATCCTGACACCCGCAGGTACGCAAAAGTGTTCTCCCGTGACCGCTTCGTCTGTATGTCTGCCTACTTGTGGACCCACGTGTTTCCCACCCCCGTGTATGTGGTGCAGGGAACATTAAGAAACCATCTCCGGAGGTGGTGCTCAAGTGGATTTCACGGGCGTGGAAAGCTGTGCCCGCCGACCTGATTAAGAGAGCGTTCCTCACCTGCGGCATCAGCAATGCCCTTGACGGGAGTGAAGACGGACTGGTGCTGGCGCACCGGAGAGGTCAGCTATCCCACGAGGTAGAGGTTGATGACGACATCCAAGCAGACGGGTTCTTTGGCAACAACTCCACGGAGCCTGAGTCGGACCAGGAGTAGGCCTTAGGCTAGACTAAACTTAAAAATGTTGTGTAGGCTAGGATGCTAGTCTAATGTATTTGACTTGAAAGTTTTAGTTGAAATTTTTAGCTAGAGTAATGTAGTTTGTACGAAGGTTGTAAAGAAAGTGAAAAAAACAACAGACATTCTTGTCTATACAGCAAGGGTGCGCTTATAATAAGTAAGGTTTTTTTAGAGGGTGCGCTTCTAATTGAGGATCGGCCATAAGCGCATTGCTCCAGATAGAAGCGCATGCGCTTAACATAGGCCTGCGGTTATATCCGGGGCGATACGGTAACTAGGAATGATGAGACTATCGAGAAAGTTTGGTACAAAGTAGGAACAAGGGGTTGTACCCCATAGTGGCTACCCCACACAGCCTAGATAATTAACCTAAGCAGGTATGTTTGACAGCAGGATCTATCGAGGGAGGGGACGTGTCCTAAATGCCAACAACCGTCAATGAAAAAAACCAGATTGTTTGTGACACATCATATTATCAGATTGTTTGTTTGGTCCTACGCATATACGGTAATAATTGTTCAAAATTGGTACAAGCACCCTCCCGAAATCCTAAACTCAGTCACATTTCAATGACACGAATTGTCACTGCAACTGCCACTGGTCATCCTACAAAAGAAATCAGATAGTTCTAACAAGAAATCGGTGCCCAGGTCAAGGCAACTGGCACATGGCACATGACAGACAGAAGCACACACCTGGCACAAGGTTGGCCATCCAGCACCTTACGCGGCCATAGCCTACAGCACGCTACACCAGACACCACTGGAGTATGCACCTTGAGCGCCTGGACCTAGAAATATGGCAATACCGGTCGGTGCGACATGGCATGGCACACCAAAGTGCTCCATAGCCGCAACGTAAGACACATCGGGTGGGGAACAAACTGGAGTGGGAGCGGATGACATGACATGGATGGTGAGCAGCAATGATGGGTTATGTGATCAGGCAGGCGAAAAGGCGACAGCCGACATGAATGAGCAGTGGTGGGAAGCATAGGCGCAGGCAGGGAGGAGAATGGATGCTGATGAGGGGAGGTTTGCCAGTTCAATGGAAGCTCTAGGTGGGGGTTGGACAAGGATCAGAATGCGATGGCGACTGATAGGACCTAACAGCTCTGACAGGGTTTCTGACATGACAACTGCCCCCTTCTTCACACGCTGACCCCTGCTTCTCCTCGACCAGTCTTCCCCCTTTCAGCTTCAATCGACTCCCCTACACTACGAGCGCCCTTGCTGTACACACTCTGCGGTAGCTCACTTGCTGGCGGTCGGTGAAGGGAATCAGTGGTGGAGAGATGGAAAGACAAACTTGGGGAGTCTGGAGCAACGCGGAGCTCATCATCCACTATCCCGCTTCCTGTGCCTTATCTTCGCATGTAATATTCTAAGCTCGCTTTCCAAAGTTGTATTTCCCTTGTGATCATCCCTCTCCCCACCCTCAATCTCCCCCTCTCCCTGCACTTATTCCTTTTCAACCTGACTTTTTCAATTTGGGGCTCACGCTTCGTGCTGTGCGAATGGACGGCAGCGACTTGCACAGCATCTCCATGTTCTCCGCCCACCCCTTGCTCCACGGCACCCGCGCCAATGCCTCCACCAGCCAATCGCGCTTCTCGTACGGCGCGCTCCAGCATCCGCCGTCAAACTCGTCTCCAATCAGCCCGCCGCCGGCAATCTCAAGGTCCAGCACCTTCTGCGACACTCGCGACTCTATCGGCAAAGCGTCGGACTGGGGCGTCGGATGGCGAACTTTCGCGACCAGGCCTGACCTTCGCACATACTTGATGCCAGCCCACGTGATGGCCGGCTGTAGGTACGTGTACACCGCGATGACAGGCAGCAGCGCCAGGTTCATCAGCATGCCCAGCACGCCGAGCGAAAGGCTGAGATTGCTTAACCGGATCTGCGGCTTTTCCGGGGAGAGCAGGTTGCAGAGAGTGATGACGGCGTGGAACAGGCGCGTGCCCAGGAGAGCCGAGATGCCGATGCTCGCCAAGTGGGCGAGGGAGAACGCGAGGCCCGTGGCGCAGAACGAGCGCGACACCATCCACTCCCACCACAGCGTCCTCCCGTCCACCACCACCGGCCGCCCGCCGCCCACCAGCCCGCTAGACGCAAGCGCCGCGATCGTCGCGACGTCGGTGACGCCCGATTGTAACAACAACGGCCGGGAGGAGAGGAGGACGGACCGCGCGAGGGAGAGGAGGAAGAGTACGAGGTGGATGAGCGAGGGGATGAGCGGGATGGTGACGGCCAGTGAAGCGTACGTGTAGAAGAACCAGCCGACGTGGTTGGTGCGGTACGCGTACGAGGAGCAGTAGGTGGTCAAAGCGAATATCTGACGCCGCACGTAGTTCCAGTACCGGCGGAAGGTCCACGCGCCGGACATTCTCCCGGGGAAGATGGCGGTGGGAGGGCACCACACCTTGCATCCGTGCACTCCCGCCACTGACGTGAGAATCAGATCGTTGCTGTAGCCGTTGCGCTGCAGTGCGCTCGCCATGCCGTTGCGATCCGCGCGCAGATCCGCTAGCCGTAGCATGATGCAGCCGCCCCACACGAAGAACGCCGGGCCGCCGGATGACATGCCGATGAGCAGAGGCAGACGGTACGCCATCGCGGCATACGCGGAGATGCTTGGCGTCGATGGGATGTCGAAGGAGTAGCCTGTGCAGCAAAACACCTCTGGCCGCGTCTCCATAGCTTTCACCAACGACCCCAATGTCCCTGGATGGCACTGAATGTCGTCATCCAAAAATAGCAGGTACTTAGACTCAGGACACGCCACCTTTGCGCCCGCTAGTTGGTTGTGAATCTGTTGTGAACAAGCCGTTGCTAGGCCGGCAACGACTAGCCGAATATCGACGACACCCTTCATCTCTTTTTGCAAGCTCTGCACGGCGAAATACGCAGGGTCGTCCTCGCTCTCCACGCAGAAGATATACTCCACGGCACCGCCGTACAGCGTCACCAGCTGCGACCGCCAGTTGTCCATGCCGGCTTCCCCTATTGATCCCTTCACCGCCAACACCACCGACACCTTGGGTAGTTGCCGCTGCTCGTCGTACGACAACCGCGACATCTCCACGTCGACAAAGGCGAACGGGTTCCCTGATTTTTGAGCGGATCGAATCCGTCTGGTCTCTCTGATGCGCGACTGGCTAGCCCATAGCCACGCGATGCCGAGGCCGATGAGGATGAGGGAGGCTTGTAGTTGGAGGAGGAAGAGACCAGGATGGCAGAGGAGCGACGAGCACGAGGAGCACCACCACGCCGATGCGCATGAGGAGACTGCATCCGTCAACAATGCGCCTTCTATTAACTGCATCCTGGGAAACTTGGTAGCGATTGGTGCCTGATTAGTGCTTCCGGATCCGGCCAGGCACGACGAACGCTTGAACTAACGAAGAATGATGCTATTAGCGGCGTTAAAACCTCAGACGTCTAAGAAACGGGACGGAGCAGTCGAATAATGGGAACTGGGAAAATCAGGTCTCGTCCTTTCTCCATGACTCTGAAAACGAGATCTGAAATATATGGCGATGTCTCTTCTGGGTTCGCGTAACAGAGACTCCCAGTAAATCAGAAAAAAAAAAAAAAAAAAAAAAAAAAAAAAAAAAAAGCCGTAGCTGACACGGTGTAAGGGCAGCGTGTGAGAATCCGAGTGCAACCCCAACTCGAGCCTGGCAACCTAAAGATCAAGAGATACTGTAATGGCAATGGATGAGCTTGGGCGCTGATAATTTCGGGAATTACAGGGATTGCGAGAAAGTGACCAGCAGGAAGGTGGGTTTGGTTGGGGGACAGGAGCACTGCCAGCTTGGTGGGAAGTACCAGTGGTTGTGAGGCGTGCTGCGGAAGCGTGTTGCGGAAGGGCGGGGAGAGGCGGAGAGGGGAAAGGGGGAGCGGGGTGTTTGAGGCGCAATCACTTGAGAGAGTTCTTCAATTGGCGGAAATCTTGGCATAGAACGGGATCGGGTACGCGTTCCCGCAAGCGGAAGGTGCGGGGGGAACAGGAACTGAGATGCAATCAAGGGACTCTTGAAAGTCCCGCGCACAAACGTCCTTGCGGAGCTTCGGGGGTCGGCGGAAGCCACCGAAAGCCGTATGCGGGGGGGTTGACCGAACCGCACGAGCGCAACCAAGGACCCATGTTGACGGACACAAACGGCAAGAAATCGAGATGCCCGCACGAAACTGCCAGAATTAGGTGCTCGTCGCGCAGACCTAACCAATCGCGTGTCCGTTGAGCAGACGGAAATCTGTCCAGCCATGCAGGAGGCTCCATGAGCACACTGAACCGAACTCTACCGTCTTGGTTGACTCCTAGGGATTCGTTGGAAATTGGAGAGCGGGATCATGTCGAGGAGGTCGAGGCAGCCGCTTCGCGGTCGGAGCACAGTTCGCGCACGAGATGCATTGGTGGTTCCTGGTGCCCTTGGGGAGCTTCAGCAGGGCGATGCGGTGTGTAGGGGGAAGGCGGCGAGGGCAACAATTTCGCGGTTCGCCAAAGAGTTCCAAGCCAGAGAACCTGACACTACACGATGTCACAAAAATCCCAGTGTTTTCCTGGCAGCGAAGCTCTAACCGAAACCGAAACCCACCGAATGGTTAACCCAGCTAACTCCACAACCAAACGCCATATTCGTTTCATTTTTCACCCTACATTCTCCATTCCAGCTTTCGCATATCAATATCTAGGATAAACCACCCTGTAACTCAAACACCCCAAAAGTGCAGCGTGGCGTCTCGAAAATAATGGCGGGAGTCCCACGATTCCCGCTTCCCGTGAGCTGCTGACAAAGCTTCTTGCACCAGTAGGAGAATCTGGCCCGTCGATGCTTCAAACCCCCAAAAATTAAGCGAGGTGGGTTGCCTTGCCAGAGATCAACCACACCAGAGGTGCAAGGCCAAACCACGCATCAAATCTCTGTAGCGCGTACACGCTCAACCAAACAAATGGTCTCACAACGCAATTCATCATCCTAAACATAAATCATCTATTCTGGTAGTCATAGTGAGCATTTGAGTAAGGTGGTGATGGAAGGTGGTGTGCGATTTAGCAATCTAGGAGTCATCCAGATATTGATACCAGTCTGCATTACAGAACCGTTCAAATTGTTTCCCACACTTTTGGGACCTAAAACTGTAATGGACTCGTTTATTCTAGGAAAGCTAGTACCGGTAGTACCTAACCAGGGTTAGTTGGCCCATTCTCTAGCTAGTGTTTGAGAAACTTAGAACGAGAATGGGATGACTAAGGAATGAAAGTGATACAAATATGAAACCCTAGAATTGTGTACCCCTTAGTATCTAACCCGCTACAGCCTACACAGGCTAGATCATATAAGTTTGACACACCCCCATAGGCAAAGTGGGGGAGAACAAGGGGTCACAAGACCAGTCAAGCAAAGCAAGGCAAAGCAAGCTCAGGGTGGATCACAACGTCACCACACATTTTGAGCACAAGTTCAAGGCCACAAGGCCAGTTCACATGCATGAGTACACACATATATATAACGCTAAACAAGCAAGAGCAGGTATATATATACGTAACAGTACAAGCAAGGTCAAGAAGTGAGCAAGTGAGGCAAGGTAGGTACAAGACCTAACAGAGTACAGAAGCGCTGATGGTCACAAGGCGCAAGTGCCTTGGTGAAGATATCAGCAGTGTTGGCCTCAGAGGCCACGTAAGCAAGGCGCAGCTGACCGCGCTGCTGAAGCTCACGAGCAAGGAAGTAGCGAAGAGCGATGTGCTTCGTTCTGTGCTCCAGTCTGTGCTCCCGCCACAAGGCCAGCATAGCCTTGTTGTCTACGTACAGAACTGGTGGAGAACGAGGCGGCTCTCCTAGGTCAGTCAGCAGGTAGGTGAGCCAGCGTAGCTCCTGTGCAGCCATGGCCCCTGCGTAGATCTCAGCCTCACAACTGGAGCCGAGAACAGAAGACGAGCGGGTAGACCGCCACGAAACAGAGCCGGAACCAAGGCTGAAGGTGTAACCCTGTGACGACCGCTGCGTAGCCTGGTCGTCAGCCCAAGAAGCGTCTGCGTGACCAGTGAGGACCACTGGACTCCGCCCTCCAAGCACTAGCCCCATGCCCAACGTACTGCACAAGTAGCGCAACACCCTCTTCGCTGCAGCCATGTGCTCTGGTCTGTGTCTCCCAGGAGCAACATAGCGTGCCAGAATGCTAAGAGGGTATGCAAGGTCAGGTCGAGTGCAGGTCATCAGGTACATGAGGCAGCCAACAAGCTCTGGGTACGGGCCACTCGACTCTACGGACTCATCCGAAGGGAGAGCTGAGAGCGAGTGGCGAGTAGACAGAGGAGTGGCCTGAGGCGAGGAGTACGTGAAGCCGAAGCGCTGAAGGACCTGCTGCACCATGTGTGACTGAGTCAGGGTAATGGTGTGCTGTGCTCTGTCCCGGATGATCTGCAAGCCAAGGTAGCTACGCAGTTCACCCAGGTCTGTGCACGTGTGTCTCTTCTGCAGCTCGGACTTCACGTGGGCGAGTCCAGCAGTGTCAGCTGTGGCAAAGACCAAGTCGTCGACGTACACGAGGATGTAGAACGGCGGCAAAGAAGTGTCGGTGCGCAGAAACAGCGACGGGTCGGCAGTAGAAGGAGCAAACCCAAGAGCCGCAAGTGTAGTCCTCAGTGTGTCGTGCCACTCACGAGGTGCCTGGCGAAGACCGTAGACTGGCCGCCGGAGGCTCCACTGGGTACCAGGAGGAAAAGACCCAGTGAAGCCAGGTGGGCGGCGCAGCCAGATCTCCTTGTGCAGGCTGCCCTGCAAGAAAGCAGTGCTGAAGTCAAGAGAGTGAAGCTCGTAGTCCCGGTGAGCGGCTATGTGCAGCAGTACCCGAAGAGTGGTCATCTTCGGGGTGGGAGAGAAGGTCTGAAAGTAGTCAACTCCCTGCCGCTGACTGAAGCCACGAGCCACGTAGCGTGCCTTGAAGACAGGCGGAGAACCCGGCGGCCGCTTCACCCTGAAAATCCACATGCCATTGACGATGTTCGCCCCAGGAGGGGGAACCTCGTCGACATAGGTGCCTGTGGACTTCCAGGAAGCCATCTCTGCATCCATGGCTGCCTGCCACTGAGAGGAGTAGGGACCCTCTATCGCCTCCGCGTAAGAGCGCGGAGTCGGGATGTCTGGTGCATCCGGGTCTCCCTCAGGGGCAAGCAGCATGGACACGAGATGAGGTGAAGCAGCAGCAAAGCACTGGAACTCCTCCTGCCTGTCCTCAAGGACGTCCGTGCCAAGGGCACACTCACCCCCGACGGACGGAGGACAGACAGACTCAGACTCAGCGACAAGACTAGTAGCGTAGTCTAGGCGACAGCGAGCAGCGAAGTCGACAAGCTCAGAAACTAAGGCTGACGCAGCAGCGGACTCAAAGGAAGGGTCAGTGACGATAGTAGCAAGGAGACGCGTGACAGTAGGACTGGCAGCACGAAGGGAGTCCGACGCCGGGTCAGCAAGAACAGGAAGAGAGGACTCAGGAGGAGAAGGCAAAGGGGCACGCAGCGGAGCAGTGGAGGGACGCAGAGACATCCGGTGCGTGCCGGGGACAGGCGGAGGACGCTGACGCGAACCACGACTACTAGTGCGAGCAGCACGGACAGGCGACGCAGGACGAGACGCAGGCTCACGACGCTCAGCAAGACCTCCAGTAGGACCAGTGTAGGGCGAAGGAGCAGGCAGAGGAGAGGTAGGCTGTAACTGTGACTCGGACTGGACAGGCGGTGGACACTCGAAGGGAGGAGCCGGACTAGCAGAGGGCGGAAGACAAAGAACCTGCTCAAGGAGCGGAACGAAGTACGGCCGCGGCCGCTCAGCACCACCAGCACCAGAAGGGACAGCACCAGCACCCCGAACGACAGCACCAGCGCCAGCAGCACCCCCAGCTCCAGCAGCGCCAACTCCAGTACCCTCAGAGGCACCAGCACGAGAGGCACCCTCAGCGCCAACACCCCCAGCAGCTCCAGCTCCAGCCGGACCACCAGAAGACGCAGCGGGTCCAGCTCCAGCACCCTCGGTAGCACCGACGCCCGCAGCACCACCAGCTCCAGTACGAGAAGCACCCGCAGGCCCAGCAGCTCCAGTACTCCCAGTACGAGCACCGCCGGGACCCGCGGCACCAGCACCCTCAGCAGCAGCAGAACCTCCAGCACCCGCAGCACCTCCAGCTCCAGCAGCTCGCCTCCAGCGCCGGGCAAACCACTCACGCAGTTCCTGTGGAGAGAGTAGCTCCCGCCGGGACGAAGTACCCGAAGAACCTCCAGGCCCAGTACCGCCAGACGCCACACGAGCAGGTCCAGTACCCTCAGACTCCGCACCCCCAGACGCAGCACCCTCAGGCTCAGCACCCCCAGGCGCAGCACCCCCAGGCGTAGCACCCCCAGGCTCAGCACCCCCAGGCGCAGCACCCCCAGAGTCAGCACCCCCAGGCTCAGCACCCCCAGAGTCAGCACCCCCAGACCCAGCACCCGCAGGCTCAGCACCCCTAGTAGCACCAGAGTCAACAGCTACATCGACAGGGTCGACTGCGTCTACCTGAGACACACCTGAGGGGGCAGGACCCTGAGGGGGGAGGGGGTCTACCGGAGGGGGACCTGGCGTAAGGAAGAGCGGCGAGGGGGGGAGGGACGCAGTGCGGTAGGGGAAGAGACGGTAGTAGGGAACCGACTCGTCAAACGTGACGTCCTGGGAGGACAGAACACGGCGCGAGGTGGGGTGGTAGAACTGCCAGCCCGGCGCGTCAGCGGGGAAGCCAAGGAAGACGCAGGGAACAGCACGAGGGGACAGCTTGTCCGCAGACAAGTCGCGGACAAATGCCCGAGATCCTCAGACACGGAACGCAGACGCATCGCCAACCTTCCCCGTCCACAGCAAAGCAAGGGAGGTCTCCGGCATGGAGACCCGGGGCTGAAGGTTGATCTGATGCGCCGCGTACCGAACCGCAAACGGCCACAGAAAATGGGGGGCAGCCGCATGGACCATGGACGTACGAGCGACGTCCATGACCATGCCAATACGGCGCTCAGCAATCCCATTTTGCTGTGGAGAGTCCGGAAGCGTGAAGGTCTGGCGGATGCCTCGTGCACGACAGAAGGCTCGCTGAAGGTCAGAGGAGAACTCTCCGCCTCTGTCAGAGTGCAGACGCAGAACAGGAAAGTCCGAGCCGAAACTCTCTCTGAGCTGGAGACGAGCTGCGCGGATCCAGGCGATCAACACCTCAGTGACCTCACCCTTGCTGCGCAAGGGGAAGACTGCGGTGTAACGCGAGTAGTCGTCAACTACCAGCAAGAAGTAACGCTCGTGACCCTGTCCACGGACTCGGGCTGGGCCCCACACGTCCATGTGAAGCGTCTGCAGCGGAGCCTCTGTCGGAGGAAACTCGGAGGAGTGAGGAGCAGCGCGCTGCCGTCCCTCGACGCAGGGAACGCAGGTGGGGGCAGGCCCCGGAGGAAGGGGAGGGAGGGACCGGGGGAGACCAGAGACAAGGACACGGGAGGCCATGCCTCGAAGACGAGGCAGGGAGGGGTGACCAAGGCGGTGGTGCCAGAGGAGAGTCTGGTGAGACAGGAGACGACACGAGCAGGGGGCAGACTCAGGACCAGACCTGGACGCCGCAGCACACACCTGACCCGACGCGGCTACCTGAGCAGACTCAGCGACTGGAGGAGACTCAGTAGTCAGTGTGTACAGGCTCGACCCCGGCTGACGGGTAAACGTGGCCAAGTGACGGCCCGTCCGAGCACAGGTACAGTGGGTCACTCGCTGACTCACAGGAGTGAACTGGTGAACCCCTCCATCCTGGAGGTCAGCACCACTCACCAAGTTCGTAGAGAACGAGGGGAGGTAAAGACCCGACAGGGTGCCAGAAGGGGCCGCCGGACACGGTAGAACAGTGGAGAAGTGGGCAAGGACAGGACCCCCAGAGGGGTCTGCCAGGGAGACTGCCACTGGCCGACTAAGCGGCGTAAGCGTGGTGCGGTCTCGAAAGAAGGAGCGGGAAGCACCCGAGTCAAGGGTGAAGGTGTGGGTGGCCGGAGCCGACGCGGTACCTGAGAGCGCAGACTCACCAGCACCTGGGGCAGCAGACTCACCAGCACCTGGAGCAGCAGATGCACTAGCACCTAGAGCAGCAGCCTCACCAGCACCTAGAGCAGCAGTCTCAATGCCCGGGTCAGGCGGAAAACACCGGTAACAGTCACCCTCATCACTAATAGTCACAGCATACATTGCAGCAAGAATAGCATCATAATCAAGATCAAAGATCGCAACACCCGCCCTAAACAGCTCGCCCCAGCGAGGGATCTCAGTAGTGTCGGGGAACTGATGACGCCAAGCGTCCGTCAGGCGGCCGAAGCAGCGCTGGGTGGAGTGCGGACCCCCACACTGCTCACCCGCGCGGTCGCCTGTACGTAGAACGTAGGTACAGGGGCCAGCACCCCCACCCCGCTGACGAGCAGTGTACCACTCACGAAGCTGCTGGGGGGAAGGGGTCTCACGAGTGCACTGCTGCTGCTGCTGCTGGCGCTGACCACCACCGGAGCCGACTCTCTGCGAAGAGCCGCCCCGACCAGCTCCACCTCCGCCACCGCTACCTCCACCACCGCCTCCACCTCCACCACCTCCGCTCGCACCGCCACCACCACCGCCTCCTCCGCCTCCACTGCCGCCACTAGCGCCCCCACTCCCGCCACCACCCCCACCGCCACCTCCACCCCCTCCGCCGCCTCCACCGCCGCCTCCACCGCCCCCGCCAGCCCCTCCAGCGCCCTTGCCCCCCTTGCCCTTGCCTGGGCGGCGTCTCCCGCTAGGGGCAGACGCCGCGCCGACCGACTCAAGACCAACGAGGTCGGCCGCAGCAGCAGAGGCAACAGAGGGCAAGAGGGGGGAGGGGGAGCACCCCTCAAAGACAGGGGTACGAGGGTCACCACGAGAGGCTCCTACAGCGACTATACTCTTTTCTGCTGCTAGGAGGCGCTCCTCGAGGAGGTCAACGGTGAGGGTGGTGGGGCAAACAGAGAGGAAGTGGTCCCTGACCGAGCGAAGGGTGTCAGGGAGCCGGGTGACTATGTAGTAGAGGGTGATGTACATAGGGGGGGGGGTTCTTGGCGCAGAACTCAGCAGGAAGCGCAGCGCGGTAGCGAATGTCACTAGTGCGAAGGTACGTAATGAGGTCAGCGACTGTGGGAAAAGCGGCGAGGTCAGGGAAGAGGTACGGCAGTATGAGGCGGCTAAGGGCAGCAGTGGCAGGGGAAGAGTAGCGTGCAACGACAGCGTCGTACAAGGTCTTAGCACTCTTGTACTGACTAAAATGCGCGCGCTCAGCGGTCGGTAAGTGGCGGCGCACAGCAAGGCGAGCAGCAGCATCGCGCGTGGCCCACTGTGAGCGAACAGTGGCATCAGCATCAGCAGCAGGGGCAGGAGAGGCACCAGAGGTGAGGTCAAACAGAGAGAGACCGTCTGCCCTATCGCACTGTAGGAAAAGCTGCAGATCATCTACCCAGACCTCAAAGTCAACAGCCCGGCCCTCAGCGTCAAAGGTGAGAACACTGGGGGTGGCCATGACAGCAGTAGACTGGCAGAGAGAGCAGCGGGGTAGGGCAATGCAGTGGCAGAGGCGCTGCTCTTACCAGGCAGGTGGGGCGGGCCGAGGCAGGCCAGCAGGGACAGGGCCGCGACTGCAGGAACTGCGGCGTCTCGGCTGCGGCGGCGTGGCGGCTCGGCGGCTCGGCGGCTCGGCGGCTCGGCTGCAGGGCGGCTCGGTGGCTCGGCGGCTCGGCAGCTCGGCGGCTCGGCGTCTCGGCGGCTCGGCGGCTCGGTGGCTCGGCAGCTCGGCGGCACGGCGGCAAGGGCGGCTCGGCGGCTCGGTGATGACGGCGGCTCGGCTGCTCGACGGGGCCGGGAAGGGCGGCTGAGGGGCCGAGGAAGGGCGGCAGGGCCGCGAAGGGCGGCGACGGGGCCGCAAGGGGCGGCAACGAGGCCGCTGAAGGGCGGCGACGAGGCCGTTGAGGGGCGACGACGGGGCCGCTGAAGGGCGGCGACGAGGCCGCGAAAGGGCGGCGACGGGGCCGCGGAAGGGCGGCCGTGGGGCCGCTGAAGGGCGGCGACGGGGCCGCGGAGGGGCGGCGACGTGGCCGCTGAAGGGCGGCGACGAGGCCGAGGGGAGGGGGGAACGGCGACGGGGCCGCTAAGGGCGGCTACAGGGTCGCGGCTCGGCGGCGACGGGGCCGAAAGGGGCGGCGACGGGGCCGTAAGGGGCGGCGACGGGGCCGTAAGGGGGCGGCGACGGGGCCTTAAGGGGCGACGACGGGGCCGTAAGGGGCGGTCGCGGGGCCCTGAGGTGCGGCGACGGGGCCGCAAGGGGCGGTCGCGGGGCCGTGAGGGGCGTCGACGGGGCCGTAAGGGGCGGTCGCGGGGCCGTAAGAGGCGGTCGCGGGGCCGTAAGGGGCGGCGACGGGGCCGCTAAGGGGCCACGTGGGGCCTAGAGAGGGCAGTGACGGGGCCTGAGGGGCCGCTAAGGAGGGCGCGATGGGTCACTAAGGGCGGGACACTAGGCGCGCTTCGGGCAGGGGCGGTACGCGCCCCGGGTAGGAAAAAAAAAAAACTTGGTGGGCCCTAGGAACAGTTCCCACGAGGGAACCTGCTCGATACCATGAGAAACTTAGAACGAGAATGGGATGACTAAGGAATGAAAGTGATACAAATATGAAACCCTAGAATTGTGTACCCCTTAGTATCTAACCCGCTACAGCCTACACAGGCTAGATCATATAAGTTTGACAGTGTTTACTAGTAACTTTTCAGTGTTTAAATCTCAGCTTCAATAATGTACCGTAGCTGTGATTCTTGTAAACATTATAATTTGTAAAAGTGTAACACTTTTTCAAATTTCGTATTTCTTGGTTGTGTGGTGGCAGGGTCTCTCTGCTATTCAAGGGATTACGGTACTGAAGAGCTGGAACTCCCAACTTCTCCCACCCAGTCTGTTATGAATCAACTTGCAGAGTGCGCAGAATATCGAATAACGAGAATGAGAATTACTGAATCACTGAATGAAGAAACAATGAAGTAGCGAGACCTAAATAGGGGAAAACCTAGCTAGGCGGGGGGTTCGGTATGGGATGGCTCGGTGATGGTTGCGATTGGAGCGGAGGCCGACTCGGGAGTGGTTCGGTGCGACGAAATAGGAAGGTCAGGTTCGTCGCGTGACCCTCGGGATGTCCACGCTAACGAGTGCCTCAGTAAGGATTTGTAAATCCTTACACTCTCCCACCTTCTAAATAAGGCAGCCCTGTACTGAAACAGGCCCCACACTAGCAAGGATTCCGTAGATCTCCTCCTTAGCTGAATCCGACGGCCGAAATGCCTTTGATAATAATTTTGAAAAGGTTGGAATGTAAGCCGTTGATGAAGTCCTATTTCGATCTGACGGTCGAAGATGAACTGCCCAAAATGAAGTAGAAGTTGGAATGTGGGCCGTAGATCGAGCAGGTGTAGATCTGACGGTCGAAGACTGACGCAAAAAGAGAGGGAACCTGCTGACGCGAATTCAAACGCGATTGAGCAGGGACCGTTGATCGTGTCGGTGTGATCGCGATCGTCCGTCGTGCTGACGCAACCTGACAAACTCAGAAAGGACCAAGAAAAACGCCAAGGAAAGAACAGTGCAGCGCACTTTCTCCCCCCTTCCAAGAAAGCTGTCCACAGAATCATCAAAGCTGCGCCGAAGTAAAACCCAACAGAACCAGGTGTTAAGTCCCACTGAAAACGAGCGTTGAGCGTAGGGGACAAGGTGAAAACGTGTCGGTGTGGAAACTCGATGACGACACCAGGTGTATGTGCCCCAAAATTCCTCATGGGCGAACCAGCGGAAGTAGATCAGAAACCGCGACGGAAAATCCACGTTGCTCGAAATGGACTCGTTTTGTCTTCACATCGCCGGAAAATCAGGCGATATCTTCAGCAGTTGCAGTTGGCAGCACCTGACGTGGTTGATATTGAATGCAGTTGTCGTGGGCGGGTCGAAGGCGAGTTGTCGGTAGCAGAGTTGGAATGGTTTCTCCGAGAAATTTGTCGTAATGCGCCGAGAGTTAAAGGGCAGGGATGAAATTTTACAGCTGTCGCTCCCCCCCCGTCACTGTTGTTGCCGCCTTCTTCAGTTCGTCGTAAGTCGTTCGTACCCCTTGAAAACTCCGTGTAGTTCCCGCGGTGTTGCCCTGCGTAAATGTCGCGCGCGTTTAACCAAACGCCGAATTCTCCTCCGAAATTGTCGCCGCTTCTCGTCGTAAAACCTGTGAATTCCCGCGTAAACTTCGAAAAGGTCGTTTGAACACAGCCCCGAAAATCCGCAGATGCAGGTGCAGTTCTCCTCCGAAAATCTCGGTCGTTCTATAGCCGCCCATCCGGTCACCATCAGTTTCCTTCGGTTACCCGACCCCAGCGTGTGGGTTCAATCGAGAACAGGGGACTGCCCTGGGTCTTCCGAGACCGAATTTCACGGAACCTAGTGGCATCAACGCCGTTGACCCCGTCGTCGAAACTGCTCCCGCCGATGAAGTTTAACTGAAAACCACGCAAAACTCCCACTGGCGCTTTGCAGATGTTTCACCCATCGCTCGTCGCCGGTAGGTAAATCCGAAAACTTCGGCTGCTCCCACGCTCCCTTTTACTGAAGAATTTCCCGCGGTGTCGTTTAAACACCAGTGGGTTCTAGGTATCCCCGCGCTGTGTTTCTTGCCAGGCGACTTAAAAGTGACCCTTCAGGCGAAGTCCCCCAACGGCTCAACCGCACTCCAAGAAGCGAAGAAACACCCTCAGCTTAAAGCGACGGGCAACTTTTGGCAGTGTTGGGTTCAGAAGTTTTTTTTTTTTTGAACCAGGCTTGCCAGCGCGAAAGTGCTGGCTGGCGAAAACCAGGATTTCGTGCGGACACTTTCCATCCGCAGTAACAGTTCGCCAGGGTTCTGGGTTTTGGGTGGCAAATGTGCACCGTCGCTTTAAAACCGCAGCGGAATAGAAACTCACGTTTAATGTCGCGACAGCTACAGCTGTCCGTTGCCCGGGGGGGAGGGAGGCCACGGTCGATCGCGACCGTTCGAGGCAAGGAGTACCCGTAAAACTATGGCCGCGAGGAGCAACTGACTCGTTCTCCTGGCCGGCCTACGCAACTCCTGGACCCCAAGACATCCTTCCTCGTCCCCCCCCCCGAGGGGTATTACACTCTAAAAAGCGGGGTGAGCTAGGAAAGTAGCTATGATACCAGGTGTTATGAATCAACTTGCAGAGTGCGCAGAATATCGAATAACGAGAATGAGAATTACTGAATCACTGAATGAAGAAACAATGAAGTAGCGAGGCCTAAATAGGGGAAAACCTACCGGTAGCTAGGCGGGGGGTTCGGGATGGGATGGCTCGGTGATGGTTGCGATTGGAGCGGAGGCCGACTCGGGAGTGGTTCGGTGCGACGAAATAGGAAGGTCAGGTTCGTCGCGTGACCCTCGGGATGGCCTCGCTAACGAGTGCCTCAGTAAGGATTTGTAAATCCTTACACAGTCATGAATATGTTACGGTAACACGACTGGCAGCCACCGCCTATGAATGAAGGGATCAACAAGGTATCAAATCTACTGCATCCAGTTCACTGTGCATGATCCCTTTCCCTAAATCCTGTCTCCACCCCTCTTTTGAACGCACTCATCAGTCATCACTACATTACAGCTTGTTTCTACCCCACAACATAAAAATAACGGTTCAGAACCAGGCCGGGCAATGGGCGCTAATCCCAGGAGAGGTCCTGGAAGGGGCTGGCAGCCAGCCTGTCATCGACCACGGAGTTGCTGCGGCCTTTGCCGCGCCGCTTCTCCATCGTTGCCATGCGCACCAACCCAAAGCCCCCCCCCTTGCCGCTCGCCTTGCCCTCGCCTGCATCCCTGTCGGCCGCCGTGCCCCCATCCGCTGCACCCGGGCGCGACAGCAGCGAGCTGAGAATGCCGCCCGCACCGCCCGTGCTGCCAGCGCCGCTGCTGCGCTGCCTCCTGTGCCGCGCCTCCACGCCGCTGCTCGACCGCGTAAACGCTCTACCGGCCTCACTCCGCCCTTCCTCTGTCTGCTCCCCCTGCTCTGCCGCCCCCATCCCCCCTGCCAGCCACCCCATGCCTGCACCCCCTCCACTGCCGCTGCTGCTGCCGCCTCCACTCCTCTCCCGCCGGTGCCTCGCCTCCACTCCACTGGCCGACCGAACCAGACCCCTTCGAGGGTTGTGAGCATCCACGCGTGCCGGCCCTGCTGCATGTGGTGGTGCGTTTGGGGGGTGGGAGTTGTCGAAAGGGCCGAGGGCGGAGGCAGCAGCGACGCCAACGCTGCCGGTGGCGCCGATGCTCATGCCGCCGCCCGCACTGCGGTTGCGGCAGTGCCTCGCCTCCACCCCACTGGCCGACCGCACCAACCCCCTCCTCGCGTCCCTCCCACCCATCTGCACCACACCCCCCACGCCCGCCCCACTGCACTGCCCTCCTGCCTCTGCCTGCCTCTCTGCATGCCAAGCGCTGCTGCTGCCACCGCGCCTGCTGCTACTAGCACTGCTCTCGTGCAGAGTGCTCGCCCGCAGCAGCATCACGCCCCCCTCCTCCTCGCCCCCTCCGCCACACCCCTCTCTCCCAGGCGACCCCCCCACGCGCCCTGCGCCCCCCCCTGCTCCCCACGCGCCCAGGCGGGCAGGGCTGCGGGCGGAGGCAGGGGGGGCGGGGCGGGAGACAGGGCGGGCGAGGGGCACGGGGGAGCCGGAGGGGGAGGCGGAGGAGGGGGAGGCGTCGAGGCTGCGGTGGCGCGAGTGGGAGGCGAGGCGCAGCAGCGAGTGCATGGACGGCGCCACACACCGCACAGTCACCTCGCGGGGACTCTCCTCCCCCGCCTCCTCGCCCGCCCCCTCCCACCCTGGCCCCCCTGCTGCCCCCATCAACCCCCCAGCCCCCCGTGCCAGTCCGTCCCTACCCACGCCCCCCCTGCCCATCCCGCCCTGCAGAACCCTCCCCCGCCCCTCCCACCTCCCCCTCCCCCCCGCTCCCCCCCGCCCCTCCCCAAGCGCCCTGCCGTCCGCACCTGCTCGCTGGTGCTGGCCCCTCCGTCCCCCCCCGTCTTCACTCTCGCTTCCTGAACCACTTCCACTGCCCCTCTCACTCCCACTCCCACTCTCGCTCCCACTTTCGCTCCCACTCTCACTCGCACTCTCGCTCTCACTCTCCTCATCTCGCCCTCTCGCCCTGCCTTCCCTCGCCCGCCCGCCCATCCTCCTCGCTCCCCCGTGCCTCTCTCCACTCCGCTCCCTAAGACCCCTTCCCCCGCCGCCCCGCCTCTCCCCCGTGCCTCCCCTCATGCGCGACCCTTCGCCCTCCTCGCTGCTCTCCTGCACCAGACCCAGCGGCCCCGGCTGCAAGGGACAGGGCGGGTGGGGAAGGGGAGGAGAATCAGGGAGGGTTGAAAACGGGAAGACGAAAGAGACTCAAAAGGCGGCAGGAGCGCATGGGCATGCCATGAGGCCAACTCGCCACGCTGCCGCACCCCTCCCTTGTGCTTTGCTCCGCCTGCCTCTCTCTCGCGCTTTGCTCCGCCTGCCTCTCTCTCGCGCTTTGCTCCGCCTGCCTCTCTCTCGCGCTTTGCTCCGCCTGCCTCTCTCTCGCGCTTTGCTCCGCCTGCCTCTCTCTCGCGCTTTGCTCCGCCTGCCTCTCTCTTACACTTTGCCTCGCCCACCTGCCCACCCGCCGCACCCTCAAGCCCTGTGCGGCTCACCTGGCTGTCCGCGCGTTCGGGACTTAACGACCGCTGCGACCCCGGGGACGCCCACCCGTACCCGCCGCCCGCCGCCGCGCCCATTCCCCCTCCGCCCGCCCCTCCGCCTGCCCCTGCCCACGCGCCTATCCCAGCATGTGGGTTTGGGTGCGCGCTGTAGGGGGGGGCGGGCGGGGGCAGCTCTCGGTTGCGCAGGGCGGAGGGGGAGGGGCCTCCGACGGACGAGGAGCGCAAGAAGGGCGGCGCGAAGGCCGCTCTGGGGGAGGCTTCATCTGCCTGCGTCCACGCCGCCCACCCGCGGGCGCTGTGGTTGCTGCTGGGGGGAGGACGGCCAAAGGGGGAGGACGACGCGGGGACGGACGGGGGCGGCTGCTTTTGGGGGGCAGGGAGGGGGGCGGAGGGGGAGCAAGGGTTGTCCGCTGCTGCCCATGGGACGGGGGGGCGGGGGAATGCGCTGGCGGCGCTGCTTGCGGGCGGGGAGGCGTCGAGCGGGTTAAGGGCGAGCGGCGCCCTGTTGGCTCTCGCGCGCGGCCGCAGTTCCATCGACATGGCGCGCCGGAACCCCCTGCGCCCTCCCCCCGCGCCACCCCCGCCGCTGCCAGCGACGCCCGCAGGAGCGCCGGCCTCCGCGGCGTTCCCCTGCGTCTGCGTGACACTCGTGCTGCGCCCAAACCCGCCTCTCACGGGCGGCTTGCTGCTGGCGGCGGGAGGCGCAACAAACGGCCCAGACGCGCGGGACGGAGTCCCCATGGCCCCTGCGGTTCCGCTCGTGACGCGACCCGCAGGCGCAGCGCCCCCCCCGATCCCTGCGCCCCCACCGCCAGCGCGCACTTCGTCGTCCGCCCTGCCGCCACCCGCAGTTCCGCCGCTGCGGCTGCCGCCGCCGCCCATGCTCGCTCCGCCCCCGGCGGCCTCGGCGCTGAAGGGCCCGTTGAAGGTCGCCCCCACACAGTCCCCCGCCAGGCGCCGGTCTCTTGCGCCCCCCGCGCCCACAGGCGCGGAAGCAGGCGGGCACTTAGGCACGGGCGACGACGTCGTGCGCCTAAACTCGCGCGCTGCCCGCGGGCGATACTCCGCCGGATCCCCAGCCCCCCCTCCTGCGGCTGCTCCATTCGCCGCAGAACGACCGCCTTCCCAGTCGCTACTGCCGCCCTCCCATTCGCTAATGGTGCCCTCGTAATCCGCGCCCGGTCTCCCTCCGTACTCCTGACCCTCCGCCGCTTCTGGCGGCGACGGCGGCGCTGCTACGGCGGGGGGAGGAAAGTTAGGACGGTCGGGGGAGAAATCGGAGTCGTATTCGAATCCCTGCAAGGGTAGGCGGGGGATGGTGGGGAGGAGTTACGGGAGCGGGAAAGAGGGAGGGCAAAGGTGGGAGGGTTAGGTTGGGCAAATGAGAAGGGGCGTTGAAGCAGCGGTGCTCCCAGGCAGCGCGAGCGGTGGTAGCTTGGATCGTCCACACACGCGCCGCAATCTCAATAGGGCGTGACGGCGTTTCACAGACAACGGCCCGCCGCAGAAGTAGCGTGGGTAACGGCGTGGGGATGAGTGGTAAGGAATGGTGCGTACCGGCGGGGGGAGCGGCACGTCGTCAGCGAGAACGGTGCCAAACATTTCAATCTGTCGCTGTCTCTCTCTCTCCTCCTCCTCCGCAGATCGCACCGCCCTTTGCGTCTGCTGCTGCTGCTGCTGTTGTTGCTGCTGCTGCTGCTGCTGCTGCTGCTGCTGCTGCTGCTGCTGCTGCTGCTGCTGCTGCTGCTGCTGCTGCTGCTGCTGCTGCTGCTGCTGCTGCTGCTGCTGCTGCTGCCGCCGCCGCCGCCGCCGCCGCCGCCGCCGCCGCCGCCGCTGCTGCTGCTGCTGCTGCTGCTGCTGCTGCTGCTGCTGCTGCTGCTGCTGCTGCTGCTGCTGCTGCTGCTGCTGCTGCTGCTGCTGCTGCTGCTGTGCTTTCAGCGCAGCGGCGCGACTGGGTAGCGATACTGTTCGTAGCAGAGACGGGGCCGCATTCGCTTTCCGAACCTCCGCTGACGAGCCTGCAGCGGAGCCCCGCCGCGAGGCTTCAGAGGATGCATTGGAATTGGACGAACCAAAGAATGAACCCATCTTGCTCCATCCGCGAAACTTCCTCTGCTGCTGCTGTTGCTGTTGCTGCTGCTGCTGGCTGTTCTGCAAGCCGTAAAGGGCGGCGAAGGACCGCTCGAGGCTGATGGTTCGAGGAAGCTCGTCCGGCATGCCGCCATCGTCTGCCGCGTCGTACGGGGACGCGTAAATCGACATGAGCAGCCTAGGAGATCGTGGATGTGTGACTTCTATTTGAAAGAGTCTGAGGTAGTATCCTGGAAAGGGAAGCGAGACTGGTCAAATAAGTAATAGAATACATCGCCTGGAATAAATAACACGATAATGCTACGCCAATCAGCGTGGCTCAACAATGCTCGCTCAGGACTGACGCATAGTTTCGCCTTCTACAGTAGTGAGAAAGCAAGCAATCCTACGAGATGAAGTTGTGGTGTGGTTGGTGACGCCTGGCTTTGCTGGAGTCACACAAATGAACCTAGGCAACATCCAACCGAACCTAGGCAAGGCCCGGCAAGTTCAAGGCCCACTACTACAGTGCAATACTGTAGACCCCTTGGAGTTGTCACATCACATGGCACGCACCTCATGAATCTGGTTGGTTGTTGGTTGATTGGTTGGTTGGGGTGCTTCGGCGCGGTTGGCGGGAAGGGCTGTGGCCTCACCTACAACCGCACCTCGTCCTTTGGCTCTTGTTCCGAGGCAGCGGACCTCTCCCGAATCTGTCTCAGAAGCGCGATATTGTAGGCACCGTCTGTGAGGTGTACAGAGGACATAAAATGGATACACGAAGGAATGTTACTATATGGAGATATCCATTTGTGTTCGCATCTTTCTGAGAGGAATGATGAGAATGGGAATGGGGAAAAGTGGAGATGTGGGAACAGAAGTCGGCGAAAGGTTGGCAGCATCGCGAATGTGTCTTCGCCCCACTGGGATTCCTCTTGCAAGCTCAAAGAGTCTTGTGTTCGTCGAGTAGCTGTTTCGTTAGGATGTGGTGAGGCGGGATTTCCGAAGTCAGTCCAGGTATGGTGCGATAAATCCCACTGCTACACCATTGCCTGGACTGTCGCTCTGTTTCCCTGGCCTTCTTCTCTCCCATCATTCCTAAATCTATCTGGCACTCACGAGGATTGGCCAAGTCGACTCTGAGTGTGGGCTCCAGCGTAGGTCATCTCTAGCAGTAAACGAGATGGGAATATCGGGAGAAATGAGCGATGGCGAGACGAAAGCGACTGAGGTTGAGAGCGGGTCTCAAGGAGCACAGTGGCGAGGGTTCGAGCCACCTTCCTTCCCCGCTGTCGCCGCTACACGTCCTGTGACGGTTCACGCGTTTCCGTCGGGCGGGTACGTGTGGGACGTGGCGGCGGCAGAGCAGATTCGACTAGAGCACGGCATAGTCGGCACCATGGCGGGAGGCCTGCCGGGATTCGCGCTGCAGAACAAGGTCAAGGGCCTGCCGCTGCTGCTCTCGCTGGAAGAGCTCGCTGCAGCAGCGACCATGGGCGTCGCACGGCTACAAGTCCTCGGGAATGACGTTGCAGCAACGACCGCGCTGTCTGCTTTCCGCCAAGAATCCACCGCATTGTTTCAGTCGCCGACTCTTTTCCGTGCAGCTCCGAGACCGTCCGTTGTGACAAATCCAGACCTTGACCCTATTTCTTCACAAGATTTACCTCGCTTGAACCCCTCTGGCTCTGGTTGCGACGCTCTCTGTTTACGGCCACCAACGGGATCAGCAGCAGCAACAGGCCTAGTCGCTTCCGCTGACCAGCGCGCGCCGCCGGTCGAGTCGGCAGCAGCAGCGCAGCTCAACGCGGATGTCGCGGCCCAAACACACGAGCCGCCAGCACCAGCGCCGCCGCCGCCGCAGCAGCAGCAGCAGCAGCAGCAGAGTCTGGTCCTGCCTGCAGAAGCTCATGCGCCGCAGGCAAGCGAGACTACGGGGGAACCTGGGACGGTGGAGTGTGGAAGGCTGGACCGGATGGCTGCGTCTCGCTGCTCACACCCCTGCCTGCTCGCGTCTAGCTGTCCCCACCAGCCTCCCTGCTCCGTGCCACACGCCCTCCACACTGCCAGGGAGGCTTCCTTCAGCGAAAAGTTCCGGCTGCCCGTAACGGAGGGGGACGTGGAGGTAGCAGCGGAGTGGTTGGGCGCTTCAGGGCGTGGGGTGCAGCGGCAGAGGGATGGCAGTGCTGCTCCAGCTGCGATGGGGGAACGCGGCTGGAGTGTGGCTGTGGATTGTACTGAGGAGAAGGTTGCTGGTGGAGAGGAGAAGGGCAATGGTGGGGAAGATAGGAACCAAAGCGGAGGTCGAAGCAGAGGAGCGGAGGACATGGGCAGAGAGTGGCATGATGATGACGGAGAAGGAGTGAGCAACGGCACGAACACCACATCCCCCAGCACTTGCTGCAAGCATCATCCGCCGTCTTCCTCCTCCCTGCCCCTCGCCCCACCGCATGCGCGCACCTCCCTGCTGTCCATGCTCGCGTCTCTGCTCAGCAGCAGCAGCCCTGCAGTGCGCCTGCGCTGCGTGGTCTACGCGGACCTGCTCGCCCGCTCCTGCCGCATGACGTGCGGGCTGCGCTTCGGTGCACACTGGCTGGTGTACCCGGGTGGTGCAGACCCCTGCGACCTGCATGCGCCCTGCATGCTGCGCGTGCAGCGGCAGCACGAAGGGATCTCAGCGCAGCTGCTGCTGGCGGCTGCACGTGTGGCCATGGCTTCCAGGAAAAGGCTCGTGCTCGCTACTGCCTCTGAGGAGCTGCTGCAGGAGGGAGGGTTCTGGGAGTGGTTTGTGGAGCGGTATGGGGCGGTGCAGGTGGAGCGGAGGGATGGGGAAGAGTGCGAGAGGCTGGTGAGAGGAATACTGGAGGTTGGGTTAAGGGGAGGGGAGCAGGGTGGGTTGGCGCAAGTTGGGGATGATGCGGGAGCGGAACATGAGGAGATTGCCAGACCGATTCTCAAGGATGGAAGGGGTTCAGAGCAGGGAGGAGGAGAGGCTGGTGAGCGTGGGGCAGCAGAAAGCAGAGGCATGTGTGGGGGTGAGCAAGGATGGGAGAAGCAGGATACGAAAGCGGGAGCGTGTGTGAGAGGAGGAGGGGAGTGGGTGGAGTACACGACAGTGGTGACTGACCTGGACTTCCTGCCTCTAGAGCTGCGCACCCAGAACCCCCTCAAGGCCAAGATGCTGCAACAAGGACAGCAGGTCGGCGCTCGAAGGAGCAGGAAGCCTAGTGTTGTGTAGCGATGGGGTTCTGTCTATGGGTGCTTGATTGCTCACTGCCTGTCAGTTGAGGTACCGTACATTGATGTTCTGGTCACGCAAGCTGAAATGCTGGCATGCACATGTCGTGTGGTCGTGGTTCATTAGCGCCTTCTGTCTGGATGACCATATTCAGTTTGGCATATGGAATTTATATAAAGTGTGGAAAGCCTTACTTCCTGGTTAGCAGATACCGTATTACCCCGGATAAAAGCGCAGGTGCGCTTATAATAAAACAGTGTTTTTTGGGGGGGTGCGCTTCTAATTGAGGTGTCTGTATACGCGCATGCGCCTATAATAAGGAAAAAACGAAATTCACTTTTAAACATACTAAACTGAAGCCCGCAATAAGGCGAATCCAACGGACCATGCAACAAGTGGGATCGTGCATGGTTTTCAGGCAAAAACAGCTGCGGTTCGGTTTCCCACCGCACAAAGTTGTCTAGAACCATCGAACGTGACAGGAGTGACGGGGATGTTGCCGTGCGGCCCAATCACAGCCGCATGCGCTGCGTGGCATCTGCATTTCTTCCGAACCCTCTCGAAGGGTGGGGAAGATTCCCTGCCAGCGCAGCGAATATGCTGCCACGCAGGTTCCTCTACGGGGGTAGGCGGGGGTTTCCTGCCTGTCATTGACGAGGACCCCGAGCCGCTAGCTCGCAGGGGTCCCCGTCGTTGCACATTTCTGCACCCTCCTCCTCATTTTTTTCATTCAGTTTCTAGTCTAGCCCGCCTGGCTGGCAAAGCCATGGCGGAATTCAGTGGGACGCACCTCCTTTTCAAGAAGAAACCAACCCGCGCCTGGCGACTAACCTCGGACGGGTGGTATACACGTGAGCCACCAGCGCCTCCAGTGCCACCTACACCCCCTGCACCGCCTGCTCCGCCTGCTCCTCCTGCACCTCCTGCTCCTCCTGCTCCTCCCGCTCCTCCGAATCCTCCGACTCCTCCTGTTCCTGACGCGTGGGGTCACCATCGGCCCGTGCTCCAGTTATATTTGCCTGCCACTTTCGACGAGTGGTTGTCTGAACCGGACACACCCAAGGCTAGGCAAATCAATGGTCCGCCGACTGCACCTCGGTGGGGAAATCCTGAAGCCTGCACGTGGGACGAGTCGGCTGTGGGCGCCGACGATGACGTGGCCGCCGATAAACAACCCACATGCGACGGCGATGCTGGAGGCAACGGTGGAGTCGACGGTGAAGAGGGCGCCGAGGAGGACGTGTTCCCAGATCGTGAAGCTACAGACGTGGACGACGACGGTGTGGAGTCTTGGTGGCGCGACGCACCACGCGAGAAGATGCCGATACCAACGTATCCGTCGATTAACAAAAAACGACCCCACCCCTCCTCTGAGAACCGAGATGCCCGCCCCCCCTCTCCCAGGCACAAGCCGACTCAACACAAACGGCAGCGCTACACCGCCCAGGAGAAACTGAAGTGGCTCGTTCGGCTGGAGCTTGCTGCATCGATAAGCGAGGTCGCGCGGGAGTCCGGCATACACCGCAAATGCCTCACAGAGTGGAAAAACCAAGCGGAGGAGCTCAAGGCTGCACACAGTGCTCGGTGTCGACTTCATGGGCGCGGAAGGTCTTCCTGGTACAGACCCATGGAGATGAAGGTGCACGCCCAACTCCTGGACTGGCGACGCCGCGGTGTGGCAGTATCAGTCGGCCGGCTGCAAGACTGGTCAAAAGAGGTGATGAAAGTGTTGTTCCCGGACGTCAAGTGGAAGGCGAGTCAGCGCTGGACGGAGCGGTTCCGCAAGCGGTGGAATCTCACCGTGCGCATGAAAACAAAGGTGGCGCAAAAGACACCGCACCGTAAGTGCCTGTCCGTGCACTGTCATCCTATCGTGAAATTTTATCTTGTATTTCAGTACTTTCTTGCCCATGTTTGTTTATCTGTAGCGGTGCTCATCCGCCCTTGTAACCGTTCCTCCCTCCCCGTGCGCAGACGTGGCCAAGCAGTGCAAGGAATTTTGGCAGTTTGTCCGCGACGCACGCCACGACTACGACATCGACAATCGTTACATCATCAATGCCGACCAGACGCCTTTGTGGCTGGAGATGCCGGCGACTACCACGGTGGAGCAGACGGGCGTGAAGTCGGTGCCCATCCGCAGTGGTGGTTACCAGAAAGAGAGAGTCACTGTGATGCTGGCGTGCACAGCGACGGGCGAGAAGTTGAAGCCGTGGGTGTTTTTCAAGCGCAAGACCCTCCCAAAGGGTGACTTTCCGAACGGTAAGAAACTGCGTATGCGCGTGTTTCCGAGGGGAAAAACAAAAGTAAAATCTAACCACCGCTTGCTTGTATGCAGATGTCGTGGTCGGTTGCCAAGCTAACGGGTGGATGGAGGCCTCGGGCGTAATCGAGTGGCTCGGTGCAGGCGTGGTGCCGTTCCTGAAACCGAAGTTCGGATTGCAGAGCCGGAGCGTCATGCTAGTGCTCGACTCCTATCGTGGACACCTGACACCCGAAGTCAAGGCGAAGTTCGCGGAACTCAACATCGTGCCGGCGGTCATCCCAGCGGGATGCACGGCAGACTTGCAGCCGCTCGATGTGTCGGTCAACAAAAGCTTCAAGGCGAGTGTTCGGCAGCAGTACCAGACCTGGTTCGAGCAGGACGGCATGAACATCCTGACACCCGCAGGTACGCAAAAGTGTTCTCCCGTGACCGCTTCGTCTGTATGTCTGCCTACTTGTGGACCCACGTGTTTCCCACCCCCGTGTATGTGGTGCAGGGAACATTAAGAAACCATCTCCGGAGGTGGTGCTCAAGTGGATTTCACGGGCGTGGAAAGCTGTGCCCGCCGACCTGATTAAGAGAGCGTTCCTCACCTGCGGCATCAGCAATGCCCTTGACGGGAGTGAAGACGGACTGGTGCTGGCGCACCGGAGAGGTCAGCTATCCCACGAGGTAGAGGTTGATGACGACATCCAAGCAGACGGGTTCTTTGGCAACAACTCCACGGAGCCTGAGTCGGACGAGGAGTAGGCCTTAGGCTAGACTAAACTTAAAAATGTTGTGTAGGCTAGGATGCCAGTCTAATGTATTTGACTTGAAAGTTTTAGTTGAAATTTTTAGCTAGAGTAATGTAATTTGTACGAAGGTTGTAAAGAAAGTGAAAAAAACAACAGACATTTTTGTCTATACAGCAAGGGTGCGCTTATAATAAGTAAGGTTTTTTTAGAGGGTGCGCTTCTAATTGAGGATCGGCCATAAGCGCATTGCTCCAGATAGAAGCGCATGCGCTTAACATAGGCCTGCGGTTATATCCGGGGCGATACGGTACCTGGAGTGCCCTGTTGCTTCACATGTTCAATCCCCAACCACCCAAAAAGCATTTCTTTCCTAACCATAGTGGATGAGTGCAGGACAGCTACAAGCTTTTTCAGTTAGAGGGCTTTCTTCTTGACAGTCACGGAAGCGTGCAGGATGGCGAGGTTCTGGCGCAGGTCGCATTGTGCGAGAGAGAGCACATATGATATGCAGCCCGCTCAAGCCGTCCATCAGCTCCCAGTGACAAAACCATATAAACCATCCCACCCACCACCCTGGAAGCAGGCCTGCTGCTGCCACTAGTTTTTGAGGAAGAGTGTTTTCTTCTTGACAGTCATGGAGGCGTGCATGATGGCGAGGTTCTGGCGCAGGTTGGAGTTGTGGGTGGGTACGCCTGCCACCCTGCTGCCCGCTCCATCTCCACCTGCTACTCTGCTGCCTGTCGCTTCACCCGCGCTGCTTCAGCTTCCTGGTCTGGGGCGTTGGGATGGGTGTGAATTAGTGGGTGCAAATGGGTTGGTGGGAATAGGTGGGAATGGGTGGGTGGGTGCGAATGAGCCTCCATGCAGTGTGTGTTTTGCGGGAACCGACGCCACATGAGAGGGACGGTGTCAAATGCGCACAGGATGACATGAGTTGGGTTGAATTGGGTTGAAATGGGTTGAGATGGGGTTGCACTGCAGGGATGGCAAGAGCATACACAGGTGAGGCGAGAGACAGGAGCGTTACCTCACAGGCCACAGGGCGTGCTGCAGCTGTGTGTTGAGGCTGCTGACCTCAATCCATCCACCCCTGTGATCCTGTCTTCACTTCAGCGCCTGCACGCACATCACACACTCACATACACACACATGCACATGCATGTACGCACCCACGAACGCACGCACACACATGCACATGCATGCACACACCCACGCATGCACGCACACACAAATTGTAAGCTGACTAAAAAAACATCCATCCAGCCCTGTTGGAGGCACTTTTGAGAATTCTCAAACGTGACCCTGTGACCCGGTGACCCTGTCTTCAGAGCCTGCACATCACACACTCCCCCACTCCCCCACTCCCCCACTCCCCCACTCCCCAACTCCCCCACTTCCCCACTCCCCCACTTCCCCACTCCCCCACTTCCCCAGCCCCCCAGTTCCCCAACTCCCCCACTCCCCCCCTCCCGTCCCAGGGGCGACAGTACCTGCGGAGCGCACAAGCAGCACGGAGTGGGGCGAGAGGCGGCAGGGGCGGCCGTAGCAGTAGCAGGCGATGGGGACGAAGGCGAGCGCGCTGCCAGAGAAGAAGGAGAGTTCCGCTTGCATGGGGCCCGTGCCTCGTCCGCTGCTGCTGCCGCGCTCGCGATCTCCGTCGACAGGGAGAAGCTGAGGTGTGGGGAAGGCGTGAAGGGAAGGCAGTCGGAAGGGAAGGGAGGGGGAGCGGGGGAGAAAGGACCAGAAAGGAGGGGAACGGGGTTGAAAGGAAGAAGAGCTTGAAGCGACCGAACCGTGAAGGACGGATGCAAACGCGTACAGAACGGAGAGGAAGTCTAGTAACGCATACAGCGTGTATTGGTGCACGTGGAAGGCTAGTAATGCGTACAGCGCGTACTGATGCACGTGGAAGGCTATTAACGCGTACAGCGGGTACTGGTGCACGTGGAAGGCGCTCTGGCCGATGGTGACGACGAGGTCGCTCGCCACCTACGCCCACTCTGGCTCGCTCTCGTGCGACAACAGCGACGCTCCCGCGTCGTCACACGCCTCGTCGCCCATCGCGAGAGTCGTTGGAGCAGACGGAGGGGAGGCGCGTGGAAAAATGCGAGCGGAGCAAACGAAGGGGAGGCGCGCGGGGAAAATAGGCGCGGAGTGAACGGCGCGAAGGAATAGCGACGAGGCACGCGGGAGGGCGAACATGCAGCTGCTGCCTGTTGCTGTCTGCCGCTCTCTCTTGCTCTTTCCTGCTGTCTGATGCTGTGTCTGACGTTATTCGTTTGCAACATGCTGCAGAAGAACTAAAGCGGCTGAAACAACCACCCTTCGAACCAAGGTCGTTCGGACTAAGACCGTTGGACGCCAAGAAAATTAACGGTCGCACTACAGTGCGTCAAGTGAGTAACGAGTGATAAGTGCGTCTAAAGTTGAGCCGCGAACGCACAAGGAAAGCATGGCGTGATGCTGCAAAGCGGAGGCAGTGACGACGATCCTGATCCACCCCCTTTGTATCTCTCTCTCTCTCTCTCTCTCTCTCTCTCTCTCTCTCTCTCTCTCTCTCTCTCTCTCTCTCTCTCTCTCTCTCTCTCTCTCACTCTCTCTCTCTCTCTCTCTCTCTCTCTCTCTCTCTCTCTCTCTCTCAAATGGTCCTTTGTATTAATTCAGCAGGGGGTACAGACATGCAATTTGACTCGTGGTTCCCTTATACCTTCCGACCCATCAACCCATCCCTCTGACCCTCCCCCCCCCCCCCCCTTAGTGCCCCTCTAACCCTCCAGCGTGTGGAGGATGTCCCCTAGGTGCAGCGGCCATGGGTCCGCTGCCATCTGGGGGTGCGCTGCCTCAATCCCCGCCCTGGCCTTGGTGTGCAGGGCATTCGCCTGGGAGCGCTGGAGGGCCACTGACCAGCGCTGGCTGAAGTGGCAGGCCATCTTCTTGGCCGATTTCGCCAGGGGGTTGGCCCTGAACCGGTTCCTAGCTGCTGCTGTGGCCAGCAGCTTCAGGAACGCCGTCGTGGGGGGCGCGTTTGCCCCATAGGTCTCGACGGCCAGGGCGCAGAACACCACGTGTTCTGTGTGCCGGTAGTAATCCCTCTCCTTCCGCTTCTGAGCCTCCCTTGCAGCCCAGCCTGGGGGTTTGCGGGCTGTGGGGTCCCGGTTCTGTAGCACGGGGTCGGTGATAGTCGTGTCTGTGATCCAGGTCTCTCCACTGTCTGGGTCACGCACGATCACATCGGCCTTCTTCGGGTCATCCGGTGGTGAGTACATTGCATTCTCCACGTATACCACCAGCTGCGCCTCCCTCGCCATTTTTGCCACGGCAAAGGCCAGCTGATTGTGTGTGCGCGTTCTGTCCGGGCCTGTGCTGCAGCGGAGTAGGTGGTTGGGTAGGCTGCAGTCGGCCACGAGCTCTCCACACTCGCACACAGTAGGTACGTTCTGTCGGATGCCCATGCGGAAGGCCAGGGCTGTTCGGAATTGCCCTGGTGAGAAGGAGAGGTCTGGGGTCAGGGGTAGGGCTTGCAGCCATGCTCCCGCTCCCTCGCCTCTCAGGCTGACGAGGCGGAGCGTGTGGCCCATCTCGGGGGCTGACCTGATTGAGCGTGATTCCTCTGTCAGGGTGTCGGCCTTTGCCGCGTGCACTTCCTGAGAGAGGGCCCGCTGCAGCTGGTCTTGGGACGGGGTTTCTTGCTCCTCACGGAGGTATTGCAGCGCCAGCGGCGGCAGTCATCCCTCCATGTCTTGGATGGTGACCGAGTGTGCCGCAGACGGCTGCAGGGCGTTGCTATTGCTCCCTAGCGCCGCGGTTGCTGGTAGGTCGAGTGAGCGGAGCAGGCGTAGTGCCTCTGTCGTTGAGGCCAGGTAGGCTGGTGCTGCTTCTGTTGTGGGATCCGTGAGGCCCAGTCCACCTAGGGCCACTGGGAGGGTTGCTTGGCGGATGAGAAAATTGAACTCGGCTTCGCGGCGGGGTGGTTGGATGCTGGCGGCAGTCAGGGCGGTGTTGAGCAGTTCGGCGCACCACGCGTGCCATTCCGAGAGGGCAGCAAGTAGCCGATTCTGCGGCTGATGCAGCGAGACAGGAGCAGGAGGGCATGCTGTGGATGGATGGATGCTAGGGAGCCCAGGGGTGCCGCTGCGTCTGTCAGAGTACTGCGGACCAGGTCAGAGCAGAAGCGCTGTGACCCCACGGGACTTCCCAACACCCGTACCCCCTCGTGGGTGAGTGGGAGGCCCTCGGGGAGCTCGTCACCCTCAAGCGGCGTCGTGGACCACGCCGACGATTTTCTGAGGTTGCAGGTGAGGCCATCCTGGGCGAGCAGCGGCGTCAGCAACTTAAGCGCGCCGAGCGTTGCTGTCGCCGGTCCGATCATGATGATGTCATCTGCGTATGCTAGGATCGTGACTTCTGGGTGCTCTGCTGCTGTGCGTCTGAGGTGCTGCTGGATTGATGCCGCGAACAGCAGGGGTCCGAGGGGGTCCCCCTGCCTCACCCCCCTTCCGCTGGTAAGTGCCATCGTGCTCAAGCGGGGATCGGTCAGCAGCTGAGAAGGCGTTGCGTAGAAGGAGCGGGTGAAAGGTATGAGCGGTGCTAGCGGGGTGTTGGTGAGTGCGTTGAAGAACGCTTTCCTCTCTACGGAGTTGAAAGCGTTTTCAATGTCGAGTTGGAGGACTAGGCTGGAAGGTTGTGAAGTGGTGAGGTCTCTGACTGCATGTATAACGAACTCAGCTCCGCCTGGGACTGCCACACCGAATTGTTGGGGTAAGAAAAATCGCCCTGTTTCTCCTTGCAGTTCCGAGAGTGCCACCTTTGCTGCCAACCGGAGTAGGGATTCCCCTATTGCGATAGGGCGTACCCCCCCCCCCTGGTTTCGCGAAGGCGATGAGGCGGGATGGCGAGAGTAGTGCTGCAACCTCGGTGGAAAGATTCGTGGAGAGAATATGTGTTACGGCGGAGTGTAGGTGCCCCAGCACTTCGATGTTGCTTAGGGCTGGGTCGCGGTAGTGTTCAAATGTTGACCCGGATGGACGAGCCCCAACTCCGCTGGGGCAATCTCTCTCTCTCTCTCTCTCTCTCTCTCTCTCTCTCTCTCTCTCTCTCTCTCTCTCTCTCTCTCTCTCTCTCTCTCTCTCTCTCTCTCTCTCTCTCTCTCTCTCTCTCTCTCTCTCTCTCTCTATCTCTCTCTATCACCACTACCCTGACAATTAATCCCCACTGCGCAGATCGCGCGCCGAGGATAGGCAAGCCCTTCGTCAATAACGCCGCGTGGATCAAGGCTGGCAGAGCTCCAAAATGCGAGGCATGGATGAACGGCTCCGATCGAGGTCGCCCAGGCGAATTCTCTCGTCTGAAACGCGCAGATGCTGCAGCTCCCGCGGAGCAGCAGGCAATGGCTGGTCGTACCACCCGAACTAGCCATGGCTTCGCTGCGCTCTGCGGTGCGATGTGACAGCAGCACCGACATTTCCGACGCTACGGGTTAGAATATATCGACGTAACGCGAGCGCAGATCCGACCTCTGCTATTACGCTGTCGCTTATGAGAATTCCTGCTCTTTCTCCCTAGTCATGCCTCAAGGGAACCCTCTCACACTTCTAACTGATGGCTGCTCTCCCACACGGGCCAGATTCACATCCGAGTTCGAGCCAACTTCAAGGTTGCCCAGTTGAGGTCCACGTGGTCCAACAACAAGTGTTAGCGAGTAAAATTAAAGAGTGCATTTTAATACGGTTAGATGCGATTTCGTACCTTTCCGACAGGTTCTTGTTAGGATGTTTCCCTAGACTTTCTAGCAATACACGTGTGAACATGAATTGCAAAAGCAGCAGTAAAAGAAAACGGCATCTACTTACAGAATACACATGCGCAATAATTCAATAAAATTTCCTCTAAAACAGGCACCCAGATTGCAAGACATTCTACCTCCTGCTAGATTACAATCAGGGTCTCTAAGGGTACACTCAACCACTAATTGATTGTGTCAAATTCTATCAAGCACAGATCCATCTGATGTCCTCTGAGAAGCAAGCCAGTGGAGTATGGACTGGCAGCATGCCATCCATGCCCACCCCGGCATGGACTGGCAGTGCACCAAACAGGCAGAGAGGAAGGTGGGCCACGAGCATTGCTTTGCCCAAGACGTGCGGGTGCCCTACTAGGGACTGGCTGTGCCCACCCCCACCTCCATCAAATGACAACAACTGCTGGCCAGACAGTGTTGGCACTTGACGGGGGCGGAAGGGGACACAACCAGTCCGGTTGGCCCGGAATCGAGTGCTTAGCCCAATGCTCATGACTTCAACCCCTCTCGTGCACCGGCCACACACCACAGCCACCTCTCACAGCCATGCTTGCCGCGCATGAACGCACCTGCAGGAGCGCGATAGACACATATTAGTAGAGGCTCTTACAAAACAAAAGCAGTTTAACAAAAAAAGAAACCACTGAAAAATAGAAACCACGCGCATGAGAATGGGAGGACGAAGGTAAGGGCTGGGACTTATCTGTGATTGAGGAGCTTGAAATGTGGAGCTTTGCACACGGCCTTGAGCCTTGAGGCGCCTCCCATAGCTTCACCCCCTCTTGTGCACTGGTTACACGCCACAGCCACCCAGTGAGACTGCCATGCTTGCTGCTCATGAACAAACCTGCAGGCAGAGGAGCACAAGGGAGACACGAATTAGTCCAGGCTCTTACAAGAAAAAGAAAAGGCAGCATGCATTAAAGAAAAGAAAAGAAAAAAAACGAAGTAACAAACATAAAAACGAGGAGCTAACTACTGCAAAACAAAAACACGAGAATCAGAAAAGGAGGGCGAAGGTTAAGAGCTGAAACTTATCTGAGGTTGAGGAGTATGGACAAGGGAGCGGTGCTTGAGCGTTGAGGCGCCTCAGCAGGCCATGGATCTTGGGCATGCTGGAGTGTTCTCGGGGGCCCATGGCGTGCAGATGGCGCTTGGAGAACCTGCCATGAGGCGAGATAAAACAAGTCAGTCAATTGCGAGTTGTATCACAATCTGAAAAATAAATCAAAGAATCAACAAGCTTGGAGTTAGCAGTGAAGGGGCGTTGGAGCGAGAAAGCAAGGGACGAGGCTGGGATTGACAACTTATCTTGCCATGGTTGTTGAGTCTTGAGGCGCCTCAGCAGGCCATGGCGCTCCCATGGATCTTGATTCTTGGGCGTGCTGAAATCCCTTGGTGAAACAACCTGCCAAGTGAAGCCAGGAGATCCGAGTTAGAAAGGCAAGTCAATGAAGGAAAACGTAGCAACATGCAGCAAGCAGTTAAAACGAAGAGGACTGAAACGAGACTTACTGTCAGTGGAGAGAGAGGAGGCACCTGCCAGGTGATGTTGTTAGGTACGTTCACCCCGCCTTGGAGCTTGGCAATGTGATGCTCCTCTGAGACCATGTGGAGCGTGGCACAAAAGGCCTTATATAGAACCTGCAAGGAGATCAAGGGAACTAGGTTAGTGAACATCATTAAAGTGATCATGCAGAAACGAACGGTGCTGCAAGTGCGGTGCAAGTGTGTGCTGCCTACAGAGCCAATACCAACCAAAAAACCTGAAGGGGACCTTTACCACCTCAACCTTAACCAAACCTGAACCTTTACCATACCTCAACCTGAATTAAGGGGGGTGGCTCTGAGGAGTGTGAAGGGTGGGTTGATACTTTCAACCTTCACTCGTGGAGCTGCTCCTCTGTTGGCCGCCATGAAGGATGGAAGGCCACCAAAGGATGTTGCTCCTCTGAAGTCCTTTGAAGAGCGCAGTAGAACCCAAGATAGAACCTGCAAGTAAGGAAATAAACAAGAATTAGTAAAGGTCGGGCAAGAAAGCATGCAAAACGAAAAGCGTGAAAATACCGAGCCAAATACCAACAAAAAAAACCTTCAGGGGAACCTTAACCAAAACCTCGACCTGTAACCCCAACCAGGGGGGGTGGCTCTGAGTGTAAAGGGGGGTTTGATACGTTCAACCTTCATTCGTGGAGCTGCTCCTCTGTTGTCCGGCATGAAGCATGGAAGGCCGAAAAGGATGTTCTCTCTCTGAAGTCATCCGAAGAACGAAGTTAACCCTCAGATAAAACCTGCAAATATGGAAATAAATCAGAATTAGTAAAGGTCGGGCAGCAAAGCATGCAAAACGAAAAGAAACGTAGAGAAAACAGAGCCAAATACCAACCGAAAAACCTTCAGGGGGACCTTTACCAACCTCAACCTGTACCTAACCTTAACCAGGGTGGTGGCTCAGGAGTATGGGGGGGAGGTTGATACGTTCAACCTTCTCGTGGAGCTGCTCCTCTGTTGTCAGTCATGAAGCATGGAGAGCCCCGAAGGTCGTTGCTCCTATGAACTCTTCGGAAAAACGCCTAGCAGCCTCCATTAAAACCTGCAAGTATAAGCAAAAACAAAGTTAGTAGATGGAAGTGAAGAAAGCATGCTATGGAAATGAAGACTTAACAAGCGTGAATGAAACATGTGCTGCCCCACCACAGAGCCAGTACCAACCCAACACCTCCTGGGAACCTTTACCGAACCTGTACCTAACCTGTACCAAACCTTAACCAAGGGGAAGGCTCTGTGGTGAGTGTTGGTGGAAGGTGATACATTTAACCTTCACCGTCACAAGTCGGGGAGATCGATGTCGCTCCCACGGTCAGGTACAGCAACCAACCCACCGTGTCGACGGTTAGGGATCACGGTTTCGAAACTCCCACGGTCGAGGTTATGACGCTCCGCGATCCGACCATCGCATCCAGGCCTGGCTGAACGGTGTCAACGTGAGACGATGGTAATGGTGACGGTCCGAAACTGGTCGACCGATCGGAAGCCAAGCTCGACTGGCAAAATGCTTACAATGCTGCGGAAACTAACAGAAATCTCGAGAAGAAGAGCCGGAATACGAAGTGAACCTGAAGATGCGTGGGATGTCTCATTGCGGATCGTTGGGATGAGCTACTCGGTGAACACAGCCAACGGTTGGAAATCGCCTTGCTGGCTCTGATGGTGGTCCCAATCGTGACACCGTGGACTATGGTGGATCATAACGATTCGCCGACATCAACATGATTGGACCGCAAAAATAACCCCAACGTCTGATTGGACCGCCAAATTAACCCCAACGTTTGATTGGACCGCATAGTGTGCAACGAAAACACTATCCTCTGTACTCAATTTGGGACACCTTATGCTGTTTCAACGGCCAGACAAAAAACCCGGGTGGAAACACGAAAATCGAAGGTCTAATGACGTGGCCTACAAAACTTCCGCTAACTCAACCGCCGCGATCCGTTTCCCGAAGCGTGCTACTGAATTGAGCCGCTCTAGCGCGTGGGAGGCGGCTGTTGGCAGAAGAGTAGGGGGGGAACTCGAAATCTGTCTGGTTTTGTTCTGACAGAAGCAATGGAGGAGCTGCGAAACCCATCATAGGCCACAAAGAGAAGCCAGGGTTTGGTCTGGCGAATTGGCGAGCTCACGAGTAACTTCTGTTGTTG
The DNA here is from genome assembly GCA_947471745.1 of Closterium sp. Naga37s-1. NCBI lineage: Eukaryota > Viridiplantae > Streptophyta > Zygnematophyceae > Desmidiales > Closteriaceae > Closterium > Closterium sp. Naga37s-1. Next base: position 589,066 of record CANJKZ010000498.1, on the reverse strand, counting down.
CCATCCCTCAGTGGTATTCGGAAACTGGGTTTCGCCAACCGTGGGTGGAGTCGGAGGTCGAGTTGAGTTGAGCGGTGTCGTCATGGTTCGCGAAAGCTTGTCGCGCATTGTGGTGACGGCGAAGTGCTTCGTCATTCTCTGATTGTATGGTGGGTGTGGGAACATGGAGGGATGTCGGATGGGTGACGGAGGGTCCAATCTGTTTGAGCACGGTTCGGAAAAGTTTAGCGGGTTTGCAGTTCCCTGGGAAGTCCATCTTCACATTCCACACTTACGGGGTTGTACCTCACGTTTGTCCGCAGAACATCAGTCAGTGCGGTTCAATAAGTGTTTACGAGGTAGTGAGCGGTACGTTAGGCTAACCACTAGCACCGTAAAGCACCAGCCAGAACCGTTGTTGAGTGAACCAGAATCACATCTTACGTTTTCCCCCAAAAATCCTCTTCGCATCGCAAGGCATAGCCCAAGGTCCCCCCCATGGCACACATCATTCCATGCAAGTACTAGTACCAGTCAACAGCTCGACTCCCCAGAGTCCGCCGTCTCGACTTCACCTTCTGACTGACACCTCGCGGCTGTTGCACCAGATTTCGGCGCGAGAGGGCCCCACCATGCGATACCGCCGTGCGACATTCTGCCAGTCGCCGCAAATTGTTAAGGAATCACATCGCAATTAGCATCATGCAGCGACACCTACCTGTGCTCATGCTGCTGCTGTCCCTGGCGCTTCTGCCTAGCGAATTGCCGTCTCATGCATCCGCTCTACCGCGCACGTGCGGAGTGGCGGAGCAGGGGGAGGCTGCAGCTGGCGGAGAGGCGGGAAATTCCGGCGCAAGCGCAGGGATAGCGCACGTGTGCGATGCGCGCGAGGCGGGAATGCCGGGGAAGGAGGGCGGCGCGGGGGACGATGAAGGCGGAGATAGTGAAGCGGTAGAGAGCGATTATAAGGAGTATCTTGACACCTTGGACGAAGCAGAGCGGCAGGTGCGCGCTGCGTAACACTGCGGATAATTTTGGGGGACGGGAATTTGAGCGGCAGGCGCGCTTCTGTCCCTGCGCCCTCCTTATCCGTCGCAACGGCCGTTTCCGCTCGCGTCGCTCATCTCCTCCTTTCTCACTCTTCCCTTCCCGCACCTTCTCCTCCCCTCCTCCCCCCTCCCCACTCTTTCCGGCCGCTTCTCGCCGCGGCGCCGTGGGCGCAGATGGAGGCGGGGGAATGGGCGCAGGCGGAGGAGCTGTTCTCGCGCGTGGCGCACGTGGGGGAGGGGAGGGGGAGCGCGGATTCAACAGCGGAGAGCGCAGGGGCGTCGGGGGGAAAGGGGGAGTTGGCAGTGCGGGAGCGCATGCTGCAGGGGCGGGGGTGGGCGCGCACCCTGATGCAGTCATACGCGCTGGCGGAGAGAGACCTGCGCGAGGTGATCGGGGAAGCGAAATGGAAGGGTTGGGGGAGAAGAGGGAAAGAGCGGGGAAGAGGATGGGGAGAGGGAGGCAGGGAAGGGAAGCAGGGAAGTTGGGAAAACGAGGGAGATAGCGGGGAGGGGTGTGATGAGGCGAGGCGAGGGTAGATTACGTGCATGAGAGTTGCTGCTCTGCTGCAACAAGTGGCTGACCCATACTTCCATTGTATGCATCGCATCCCGTGCGGCGTGCGCCGTGCACTTGGTTCCCTCCCCAGGGCGTGCGCAGGTTCCCAGGCAACGTGCGCATGTGGGAGTGCCTGGGGTCGCTGCACTTCGACATGGGCCTCATGCCGCAGGTGGGGTGGGGGGCCACGTGCGTGTGTGTCTTTTTGTGTGCGAGGGGGAGTGCGGCGTGTGATAGTGAACGTGAGAGGTATGAAGTATCGGGTAAATGTCTGGTGATGAGGGAGGAGTGGCAGAGGGAGCGGTGAATCGGACGAGATAGCTTCACGGAAGGAGAAACCTATCTGGTCCATCCATTCTACTCAATTCGTGCTGCCCTGTGCTGTGCTGCCCTGACAACATGTGCTGTGTGCAGGCATACGACGACTTCTCACAAGTGCTCGCCCTGCACCCCAACCACATCGATGCTCTCCGATGGCGAGGCAAGCTGCCCCTTTCAATTTCTCCCTCACTCACCCCTCGCACCATCACCCACCCCTCTTCCCCCCCTCACCACGACCACCACTGCAGCACGCCGTTCTCCCTGTCACACTACACCACATCCCTCCTGGCCCTCCATCACATTCACTTCTAGCACGTTTCACAACACTTCTTCACCCACCATACATGTGGTTGCCCCTATCCCTCCCCTCCCATCGCCCCATCCCTCCCCACCCCACCCCTCCCCACCCCTCCGCACACCATCCTCCCGTATTTCTTCGCTTCCCATTTTTGCCTCCAATGCCCGGCCCCGCCCCCGGCCCCTCTTCTCTCCCCCGCCTGCAGGGCTGGCAGCGCACAGGCTGAGGCGGCACCCAGAGGCCATAGCGGACCTGAGAGCTGTGCTGCGCGCCGAGCCCATGGACTCCTTCCTCCTCAAAACCGTGGTGCGTCTCCGCCTCCCTCTCTCCCTCTCTCCGTCCCTCCCTGCTCCTGCCTGCTCCCTGCCTGCTCACTGCCTGCCGTGCGTGTGGCCATGTGTGTGTGTGCGTGTACGGCTGCCACGAAGCTTCAGCGCTCGCTCTGCATGGCAGAGGTCACAATGCTTCCTCCCCTACTTGCCCCATTGCAACATCAACAAATCCGTCCCGCACCCATGACCTCTCCTCCCTCCCTCGCTCTCCCGCACCCCATCCCTCCAATCCCCTCCCCTCCCCTTCCCCCCTCGGGCCACAGGCCCTATCATACACGTGCATGGGGCAGTACCGCGAGTCGCTGGCGGTGTGGCAGGAGGCGGTGGAGCGGCATGCGGGCATGGCGGAGATGTGGGAGGAGAAGGGCAGCGTGCACCGCATTCTCGGCGAGGACGCCCCCGCCATGCTCTGCCTGCTCACCGCCCTGCGCCTCCGCAGGTGGGGCGCGGTGGGAGGGCGAGGTGGGAGGGAGAAAGGGGAGGGCGATGGGGAGGGTGAGATGGTAGAGAGTGGGGGAGGCTAGTGCAAGGTAGCAGGTGACGAGAGGTGGGTCTGGCATGACAGTTGGCATGGGTGGGCGTGCAGCACACTGCATGCAGTGCAGGAGTAACTTTCATGTGCGGCTGCCAGTTTCGTTGTTGTGCGGCTTCCCATTTGCGTTGCGTCCTCCCCTTTCGAATTCCCGCCCCCCTGCTTCTCACCTTGCATGGTCTCCTTTCACCCTGCACGCCACACTCTCTACTACACCTCCTCGCACGCACCTCCACCCGCTTCATGCTCCCTGCCCTCCCCACCCTTTCTGCCCTCCCTCTCTCTACCCGTGCCATTGCGAGCTCACTTGTCCCCGCCATGCCATCTGTTCCCGTGCCATGTGTGGCAGCTCACTGGCAGCGTATCGAAACATAGTGGCGCTCAGGAGAGGCCTGGGCGACTACAGGTGGAGCTCCGGGACCTCCTGCTACTGCTCTCACCCTTGGGCTTGTCCCATGCTTGCTGCTGCTGCTGCTGCTGCTGCTTGCCGCCGCCACCGTCACCGTCGCTGTTGGTGCTGATGCTGTTGCTGTTGCTGTTGCTGTTGCTGTTGCTGATGCTGATGTTGATGCTGCTGCTGATGCTGATGCTGATGCTGATGCTTTTGCTGATGCTGATGCTGATGCTGATGCTGATGCTGATGCTGATGCTTATGCTGATGCTGATGCTGATGCTGATGCTGCTGCTGATGCTGATGCTTATGCTGATGCTGATGCTGATGCTGCTGCTGATGCTGATGCTGATGCTGATGCTGATGCTGATGCTGATGCTGATGCTGATGCTGCTGCTGCTGCTGATGCTTATGCTGATGCTGATGCTGCTGCTGCTGCTGCTGCTGCTGCTGATGCTGATGCTGATGCTGATGCTGATGTTGATGCTGATGCTGATGCTGCTGCTGGTCCTGATGCTGATGCTGATGCTGATGCTGATGCTGCTGCTGATGCTGATGCTGTTGCTGATGCTGATGCTTATGCTGATGCTGATGCTGATGCTGATGCTGATGGTGTTGCTGATACTGATGCTGATACTGATGCTGATGCTGATGCTGATGCTGATGCTGATGTTGATGCTGATGCTGATGCTGATGCTGATGCTGCTGCTGGTCCTGATGCTGATGCTGATGCTGCTGCTGATGCTGGTGCTGATGCTGATGCTGATGCTGATGCTGCAGCTGATGCTGATGCTTATGCTGATGCTGATGCTGATGCTGCTGCTGATGCTGTTGCTGATGCTGATGCTGATGCTGATGCTGCTGCTGATGCTGATGCTGCTGCTGGTGCTGTTGCTGATGCTGATGCTGATGCTGATGCTGATGCTTATGCTGATGCTGATGCTGATGCTGATGCTGATGCTGATGGTGTTGCTGATGCTGATGCTGATACTGATGCTGATGCTGATGCTGATGCTGATGCTGATGCTGATGCTGATGCTGATGCTGATGTTGATGCTGATGCTGATGCTGATGCTGATGCTGATGCTGCTGCTGGTCCTGATGCTGATGCTGATGCTGCTGCTGATGCTGATGCTGCTGCTGATGCTGATGCTGTTGCTGATGCTGATGCTTATGCTGATGCTGATGCTGATGCTGATGCTGATGCTGATGCTTATGCTGATGCTGATGCTGATGCTGATGCTGATGCTGATGGTGTTGCTGATGCTGATGCTGATACTGATGCTGATGCTGATGCTGATGCTGATGCTGATGCTGATGCTGATGCTGATGTTGATGCTGATACTGATGCTGATGCTGATGCTGATGCTGCTGCTGGTCCTGATGCTGATGCTGATGCTGCTGCTGATGCTGATGCTGCTGCTGATGCTGATGCTGTTGCTGATGCTGATGCTTATGCTGATGCTGATGCTGATGCTGCTGCTGATGCTGTTGCTGATGCTGATACTGATGCTGATGCTGATGCTGATGGTGATGCTGATGCTGATGCTGATGCTGATGCTGATGCTGCTGCTTATGCTGATGCTGATGCTGATGCTGTTGCTGATGCTGATGCTGATGCTGATGCTGATGCTGATGTTGATGCTGGTCCTGATGCTGATGCTGATCCTGATGCTGATGCTGATGCTGATGCTGATGCTGATGGTGTTGCTGATGATGGTCCTGATGCTGATGCTGATGCTGATGCTGATGCTGATGCTGTTGCTGATGCTGTTGCTGATGCTGTTGTTGATGCTGATGCTGATGCTGATGCTGATGCTGATGCTGATGCTGATGGTGTTGCTGATGCTGATGCTGATGCTGATGCTGATGCTGATGCTGTTGCTGATGCTGATGCTGATGCTCTTGCTGTTGCTCCTGCGACTACTCTTTTGCTACTACCGCTGCTGCTGCACTGCTCCTGCTGTTGTTGCTGTTCTTGTGAATCATCCACCTCACTGCCAGCTCCATCAGTACCAAACTGAACCTCGTGCATTGCCCGATGCTCACGCGTCCCCATCACAGGGGCGCCATAGCATATGTGAGGGAGGGCGTGCAGGCGGAGGGAAGCGACTTGGAGCTGCTGCATGCGGAAGCCTGCGCACTGCACTCCCTGGGGGACCTGCCTCAAGCTGTGAGTGCCATGCGCGTGTTATGTGCTGTGCTGTGCTTTGTGCTGTGTAGTGTGTGCTACACCGCAGTAGCACCTCAATCATGTCTGGATTTTAGAAGAGGCAACGTGAGGGGAGGCGACCATGTGCATTTACAGATATGACACTTAAAACGTGTGTACCATGCATGCATGTGTGGGCATGTGCATGAGTGCATACATGCACGTGTGCGGGTGTGTGGGTGAGTTGGTGTGTGTGTGTGTGTGTGTGTGTGTGTATGTGTGTGTGTGTGTGTGTGTTTGTGTGTGTGTGTGTTTGTGTGTGTGTGTGTCCCCCCTGTGTGCCTGCCAGCATGCCAAGTACACGCATCTCACCACGCAGAAGCCCAGCAGCGACAAGGAAGCTTCCTTCCTCATCACTGCCTTCTACCAGGTCAGCCCGCCCTCTCCCCTCCCTCACTCCTCACATCATTATACCCAAACACGCAACCTCACACCCAACTACACCCTCTCCCACACCTACATACACACACAGCCACAGTTACCTGTCTTAAAGCATGTGCCGCTCACAGTCCTACCTTCCCAGTTTCCCGGTATCCCGGTATCCCGGTTTCCCGGTGTCCCGGTTTCCCGGTTTCCCGGTTTCCCGGTTTCCCGGTATCCCGGTATCCCGGTATCCCGGTATCCCGGTATCCCGGTTTCCCGGTTTCCCGGTTTCCCGGTTTCCCGGTATCCCGGTATCCCGGTATCCCGGTATCCCGGTTTCCCGGTATCCCGGTATCCCGGTATCCCGGTTTCCCGGTTTCCCGGTTTCCCGGTATCCCGGTATCCCGGTATCCCGGTATCCCGGTATCCCGGTATCCCGGTATCCCGGTATCCCGGTATCCCGGTATCCCGGTTTCCCGGTTTCCCGGTTTCCCGGTTTCCCGGTTTCCCGGTTTCCCGGTTTCCCGGTATCCCGGTATCCCGGTATCCCGGTATATCCCGGTATCCCGGTATCCCGGTATCCCGGTATCCCGGTATCCCGGTATCCCGGTTTCCCGGTTTCCCGGTTTCCCGGTTTCCCGGTATCCCGGTATCCCGGTATCCCGGTATCCCGGTATCCCGGTTTCCCGGGATCCCGGGATCCCGGTATCCCGGTTTCCCGGTTTCCCGGTTTCCCGGTTTCCCGGTTTCCCGGTTTCCCGGTTTCCCGGTTTCCCGGTTTCCCGGTTTCCCGGTTTCCCGGTTTCCCGGTTTTCCGGTATCCCGGTATCCCGGTATCCCGGTATCCCGGTATCTCCCGGTATCCCGGTATCCCGGTTTCCCGGTTTCCCGGTTTCCCGGTTTCCCGGTTTCCCGGTTTCCCGGTATCCCGGTATCCCGGTATCCCGGTATCCCGGTATCCCGGTATCCCGGTTTCCCGGTTTCCCGGTTTCCCGGTTTCCCGGTATCCCGGTATCCCGGTATCCCGGTATCCCGGTTTCCCGGTATCCCGGTATCCCGGTATCCCGGTATCCCGGTATCCCGGTTTCCCGGTTTCCCGGTATCCCGGTATCCCGGTATCCCGGTATCATGGTATCCCGGTATCCCGGTATCATGGTATCCCGGTATCCCGGTATCCCGGTATCCCGGTATCCCGGTATCCCGGTATCCCGGTATCCCGGTTTCCCGGTTTTTCGGTTTCCCGGTTTCCCGGTATTCCGGATTCCCGGTTTCCCGGTCTCCAGGTATCCTGAGTTCCCGGTTTCGCGTATGGGCACACACATAGCACTACACACACACACCCGGCACGCAACACTCATCTTCCTGCGTCAAAGGCACATTCAATTCAGTGCTCTGCTCTGTTTATGAGATGTTCCAAAGTTGGCTGTTCTGTTCTGTTCTGCGGGTGCGTTACTTGCCCAGGAACGAGCAAGTGCTGGCATTCACATGAGTGGACGAGGGGCTGCGAGTGGATGATGAGCCTTGTCTTGATTTTCCAACGAAGAATCAGCTGGTCAGAAAGCCGGGTTGCGAATCACCTTACGGAAGATCCTCTTCTAGGTTCCAACCAACAGCATGTGGCATGATGACACGGAACTCCGTCGACATGAAACTCGTCAGCTGCGTTGCTAGCACACTCAGCTGCGTTGCTCACACCCTCAGCTGCGTTGCTAGCACACTCAGCTGCGTTGCTAGCACACTCAGCTGCGTTGCTAGCACACTCAGCTGCGTTGCTCGCACACTCAGCTGCGTTGCTCGCACCCTCAGCTGCGTTGCTAGCACACTCGGCTGCGTTGCTAGCACACTCGGCTGCGTTGCTAGCACACTCGGCTGCGTTGCTAGCATACTCAGCTGCGTTGCTAGCACACTCAGCTGCGTTGCTCGCACACTCAGCTGCGTTGCTCGCACCCTCAGCTGCGTTGCTAGCACACTCGGCTGCGTTGCTAGCACACTCGGCTGCGTTGCTAGCACACTCGGCTGCGTTGCTAGCACACTCGGTTGCGTTGCTAGCACACTCGGCTGCGTTTCTAGCACACTCAGCTGCGTTGCTCACACCCTCAACTGCGTTGCTAGCACACTCAGCTGCGTTTCTTGCACCCTCAGCTGTGTTGCTAGCACACTCAGCTGCGTTGCTAGCACACTCAGCTGCGTTGCTAGCACCCTCAGCTGCGTTGCTAGCACACTCAGCTGCGTTGCTCGCACCCTCAGCTGCGTTGCTAGCTCACTCAGCTGCGTTGCTAGCACACTCAGCTGCGTTGCTAGCACACTCAGCTGCGTTGCTAGCACACTCAGCTGCGTTGCTAGCACACTCGGCTGCGTTGCTAGCACACTCGGCTTCGTTGCTAGCACATTCGGTTGCGTTGCTAGCACACTCGGCTGCGTTGCTAGCACACTCGGCTGCGTTGCTAGCACACTCGGCTGCGTTGCTCGCACACTCGGCTGCGTTGCTAGCACACTCAGCTGCGTTGCTAGCACACTCAGCTGCGTTGCTAGCACACTAAGCTGCGTTGCTAGTGCGGAGAATTCCATTCTAAGGGAGAGCTGAATTGTGTGTGACGCACGGCCAGAGTTTTGACAGTGATTCTGGACAGAATGTTAGCATGACTTAGTAGAATTCGAGCATAGTTTCACTAAGGAAAATTTGATAGAACAAGATTATGGTACAAGGAAAGAGATCACAAATAGCAAGCACAATGAACCCTGGAGAAACGTTCCTCGACGAACGCTCGACTTTTCCGAGTCAGCAACGCCAGGTGAAACAACAAGCATATGTGTCTTTCCCCAGAGTTGGCAGCTTCTCAGGTTGCCAACGTTCAGAGTTGTTTACGTTTTTACTGTTAGTAAAAAAGTGTTTCAGGTTCAGTTTCCTTACTGATTCGAAATCTCCTGGGGAGTACAATTTCCGAAATGCTCTGATTGGTCGAAATTTGCTGTTTCGCGATTGGTCGAAATTCTCGCACATTGCGAATTTCAGAGACAAGTAATTTCGGTTGATCGGAATCGCTCTGCTCGACGATGCCTCTTTCGAGCTTACTTCCGTCGACCAGCGTTTCGTCGAAACGCTGTTTTCTCCAATTCCGTCGACCTGCAAGGCTCGATTTCGACGCCGATTTGCTCCCCTCGACAAGTGCCTTGTCGACGGGTAGTTGCGTAGAGCATAAACAACACTTCAATTTCGACTACTTAATCTTCTCGAAAATCGACCCGTCGAACAGAGATAAAAGTCCCTGAAGTCGCCGATGACCACGAAACGAACACCGTTGTGCTCCGAAAAGCATGGCCAACTTCGCCCAAGCGAGGGCGGGGCCTTTTCTCCTCGACACTCCCCTGCCCAGCTCGAGCTTGGGCCCCCACACACAAGGTCCACCCAGAACCTACTTAATAGAATACAAGGGGATATTTCTCTGGCGTGCACACCTCCGCACGCCGATCACCGCACCAGCCATGTTAGAGGACATGGCACCTACTGCTGCACGTCGTCGTCGTCGCCGACTTCGGCAAGGCGAACCTGACCGACCGCGACAGAGCACCGGTTGAAGGCCGGAAAGTGCAGCCCTTTCGTAAGGAAGTCCGCCGGCTGCTCGGATGTCGGGATGTACTCCAGCGCAATCTTCTTGCGCTTCACCATCTGCTGCAGCCAGGCGTAGCGTCGCTCCATATGCTTGAGATTGCCCTTCAGCCCCAAGCCCTCAGCAACAGCGATGGCGGACTGATTGCCCACGTTCAGAACAGTTGGCGTCCCAGCATCAAGGAGCTGGAACTCGGCGAGGAGGAACCGAAGTCGACGAGCCTCCTTTCCTGCTTCGGTGGCCGCGATGTACTCCGACTCTGTAGAGGACAGAGTTACGCAGTTGATGCGTTGGCTCGTCCAGGAGACAGCTGCGCCGCCGAAGGTGAAAACGTAGCCACTTGTGCTAGTGCGATTCTTCTTGTCGCCGGCGTCGTCCGCGTCCGCGTAGCCGACCAGTTTCAGAGTTTCGGGTCCTCCTCCGAACTCCAGAGCGAAATCGCGCGTGTCGGCAAGATAGGTGAGGCAGCGATCGACCTCGCGCCAGTGCTGATCGCTCCTCACCGTCAGACCAGACCCCAGCTTGCTACACGCGAAAGCAATGTCGGGCCGAGTTGTTGTGGCAGCGAACTGCAGCGAACCGACCTTCTGACGGTACTCCTCCTCTTCGCGCGACTAGAAGTCCTCATCGTCGAAAGTCAGCTCCACGTAAGCGTCAACGGAAGCAGGCGTCTTTGGACGCCGACCAGTCTGCTCCTCGTCGATGAAGCGCCTACGCAGCTTGTCAGCGTAGGACTGCTGGTGCAGCCACAGCTTCCGCGCCGGACGGTCGCGCACGATTTCGAGCCCCAAATACTTCTCGACCAGGGTGATCTCGCGCAGCTCGAAAGCGGCCTCCAGCAGCTCCTTCAGCATCGCGGTGCTGCTGCTGGCGGCGAGGAGGTCGTCGACGTAGACGAGCACCCAGCACGCCACTTCGTCGTCGCCAACTCGGACATAGAGGGCCTCGTCGACCTGGCTCTTGCTCCAGCCGGCGCTAGTCAGCACAGCGTCGAGCGCCGAGTACCACAGCAGAGGACTCTGCTTCAGCCCGTACAAACTCTTCAGCAGCTTGCATACGCGTCCGGTACCATCGTTGTGGTAAGCCGGCTGATCCATGTAGAGCACGCGATCGAGCTTGCTCTGCAGAAACGCATTCTTCATGTCCAGCTCCATAAGGTGTAGATCGAGAACGGCGACGATGCTGAGAAAAATCCGCAGCGTGACGTAGCTCCCGACCGGTGCGTACGTCTCGTCGTAATCAGCTCCTTAGATCTGCGTGAAGCCTTTCACCACCAGGCGCGCCTTTTTGCGGGCAACCGTGTCGTCGACATGGTACTTCGTCGTCAGAACCCAGCGGTTCTTCATGACATTGACGCCGCGTGGGCGCTCCACTAGCTCCCAAGTGCCGTTGGTGATAAGACTTCGAATCTCCTCGTCCATCGCCGCTTTCACCGCCTTGCCCTTCCAGCTCGCTAACGCTTCCTTCACTGTCATGTTAGCGATGTCCCATCGATGCTCCGGGTCAGCGTGCATATCGGGATCGAGCTCGGGCACGTTGACGTCGGACTGCGCATCGTCGAGCAGAGTGCTGTAGGAGGACGGCGGGAGGCACGCATGGTAGCTCAGCCTCTCGGGAGGCTTGCCAAAGTTGGAGCGGGTGGAACATCGAACTGCAGGCTTGTCGGCAGAGACTTCCACCACGTCGCTCGATGTGCCATCGTCGGACTGCTCCCCTGTCGACAGCTCCTCTGAAACGCGCTCCCCGTTCGACGGCTCCCCTGTCGACGGCTCCTCTGTCGACGACTCCTCTAAATTGCGCTCCCCGTTCGACGGCTCCCCTGTTGGCGACTCCTCTGAAACGCGCTCCCCGTTCGCCGGCTCCCCTGTCGCCGACTCCTCTGAAACGCGCTCCCCGTTCGCCGGCTCCCCTGTCGCCGGCTCCTCTGAAACACGCTTCCCGTTCGACGTCTCCCCTGTCGGCGGAGACTTCACTCCGACGCCGACTTGCTCGCTGACCAGATCACGTCGACCGCCAGCGATGCCAATGGGCGGATCCGAAGGTGACGCACCAATGCTCCCCTCATCGCTGGCGGCCGACGTTGATGCCGACTTAGGCAAGCCGGCGGCGAGCGATGGGAGGGAGGTGGGAAGAGGCGGAGGAGCGTTCGAGGAGGGCGGAATGGAGGGAGCGGGATCATCTGACAGGTTGTCGTCCTCGGAGGCGAGCAACTCAATCGCCGCCGGCGATGGGCCCGTTAGAGGAGAGGCCTTCGTCCGCTCTGACGCCGGCCCATGCTCCTCCTTCCACTCCGCCAGAGACATCGTCTCGTAGAAGATGGCCTCCACGGTTGTGACAATGCAGTTGTCAGTGAGATCAAGCACCTCCCAGCCCTTGCTTTCCGACGAAACACCAAGGTGAATTCCCCAGCGTGCCTTTGGCGCCAACTTTCCGCGGCGCTGCTGCTCCGGGACCATGAACTGCACCATGCAGCCCCACACACGCGCCAGCGTAAGGTCCGGCTTCTGTTGGAACAGCAGCTCATACGGCGTCGTCCTCGGAGGAAGGGATGCCCGTTCGAGGCAGTTGCGCACCCAGACGGCGTGACGAAGAGCGAGGTGCCACCAGTGATGCTTCACCCCCATGTGAAGCAGCATCGTCCGCACAGATTCGACGACCGTCCGCATCTCCCGCTCCGCCATGCTAGCTGCGGAGTGTAGGGGCAGGTGAGGTTGTGGAGGATGCCCTTGTCCTCGACAAGTTCGGTGAATTTCCTGCCAAGAAATTCGCCTCCGCGATCCGAGCGCAACCTTTTCACCGTCGTCGAAGTCTGCCGCTCCACTTCCTTCAGCCACTTCTCGAAAACGACCAGCACGTCGCTCTTCTTCGCGATCGGGCGGACCCACACAAAGCGGGTCTTGCGGTCTTTGCGGAGGAGGAAGTAGAGGCTCCCATCTGCGGCGGCCACACGGAAGGGGCCACAGAGGTCAATGTGCACAACGTCAAGGGCGTTTGCAGCCTCTGATCCCATCTCTGGAAAAGTATGACGCGTCAGCTTGCCGCCGACACAAGAGGTACACGGCAAATCGGCTCCAGTTGACTTCGCAATGTCCAGACCGATGGCAACTTCATGCTTCGCCGAGCTCATAATCGTGTCGATGCCGACGTGCGCGAGCCTCGCGTGCCACTTAGCCGGCTTTGACTTCGTCGCCGAGGCGATCGTCCGCAGAGCAACTGCTTCTGTCGCAGATGTAGTCGATTTCGAGGAGCAGGGGCGGAGGTCGGTGCAGAGGACTCGGCCGGTGTAGCGTGCTCGACCGAGCACATCTCCTGCAGCGGAAACGAGCAGCATCTCGTCACCCTCGTTCTTCAGCTTCACACCGTTTTCCTCCAGCTGGCCAGCAGACAGCAGGTTCGCGTGCACGCCCGGAACGTACAACACGTCGGGGATGAGAATCTGCTTCCCAGTCTCCCCTTTCAGAGCAACTGTGCCACAGCCTTCGACGTTCAGAAGCGCCCCATTCAATCCGCGCACGTGACGGATTTCTCCTCCTGGCTTCATTTCGACGAAGGCCTCTCACGTTCCCATCAGATGATGGGAGCAGCCACTGTCGAGGAGAACCACAGTCGGATTCGCCTGCACGGCTGCTGCGACCGCCTGGAAGTCTTCGCCAGCCTCCGGCGCCAGCGAAATTGTTGGCTCGACCATGCCAACCATCGAACAAGAGGCTTCCTTTCTGCTCGAGGTACCAGCCTCTGATGTCGACGACGTTTTCGACGACGCAGGCTTCTCCTTCCGCGGCTTGTTGTCTCGACGCTGACGATCGTTGTCAGACTTACCGTCCTCTGATCGACGAGCGTTTTCTGACTTTCCACGGCTTCCTCAGCTGCGTTGCTAGCACATTCAGCTGCGTTGCTAGCACACTCAGCTGCGTTGCTAGCACACTCAGCTGCGTTGCTAACACACTTGGCTGCGTTGCTAGCACACTCGGCTGCGTTGCTAGCACACTCGGCTGCGTTGCTAGCACACTCGGCTGCGTTTCTAGCACACTCAGCTGCGTTGCTCGCACCCTCAGCTGCGTTGCTAGCACACTCAGCTGCGTTGCTAGCACACTCGGCTGCGTTGCTAGCACACTCGGCTGCGTTGCTAGCACACTCGGCTGCGTTGCTAGCACACTCAGCTGCGTTGCTAGCACACTCGGCTGCGTTGCTAGCACACTCGGCTGCATTGCTAGCACACTCGGCTGCGTTGCTAGCACACTCGGCTGCGTTTCTAGCACACTCAGCTGCGTTGCTCGCACCCTCAGCTGCGTTGCTAGCACACTCAGCTGCGTTGCTAGCACACTCAGCTGCGTTGCTAGCACACTTAGCTGCGTTGCTAGCACACTCAGCTGCGTTGCTAGCACACTCGGCTGCGTTGCTAGCACACTCGGCTGCGTTGCTAGCACACTCGGCTGCGTTGCTAGCACACTCGGCTGCGTTGCTAGCACACTCAGCTGCGTTGCTAGCACACTCAGCTGCGTTGCTAGCACACTCGGCTGCGTTGCTAGCACACTCGGCTGCATTGCTAGCACACTCGGCTGCGTTGCTAGCACACTCGGCTGCGTTTCTAGCACACTCAGCTGCGTTGCTCGCACCCTCAGCTGCGTTGCTAGCACACTCAGCTGCGTTGCTAGCACACTCAGCTGCGTTGCTAGCACACTTAGCTGCGTTGCTAGCACACTCAGCTGCGTTGCTAGCACACTCGGCTGCGTTGCTAGCACACTCGGCTGCGTTGCTAGCACACTCGGCTGCGTTGCTAGCACACTCGGCTGCGTTGCTAGCACACTCAGCTGCGTTGCTAGCACACTCAGCTGCGTTGCTAGCACTTGACCCTCACCATTTACGCCTCTCCCACTCTGCTCCCTCCCTAACGATTCCCTCCCACCTCCTCCCCGCCCACTCCCCTCCCCGGCTTATGGTTGCCACAGAGGGAGCTACTAGTGTACACCGTGACACGCTTGGACCGGCCCTTCTCTGCCTTCCACATCGACGCACACATGCCCATTCACTTCAAGGCACTGCCATCCTCTCTCTCGCTCTCTCCCTCTCCCTCTCTTCCTGTGTGCTTTGAGCCTTACAAGCACGGGTCCTTCCTGCCCTTTCTCTCTCCTCCTCTCGTTCTTTCTATCATCTGCTCTTGCTTGCGCCATCAGGTTCCCCATCAGGTTCCCCATCAGGTTCCCCCCCATCAGGTTCCCCCCCATCAGGTTCCCCCCCATCAGGTTCCCCCCCATCAGGTTCCCCCCCATCAGGTTCCCCCCCATCAGGTTCCCCCCCATCAGGTTCCCCCCCATCAGGTTCCCCCCCATCAGGTTCCCCATCAGGTTCCCCATCAGGTTCCCCATCAGGTTCCCCATCAGGTTCCCCATCAGGTTCCCCATCAGGTTCCTCATCAGGTTCCCCACTGCCTCCCTCGCCTAATGCCCGTCGTCACGTAGTAATGACATTTTCTGTCTTGAGAGTGTGTTTCGTTCTTACATCATCGTCTCTGCACTTGTGGATCTGCAAGGACTTTAACGCTTGCTGCTTGGACGTGGGACCCACTCACTCCTACCATGACCATCTCTTCATTTCCTATTCGGAAACCCCCTTCCACGTGCTCCTTCCGTTTTGCCTACATTCAGAACGCGTGGATGCGGAGAGAGCATCCCAGGACCCTTCCCTCCTACCAGCGATTCAACGCCACGCCAGACCAATGGGAGCGCGCCATGTGGCCTCTCACGCCAGGTGGCGCCATGTCAGCTGATGCGCTGGCGCTGATAGCAGCGGCGGACGTGATTGGCGAGAGGACGCACTGCCACATGGACGGCATGCTCAGGAACCGAGTGCAGGTGGGTGGGTGCGTGGGTGGGTGGGAGTGGGTCGAAGTGGGTACACGTGGTGTGATATGGGTGGTTGGTTGTGTGCATGGTTGGCACAGGGGATCCGTCTTTCCCCCGTGCCTCTCTATACCCTCCGCCTCTCTTCACTGCACTCCCCTTTCTCCCCTGACCTCACCCCTGCCCCCACTGCCATCACGCTTCTTCCCGCCCCAATTCACTTCGCCGCACTCCCCCGCCGCTCTCAGCTGCGCATGGCGGGGCTGGCAGCGCTGGACGTGATGCAGCGCGTGCGGCGCTCATGGGAGGCCATGGCCATGGCCATGGCACGGGCACAACGCGGGGAGCAGCAAGAGGGGCGAGAGGGGGAGGAGCGAGACGAAGAGCAGGAGGAAGGCGACGAGGAGTTGGGTGTCGGCTACAAGAGCGAGGGTGGGGACAGGATGGGCAGGGGGGAGCAAGGGAAGCTGCAGAGACCGCGGCTGCAGTCGCTGGTGAGGGAGGTGGAAGGCGAAGGGGGCAAGGGCGCAGTGGAGGGATGGAGGGACGTGTTTGATGTGGTGACTCGGTGGCGGCAGATCGCCAACCCCACCGACGCCACCTTCTGGAAGCACTCCCTGCTGTGAGTGCCATGCCCTCTGCCCCATCCACCCCCACCCACTGCCCCACCCACCCACCCAGTTCCCCTCCCTAAAGCCTACACCACGTATGTAACGGCCCAGGCTGGGGATTGCAACTCAGGTCAGGGATGGCATGGACACTACAAGGGCTTGCACGGACATGCAAGGGCTTGCAAGGGGTGGATGGAAAGCGGTGCTTTGGCTAGTCTCACACCCCTTCCTCTCCCTCCCTGCCTATCTTCCTTTCCTCGTGCAGGTCCCCAGAGCGTGTGGCAGTGCGGTCCACCACGCCCATCCACGTGTACAATTTCGAGACTGTCAAGTACTACCCCGTGCTCCACAGGTGCGTGGCTGGGTGGGTGCCTGGGAGGGTGGGTGCGCGGGTGGGTGAGTGGGTGGGTGGGTGGGTGGGTAGGTCCCCTTTCCTGCCCCTCACTCGCATGCTGCCACCCTTCCACCACACCCCTCCTGCTCCAGCTATATTGGAAACACCTTTGAGAATTTCCGCTTGTGAGTCGCGTTTGAGAATCCTCATAGGGACTTTCTCTTGTTTTTATGTACCTGTTGATTGCCCTCCCGTGCAGGGCAGTGGCCCTCACCAGAGCTACTCTCTTGGAGAATGAGGAGGCATTCGATGCCGATTATACTCGTTTTAGTGTGCCTCGCAGCAGCCATGGCAGCAAGGTTGGGACACCAAGAACCCTGCTTGCACTTCCAGTGAAATCTATAGGCTTACACTAAAGTCCCTGCTTGGAGTAGCTGTTCCCACACTGTCCGTCTGCTTTCCCGTCAGACCTCCCCTGACTGCCATAGCTGCACGCTCCTGCTGCACCATGCTTCCTACCATCTGGTGTCCCCTTGGTATCAGCTCTCTCCGTCTCGTCACATACACCATATCCATTGTGATTGAGCGCATGGCTGCACCGCATGCTGCTATGCTCCCTCATGCCTATACCCGTCTCAGCCCACCGCAGACCACCTCCATCTTTTATTCGCTCCCACCCCACACCCTCCTCTCCTGTGCGTCTCTCTCCCCGGCCATGCGCCTCGTGTGCCTGGCAGATAGAGGCGGCAAGGGACCTGCAAGAGCTGCATGCAGCAGTGGGGCGGGACTTCAGTGCGCTCACACTCATCCACAGTGCTCTGCACCCGCAGTGAGTTTTGAGGCGCCTCAAAAGTTGCAAGAGCTGCATGAAGCAGTGGGGCAGGAATCACTTTTGAGAATTCTCCAAAGTGATTCCCAAAGGGCAGGACTTCAGTGCGCTCACTCTCATCCACAGCGCCGCGGTGAGCCGCGCTGTGCTTTTGTGGCGTTTCAAAAGTCGCTCTGCACCCATGGCTGAAAGGCGGAGCCGCGTGATGGGCACCGATCCGCCTCACTCACTTGCCTCCTTGCCACCATCGTATAACCACACATGAACCCATTCCCCCATGTCTCGAAGGCTTCATATCCCCATGCCATGCCAGCCTCCCTTGCCTCGTCCTCTCGGCCTCTTCTCTCCCCCATACTCCCTGCTCGCAGGCAGCGCATTCCAGGGACAGAATTCCAAGTCAAGAGGACGTGAGTGCCCCCTCCTCGTTCTGCCTTCTCCTCCTTCTCTCCTTCTATTCCGCGTTCTTCTTGCCAGCTCGTTGCGTGCGAGTGGTTGATGGAGGTGCTGCTGTGACTGTGAGGTGCCGATGCTGTGCCTGACAGTGTGTGGTGCTGTGTGGTTCTGTGCGGTGCTGTGCGTGGCAGCAACCACTCCTACGACTTCTACACTGAGACTGTGATGGATGCAGACAGGTGGAGCAACTTCAATGCTGAGATGTCTGCAGCATGGCAGGTGAGTGCAGTACAGTGCGGTGTGGTGCAGTGCAGTGCAGTGCGGTGCAGTGGAATGCAGTGTGTACGGGAAGCTGAGGTTTGAGGTTCCTGTAGCAGCATGAATATTCCGCTTCCGTTCCCGCAACAGCATGTTCAATCCGTGGTCCACGTGAGAGCTGCAATCCGCGTATCAGCATCCCAATACCTTGTCTTGCCATTCCCTCTCCAATCCAATCCTTTCTCACGACTCTCTCTTCCCCTCTCTCTCCTCTCTCTCTCCCCCTCTCATTCCCCTCGCTCTCCCCCCTCTCTCCCCCCCTTTTCCGTGCTCTCACCCGCCCTCGCCAATCCATCCACAAGTCACTGTGCACGGCAGTGTTGGATGCGCGCACACAAACCCAGGACCCCCAGCTCTACCGCCACCGCATTCAGCACGCCATTCTCCGCCTCGCCTTCTTCTGGTGCGCCACACAAGCACAGCCACAACCACGCCTTCTTTTCATTTGCACCCTGTCTCCTCAACCCCACCCTCTTCTCGCCTTTCCTCAACACTCCCTTACCGTGTATCTCACCCACTCTCGCCCCAGCCAGGTAGGGACGATACCCTGGATGGATCCAAGTGGGAATTTCTAGATTCTTGTTTTGTTAATCTCTTTGGAGTCGAATGGAACGATCTCGATTTCAACGGAGTCCCCTACCGGCCCACGGTTGACCCCATCAGGTTCCAGGTGATGCCACTGACACGCGGGTCCGCCATGGGAGGGATGGTGGCGATCCTGGGCCTTAGCATGGCTGCTGACATGCAGACCACCGCTCTCATCCCCCCCAACATGCATGTGAGTCATGGGATGATGAGGCAGGGGATTGGGATGATGGGGTGATGGGGTGATGGCGTGATGAAATAAGGGATGGGATGATAGGATTCGTCTACTCCTAGCATGGCCACTGCTCACCAGCTTCTCAATGTGCCTCGGTCTCTACCACGAGTGCCGCTGACCTGTTCGCTCAGGGTTCGCTGCGTGCCCTCTATTTGTGTGTGAGCATGTGTGCGTTGTGTGCGTTGCGTGCGTTGTGTGCGCTTGTGTGTGTTGTGTATGTCTGTATGTGCGTTGCTGCTCCTACTGCCGCCTTACAGGTGGACTGGGAGGCACTGCTGAGCACAAGGCACGAGGACTTTGCAGCTCAGGTGCAGCCGTGGCTATACGCTGCAGTGCAGGCATCGCCATGGCATCTCCCCCTCGTGCACCAAGTGCTCTCCACACCACGCCTCGTGCTCGCTGCTCTCACTCACAGCCTCACCTTTGAGAGTGAAGTGAATTTAAATTAGTAGTGGTAGCGGTAGTGGCAGTGGTAGTATGTAGTAGTGAGAGATCCAATTCACGGCCATCACCAGTGGCCATAACCAGTCACGGTTGGTTATTCATTCAATCTTGACTGTAGCATGTTGTACCATGTTTGGTGCTTAGTTTTGCATTCAGGATACCGTAGCACTCAGGTTTTGCTGGAATGAAACTCACAACACAGTTGCATATGATTTCTCTTTTGTTGAGCAACATAATAGCGGAGCGTGCCACTTGAAAGGGTTCACGCGTGCCGCGTACGTCCGCCCCTCCCTCAAGCTGCTCTGCCCCGCCCATCCCGATGCCCCCTGCGCTTCCGTATCCTCTCCGCCTTTACTGTATAGCCACGTGCGCGGGTGGACGCCTAGGACTTGCCACGTGGCATCAGATGTCGCACTACGCTCTGCTGTCGCCTCCCGCCTCAGCCGCACCATCCTTCATCCGTCGTCCGCTTTTCTCGCCGCCCGCCTCTGTTTCCCCCGCGCCAATCCGCCAGCCATCCCCGCTTCCCCGGCCAGCACACGCCCAGGTCTTCTCCATTCCCCTCCCGCGCCTCGCCCCTTTTCCCGCGAACACAATTAAGCGGGAGCTAAACGTCAGCAATGGGGGGAGGCGCAGCAACGGCAGGGGCTGCTGCGGAGGGAGGGCGGTGAGATGCGCGGCTGGCGGGGCCCGGGGGAAAGGCGGGGGAAGAGGCGGGGCTGATGCGGTGTTTGATGAGTGGATGCGGACGGTGGCGGAAGGGGGAGGCGGGGACGTGGCATTGGCGCCTCTGGCGCGCAGAGATGGCGGAGCGGGGGAGGAGAAGGGCAGGGAGTGCGATGAGGGGTTAGCGCGGAGAGATGGCGAACGTGCGGGAGGTTTGGCGCGGGGTGATAGCGCAAGGGCGAGGCTGGGGGAAGGGGATGGCGACAGAAATGGTGACGCCAGAAGACACAATGATAGAAGCTGTGGTGTGGGGGATCATGGGGGAGGAAACGACGATGAGCGGGATGGGGAAGGCATGGAGGATTGGATGGGAGCAGAGAGCAGCGGACTTGGTGAGTTTGGTAGAGCAGATGGGGAAGCGGGGGACGGCGGGGAGGAAAGCTGGGACGGAGAGGGAGGGAGAGAAAGGGGGGAAGGCGGGGAGGGCGTGAGGTGGTTCGAGTGGAGGGAGTGTGTGGACGTTTTGAGGGCACAGATGGAGGGCAGGCAGCTGCAGTGGAACGAGAGGCGCAGGCGGTTCGAGCACACATGCACCGGGAGTGATGGTGACCGGGGCGCTGCTAACCCTGGCGGTAACTGTGGTGGCGGTGGCAGTGTGTTCTTCCTGGCTCCGCCACTGGTCCTCCTACCTCCCACGGCACCCCAATCACCCCAAGAGTGCGTCACACCGTACTGGGTAGGTCAGGTCCCTCCGATGCCAAACTGTTTCTCCAAAGGTTCCTTCTCCAGGGGTTGTCTTGCCTTGCAAGGGGTTCTCTGCAATCCCTGACCTCCCGTTCACGCGCCCCGCCACGTCTCCCCCTCCCCCTCAACCATCTCTGCAGGTACATCCGCTACCTCCTCTCTCGCCCCACCCTCTCCGCGCCCCCCGCTTCCCCCCCTCCCCCCTCCTCGTCCCCCCGCGCCCCCTCACTGGCGCTGGGGTCGCACATGGTGGCGCTGCTGTGCGCTGACTCTGCTGCCCTCGCCATCTTTCACCAAGGCACGCTCGCACAGCACAAGGTGAGCGCCCGTGCTTCATGCCTTGGGAAATCCTCTATCCGCCTGTGCTCCCATGCTCCCTGCATGCTCCCCACCCATCACCCTTTACTCTCCCACCTCTCCCGCAACTCCCCCCTCTCCCGCCTCCCCATCCCCTTCTCTCGCCCCCACCCCGCCCCTCCCCCCCAGGTGATAACAGCGTATACGGTGCGGGCGAAGCAGGGGCGGTCGCAGCTGGCGCAGCAGAGGGGCAAGGGCGCTGGGCGGATGAGTGCGGGGGCGGCCATCCGCGCACGGGAGACCCGCCGTCTCTTCTCCGAGGTCGTACAGGTCAGTCCGTCGCAGCCCAGTATGCAGCATGCACTCAAGCCGCCATCCTCTTCGGTGTCTGTATGCGTTCCTTCCAGTCCTGCTCTCTCCACGCTGCCATAGCCTCACATGCACCTGCTCTCATCTCATCTCTGCGCTCGGCCCACCCCTGCCACCTGCTGCATCTCCTTCATTTGCCTAGTGCTACCGTCTACCGTGTTTTAACAAGTCGCTGAGCTCATGTCTCCATTTGCCATGTGGCTGTTGTGCTGGTGCGGCGGTGGCAGCGCTGTGTGGTATGGGAGGCGGACATCAGGCAGTGCGAGCTGCTCTTCTTCAGTGGAGACGTGCGCGCCTGGAATGAGGTGCGTGCGCTTGGAATGAGAGGGCGAGCGCCGTTTGCTTGTGAGAGAGGCGGGAACCTGCAGCTCCCACCTGCAGCTCCCACCTGCAGTGCCTACCTACAGTGCCTACCTCCAGTGCCTACCTCCAGTCCCTACCTCCAGTCCCTACCTCCAGTCCCTACCTCCAGTCCCTACCTCCAGTCCCTACCTCCAGTCCCTACCTCCAGTCCCTACCTCCAGTCCCTACCTCCAGTGCCTACCTCCAGTCCCTACCTCCAGTCCCTACCTCCAGTCCCTACCTCCAGTCCCTACCTCCAGTCCCTACCTCCAGTCCCTACCTCCAGTCCCTACCTCCAGTCCCTACCTCCAGTCCCTACATGCACTATACATAACTTTGTTAAACCATGCCACAGTGCTCTTTCCTCCCGTGCTTCAAGCCACGTCATGTTCCCTCGCACCCCACTCCACCCCATGCACCACCACACCCTGCCATGCCCCATCACGCCCCACTTTTCCTCCCTGCCCCACCGCACCCCCTCGTGCGATGCAGGTGTATGCATGCCGTGCGCCCGCCATGCCAGTGGACCGCAAGGACGAGCGGTGGGTGAAGGTGCCCTTCCACGTCGCCCGCCCCCGCCTCTCACAAGTGCTCCAGTGAGTCGCACTTGCGGGATAGGTGGTGGGAGGGTGGTGGGATGGTTGGCATTTTCCTTTCTCCTTCTTTCCTTTTGCCCTGTGCCATGCCCCATGCCGCAAAAAATCCCTGCGCTCTCCCTCCTCCGAACCCATCTCATCCCCTCCTCTACTCGCTCTCCTGCCACGTGTAGTGTCTTTCACCGCCTCAGCCACGGGTGCTATGGAATGGAGCCCAGATGACAGCAAGGTTGGCCCAAGTGGCCCACAGCACACACTTCAGCTTCGTCACAGGCACTTGAGTCAATCCCAGCAATCACACTGTTGGATGGTACGGTAGCAGTAGCAGCAGTGGTGCTGGGTACCGTAAGTGGGCACGTTGATGTAAGGGAGTCATGGACGACGTTGGCTTACGGTGAGAGGAAGCATTCACTTCAACCTAACGGAATGCAGGGCAGCAGCTTTGGTACGGAATCACTCGTTCTTTGATGATGAGCCAATAAGCATCGATATGCCCAACAGTAACAGGTGCATTTTGAGCATATGTACTCAATTTATATTACTTCAAGCAACACATGAAAACCTGTCTCAGAAACAACACTAATCTAAAGTGGTCTCCCATACAACAGCAAGAGCCCATTCGACGCATCTGGACACCTGCCAAACGGGAGCTCCGGGTCAGAGTCATTGAACGGCGGCCCTCCCACAAGCAGCCCCCCGCCAGGGCACTGGTGCGGCTGGGGTGGGTGGTGATAGCACGGCTCCAAGGGTGCTGCCTGGCAGGTCTTGGCAACAAAGAAGGAGGGGCGGGCAAAGAGCGACGCGAGGAGGTATCCAAAGGTGGAGGCGGGGAAGACGAGGATAGCGTCAGAGGCGAGGGCGACGGTGTAGATGTCTATGATGGCGTGCTGTAGCTCTGTGTCGAGGCCGGTCTGAGATGTCTCTGTGGTGAGACGGTCCAGGGAGAAGGTGCCGCTGCTGATTATGGTGCTGTTGCTGATGCTGCTGCTGCTGGCGGGGATGCTCGTGACGGTGCTCACTGGGGTGGGATCCGCGGCAGCCTCGCTGCTGCTGTTGATGTTGCTGCTGCTGTTGGTGGCGATGGCAGTGGTGGTAGTGGTCTCTGTACTGGTGGGGATTGCAGCACTGGTGCTGCTGTCAGTAGTAGCGTTGTTTGGGCTGTCCGTGACAACAATCTTGGTGTATGTGAGAGGGGAGGACGAAGCATTGGGGAAGAGCAGCAGGGAGAGGTTGTACGGAGCGAACTCATTCAGAGCAGCAATGAGCACAACGGTCGAGCTGCCCGATGTACTCACACCCCCTCCACTGTCACTCGTGCTGCCACTCTCTCCGCCAACAGCAGCAGCAGCGGCAGCAGCAGCAGCAGTAGGCGCGCCCCCTACTTCTAAAGCCCGAGCAATTGCAAGAGCAGCAGTAGTGCCTTCCTCAGATGCCACACCCATTCCATACGCCGTCGCTTCCCCCGTCCCATTCACTATCCCTCCTCTGCCCACCGCTGCACCACCCTCACCCGCTCCCCCCACACCTCCTCCCACTGCCCCCACCCCACCAGGCTCTCCCCTAGCCTCTCCCCCCCCCTCCCCTTTCTCCCTCTCTCGTCGCGCCTGCGCCACTGCATCCCCCTCCATGACTTGCACGATGCACTCTGCGGCCTGCGACATAATCCCCTCGCTACTCTGCCGCAGCTGCAGCCCCACCCTGGCCGCGGCCGGCGCCGCCCGGCGGTGAATGTTGTCCGTTATGGCCGCCCAGAGGCGGTTGTTGGGGAACATGATGAGCTGGGAAACGGTCTGGAAGATGCGGCCAGAGGGGAAGAGGTCACGGATATGGCGGCGGAAGGAGGGGTGGTAGAATAAGGCCGGGAGGAAGTATTGATTGGCGCGGAGCAGGAGAGAGGGCACGCGTGCAAGCCATTGCTGCTCGCACTCGCAGAAAAAGATGCTTGTGTTGGCCACGTTGTGCTGTAGGTTTATGTTGGCTCTGATTGGGGAGAGACGGGGAGCGGGGTGGGTGGATGTGCATGGAGGTACAGGGGGAGAAGATGGGAGGATCAGTAGGAAATGGATGGGGATGGTGGGGATGGTATGAGGACACGGGGGATTTGGGGAGCGAAGAATTGAGAATGGGGAATGGCAGGGGGACACGAGGGATGGAGACTGGAGTCAAGCGGAGGGGAACGGGAATGGGCGTGGGGAGAGGCGACAGGTTGGGAGTGGAGCAAGCACAGTGACAGTGAGGAGGGGAAGAAGGTGGGGGAAGGGAGGGGAAGAAAGGGAGGCAGAGGCACTCGCACGCACACATTGGGTACGGGCATGGCGTCACTGGTGCCGTTCTGAAGGGCCTTGACTCGCTCTTGAAAGTACGGATACGCGATCTTTATATGCAGCACCTCCGCGTCCCACAGCTCGCCCTTCACGTCTGAGAACACAAACCACGGCGCGCCCTCGAACGGCTGACACATCAGCTTCCCCGGACCGCGCTCCGTTAGCAGCAGAAACACCCGGTTCGTTAGCAGCGCGTATACAAACGCGGACACGAGGGAGATGTACTGGTTGCCCTGCCCGTCCCCGGGGCTGAAGTGCCAGAGCAGGTACTTGCACTCTGTCGCGTTCCCCACGCGCAGCTTCGTCTTTAAAGACGTGATGTTTTCCTTCGCGTCGCAGTCGCGACGGTACTCGTGATACGCGCGCAGCTTGCGCTTGAGCGTCTCGGACCGCTCCGCCATGCCATGGCTGCCCGTGTAGCACGGGATCTCCGCCTTGCTCCAGCACAGGTGCGGCGGGCGGTGGTACCGGTGTGTATGGTCAGCGGAGCGCCCGAGAGGCGAGTGTAGCGGGTCCGACGAGTCGCACTCTGGAACGGGAGGGGGAGCGCGCGGGGAGGATAAAAAGGAGGGACAGGGATGGGGAGGGGGAGGGACGGGGCGACGGGGGAGGGAGAGTTAGAAGAGGAGGCGCGGGACACGCGATCGTGATGTGGATGATATTTGCGAATGCGGGTGCTACAAAGGAAGGGAACGAGGAACGAAAGGGGGAGCGAGTGATTCTGGATTGGCACAGACGGTTCAATGGTAGCCCTTGGATGAGTGCGCAGTCGATCCGCACCGTGCAGCGTCGGGGCGTCGGTGGACGGCGCGACTGGTTGAATAGGTCCCAGAGCGATTGCCGCGACTAGCGACAGCAGCGCCACGCCGTGGCTCCGCGCGCGAAACGCGCCGACGCTACCGCGGCCTCGCGAGCCGGTCATTCAGCACGCGGGGAGCGGGATTGGGCAACGCGGGGGATGCGGAACGGACGGAGCGGGCCGACGAAGGCACCCTGAACGACAGGAGGAGGTTAGAGGTAGAGTTGAGGTGACCGTTGATTGCGGGCCGGCGACTTCGCATCATACAGCTTGTACGAAGTCTGAAATCCACTGCTGAAAGGGGGGATGCGATGTGATGCGATGGTGATGGGTAGTTGGGGGTCGTGGTGTTGCTGAGCCTGAGAGGATGGCGAAGTCGACGAGGGTGGCGAAGATCAAAGTTAGCTGGCGAAAGATGACTTTACGGGAAGGACTAGATCGCGACTGTTCTCCACCATGTGTGTATTTTACTGTTACGAGTCCAATTGAGCGAGCCAGCTAGAATTGCACTATCTAAGCAACATGTAAGGGATTTTCTCACTATTCCTTACCGCGACCGTCCACATCGCGTACAGCAGCAGCCGTTGTTCGCCCGTTACTGCTAACGGGGCTTCGCCAACTTCGCGCGCACTGTTTCACCAAACCTCGCACTGCTGGAGCAGCCGAGTCGGCCTACGCTTCGGGACTAGCCCGAACCTCGCGACAGCGTAGCACTAGCTGGCTCGCACGCACCGCATTACCGTTTGCACATTTTCGAGTATAAGTATTCGCTCATGCCTTAGCTCATATTTTGTACTCATTGAACACTCTAGTGCAATCCTCGCTACCTAGATTCATTGCACCCGTAACACATAGCCATGACTTAGGGTACATTCCGCGCTGGACATGTCCCAATCGAAAGTGTCCCAATCGTTTCTACCGCACTGCATCGTATTACACCAAATTGCACCCTCGTTTCGAAATTTTCGCGTCTCTGGTTTAGTTCGGTTCGGAGCGGTACACTCGATTGGGACACATCGATTGGGACAGTGTCCACAGCGGAATGTACCCTTAGTGTTAGCATTTTTTTTTAGGTATAGTTATTTTTGTTAGTCTAGTGGTTTTTTGCTCTTGTTAGCGCATCATGCTCATGAGGTTTCTTCGCATTCCTCATCAGCAGGGCTCTTGCTAACTTTTAGGCCCGTCTGACGTTTTCCATGAAAAAAAAAAAATCGTATGGCCCTCATATGGAGGATTCCTGGTGGTCTTTGCCTCAGACGGATTTTATAAGTTAGTATGTCGGCTCAGACAGATTTTCGCGAAATCAGACATTTATTTAGTTATATAGTCTTCACACAGACTACACTCTACTCTACTCTATTACTACAGTTAACCATACATTCATATTGAACTAGGATTCACTATCGCTATCATGAGAAGAATATTCCTCGTCGTCCCCGTCTAGCTCTGAATCTGAAGCAATGTGCTCTTTGCCATGGTCTGCCCGTCTCTGCCAGGGGCCCAACTCCTCCTCTAGCCTGGCTGCTTCTTCTGCAGCTGCTGCTTCACGAGCAGCAGCCTCTGCTGCTGCTGCTGCTGTTGCTGCCGCCTGCTTCGCGGCCAACATCGCAAGGGTCTTCCTCGTGCGCTTCACAGGCCTTTGCGCATGCACCATCACGACATCCTTGGCTGGGCGTCTCTTCTTCGCACCTCTCCACAGCTCTACAAGGGCGGGCCAGTTAGGTTCGTACTTCAGCATGGAGATGGTCATCAGGTCGCCAAGCTTTGCGTCGTTGAGATTGCCGCGTAGCCAGCTCTTGATGACGTTATGGCGGGAGAAGCCCCGCTCGCACTCCACGGTGCTCAGGGGCAGCACTGCGACCGCCATCCAAAGGCGGACCAGGTTGGGGTAGGCCGTGCACCAATCGGGCGAGCTGAGCATCTGCTTTAGGCCGTCCTGGAAGCTCAGCTCGCGGTGATGGGTCGACATGATCGTGGTGAAACTGCTGATCTCCTTCTGTGCTCTCGTCCAGTTGATTCCTGGTGGCGGGGTGTGAATCAGAAACCAGTTTAATGAGAATACAAGCTGTTTAATGAATAAGTACACAAACTCATACAACCAACGAAGCATAACGTGACACAAACATAGAAAATTCAATCAATGACAACCGAAATCGAAGACGTACCAGGCAGGGTGTCAGGGTCGGACGGTTTCCGCTTAAACAGATTGCGGAGAGCCTCCAGCCACTGCAAAAACCGACGCTGCCGCTTCGAGTGAGATTTCGGGTACGCCCCCTGCGTGAACAGCTTGGCGCCGTCGAGAGAGCCCAGATCCTTCATCCGGCTCTCCAGTCGCTTCAGCAGCTCCTTCACGTACCCCTTCGCCAGTGTGATGCAGTCGTCCAGGCCCGGGCCAGATATCTGACCCTTGATGTTCTGTTCATGGAGGGTGTACTCATGAGTAGTTGGGGCGCCAGTCGAGTCGGTGCCCGTCACCTTCACTTCCCTTTTTTCCGACGAGGCGTGCTTCGACAAGAAGGCGCTCAGCTCGTTGCTCCCATCGCCAAAGTCGTCCGCGTCACTCAGGTAACGGTTGCGAAGGGTGAGCCTAGTGTTGTCCACCATCTGCAGCACGTATGTCACGTCGACCTGCCACACACACATGAGAGGCAGTGGAAAGGCACGCACGGGTAAATATCTCATTAATACGATTCATTAACACTAAAAACAGTTAACAGCAAGAGGCGTAACAGCGTACCTGCCGTCGCTGGAACTTGAGGTTCAGTGCGTTGAGTTCCTTCAACACATCAGCAAAAAAAAACAGCATGAAATGGAATTTCAAACTGGTTACAAGGAGGTACGCCTTCGGGTCGTTCTCGTACAACAGAATGACAGCAGCTGGAAGGTTGTCAGCCAGTCGCTGAACCGCCAGACCACGTGAAAGCCACCTGACGCTGTGGATGCCCTGCAACTCCAGGTTCGTTTCACACAGCTCTTTGAAGCGTAGGTGGAAGTTGCCCGACCGTCCAAGGAGCTCCGCTAAGGAACGGACGACATGGTCGACAATGTCAAGGTCGGGGTAGGCCTCTGCTGCATCCTTTGCGGCCAAAGCTTCCCTGACATAACACGGAAAAAGCAACAAGTTAGATACATATGCAACGCTTAAAAGGTGAGCATAATATCACAGGGTTACAAACCTGTGCGCGATGCAGTGGAACCCGGCGAGGTGTGGAATCCGTGCACGAAGGCGTGCCACCAGGCCCGTCTGAGAACCAACCATGACGCTTGCACCGTCAGTGCTGATGTCACTGATGCGCTCAAGGTCGAGGCCGGTAGACTCCAGGTGGGTCAGAAGGACTGCCTGCAGGGAACCAGCATCGCACTGCTCAACTGTTAGGTGTGCGAAAAATTCGGTGACTGGAGTGTTGCTGCGGAGGAACGACAAGTAGACTATCAGGTGCTTCCCGCGCCGACGGTCCGTGCTCTCGTCCAGTTGAATGCCCAGGTAAGGACTCTCCTGGATGTGCTTCATCTGTTGAGCACGGAGGTAGATGACGAGCGTCTCAACCAACTGCGCAAACCCGTACCTGTAACGACCAGAGAGAAGGTAATTAGTACCGTGGTTTCCAACTAAAGGACGCGCAAAAAAAACATAACACTTACTCGCTGTAGTAGGTGCCGGGATCCTTTAGGGGCATGTCGGGCGTGCCCATCTCTGCCATGAACTGGACCAGCGTCACAAACAACACAATGGGTGAGTCGCTTCTGCAAATAAAAATAACTGTTGCCAGGAGTTTTGTCAAACGATTGGCTTCCCCGTCACCGTTTTCAAAGTCGACAATCGACTTCTGAGCAGCATTCTTGCAGTCACGCAACTGTTGGCGGTCCAGTGACGCCTCATGCTTGATGGAATGCTGATGTTTCCGCATCGTCTGTCGTTGAATGTCAAGCCCACCCTCTCCATCGCGGCCGTACTGTTAGCTGGGGTCTCCGTGCACCATGCAGATTGAACACCTCATGCAGGGTTGACCCCATGAAGTCTCCGAGATGATGAGCCACGGGAAGTGCTTGAGCCATTTCTCGTTGGCCTTCTGCTGCCACTGCTCGACGGTCAAGACGCGCGGATACTTGTCGTCGTCGTTGGCGGCGACGGGCTGTGACGGGCCCGGGCGAGGTGTGCTAAAGCGGGGGACGGTTGCTGGCGGGACACCTGCAGTGGGACGGGCAAAGCTCAGAATTCGCTGTTTGTATTTACCGTTCCCTGCTCTGATGCGAGAAACAGAAATCGCCGGTAGAGTTGTGGCCACAGATGCCGAAACGGGTTGCGGCGAAGACTCAGCTTCAGCCAGGTTAGGCTGGGTCGTAGTCTCAGTAGCGTCTGACGTGGATTGCGAGGGGATAAGCGGCTCGTCGTTGCATGATGTGATGACGTTGGGGGAAGGAATTACAGGCGGAGGCGTCTCGACTGCGGCAGTGGTGGTCACAGGAATTGCTGCCGGAGTTTTACGGGTTAGGAAATATAACGCAGAAACCTGTGGCTCGTCAGGTACCCCGGGTGGATCACGCCTAGCGCCGTCGGTTGACTCGAGGGCGCCATATAGCATGGTGTGAGGTGGTGTATCACATCACATGAGGTAGTAGCAACACAGGAATTCTAGACGGTACGCAGGAACAAGCTACGGGACGATAGGTATGCTTTGGGCTAGGCGTCAAAGATTGAAAGGCAAAGGCAGGTTGTCAAATAAAGGCTTGGAGAAGAAAGGAAGGGAAGGGACCATCACCTCACGAACCGCGCCGCGCCTCTCTCACGAGGGTTTCACGAAGGTGGGTGCATGCTTTGTTTTGGTGTGCACCGACTGTCCTTGC
This sequence comes from Closterium sp. Naga37s-1, assembly GCA_947471745.1. Classification (NCBI taxonomy): domain Eukaryota; kingdom Viridiplantae; phylum Streptophyta; class Zygnematophyceae; order Desmidiales; family Closteriaceae; genus Closterium; species Closterium sp. Naga37s-1. The sequence goes on along the minus strand of CANJKZ010000498.1, from coordinate 558,854 downwards.
ACTCTGCCAGTGAGGTGGGGTGCAACAGCCTGGCAGCGGCGCCGACAACAGCTACCCAACAGATGCGTGGCAGCAACTGAGTCAGATGCAGTATGCGCTGGCAGGAAGAATCCGAAATTCACCCCCGTTCCCTCACGCAGAAATCATTACGCGTGCCTTCACATGCAACACATCGCTGCTCCTCTGGCCAAATGGGCTATTTTGTCTCTATCAGACGAATCAATACGCGGTTTCTGCTTGATCAGACGAATCTATATAAGTTTCCTGAAAAAACATATGATGCTATAGCCTTGGTCTTGGCTCACATATGGCCCATAACCTAAAGTCTGCCGCAGCATATGAACTACACAGTTCGTGCCTGAAACCTAGACCAACAGACTAAATTAGTCTGCTAACGAGGGCCCTGCTCATCAGGTTGTCGTGCATCCCAATTTGACACGTCTGGGCCCCCAAATTTTGCTGCTCGCATTGGCCCACACGAACCGCAACGTTCAGCTCCCCGTTTTGGGGTTACTTAAGGCAACCAATTTTCAGACAAGGTTTCTCTTCCCTTCCAGAGCAAAGTGCGTGGGGCGGGGAGCACCAGCTGTTGACGCCTCGAGTCGCGGCTACATAGGGGTAACAAAGGAGCATCAAAGCGCAGGGACCACTAGACTCAAAGCGCCGAGTACAAGTTATTAGGTACATGAGGCAGCCCACGAGCTCTGCGTAGGGACCACTAGACTCAAAGGGCTCATCAGGAAAAGGGCCAGTGAGTCGGCGGTCAACGGCAAGAGGAGTGGGCTCCGTGGTGGAGAACTGAAACCCGAACCGCCAAAGGACCTGTTGCACCATGTGTGACTGAGTCAGTGTGATGGTGCAAGCAGCTCTGTCCCTGGTGATCTGCAGGCCAAGGTAGTGCTGCAGTTCACCGAGGTCAGTGCACTTGTGTCTCTTCTACAGTTCGGTTTTCACCTCAGTCAGAGCTGCCCTGTCTGCTGTAACAAAGACCAATTCGTCGACGTACACTAGTATAAAGAAAGGAGTGGAACCAGTGCGAACAAACAGCGACGGGTCGGCAGAGGAAGGACGAAACCCAAGGTCACGAAGCGTGGAGAGCAGAGTGTCGTGCCACTCACGGGGCGACTGGCGGGGGCCGTAGACTGGTCGCCTCAAGCTCCACTGGGTCCCATGTGGGAAGGTGTCAGTGAAGCCAGGAGGACGGCACAGCCAGATCTCCTCATGCAGTCGGCCCTGGAGAAACGCAGTGGAGAAGTCAAGGGAGTGCAGCTCGTAGTCTCGATGTGTTGCTACGTGCAGTAACACCCGAAGAGTAGTCATCTTCGGGGTCGGGGCGAAGGTCTGGAAGAAGTCAACTCCCTCACGCTGACTGAACCCCCTAGCCACGTAGCGCGCCTTGAACACAGGCGGTGAACCAGGTGGCCGCTTCACCTTGAAGAGCCACATGCCATCGACAACGTTCGCCCTGGGAGGGGGAACTGCGTCGACGTACGTGCCTGTGGATCTCCAAGACGCTAACTCTGCATCCATAGCCGCTTTCCACTGAGAGGCCCACTTCCCTGACACTGCCTCACGGTACGTGCGAGGTGTCGGTATGTCAAGGGCGTCGGGGTCTCCCTCAAGGGAAAGCAGCATGGCGCAGAGAGAGGGGGAAGCGGCTGCTAAGAACTCCAGCTCAAACTGCCTGTCATCTAGGACGTCACAACCAAGGGCAGACTCACCCCTGACGGACAGAGGACGGGGAGGTGGAGCAGCCACCATACGCGTGTCGTAGTCAAGACGGCGGGTGGAAGCAAAGTCAGCGACAGCGGCAGTAAGAGCCGAGACAGATGACGGAGAGGCATGAGGGACGGTGACAAGAGAGGCGAGAACACGAGAGACAACAGGGCGAGCAACACGGTAGTAGTCAGTGACAGGGTGAGAGGAAACGGTGAGAGACGACTCAGGAGATGAGGGGAGAACAGACACAGGCGGAGAACGATGAGGAGGAGAACAAAACAAGACAGTGCGGAGATCGGCAAGAGGAGACAAGGGCCGAGCACGCGAGGACAACGACTGGTGCAGTCGTGCGGGACAACAGGAGGAGACGATCGTGACTGAGGAGGAGAGAAAACAGCTGGAGTCGAGTCCGGAGGAGGAAACGTAGGACCGTATGCAGTAGGTGACTGGGAGTGGACAGGATGAGAGGAAGGAAGACCAAGGGCTCGAAGGCCACTCACTGGAGGGAACAGCTGCTGCAAAGGTGGCGGCTACGGCGTCTGCTGCTGCTGCTGCTGCTGCTGCTGCTGCTGCTGCTGTTCCAACTGTTGCAGCTCCTGTATCTCTTGCTCCACCTGCTCCTGCTCCTCGCGCTCAAGCCGGCGAAGGGCCTGGAAACGGGTGTCGTGGCGGTAGGGACGCGCACTGGGCGACGTAGTAGGCGAGCCTCCCGCTCCCGCCTCCTCAGTACCAGCACCTCCAGCGTCAGTACCTCCAGCTCCAGCACCCCCTGAACTAGCGCCTCCAGCGCCAGCACCTCCAGAACTAGCACCTCCAGTGCTAGCACCTCCAGCTCCAGAACCCCCATACCTAGCACCTCCAGTGCCAGAACCTCCAGCTCCAGCACCCCCAGAGCTAGCGCCACCTGCACCAGTACCTCCAGCTCCAGCACCCCTCGAACTAGCACCCCCAGACCGAGTACCGCCAGAGGCTGCACCTCCAGCTCCAACACCAACCGTGTCCACAGTAACCTGTCGCGGAAGTGCCAAAGGCTACTGAAGGGACTGTGAGGAGGACTGCGGGGAGGGAGACGCTACCTGACGTGCGACCGAGGGGAGAGGGGTAGAGTGAGACACACCTGACGGGGCAGGACCAGGGGGGGGGCGGGGGTACCGGAGGAGCGGGAGCAGGGAGAGGAGAGGGTGCGAGGAAGAGGGGGGGAGGGAAAACCGGGAGACCTCGACAGGGGTATCGGGTGTAGTAGGACACTGACTCGTCAAACCGGACGTCACGAAAGTCTAGAAACTGGTGGAGGGGCGGGTGGTAAAAGGAGTAGTCGGGAGAGCCCACCGGGAAACCAAGGAAGACACAGGGGATGGCGCGAGCCGAGAGCTTGTCCGCAGAGGTGTCGCGGACAAGCACAAGGCAGCCCCAAACGTGAAAGGCCGACCCAACACCAGGGGACCCAGGTCAAAGAATGGTCGGTGAAACCTCTGGTCGCGAGACACGCGGCTGGAGGTTCAGCTGGTGCGCGGCGTAGTGCAGCACGTAGGGCCACAGAAAATGGGGCGCACGGGCATGGATCATGGACGTGCGGGCCATGTCCATGACCAAGCCAATGCAACGCTCAGCAACCCCATTCTGCTGTGGGGACTCCGGCAGCATCCAGGACTGTCTGATGCCCTGCTCGCCGTAGAACCCGGCAAGGACGCCGGAGCGAACTCACCGCCACTGTCGGAGTGGAGACACCGGACACGACTACCACGAGTGCCCTCAGTGTCTAGAAGCCACCGGATCAGCGTAGAAGTCATCTTGGACATCTTCGCGAGAGGAAACACCATGGTGTACCTGGAGTAGTCGTCAACGACCACTAGAAAGTAGCGCTCCTTCTCAGGTCCCAGCGTAAGGGCAGGGCCCCAGACGTCCAGGTGGAGATTCTGGAAAGGAGCAGGGGCCAGACGAAGAGAGGAGGAGTGCGGAGTGGCGCGCAAGCGGCCAGCGACGCAAGGAGTGCAGGGTGGGGCAAGCGAGGGAGGGAGCAACGGAAAGACGCGCGGGAGACCTGAGACAAGACTGTGACTGGCCATGCTGCGGAGGCGGGGGAGCGATAGGTGGGCAAGGCGGTGGTGCCACAAGACGATCGGGTGGGCGAGGGACCGACAGGAGCAAGACGCAGCAACCTGACCAGACACCACTACCTGACCAGACACAGCAACCAGACTAGACACTGGGACCTGAGGGGACGCAGCGACCTGAACGGAGGAAGTAACCGGGGAGCGCTTGGTGTGGAGAATGTAGAGACCAGAGCGGGACTCTCTGGTGAACGTGGTGAGAACAGCACCTGTAGAGGCGTCTGTACAGACCGCAGTCCTCCCACCCCCCACAAAAGTAACGGTGATCCCCCTGTCCTGGAGGTATCCAACCCCCACCAAGTTCCAAGTGAACGAGGGGATGTGGAGGCCGCGCAGGACACCAGAGGGGACCACAGGGCACAGGAGGGTGGTGGAGCTGCACGCAACGGCTGGTCCTGAAGAAGGATCAGCTAGAGCTACCGGAACCGGAGCAAGGAGTGGTGTGAGGGTCGTGTGGTCGTGGAAGAAACACTGCGACGCGCCAGAGTCCATCGTGAAAGATAGAGGCGCCTCAGCCAGAGGCGTGGTAGGTCCGGAGGCTACAAAAGCACCTAGAGCAGAGACACAAGCACCTATACTAGAGAGGCACGGGTCTACACTAACAGGAGGCAAGCATCCTAGACTATGAACACGCGAGCACACATATCCATCAGCACTAGAGTCAACATCAGCATACAAAGCATACTGACGAGCATCGTCCATAGACAGTTCAAATACAGGAATCTTACGAGCTAGCAGGCGAGCCCAGCGCGGGGTGGTCGCCTCAGGACCCCAGCGTGCACGGTAGAGGTCGTCAAGGCGGCGGAAGCACCGCGCTGCAGAGTGGTCACCGCGGCCGCAGACACAGGGACTGCCTGGTCTGGTGATGCACCAGTGGTCGCAGGGGCCAGTGTCGCGCCGCGGGGGTCGAGGGGCCCAGCTGGTAGTGCTGCTGCTACGGCCAGTGCTCCCGGGTCCTCCAGGTCCCCACTGCGGCGGAGGGCCCCAGTGCTGCTGTGGCCACGACTGAAACTGTTGTGGTGCCTGCCACTGCTGCTGCTGCTGTCTCTGCTGTGGCTGCTGCTGCTAGGGCCCCGCACCACCGCTGGTCGAACCTCCTCCGGCAGGCGGGTCAGCACCTCCTCCAGAGCTCCCTCCGCCTGGGGCACCACCGCCACCACTGCCGCCCCCAGGGCCGCCTCCACCACCGCCACCTCCTCCACCGCCGCCACCCCCCTTCCCCCCTTTCTTGCCTCCCTTGCCTCGTTTCTACTTGTCAGCGGCAGAAACAGCTGCAGTGTTCTCAGAGACCGACACAGGAGCAGAGGCACGAGTAGCAGTGAAGGTAGGAGGCTGGGGGACAGCACACCCCTCAAACAGACGAGGGGCAACTGGGTCAGTGGCTGAGGCAACAGAGAGGAGGTTACTCTTGATCTTCCTGAGAGTGGTCTCGAGAAGATCAATCGTAAGCTCACTGGGGTGCTACTGGAGAAGTGCGTCACGGGCAGAGGAGAGGTGGTCAGGGAGATGAGTGACTACCCAGTGGACGGTGAGCTAGACAGGGTGGGGAGCAAGAAGAAGCTGAGCCTCAGTGCAAGCTGCTCGGTAGCTAGCGACAAGGGAGCGCAAGTGTGTGGCTAGGTCGGAGACAGTTGCAAATGAGCCGAGGTCGGGAAACACGAACGGCATGAGGATGTGGCAGAGGGAGGCAGAGGAAAAGGTGGAATAGCATGCAGAAATAGCATCATATACCTCCTTCGCAGTCTCTACCAGGTCGAAGTGAGCGGCCTCAGTCGGTGGAAGGAGCTCGGTCAGCGCGAGTGCAGCCGCAGCGTCACGGGAGTCCCAAACGTCCCGCGCCAAGACGAGACGAGCGTAGTCCGCCTGCGCCTCCGGAGTCGGGGGGGGGGGGCACGGTAGGGAGGGGCTCGGGACGCGGTGGTGCCTAGAGGGCGTCGGACGCGTGGGCGTACAGGGTGGCACCGTCCTGGCGCTGACTAGTGAGATAGCTCTGAGTTTGGCTGCCGAACTCTATCGGGCGCCCCTCTGCATCGAAACGAAGGCAGCGGGAGGAGTCCATATTGGACGCTAGGCTAGGAGCAGCTAGAGCACGGAGCAAACAGAGCTAGGAGCGAGGAGCGCCAGGTGGGACTAGGCGAGGTACTGCCGGAGCACGGAGGAAAACTGAGCTAGGAACGCCAGTCTAGTCACGAACGGAGCTGAGAGCTAGCTGAGCTAGGAGAAGACGGCTGGAGGAGGCAGGGCTGACAAGCCGATCGAGGAGCCGGAGAGTCGTTCGAGGGGCTGGCGGAGCGAGGAGAGACCTAGCTAACAATGAACGTCAGGACTAGCCTAAACAGCTAAGTGGAGCGGCTTCCAGCCGCGACGGTGCGAAACACTGTGAGTATGAGTGACGCGGGTGTCGAACCAACGGAGGTCAGGTGGTCTTGGGTGGTGTGCGCGCGTGATGAGGGGCTGTGAGCGGTCGGAAGGGGCTGTGAGCGGTTGGAAGGGGATGTGAGCGGTTGGAAGGGGCCGTGAGTGGTTGGAAGGGGCTATGAGCGGTTGGAAGGGGCTGTGAGCAGTTGAAAGGGGCTGTGGGCAGGTGGGAGGGGCTAGCTGGCGGCTAGCTGCTGGCGGCTAGCTGCTGCTGGCGGCTAGCTGCTGATGGCGGCTAGTTGCTGGCGGCTAGCTGTTGCTGGTGGCGAGCTGCTGGCGGCTAGCTGCTGCCTAGCCGTGCTGCTGCAGTAACACGCGCTGCTGCCCAGTCGTGCCGCTGCAGCAATGTACGCGCTGCTGCAGCAATGCACGTGCTGCTGCTGCAATGTACGTGCTGCTGCTGCAATGTGAGCGATGCTGCTGCAATGCGCGTGCTGCAGTGGCGTGCGCGGCTGCCGCTAGCTAATGCGCGCGCTGCTGCTGGTGGTGCGTGTGTGCCTGCTGCGTGCACGCGCGGCTGTTGCGGGCTAAGCACGACTACGCGGGCCCGCGGGGAGGGGGGGGGGGGGGGGGGGGGGGGGGGGTGTCCCTTCTGGAGCACGACGAAACGAGGGGCCAGCGGGGCCCTTTAAACGCGACTAAAAGCGAGGCCCGAGGGGGGCTTTGAACGCGACGAAAACGAGGCCCACGGGGGCCATCCTACCCGCGACGAAACGGAGCCTAAGGGACGGGCGCCTTGGGACCGGCTAAGGGAGGGAGCGGAAGCGTGAGAGGGAGAAAAATTACCTACTCTAATACCATCTTAAAATAGGCTAGGAAGAAGTGTCGAGAGAATTGTGTGAGTGAGTGGGAACAATGAGATACAAGTGTCGACCTAGAGAATGTTGTACCCTTTAGAGGGCAACTCACTGTAGCCTAGAATAACTAACATCTAGAGCATATAAACATTTGACACCTCCTTACGAAAGCGCGTATACATCCCGGAAATTGCGGCTGCGCAGGTACTCGGTGAGGACGGGGTGGTTTTCAATCCTGTCCAGGGGAACCCAGTTGTCTTCAGTGGGCGTGCGGTCTTTCCAGCGGATCAGGAATTTGATCCTGCGAGCTCCTCGTGGGGCCCGAACTCGGTGGCTTAAGATTTTCTCGGGCGTGATGATTGGCTCTATTGGCGGTCGTGTCATGCTGGCGGGACGGTTGCGAGGCAGTTGGCTGGTGGATGGCACGTATGGGCGGAGCAGGCTGATGTGGAATGACAGGCTGACGCACCAGTCAGCAGGGAGGAGGAGATGGGCGGTGACAGGGGTGATCATGTGGCTGATGCGCAATGGCCCGCAATATCGAGGGCGGAGTTTTGGGGTGATGGGCAGGCATAGGTTTTGAGTGTCGAGTAGGACGAGGTCGTCGGGCTGGTAAGTGACGGGACGGCGGTGGCGGTCGGCGTTGCGCTTAGCGATGATGTTTGATTTTTTAATTGCGTCGACTGCCCGGGTCCGTGCTTCCTGTAGAATTCTGGCGAACTGTTGCGCACGTGGTACTGGGTTGTCGGGGTTCGTGGTCATGGGTACTATAGGGTCTTGTCCGTAGTTTAGATAAAATGGTGACTGTTGTGTCGTGGCGGATGGCGAGTTGTTGTATGCGAATTCGATGAGTGGCAGTTGCTATTTCCACGTGGTTGGGTCGTCGCACATGGCTTGGATGAGCTGTTCCATGGTCTGATTTGTCCGTTCTGTCTGTCTGTCGGTCTCGGGGTGGTACGAAGAACTGAACTGTAGTCGCGTGCCGAACTGCTGCCAGAGGTTCCGCCAGAAGTTGCTAGTGAATTTCGTGTCGCGGTCGCTGATGATCGCTGCTGGTATCCCGTGCAGTCGAACGACGGTGGAGATGAAGAGGCGAGCTATTTCTTCAGCGGTGATGGATTTTTTGCAAGCTGCAAAGTGTGCCATTTTTGTCAGCCGGTTGACGACGACCAGGATCGCGTCGTTCCCACTCGCTCCAGCCGGTAACCCCGTGGCGAAGTCCATCGTCACCTGCTGCCAAGCACGCTTTGGGGGTGGTATCGGCTGCAACTGTCCTGCTGGTCACTGTCGTGATGACTTCATGAGCTGGCAGATGGGACACGATGCCACGTGTCGTTGCACGTCGGTCAGTAATAATACAGCTGCAGGTGCTGCCGTGTTTTTTCTACTCCGAAATGGCCTCAGGCAACTCCGTCGTGTGCCTCCTGTAGCAGTAATGTCAACGGGAGTTGTGTGTTGGCCCCCGTCCTCGCTTGGGCGGAGCCGACTTTGTGGTTGGGTGTACGGGAGGTACAGCCAACTTGCAGCAGTGGGCGACGCCGACTTGGGCGAGCTGGTCGACGGGGTTGGTCGACTTGCACGGGGCCACTGCAATGCCGCCGACTTGGGAAGCCGGCGGACGACTTCAACTGGTGGTCGGCGATGTGGCACGTCGACCTGGAAGTCGGCGTCGACTTGCAAGGTCACCGACTTGCAAGGTCACCGACTTGCAAGGTCACCGACTTGCAAGGTCACCGACTTGCAAGGTCACCGACTTGCAAGGTCACCGACTTGCAAGGTCGCCAACTTGCAAGGTCGCCGACTTGGGAGGTCGCCGACTTCAAGAGGTCGGCCCGAAAGTCGGCGCCGACTTGGTGACGCCGACTTCTGGCAGCCGACTTGGGTGGTCGGCTGACGACTGTGCTGGTCGACGTGGAGCTGGTCGACTAGGAGTGACGTCGACCTGGACCTGGTCGACCAGGGGTGTGGTCGACCTGGTGAGGTCGAATGGAGGTGGTCGTCGACTTGGGAGGTCGACGGGCACATACAGGAGCACCTGGTCGACGTGGTTACCTGGGGTGGCGAGGTTCTGCAGAAGAGTGCGACGGTCGCCCAGGCGATGTTGGCGAGACTGACCTCGGTGGTGGTATCCCGAGGTCGACGTGGCGGATCAGGTGGAGTCGTCAGCACGAGGATGACTTGGTGTGTGCGTTGTGCAGGTGACGAGGCTCAGCACGCCAATCATCTGCAAGCACCTGCGAAGCTGGTGCGCTGCTGCTCTGCGGGAGCAACGCTGGCACGCCGTTGACCTGCAGTGTTGGCACGCCGTCGACTTTGCACTGCTGGAACGCGGTCGACCATGCTGCGCTGGCAGTCGACCGACTTGAATGCTAGCTCTGATGTAGTCTTGTCTTGCCAACCTGATTGTACCATTGTTGTCAACTTTCTCTAGTGAAACTCTTGCCAATTCTCCCTGTGAACTAGCGAGCTGTGTGTGCACTAGGAAAACGACTAAGGACCAACGGACGCAGAGATCACAAGAGCACCCGTGCCTAGCCCGTAGTCTAGCTCCCGTTGTAGTAGTTATCTCCGCAAGTAATTCCCGTAGTAAGGTGTAGCCCGGTACCCAGATCATATAAGTGCCGGCTTTTATGTAATACACCCCTCTTGCTGCTGCGAGCTGCTGCGAGTTTCCTCCGGTGAAGAACGGGTCTGTTTGGTAGCCGTGGGTAAATAGTCCTGTAATTAGTGGGCTGGACTAGGTGAGTAGTATGGCGTGGATTTGGGCAGTGGGGCGGGTCAGTGCGTCGGCGATGTTTGATGCCCCCTTTTTGTAGGTGACCGTGTAGTGGAAATTTGACTTGAGGAAATCAAGCCAGCGAATCTGTCGTGGGTTGAGGTGGGGCTGTGCGCAGAGGTACTGTAGTGATTTGTGGTCTGTCCGTACTGTCACGTCTGCGCCGGTCAAGTAACAGCACCACACTTTGAACGCGTGCACGATCGCGAGCATTTCGCGGTCGTGTATCGGGTAATTCTTCTCAGGTGGATGCAGTTTTCGTGACTCGTATGCGATGGGCTGTAGGCCGTTGCCAAAATCATGTAGTAGTATGGCTCCAATGGAGATGTCGCTTGCGTCTGTAACTACTTCGAATAGGCGGTGTGGGTCGTCGATGCGCAGTATGGGCGGTGAACAGAGAACATTTTTCAGGGCAGAGAAGGCAGCATGTTCTTCCCCCCCCCCACGTAAAAGCGACCCCCTACCGGAGCAGATCCGTCAGTGGGGCTGTTAACTGCGCCATGTCGGTGACGAACCGACGCACATAATTAACGAACCCTAAAAAACTCTGCAGCTCCGTGATGTTTGTCAGGGGGTGCCACGCTTTTACCGTGTCCAGCTTCTTTGGGTCAATCTCAACTCCGGCCTTGGAAATAACGTGCCCCAGAAATTCTAACCTATCCTGAAAATATTCGCACTTGGAACCCTTGGTCAGTAGTCGGTGCTGGTCTAAAATTTTAAACACTGCTTCCAGATCTGCTAAGTGCTGCTGTTTATCGCGACTTTAGACTAGGATGTCATCGAGGTAAACTATCACGCATTTATCTAAGAGTGGCCTAAACGCCTCGTTCATGGTCATTTGAAATGTCACCGGTGCGTTGGTCAGCCCGAATGGCATCACGGTGTACTCGAAAGACCCGTACCTAGTCCTAAATGCTGTCTTGGCGCAGTCTGTTGGTTCGACCCGAATCTGATGGTAACCACCTCGTAAATATATTTTCGAAAAGACTCGTGCTGTTCGCAGTTGATCTATCAGTTTGTCGGCGCGGGGGATGGGGTATCGCGACTTGACTGTTACCCTGTTCAGTGCTCTGTAATCGATACACATGCGAAAACCTCCGTCTTTTTTCGGTGTGAATAGTATCGGTGCGGCGAATGGTGACGAGCTCGGTTGGATGAACCTTTTCTCTAACAGGTAATCTAACTGCTTCCTCAGTTCGTCGAGCTCGGGCTGTGTCAGTCTGAACTGTCGCTGTACGGCTGGCTGTGCTCCTCGCTCTAACTCTATTCGGTGATCGTGCGCTCGTTGAGGTGGCAGTCCCTTCGGTAAGTCATCCGGGAAAATCCCTGGGTACCGTTTCAGTAGTTCCTATAGCTCTGTCAGTACGGCTGCCAGTACTTTTTGAAAATCACTCGGCTGCTCTGCTTCTCCGACCACTGCAATATCCACCGCCTACACGTCAGCTCCAGCGGCGATAGCCCATTTCATCATGATGGCGTTGACGTGGACCGTCGAAGACTCGGATGACTGCCAGCGAGGTAGTTCGACCCAGTTACCACTACTTCACACAGTGCAGCTACCCGTCATCCAATCGATTCACGGATTGTAACGTCGCAGCCACTCACGTCCCAGTAAAATGTCGTGCCCATCCATTGTCGTCACGAGCATTTCCAGTGTAAACCCGAAGTTTCCCCCGCAGCGAACTTTCACCCTCTCCACTTTTTCCCTTATTGCCAGTGGTGTGCCGTCAACTTAGCGCGCGTCAATCTCCAGTAAGCAGCGGCTAAGTGTCAGTGTCAGCTTCCGTGCAGTTGCGGTATTAACTAAGCTGTGGCTTGCTCCTCCGTCGATAAAAATCTTCACTGTTGTTCCCTGTATTTTCCCGTAAATCAGTACTGGGCAATCCGCCGCTGTACCCTCCTTATTCATCCGAGCCCAATCAATAGCGTGAATCAGTACTGTGACTTGGTGAGGGTCGGTGAGGTTGGGCGAGCAGGTTGTCTCGTCAGTAGTTGGCCTGTTCTCTACTGACTGCTGGCGTTTCCCTGCCTCTGAGACTCCCTCCCCTGCTCTGCTCCGTGGCGTTTTAGCTCCTCTGGGCATTCGCTCTTGCGATGGCCTGGCCTGTTGCAAGCAAAGCAGCGCCCCTTGAATGGAGCAGCTGCTGCATTTGCCGCAACGGCGTGTACGGTGGCGTGCTCGATCGGTCCCCGAGGGTGATGTCCGTAGTAGGACCCCGGTCTCGGTCGGCGTAGGATATCAATTTTCTCCGCGAGCGCGACGATTTCGTTGAAATTTGATAGCCCGCGTAGCATAATCTCGTGCGAGATGTCTGGCTTTAGTCCGCTGACGTAACGGTCCACCCGCTCCGCCTCGTGCATGTAGCTGACTTGTTCGCACAGAGCGAGAAAACCGCTGGTGTAGTCTTGAACCGACCCAAGCTGCCGCCAAGTGCGCAGTCTCTGGCGCGCCGAAATAGAAGCCGCATTCGGCTCGAAGAGCGCCCGAAGCCCTGCGCACCACGCGTCCCACGAGCTGTACTGGGCGGTTTCGCAAAATGAGCTCCAGGTGACGACTGGACCCGCAGGCCCGTCCTCTTGCGACGGCGGCTCGTAGGCGCGTGGCGACGTCACAATGACTCGCCACCAATGCATGGCGGGCCCCCGTAACAGCGAAACCGCGTATCTGATCTTCGATGCGTCCGACGTGACGCAATTAGCGTAAAAAAACACGTTCATCGTGAAGACCCACGATTGAACCGTCGGACCTCCGCGTTGGCTAGGATCGAAGCAGGGCGGGCGCTGCGACTTGAGTGGCATTGGTGCGCCGATGTCGTCGTTGCCGTTTGTTGTTGCAAACTCGACATGACGTCGGGCTTCGCGAGGCCCATTCGTGCTTGGTGCGGCCCTGTTCCTCTCCATGTCAGGCATTGACTGGGCGGCGCCATCACTGGCTGCACCTGAGCGTTGTCCCACGCTGTCGTGCTGTGATGGTGTGCCGAATGAGATAACAATCAGCTCATCTGATTGCACAGGTGCGTTTGCCGGTGCTGGTGAAGATGCATTCACTGTCGATTGCTGGCGGGCGGAGTCGCGTTCCGCCGTGAGCGTCGCAATTTTGAGTTGCGAATCCTCGAGTTGGCGCATGAGCCGGTCGAGTTGCTCCTGCGTCAATGTCGCAAGGTTGAATTCGGCGACGGCGGGGGTGTCGAGCAAGCTCGGCGAGAGCCTCTGTCGTGGCCGTGCGTGCTTACGAGAGAGCACTTTGAGCGACGGTGCTTGGTCGCTGAGAGACGTCTACCCCCTCCAAAAATTGAGAGTGGGGAAGCGAAGGTGTGGGTGCGGTCCGAGAAGAGATCGTAGGCTCTGAATACCAAGTGTTACGAGTGCAATTGAGCGAGCGAGCAAGAATTGCACTATCGAAGCAACAATACAAATGAGCGAAGGCATGAGCGAAGAATATATAGCGAAAGCTACAGTGGTAACGGTAATGCGTGAAAATGGGTGCGCGACGGGCCTAGCGCCGAGGTTGGGAATTGTCGAGGCGGAGGTCCGGAGCGAGCGTGGGTTACCGACCGAACCGTGAGGTTGGGTCACGTCGTGAACAGTGGCGGGAACGGTAGTCGAGGCGAGTGTCGCGAGTGGTAACGGTTTACTGTTGGGTGCTGTTGGCGGGAACAGTGGTGTACGCGCTGAGCAGGGACGCGAAGTAAGGAAAAAGGAAATTTCCTTACAATTACGGACAACTTTTAATCAAGCTGCTAGACAGGAAGAATTCTAGGTCTAGAGTCTAGACAAGCTCGGCAATTGACGGGTTGACCTGATCACACTAGCTTTCTGCAACCTAGAATCTAGAGTGATGTGGTGAAAAACAAAGATGGGCTGATTCAGGGGTGATGATACAAAAAGCACTATCCTCGATGTGCTAACAGCAACTACCTACCTACAACCACCAATATACTGTAAATACTGCAAGATGCAGTGCTAGTTTGATACTCATCAACCAAAGCCGAATCTACATGCTGTATGCCTGACAGCGAGGTGCATGCATGGAGAAGCATGACTGCATGACTGAATGGATGCACGGCTGTATGCGGGTGAAGATGCAGTATGGCACGTGTGTGTAGGCGAGAGCAGGAAAGAGCAGGGAGAGAGGAAGCGGGAGAAACGGTAGGAGTGACATGGAGAAGGGGAAAGGGAGGAGGCGAGAGAGGGGTTGAGCGGGGGGTAGAGAGTGGGAGAGAGGGGGAGAGCAAGCAAGGGAGCAGGTGCTGAGGATGCAAGCGAGTGAGTGAGTGAAGAGGATGTGACTAATTGCAGGTGATCCCACGGCAGTGCACAATCCATCCGATAAAGAAGCACGCGCAGATGATGATGCCTACAAGCAGGGCGACGATGGCACACTGCAGCGGGAGAAGACACACGACACACAACACACAGCACATAACACATAAACATCATGTCAGCAATCACTACAAGGATACACTGCGGTGCACCAATTTTACCGGAACTTCATGTGTCTGTGATGTGCAGTGATGAGAGCGAGCAGAAACCACCACGCCGCCATAATCAAGCATGTTGCTATAAAAGTCGCCATGCTGCCGGCCCGAGTACGAGACCGCGCAGCGCAGCAGCATGGGAGTGAGCACGAACAGCAGTGCATGTGCGTACCTTGTAGATTGTTTGCCTGCGAGAAGAGGCCGACGGACAGGCTCCTGCAGCAAGGGAGTTCTGGAAGCAGCAGGGAAGCAAGGGGCACGCAAGGAGGGGGTGGCGGCGCGGGTGTGTTGAGTGCCATAGAAACCGCATGAGCATTTTGTGAGACGATTTTTTTCGTGTTGAAAAGGAGTTTCAGTGTTGAGACGGTTTTTTCGTGTTGAGACAAATTTTCATGTTGAGACGAATTTTCCAACATAGGTAATGGGCCTTCGGACTGGTTGGGGAAAACAACGGACGGATGCTTGAGCACACGTGTGCACAGCACACGTACATACATGCACGCATACCTTCCTGTCAGCATCAGATGCCCCGCGCGCTTGCCTCAAGGACACCTCCCCCACGTCTATGTACACTGCTGCATCCTTCGCCCCATCGCCCCTCTCCCTCCCCATGCCCTCCCCTGCAGCTGCCTCAGCGGCACCAAGTGTGGTTCCAGCAGGGTGCGGTGTGAGCAGCGCCTTGCTCCCCTTGTGCTGCTGCAGCCCTGTCAACAGCGAATGGATCTCTGCCACCATCACCCTCTCCGCCTCCTCCTGCTGCTGCTGCTGCTGCTGCTGCTGGGGCATGTGTGCATGCTGCTGCTCTTGCTGCTGCTGCGCAGTGCAGGGTGTGTGGGGCGGTATCACGTGTGGGTCTAGTTGCACTCCCCTCATCGAAGCTGCCAGCACCGAGCATGCTGCAGCCGCCGCCGCTGCCTCTGACTTTGAATCCGCTGCAGCTTCCACATCACTGCCGCCACTCACCTCCTCCGTGATCTCACTCACACCCTGCTTCTTCCTGTGAGGCGCCTCACTCACACCCCTTCCTCCGCCGCCCTCCTCCCCTCGCATCCTCCTCGAGCCCCCAACCCCTGAAAGCATCTCAAGAGCCGACAACCCAAACATGGACCCCGAATTCCCTCTCTTCACCCTCGCTGCCTCTGCATCCCCGCTCACATCTCCTTCCTCCTCCCTCCCAGCTCTTCCCCAGCTGCCCTCACCCCCTCGCATCCTGCCTCCCAGGGCAGCAGCAGCAGCCAGCGGCCCCTCGGTCCAACGAGAGATTAGATCCACAAACTGCCTCCGCACCTCTCCAGAGTTCTGCTCCCTCCCCTCCCCTTCTTCCACTCCTCGCCTCACTGCCGCTGCTGCTGCAGCAGCCACCAGGCCCTCTGTCCCCGTGCCAGCAACTGAGCAGCCAGCAGCAGGGCGTGTGACATCCGATTCCCGGGGGGCGGCCGCAGCAATCCCAGGGGTGGACGAGGAGGGAAGGTAGGAGGAGAAGGAGAAGGAGGCGTGACGAGAGTCGGCAGAAGGGAAGGTCTCAGCAGGAGACACGCGGGAGAGGTCGGGGTTGAGCTTGAGGGAGCGGCCAAGGTGGTGGGACCAGCTGGGGGAGGTGGCAGTGGGGGGGAGCAGGTGCTGGTAGTGCGGGTGGGAGGCCCGTGAGAAGAGCTTCGGATCTTGGTTCTCTACACCATCGCTCCCTCCAGCAGCACCAGCAGCAGCAGCTGTGCCCACGAAACCAGCGGTTTCACCAGTGGCTGTGGTGGCCCCAAGCGCAGCAGCAGCAGTGAGGGTGGCAACCGAACCGGGGAGTAGCTCCACCGACCACCCCTTTCTCAGAACCTTCCCCCACTCACTTCCCAGCCGTTTGGGGAAAACATCAGAGCTGGATTTGGCGCTGAGAGAGCGGTTGTGATGGGTTTCAGAGGAGTCCCAAGTGGCTGTGCCTGCATCTACCTCTGAGAGACATTTCAGTGGCCTCCCTCCCTCGTTTCCACCTGCTGCTTCCTCTCCTCCCTCCTGTTGCTCCGGCAGCATTGCCTGCCACGGATGTGAGCAGAGAACGGGGTCGTTGTGATGCCCTTGCTTTTGCTGCTGCTGTAGCTGGTGATAATGGTGCGGTTGAGAGTGGTTCTGTGCGGAATAGTAACTCGCAAACCAGCCCCTCTTCCCTTCCGCCACAGCCTCACCGGAGCTCCACTGCGGGCCCTGCGGTCCCACCACACCGTGCCCACCCTCCATCTGGCCATGCAGCTTACCCACATACTCCCCACGCTGCGGCTCTTGAAAGGAGAGACACCGGGGGCCTATTCTCAAGCTGCCAGAATTCGCACCAGCTGCAGGGGCAGCAGCAGCACCAGCAGCTGCCGCTGCTGCTGCCGCCGCAGCAGCAAGCGATTCTGCCGCAACCCAGGCCTGGCGGGAGGTGTGGGCGTGGGAGAGGGGCGCAGAGGAGGGCATGAGCGCTTGTATCTCTGCACTGCGCGCC
Organism: Closterium sp. Naga37s-1; assembly: GCA_947471745.1. Taxonomy (NCBI): domain Eukaryota; kingdom Viridiplantae; phylum Streptophyta; class Zygnematophyceae; order Desmidiales; family Closteriaceae; genus Closterium; species Closterium sp. Naga37s-1. The sequence goes on along the minus strand of CANJKZ010000498.1, from coordinate 542,082 downwards.
CGCCGCTCCTCCGCTGACCAGCTCCCTGCTCCCCCCCCTCTTCCTGATCCTGCTGCTATCCGTGGTTCCTTGGCTCCCAACCCCCCCCTGAAACTGGGCACCGTTCGTTTCAGCCCAGCCCATGTGCCTGCTTCTGCCTTCCTTGCCATTGCTCCCCCTTCAGCAGCTGCCGCCGCTGCCGCTGCCGCCGCTGCTGCCGACGAAGCAGAGGCCGCTGCTGCTGCAGCAGCAGCTGCTGACGCACCTGCCGGAGACACACTATCATCTCCACAGGCCGCGGTTCCTCCCCGCTCCTGCGCCTGCTTCTCCTGGGCCTCGTTCTCCTCCGCCTCCTCCTGACAGATGAGCTCATTGATCATATCCAGTTCGTCTTCTAGCTGTCGCAACGACTGTTCCTTCATCTCGCGCATCTCCTGTTCTGCCTGTGCATCCGGCCCGGCGGGCTGCACCAGGTACGCCCTAGGCGCGTCCGCGTACAGCAGCAGCGGCTCCTCCTCTGCTGCAGGCGCGCGCAGAGGCGCCGCAAGCGCTCTCAGATGAAGCTCTGCTTGTACCGGAGCGTCGTCGACTTTCGAGTCCTTGCTAGTAGCTGCTGTTGCTGCTGCTGCTGCTGCTGATGATGATTCTGTTCCATGTGCTGCTTCCCCTGCTTCTTCCCCTCCGCCCACTGTTCCGCCACGTGCGGATTGCTGCAGCAGCAGGTGGTGGTGGTGCAGGGGGAGGGCGTGGGCGTGGAGCAGGGAGGAGAGCAGCGCATAGCCCTTGCCTCGGTCCAGCACTCCGGGAAACGTCCGAGCCACCAGCACTGCTGTCACTCGCGACCACTCTGCTCCTGCTGCTCTTGCTGTTGCTCCCGCTACTCCTGCTGCTGCTGCTGCTGCTGATAATGGTGATGAGGCGACTGGGGAGGATGATTCTGATGGGGGGTCGGCGGCGCGTGCAGCATGCATGAGCGGCGATTCCTCCCTGTGCGGGCTCACAGAGCGAGGAAGAGAGCGCGCAGCGGCGTGCGGGGGAGACGGCGCGTGGAGCGGAGGAGACGGGGAGCGGGCGTCGAGAGACAGCTGTCGCTGGTGGCGGGTGCTGCCGGAAGCGCAGAGGCGCATGCAGCCCGGGGGGCCACGGCGTTGCTGGTGGTTGTGGTGGTGGGAGTGGTGCGAGTGCTGCACGTGCTGGTGCAAGAGTAGCACCATGGTGTTGCCATGTGCCTGGCAGAACACACACGCAGCGCAGAGAGCAGGCGGAGAGGGAGCAGGCGGAGAGGGCGCAGGCGGGGAGCAGGAGGAGAGGGAGCAGGAGGAGAAAGGACAGGGCAGAAGGGATGAAGAGTGAGGAGAGGGAGTGGTGAGGGAACGGTGCGCAACGGGGTTCAATGGAACGCAAGTAGGTCTGCCACCGCATCACACACATGCGAGGCAAGGTGCAGACATGCCATCCCGTGCGCCGTTTCACTGTCTCCACCTTGAATCCAGTACCATGCACCATGGCTTCACGCCCCTGCCACCTCACCTCATCCCTAACGTCCCATTCCTAACCTGTCATCCCTAACCTAGCCCAGGCCCTCACACACCAGCCGCGCGACCTAAGGCAGCAAGTAGCATGCGTCGCGTCTCGTCCCATGAAACCAAGAAAGGAGGAGGTGGCGGAGGGGAAGAGAGTGGACGACGGAGGGGAGAGAAAGAGAAGGCACATACCCATATGTGCACCTCGTGCCGCCACATATCGAGGAACTCACTATGGAGTACGGGTTGGCGTGCGGTGGCGCGTGAAGGAGCGCGTCGTGCGCGACGGGGAGGTAACGGTCGTCGGCCACGTGGGTGGCGACGAAGCGACCGTCGACAGCCACACCGAGCACCAACACCAGCGCCTCTTCCTTCCTACTAATGCCAACCTCGTCTCGTTTCCCATTCGCCCCTCGCCGTCCCTCGCGCCGTGCGTCGCGCCCCTCGTCGTCGGCAGTTCTGGCTGCCGCCCCTTTCAGTCGACCCTTGTCCTTGGAACACCCTTTCATGGCGTCGCTCCGTTCTCTCCCGCTATCGCACTCTCGTGACCTATCGTTCTATTGCGCTGTCGATCGTCAATTCGTGGTCTCTACCGCGTCGTTTCGTGAATAGGTTATTGCTTTATCAGCACCGGTGAAATAGCACGCGTCGCTTTGACGATAATCTTTTGGGAGGAAAGATTCTGCTCTCCTAATGGGGGAAAGCCGGTAGGAAATCATGAATTCTATTAGAAGGCTGCAATTCTGTCTAAACGACTCTATCTATCGACGAATCCAAGTCCTTCGCGCTGGTACTACATCCAGGTACAATATTCCACTAGACCGGAGAAGCTAGGTAAGGAACTATCGTTAGGTCAGAGCAGCCATGAGATTCTTATCGGACCAACTACAACCGGTGGAAGCAGAGATTTTTATCGGACCTACACGTGAAGGGTAAGCGTGAAGTCAAGCATCTGAGTTTTACCCTTGCTCTGACGAGCTTGTCTACCTCCCCGCGACAGTGAGCAAACCGCGGTGAAGGGAAAGTGAAAAGAGGGAGGCGGAAATATAAATCGGCGGAGACGGCTGATTGCGCTGTAGGGGAAGTCCCGGGGAGAGCGAAGGAGGAGGGGGGGGATGTGTGGGGGGGTGGAGTGGGGAGGGTGAGGGTGACAGCGGGGAGGGGGTGTGGGTGCACGCGGAGGGAGGGAGGAAGTGGAAGAGTGTGTGTGGTGTGGAAGGGAAAATGCTGTGGAGAGCGCCAAGCCAAGATTCAGGGATGGGGGGTCGGTCGCATATGTGGTTGGCGTTCAGAGGAGGAATCGAGGAGAAAAATAATGACGAATTCAAAGATGCACGCTGACTGCTCTGCTGATTATGCTTGACTCGCTGACTCACATTGTCTCGATCCGTGTACTGTACACGGACATCTGTCAACCTGTGCGGAGAGTTTTCGCATCAAACCTCGGGCAGAGTTGAACGCCCTTTGCTGGTGGTTGACCCCACCCCAGCCTGATGGGGTATTTTTTATTGCCCGCGGTTAGATGTCGGACAGCCGTCGTCGGCCGTCCGACGTCCCTCAACGTTGCCCTGGGAGGGACCGATGTTGGTCGGTTAATCGTCCTATCCTATGGGAAAAAACTTGCAGTGTCGGCAAATATGCAGCAAAGCTGAACGAAAATGGTTGTCAACCGTGTTCGTCAAGGAACGACCAGGCTGACCACGTCACCGCGATACTACAAACAAACAAAAAAAAAATCAAGGAAAGCTCTCCAGAATGGGGCAGCTTGGAAGGAAAATATGCACAAGAAGGATTTGAGTGGACTCTGGTCCAACAGCTCAGCAATAAGCAATCGGTCAACAAGAGTCCCCTGAATTGAAGTCCATATATACACTAATCAGTAGTGTATGTGATGAGGATAGCCCATAATATTTAACATATTTCAAATTCAGAATTTACAGCAGATACAGAATTTGTAACCATCTTCAATAATAACACACAAGCTACAGAATGCGAAAATTTTCTTCCATATTGAGCTACACATGCATTTCAGGGTTGTTATTCTAATATGTTATAACAATTATCATACTGTATTTTGTTATGACTCGATCATTGGCGTATATATAACATTTCTCTCGGATCGATCTACATGTTTTTCGGGTGAAATCGGATGAATGTATATACAGGAATAGAGGAAGTAGTTGCATGATTCTTACTGACGCGACACGCGTCAAGCTGAGCTGAACCGCAGGAGGGGGGGATATTTGGCCATGTGCATGCACCAATTAATTACAGAAAATAATGTGAATGTAATATTACAGTCAAACCATTCTAAAAAATGTATAGGGAGAATGAAGTTATACTTTTAGTTCTCATACATTACATCTATTTTTGGGGATGACGAGATATCTAGATTAACGTAGCTGTCTGGTTGCCATCACGTCATCCTTGACGGACCGGTGAACGCCAACGATTCGGCACTCACACCCTCCGACCGTTCAACAGCTCATGTCCTTGTCCCGCCGTCATTGGACGATTTCACGAACCAGTTTCGGCGACCCGTTTCACATACTCCACCGTGGCGCCGCGGCTTTCCTTGGGTTTGACAAGGCAAGTGGAGAATTTCAAGGCGCCTCCAGCGCACGAGCGGGCAAAACAGCGCGCCCATAGAGATGAAAGAAAATATTGGCTGGTTGATGGGCCACAAATTGGAAATTTGGTTTGGAATCACTGTTGTATAATCTGCCCTCCGACAAGGCGGCGCGAATTGCGGTGCGACGTACGGCACTTTGCCCCGTAAACGAAGCGCGAGCGGCCCAATCTCAACCAAGCCATCCCGCACATGCTCAGCGAGCATTGCAACATCCGTGCGGCGCGAGGGCATGATATGACACGCACACGCTCTCCCGATTTCCTCAAATTCAAATTCTGCCCCACGTTGTTCCTCCTCACAGATAGCGTAGCAGTACTAAGTACCCTTCATCACTCATACAGTGGGGCTGTCCCGCTAACTTGTGTCGGTGGCTGCTCCTCGTTGCCATCGCGTCACTGGAGTGTGATACCCATCTGATCGGTGCCTAAAGAGCTTCACGAAGTTACCACATCAACAATTTGCCTGAGTCGTGTCTGGAGTTGGCGCTTAAACCCTCGGAGTTTCCCACCTTAAAATATTGGTTACAGCGGGAGGCTGTGACTACAGTGTTTCTTGTGATTCCGTCGCCGAGAATTGGTCGAAGCTCGTCGTCAAGGTGTCACGAAGTGGCTACCTCCGCTTCGTATCCAGCCATGACGCGGCTCAAGTCAAGTCGAGCCTCACGGCAACCGCTTTTTCTCGTGCTCGCTCTCTTATCCGCTTTCTGCGCGCCCTTGTTGGCGCATGCCGAATGCCCTGAGGAAGCCGTCTCTCTCTGCAAAGTCGCCGACGATCCCGCTCTCTGTCAACACGCCATCTGCTCTCGTGCAAGCGATGCCGCGACATATGCCGTGCGAGGCCGTTCTCTTTCGGAGGGATCGTCACGAACTAGCGATTTGCTGACCTCGCTGGCGGTGGAGGCCGCCGAGGCGGAAGTGCGGGGGCTGCGCGGGCAAGTAGCGGCGCTGGAGGCGGACACCGACAGCGGAAAACCGCAGCGTCTGGTGGCTCGTGATTGCATCGACCAGGTGAGCCATACATCCTCCCACGATGCAACCGCGTCTAAAATCTCCCAAGATGCTTTGTTGCCTTCATGAAAGACTTGTTTTCTTACTCACGCTCCTCGCGTTGTCTCCGTGCTGCAGCTGGACATGGCTTCCAACTACCTAGTCAAGGCGTACGAGTCTCTCCGCTCCAACGACGAGCCCGAAGGCCAAGCGCACTGGGTCTCGGCCGCGCTCGCGCTCACCTCGCAGTGCACCGCCGCACTCACTGCAGCTTCGGCTCCCGTCACCCCCTCCGTCAAGCTCGCTTTCTCGGGTGTTACTGCTTCAAGCGCCTCTTTCAACGGCGATGACAGCGCGGGACTCACCGCGGCGACAGGCTCTGCTACCGGCGCTAGCGCCATGATGACTGTGTCTCGATCCATGAGCACAGGTCTGGGCAAAGAGTGCAAGGATTACATTGCGAACGCGCTATCCGTCGTCGCGTCTCTTCGAGGCGTGGAAGATGACGACGATGATGGCGAGGAGCCCCCGGAGCTTGCGGCGGAAAGTGCGGGAAGGAAGGCGCTGGAGCGAGAGCAAGGAAGCAGCGAGCGTATTCTTGAAATGGAGACCATCAGTGAGGATATGGCGGCTGTGATTGCGGAGTTTGGTGGAAGCCCGGAGGAGGTCAATAACGTGCGTCGTGGCGGGAGGAAGCTGATTGGGGGAACCATTAACCGGAGGGCCGAGAGGATTCTGCGAGGCATGGGAGTTTCGCGTGCGACGGTCGGCACGTCCGCGAGCGAGGCGAAGGGTCGCCCAGATTGGGTGGACGACAATGAGGAGAGGCAGCTGCGAGAGCTGCAGCACTTTATGCGACACCACTATCGCACGCTTCGCGAGCTGTTTCCAAGCAACTTTTCGCAGCACTGGGAGGCGAACCGCGGGCGCACGCTCGTCGTGCCAACGCCTCCTGCACTGAACGCTGCAATCATCAGCCAGCTCGAAGTTACTCCCTCGCCAGCTCCGCTCGCCAATACCGCCGCCACAACGCCTGCAGTTCCTGGGCCGGTGCCGAAAGCCACAACAAAGACCGTGCCCAAGGTTCCTCCTAAGACCGTTCCTAAGACCGCTCCTAAGACCGCTCCTAAGACAACTCCTAAAACCATTCCAAAGGCCGCTCCGGAAACCCTTCCGAAAGCTGCTCCTAAGGCCGCTCCTAAAACCGTTCCTGCGACCGCTCCGAAAACCCTTCCCAAGTCCGCTCCCAAGACTCCTCCCAAGACCGCCCCTAAGACTGCACCAAAGACGTCTCCTAAGGTCGCTCCGAAAACCCTACCCAAGGCATCCCCTGCGACCCTCCCCAAGACCGCCCCCAAGACCGTGTCAAAGGTCCCTCCTAAGACCAGCCCTAAGACCCCCGCTACTGCATCGCCCAAGGTCCCGCCTAAGACGGCACCTAAGCCGTCGCCGAAAGCAGCACCAGGGATAAAGGCGCCCGTTCCCGGGCCCGGCGTGGCGGCGGAATCTCTTCCTCCCCCTCCTCCCCAAATGAACGTGTTCGCGGCGGCGTCGACGATAAAGCTGCCGACGCTGCAGCCAGACTACGTCGTGTCCAAGGACGGACAGAACGGCCACTACGACACGGTGCAGGTGAGGCTCGAGCTATTGTGGGTCGACAAGCTTGCTCGATGACCATTACGTCGAGGGCTTCGCGTTGTGGGAAGAAAAGACGAGCGCTCGTCCGTTGTTTTTCTTGCTCATGTGTGCTCATCCTCTCTCGCTACCGCTGCTCCGCTTCTCCCGCGCGCAGAAAGTGATGGACCAGCTCGGGATGACGATGCTGGAGAATCGGCGCAAGGTGATTTTCATCACCAAGGGCGTCTACAAGGAGAAGGTGACTCTTCGCAAGGACAGAATCGTCTTTCTGGGTGAAGGGCCCAGGCAGACCAAGATCGCGTTCGACGATAGCCCCGCCAAGGGATCCACCGTCTTTGACTCCGCCTCTGTCGGTACGTTGCGCTATCGGTGATTGCTCATCCGCCTCGATAACGTCGCGCATGGTTTCCGTTTTCCGCCTTGTGTTGGCTCGTTTGTCGTGTAACGACCGTCGCGGTAACCCGGACTGTGGCATCGGTTGGTGTTGTGGCAGGAATCAACGCGAACGAGTTCACGGCGATGGGCATCACGTTCGTAAACACGGCGGGGCCCAGGGCGGGGCAGGCCATTGCGATGCGCTGCGAGGGCGACAAGAGCGCGTTTTACGACTGCCTCTTCCTGGGCAACCAGGACACGCTCGCGCCCAACGTCGGCCGGCAGTTCTTCAAGAACGTGGGCGTCCTGGGGTCAATTGACTTCGTCTTCGGCGTCGCGTCCGCGGTGTTCGAGGACTGCACGTTTGTCATGCGCCGCCCGCTGCCCGGGTACCAAGGTTGCGTGTCGGCGCAGGGGCGCGACAAGAAGAAGGACCCGTCGGCGTTTGTGTTTTTGAGAGGGCGTGTGATTGGCGAGAGCGTTGGGGCGTACGGGTCTCTGGGACGGCCATGGTGGGAGTACTCGAGGTCCATCTTCATCAGCGTGTACCTCGGACCGGTGAGACGCTCCTTCAGTTTTTACATCTTCAGCCTGTTTCCCTTGCGCTCTACGGCCTGGTGGATCCGATTCGTCCTGTTTTGAGTTTTGCTCACATGGATGCTTTTCCTGTTCTCCTATTTCAGGTGATTGGCCCCGGTGGATGGTTGGAGTGGGACTATGGCGGTGGCAAGAAGACCACCTGGGGGGGCAATCCCTACTTGGCAGAGTACGGCTCATATGGCCCGGGTAGCAAGGGACCCAGAGTGGCGTGGGCCAAGCCCGGCAAAATACCGTACCAGCAGACATGGAGGTACTACCCATCAAGACTGCTGGATCTCAACAGCTGGGTCGGCGAAACCTTGATTCCGTATCCTACGAAGAGTTAGGGCATGCAGCAGCTAGCAGCTAGGAGCACCCACCTCCTTTTGACTTCACTGCCTCTGGTACCCTCCTACTCAACCAATAATGAGGGGAATCCGCCTTGTTGAGAGGCCTTGTACAAGGTGGTGCCACAGGATAGGGTAGTTGGAGAGGCCTTGTTGACACTCTGCTCTCTAATAAAGGCGCATGCATTAGGTGCTGTTTCGTATCAAGAACTCTAGGAAGCCTGAATTATGCTCGTCCTTAGAGCTAAATTCATCTGTCTAACTTCGGTGATCTTCCTCAACTAAATTGGATCTGCTTGGAGTAAGAACCCTATATATTGGTACCATGAATTAAAATATGGAATGATTTTTTATCATGTCATACGATTTTTCATAGAAACATCTCACGTATTGTTATATTTCTTCCATTGTGCTTTCTCAATTGTCACCTCTACTAGAACTACCATATCAATTGTTATATTTAGCATTTGTTTTGAGAGGAGCTGATTCGCTGAGTGTGAGCTTAAATCAATGGAAAGCACTCTTCCAGCAATTGACACTGACCTCTTTACGAGCCGCGCGCGGGAAATGTCAAGGCTGACAAACCTCTTGATGATTTGAGCCGTTGTGAGCCTGGTTTCAGACACCCACGTGGCAGCTTCGTGCAGAGTCGCAAAACTTATCGCAATGGACTCTGGGGCTCGATAACCCAATCCAAATCCGCTTCCGTCGGAGGCGACTTCTTCCTGCGACCGTTCCTCTGTTCCGTTCCGTCCTTCCCAAGGCACGTGCAAGGGCGGTGTGATGGTCAGATGTTCGGACCGCGTAACCACAGGCAGCTTCGTTCGCACCCTATTCCAGCTTCAAATCTGAGAGCACCAGAAACGACATCGTAGCCGCTGGTTTTCTCAAACTCGAAGCTCGGAGGAAGGTTAGCTTCCATCGAGCCGTCCAATCGTACCGAGGACGAACGAAGCCTCTCACTCACGAGTCACAACCTGCTTCACACGTCGCGTCCACCCCGTACCTTACCAGCCAAACCTCCAGTGACTGCCCATCTCACCACGATGACTGCAGCCAGGACTAGTCCCTCCCCGTGACCCTCGATTGTGGGCTGCCGTGGAGCTTGCTTCTTGGGGTCTTCAGCCTGCCTGTACGGTGAATGCATACGTGATTTGCCGAGCTTGATTGGAAGTATCTCGAGGTTGAATCTCGCTCCTACGCAGCTCTTCATCTCCGCTTATGTTTCATCTAGCCGCGGTGGTCAAGTGATGATGTTAATAGTTACAGTAGCTTTAGGAACCACCTATTATAATTAACCTATATCACACTCTGTGTCGAAATCCACTGCTTAGAAGCGATGGCGTTGCGAACTAGCAACAACGCGTTCGCGGAGATGGATTTCCCGAACCCCAAGCTTCAGATTCGCACTAAGCCACGTTCCAAAAGCCCCGAAAAAGCTCGCCAGCAATCCCCTTCTCGTGCACCTACTCGCGGCAACCCCAGTCCCCAGAGAGGCCAACCAAGCCCGAACCGCCGCAGCTCCGCCAATGGCAGGGACTCTGGCGCAGCTCCCGCTCGCAGAGACTCCTACGGCACCTCCGCATCGGTACGCGAGCCCGAAGCAGCTCGGCACGCGATGGGGCACAGAAATAGCCTTGGGGGACTGAGCAACCTTGGCGGCCTAGCGTCCGACCGTGTGGGCGGGGGCCGCCGTGCGTCTGACCTTCCGCCTCCGCCTGTGGAAGAAGTGTCTCTTCAGGCGCCATTCCCCAGCAGCTGGCTCGCAAGCGGGCTCTCGTCGGACGATCTCCGCGAATGTGCATACGAATTGCTTGTGAATGTCGTCGGCCCGAAGCCCGCGCCGGTCAACCGCAACGCGGCGGCGGCGCGGAAGCAGCAGAATAAAGGAATTATTTCTGACGAGATGAAGGCGGTCTTGCGACTCAAGGCGGGGAGCGATCCGGGCAAAGACGGCGCCGCGGCGCTGACGCCGATGGATGTGGTGCGACGGCAGCTGGATATATCGGAGGCATGCGATGAACGCACGAGGGCTGCACTGATACGCGCACATGCTGTGAGTAGTACAATATGCTCCTTGTTACGCTCCGAGTTGTAAGTAGTAATTTATGTTTTATTAGGGAGTACTGCCAGTGAGAGAAGTGGAGGAAGTCACTAGAATCTATTCACGTGGATTGCTCTTGACCGCCTCAACGTACCAGGCGAGGGAACTTCCGGATTCGTCTGAAACATCTTTGGCTGCGCGAGCAGGTTTACCCATCGGCTATCTCTTTCGTTCCACGTTGTGCTTTCCTTCTCCTGACCCTCCGTCTACCTCTCCTCGCTAACCACTCTTTTCCTGCGTTAATTTCTCGCCCATTACAACCTGCATTCATGCTGGCTCCTACTTTCCTCCCGTCCCGTTCGTCCTGCGTGCATCGCGGCCTTTTCAGTCTGCAAAGAAGCCGGAGAGTCTGGTGGTGCCTCTGGAGTTGCTGTGCCAGCTTAACATCGCCGAATTCCCCTCGCAACGCGACTACTCCCGCTGGAAGCGCCGCCAGCTGATGCTCCTCGACCAAGCCACAGCGCGCCATCCGGGCCGCGCTGCCCCATCGTCCTCCGCCTCCTCCGGCACGCCGCCCCCGAAAGGCTACAACCGCGACAAGGCAGACAGCGCCATGCGACAAGTGAAGCAGCTTATAGCGGAGCTGACGACGGGGCAGCGGGACATGCAGGAGACGGCGGCGCGGCAGGCGCTGCGCAACGCGGTGACGACGGTGGTGGGCATGCCGCTCGCAAGCGGCGGAAAGGGCGGGGGGCTCCCCGCGGAGGGGCGGTGGGCGGACGGGTGGCCGCTGAACGTGCGGCTGTACGCGACGCTGCTAGGGTCCGTGTTTACGGGGCTGCAGGCGGCGACGCTGGTGGAGGAGTTGGAAGAGGTGCTGGAGATTCTGGGGAAGGTGTGGCCTGTGCTCGGCATCACGCCGCTCGTGCACCGCTGCGTGTTCGCGTGGTTGTTCCTGAAGCACTACGTGTCGTCCGGGCAGAAGGAGCCCGCGCTGCTCGTCGCCGCGGACTTCCAGGTGCGTGGGGTCACTTTTTAGAGAGTCTTAAAAACGTTTCCAGGTGCGCGGGTACGAGGCACGGGGTTGGTTCCAGGTGGAGACGAGGTGGGAGTCTGAAAATCGGGAGTACTTGTGGGGGGATGCTGAGGTGGATGCATATAATAGAACGCATCCTAATGGCGATGTACGTAAGGGAAAGGGTAACGACGTATGAAAAAGAACCTGGAAAGAACCTCGCGACTTGGAAGGCCTCGATGATACAGTAACGAGAACGAACACCATGGTGGAGTGACCCAGACTGCGACTAAGAGTACTACACGAGCCGCGACGCCGGAAGCAGAATACCGCAACCCTCCTCTTTTCCCATTCCATTCCCCCTACCTCCGCGCGCCCCCCCCAGCTCCGGGCGGTAGAGACGGAGGTGAAGAACGAACTGGGTAAGAGCACAGAGCAGCAGCAGCAGGAGCAGGTGTTGGTGCTGCTCACGCTGATGCCGCACATGGTCAAGTACGGCGAGCCGCGCCTCCTCGCATACCACGACGAATTCCCCGACGGCGGGGCCGCGTTCGAGTCCACGGCGGGGCTCATGCTGCGCGCCGATGAGCTGCTGCAGAGCGAGGAGGTGGTGGCGGCGGCGCAGCGCGCGGCGAGCGCGGGGGTGAAGCTGCCCGGGAGCGGGAGCGCCAAGGCGGGCAGCAGCGTGGGGCCCAAGAGGCGCGCGGATCAGTTTGTGCGGTCGTCCGTCAAGAAGGCGTTCTCCGCGGTGAGTCGCGCGCACGCATCGCCTGCTGCTGCTGCTGCTCTGCGGCTTGGTGTCCCTGCGTTCCTCACATTTTTGCTGCTTGTATGGTTCGGTTTCTGCAGCTTAGCATTCTCTGACGAGCACAGGGAGCACGCTACATTCTTCCTCCTCACCCTCCTCATCCCCATCAGATTAGTAATTTCTCCCCCCGCCCGTCTCTACAACCCGCGACCCCCGAACCCCTCAGGTGCGCGAGGCGGCGGCGCAGAGGCAGGTGACGCTGAAGCAAGCGCACGGGGGGGTGCCGCCGCTGCTGGTGGCGCTGGCGGCGGAGAGCAGCATGCTGGCCGTGGACTCGGTGGGGCGCTACGCCGCCGCGCTCAGACCCTGGAACTCCAACGCGGGCGGGCTCACCGTCGCCATAGTGCACTCTTGTTATAAGAACGAGCTGAAGCTGTTTATAGCGGATCGCACTGTGCTGTCTGTGGAGATGACTCAGGTGAGGACTCCATGGGAGAAATTGCACCCCCTCACTCTCCCACTCCCATCCCCCCCTCCTGTGTACCCATCCCCTTTCCCCCCACTTCCGTACTCCCAAACCTCGTTCTTTAGCATCCCTACCCTATGTCGCAAGTTTCTTGTGCCAAACCTGCTCCCCCTGCACCTCCCCGCCGCCACCCTCCTCCCTTCTCCCCACCCACCCGCCTCCTCCCTCCCCGTCCCCAGGTGCTGCTGCAGGCGGAGAAGCTGGAGAAGCAGCTGATAGAGATGGCGGTGGAGGAGGGCGCGGACGCGGAGGACGGGGGCGCGGAGGTGATTCAGGAGATGCCGCCGTATGAGACGCAGCGCACCATCGAGGTCATGCTGCAGCAGTGGCAGGACAACCGCATTGCCAAGTGCGCCGAGTGGGTCGACCGCGCCATCCAGCTCGAGGTCAGCAAAGCACGCCATTGCAGGGTGGAGTGTGTCATGGTGCCGTGTGGTGGGTGTGATGGGAAGTTGTGTGGAGGTTTGGTGCGGTGTGGTGTGGTTACTCAGGAAGGAGTGGGGTGGTGATGGAGGGGCCTGGGGTGGTGAGTGGTTAAATGAGTGGGATGGAGCCTGACATTGCTAGCATAAACTTCACAGGCGTTAGGTGGCGGTTTTGCCACCCAGGCGGAGGCTACTATGGGAGTTATCAGCAAAATGATGCTTCAAACACAAATACTGCACGTCTCTTGTAGTACAGCATCTCTGTGCGCAAATCACTCTATCTTCCCCCATCCCTGGCCCCCCAATCCTTTTCCGCCCATCCCCGCCCCCAACCACTGCCCCCGTATCCGCACGTGCATGTGGCACTACTGCTGTTGGTACGGCAGAAGTGGGAGCCCAAGGCGATGAAGGCGTTCTGTGCGTCAAGTGTGATGGACGTGCTGGGCCTGCTGGACGAGACGCAGGAGGCCTTCTTTGCGCTGCCGCTGCCGCCGCGCGCGGACATGCTGGTCAGCGTGGTGCGCGCCATGGAGGCCGCACTGCTCAAGTACTGCAAGGCTGTCACTGCTCATGTTGGTGCGTGGTTGTTGAGGGGACGGGGGACAGGGGGGAAGGGAGGAGACGGGGGGGTGGTGAAGCACTCGCGCGCGGAGGGAGGAGATACCAAGACCGTGTTTAGAAAGCAAAGGAAGGATTCAGAATAGAAGATGGATTTCTGCTGGGTTTTCCTGATCATGGAAGCCATGTCACTTGAGTTGCAGGAGCCAGGCCTAGTGGTAGCATCTCTCATCACCAATTGTGTGTCGCTTGTCTCTCACTACGAATTCTCCTCTCCTTTCCTGTGTGTACCGTGGGTTGTGTACCGCTTTCCTCGGCCCACCTCCCTTCTGCCAGGCGACAAGTCCCAGTTCCTGCCTCCGCTCCCGCCCCTCACGCGGTACAAGGAGGGCGGGGCGCAGGAAAAGGGAGCAGCAATTCTCGCAGCAGCAGCCACCACAGCCGCAGCCAACGGCACAAACGGCACCAACGGCAGCAGCAGGGGGGGCGGGGGCAAGGAGAGCAAGAGCGACCGGTACGCGGTGCCACGGCTGCTGGTGCGCATCAACACGCTGTTCCACATCCACAACGAGGTGGACGCGCTGGCTGCTCGCATCCGCAGTGCATGGGAGAGGGCCATGGCGCCCTCTGCCTCCTCGCCCTCCACTGCCGCTCCTGCGCAGAAGTCCTTCTGGCCCCTGCCCTCTTTCAAGAAGGTCAGTCTGCGGATAGATATGGGGAAGGGTGAGGCTGGACTAGTTCCATGCTGGCATGCGCTGGGTACCCTGTTAGTAACTTCGCCTATCCATGCCAATGCCTCCATTCACTTGTCAAATTCCCTCACTCCGCCTCTAACCCTTACGAAACTCATGGCTCCCCTCACCACATCCCTGCCTTCTCTCCCCTCCCCCTTTCATCCACAGGTGGAGACGAACGTGCCTCTGGTGCCGCCGTTGCCCTCGGAGCTGATCTGCATGTTTGACGACGTGCGGCACGAGTCCGAGACAGCCATGGCGCACCTGTGCCAGTTTGTGGCGTACCGCGTGGTGTGCCACGAGCTCAAGGACGTGGCCGTCGATGCCCTGTACGCTGGTGGCCCGGCGACGCGCATGCGCATTGCGGCAGTGCTGGAGCGCCTGCACCCGCACCTGGTGGTGATTGCGGATATTATCAATGACGGGCTGAGGGACCGCGTGGTGCTGGAGGTGCTGCGTGCGCTCGTGCACTGCTACCTGCGCGCCCTGCTGGCCGGCGGGCCGGCTAGAAGCTTCACGGTACGGTTGGGATGGGGTGTAGGGGAGGGAGGTGGGAAAGGGTGAGGGGGGGGGGAGCGGGGGAAGGGGAAAGGTGGCTGAGGAATATGGGAGGGGAGGTTGGGACATTATTCATTGCGATCGTCTCTGGGCGTAGCAAGATTCGCCTGTAGATCACATTTCGCTTCGCACTGGATTTCCTCCTCTGCTCTTGTGCCTCGCAATCACAGCTCGGCCCTTCCATGAGCTGCCCTTCTCACCCCCGTGAATCTCCATGTGGCCAACCCAACCCCCCTTTCCCGGTCCGCCTCGCCCAGGTGCCGGAAGTGCCAGCATTGAAGGAGGACCTGAGCTTCCTCTCTGAGCTCTTTATAGATGGAGGCGATGGGCTCCCTGCTGACAAGGTCCAGGCCACCCTCGCTCCCGCTGCTTCCATCGTCACACTCATGAGCCGTGACACCGACGACATTATCAGGAAGTTTGATGCGGCTTATAAGGAGTTTTTGCGGACGGTGCCCGGAGGTGGTGCGGGAGGGAAGGATGCGAAGGGGGGATTGGTGCTGCCTCCGGTGCCGGAGGAGTGGTGTCCATCGGATGCTAATACGTTGTTGCGAGTGCTGTGCTATAGAGGGGACAGGCGTTCGTCGAAGCATTTGAAGAAGGTGTTTGACTTGCCCAAGGAACTCAAGAAGTGAGTGCTGTTAAAGAGAAGTTAGGGTGAGGATCAGGAGGGAGAGAGTGAGGTTGGCTGGGTGTTTCGACCATCCCTACAGTCGTCTGAACTCATGCATTGTTGCTAATCTAATCCCCTTGTCCTCCAGGCCATGGTACTGAAAGCATGACAGCGGAGTCATGGATACAAGCACATCACCACCAACATGCGAATAAAGACTGGCTGCAGGAGGAATCCAGCGAATCTTGTCAAGTTATCGACGTCTCCTTGCGCAATGCTTCTTTGGTTACCTTCCTACATAATCTTATTTCATCCACACATAACTGACATGCATGTTTGCTTTTCACCTCCATGCTAAGTTACTTAAGGTTTGACATGGTAAGCTGGGGTGTGCAGGAGCAGCTTGAATGCTGCACATGATGCATGGATCTGAACGACAATGTCAGTCTTGTGCCTTCGTCATATCAGAACCTTGCTTGCACATACATGCGAAGCTTGGTGCGTATCAAGACTTTATGTCCTCAATAGAACGAATATAAGTGCCTATCCTTTTCAAATGTTTTGCCTGGATTGTTATTCCTGATCCACTCTCAACTGATTGTGTATGGAACCTTTCTGAAAAATGTTTTATTGATTTCGAGAGCATAGATATGCGAGTCTCTGTGTACTTGTGCACCTCTCTACTCTACTTCCGAAGCATCTCCGTAATAGGGGATCTGTCAACTGTCACCGACAATCGCACCCCAATCGTACTTCGTTTGCACTTCGCCTCCTCGCAGCTTCGTCGCACGTCGCATTGCAGAGCGGTTTGCGTGGTACAAACCGAGGCAGCTCGTGTGACGTGTCCATCCCGAGTCGCAAGGCGCCACAACAGCCAATCGCATCGTTTCCTCACCTCGCCCCCAACTTATGATTCTGTACAATACTAATCGGCCCCCATTCCCCCATGCGTTGTGTCCCCCCAACCAAAGCACCTCGCCCCTCCCCTCTCCTGGCCCCATGCGTTGTGTGTCCTCCCCGCTAGCTCACCTCACCGCCAAACGACCGACCAAATCTCAGGGCTTGTGCTGTGCGGCATTCCTTCCTCCTATTTCTCCCCTCCACAAAGGGGCGCATTCCGAAAGGCGCCCACCCAACGACTGCGGAGGGATCTTGGCCACACTTCAACCTTCTCTCTGCTGCGAACACCGCGTTGCGATTGCTGTGCAAGCGAAGCTCCTCCTCCTAGCTCTAGTGGTGGTGTCATCTACTCCAACACGCAACCTTGTCGTCGCGTCTTCCTCCTTTCCCCTCTCCTCGACTTCTCCTCTCGGCGCAACGCTGTCGGTGAATCTACTTGACCATCCGTACATTCTCCTCCACTCTCTCCGCTCGCCGCTGCCTGCTCTGCTCTGGTTCCCTGTCCATCGCGTCTCGCGACTCCCACCCATCCCCGTTCCATTGCACCACCTTATCATTCGACTAGCACCGACGCGCCTTGGGTACCTCCTCCTGGATCTGCTCTGTTCTGGTAGCGCTCGCCCTGCCCGCCACCTGGAACCATTTCGATCCACTGCTGGTCCCCCCACCTCAGTACTGTATTTCCGTCCGCATTCTAAACCCTGGGCCTCACCTCGTAACGGTTTCCGTCACGCCTTGCCCGTTTTAGAGTAGCGACCGCGTTTATGAACCCATCCAGTAACCATCTGTAGGCACTTGTCGCGTAAACATCATCCTCTCACAGCCCTGGTAGTGGGAGGCCAGATCGAGCAGCCCACGAAGCTGGTTGGCCACAGTTCGACATAATCTGGCGCATCTGCCGGTTTAGTGTGTTAGTTTGTAGAATAGGAGGGTGATGTGGCGAGGGTAAAACCAGCGCCTTTGCTCTCTCTAGTCCGACTTCCGCGTACCCAGCCGTTGGTTGCCGGAATACCGATCGCCGGTCACGCGCTCTCCGATTTTCGCGACGCCGGGCGATGCTGCGACGCAAGTGTTCGCAGCGGAGTGTGCGGGGGTAGCGAGCAGGCGATTAGGGAGTCTGCGCCGCTCGCCCATGCACGCGCGCACCACGGGTGTGCGCTCAGCGCGTGAAGCGGCGGGTGTGCAAGTTCTGTGCGCGCAGGGGGGAGGAGCCATGCGCAAGCGGAGACAAGGCAGCAGCCACGGCGAGGTACGCGGGAAGAGGGGCCGGTAGGGGCGGGTAAGGGAGGTGGGGGGGGGAGGTGGGCGGCGGAATGGGCGGTTGCAGGGCAGTGGGGCGCGCGGGTAGTGCGTGTGGATCCGCAATATGGCTGCCACGAGGGCATGATTGCATTTTCGTGCCGAGTTGAAGTGTCCGTTATGTTTCCCTCACTCATCAGCCCTTCCATCGTTCACTCTCGCCAACTCTCTTTTATTGTCCTTCCCTCCCTTCTCTCTCTCTCTCTCTCTCTCTCTCTCTCTCTCTCTCTCTCTCTCTCTCTCTCTCTCTCTCTCTCTCTCTCTCTCTCTCTCTCTCTCTCTCTCTCTCTCTCTCTCTCTCCCTCTCTCTCTCTCTCTCTCTCTCTCTCTCTCTCTCTCTCTCTCTCTCTCTCTCTCTCTCTCTCTCTCTCTCCCATTTCTCGCTCTCCACCCTCCTCTCTCTCGGTCCACGCGCAGCTGTTCTGTCTGCTGTTCCTGGCGCTGCTGTGTCTCCTTCCTCCCACGCTCACGCCCGCTCTTGCGAGCAGCTACTCTACCATCCCGGCAACATCGGCGGCAGCAGACACAGCCGAAGCAGCACCAGCTGACAGGGCAGCAGAGACAGCAGCAATAGCATCAGTGGAAGGAGCATCTAGTAGCCACGCGTTCGTTCCTCTCGTTCCGCTCCATAGAAGCACGTTCCATCATAGTAACACAGCATCAGCACAAGCGGTAACAAGCTTAGAACCGGCCTCCCACGTGCGATTATCCTCGTCAGTGGTAAGCCGGCCGTCCCACAGCAGCACGAGTGGCACGACTCGCCTCAGACTCAGTTCCAGATTGCCCTCTCTCTCGCCGCTCTCTGCCATGAAGCCTGCACACATTGGCCTGGAGGCAGGCGCAGGAGCAGGGGCAGGGGGAAGCGCAGGAGCAGGGGCAGGAATGGTGGCAAGGACACAAGGGTCGATGGCAGGGAGACAGGGCGGCATGGCAGGGGGCGAGGTTGCTGGAGCTGGCAGCAGGTTATCCGTGCTAGGAGGGGACGAGCGCAGTGGAGGTGCTGTGATTGCCGTTCCTATTAGGCTTGGCAACATGGGGGCCGGGCAACAATCATTGCATGCCACATCAGCATCGTACAACAGTCCTCTCATGCCAAGCATACGCATAGGGAACAGCAGCAGTTTTTCACAAAAGCAGCAGCAGCAGTCACGGCAGCAGCTGCTGCTCAGACAGCAGTGGTGGCGGCAGCGGCTGCATCGACTGCAGAGGCAGCGACAGATACGGCGGCAGCAGCAACGGCAGCAGCGCCTGCGGGCGCAGCAGCGGCAGCAGCAGCAGCTGCGAAGCTCCCTCATGCCATCAATCAGACCCTCCCAGCCTCAGCTGCTGCAGGCGCCTGATTCTGGTGACAGCAGTATCAGCATGCAAACGAGGGCTCAGGGGAGTACAGCGCTGCCCCTCCTGCCACACACCAGCACATCTGGCCCGCAGCAGATGGGGAATCAGATGCAGCCGCTGCAGCCGTTGGATAGCTTCACTCCGCGCCAAGTGCCAGCTGTAGTGCTGCCGGTGCAGCAGCAGCAGCCCATTCAGCCGCAGGCAGGGCAGCAGCCGATGCAGGTGCGGATTCCAATGAGCCAGCCAGCTCCTGTGAATGCTCCCCACCTGGCAGAGCTCCCTGGTCACCAAATGAAGCCGCGTAACAAGCCGCTGGAACCCCTGTCGCAGCCAGGGCAGCCGGGGCAGCGCATGAGAGAGCGCGAGGTGGACTGCCCGTATCGCACGGAGGGGCAGGGGCAGAACCTGCACCGCTGCGCCATGGGGTACGCGGGGTGGGCGAATGTGACAGGCGGGAAGGGAAAGGTGGTGTACTGGGTGTCCTCTGCCATGGATCACCCCACCTCCCCCTTGCCTGGGTCACTGCGCTGGGCACTGAACAGGCTCCGCAAGGGAGCCACCATTCGCTTCTCCCGCAGCATGGTCGTGAATCTCAAGGACCGGCTTTTCGTGCGCTCTGATACCACTATTGATGGGCGGGGGGCGACGGTGAAGATTAATGGCCCCATGGCGGTGTATCGGTCGAGGAATGTGATTATACACAACGTGGCTATAGGGAACGCCAAGGGGAACACGGACGCGCTGCATATTCGGAACAGCTCGCGCGTGTGGGTGGACCATTGTAGAGTGACCAATACGTATCGCGGCACAATTGATGTTGTGAAGGGGTCGACAAACGTGACTATATCAAACTGCTTCATCCGCAACTTGTAAGTGGTGTGCATCTGTAATTTAGCACTTTATGGTTGTTGCCTTCAGCGATTGCATCCTTCCACTTCCATTGCTCTTTCTTCTCGCTCCTTATTGCCTGACATGCCATGTAACTCCTCTCACCTCATCACGCCTGTCTTCTCTCTGCACCCTCCCGCTCCCTCTCGTCTCTCCAGCGGTTTCACCATGCTGCTGGGTGCAGCAGACAACGACACATTTGACACGCAGATGAAGGTAACAGTCTACCGCAACTGGTTCTATGGGTCAGGCCAGAGGCAGCCGCACGGGCGCTGGGGCAAGATACACGTGGCCAACAACCTCTACACCAACTGGACCTACTACTGCCTCGGCGGCCGCGTGCACGCCAACATCCGGTCAGACCGAAACATTTTCATCGCGGGCAGCAAACGCAAGGAGGTGACGCCGTGGTTTGGGCCGCAGAGCCCGTCGGTTCCTGGGTTTGACAACACGCCCACCATCCGTTCGTTCAACGACTCGTTGCGCAACGGTGCCACCTTCCATGTCTTCCCGGGGACCCCGCCCAAGCCGACCTTTGTGCCGCCGTACAAGCTGCCGCTGCACTCGGCCGATGACATCCTGGGGGCGTTTGTGGCAAGGAATGCCGGGCCTCGTGTGGGCACCGCGCCTCTCCTGCCCTGCACCACCACCACCTGCTGGAGCTGCTGCTGACGCACACACAGACCGCCTCTGGCTACAGCATATACTTGCAGAGCTTAGACATTTTAGGTACCTTCACATCCTGCTCCACAGAACATCCTCTCATAAGTATACCTCCGTGGTTTGTTCTAGTTTAGTAGGTGAGTTTTTAGCAGCACATGGTTGTCGAGTAACTTCTGTGTACATAGTGTGCATGGACGTTTTACGAAAGATGCTATAGAGAGGATGCAACATTATTTACCTCCGCTGTACCAATCACATGTGTGAAATTCCTTTGTATGGAGGTTGTAGTACATATTTATGAAACCAAAATTAGTACTGCTTGTTGATTCCAACAGCATAACACTACTTGCAAGTGTAAGCGGATTCGTGGGCAATTTATGTGGAAGTGTTCTGAACTTTTCCACATGGATGGTGCTCGCTACAATTCTCGAGGGCCTTGGGCTTTGGAGACTGAATGGTAGGAATCGGTTCAGCGATCAGGGTTACTCCCTTTTGCGCCGTTTGATCGATTCGATCCTGAGGTGTATGATACATGGACAGAATTCCCGCCATCACTTCATTGGGGCGCCTCTCAGACGAAGACTCCAAAACCACCAAAGCTTGGCAAGTTTTCGTGCAAGCCTAGGGGTGATCCTACATTGGGGAAAGCCCCTCAAATTGATCCTCGATGATAGCCATCCAGCTGCGAGCGACTCTGTTCCTGCGCGTTGACGAAACCCAGTTTCCAGTCACCAATGCATTCGCTGATACGCAAGTACCTGAGCTGCCTTTCTCCCCAAAGCAGAGGATGATATTACAGTCAGAATACTGAACAAGGATGAATGCATTGAGCAGAAAGTTGGTACAAGTACTAACCCTAATTCGGTCGTACCCCTAATGGGCTACCCCACTACAGCCTACACAATATAAGCATTATAACATTTTGACACACCCCCATAGGCAAAGTGGGGGAGAACAAGTGGTCACAAGACCAGTCAAGAAAAGCAAAGCAAGCTCAAGGTGGATCACGAAGTCACCACACATTCCAAGCACAAGCAAATGACCACAAGGCCAGTTCACATGCAAAGTTATATAAATGAGAACAAACAGTACAGTGATCATACTTTAGCAAGTGTAAGCATGCAGGTATATATATAGATCACAGCACAAGCAAAGTCACGCAGTGAGCAAGTGAGGCAAACTACTCACAAGGCCTAAAACAGTATAGAAACGCTCATGATCACCAAACTGAAGTGCCTTGGTGAATATATCAGCAGTGTTGGCCCGAGTGGCCACGTAAGCAAGACGAAGCTGACCACGCTGCTGCAACTCTCGAGCAAGAAAGTAACGCAGAGCAATGTGCTTCGTTCTGTGCTCCAGTCTGTGCTCCTGACACAAGGCAATCATGGCCTTGTTGTCTACGTATAGAGCCGGAGAAGAACGAGGCCGCTCTCCCAAGTCGGTCAGCAGGTAGGTGAGCCAGCGTAACTCCTGTGCAGCCATGGCCCCTGCGTAGATCTCAGCCTCACAACTGGAACTGAGAACAGAAGACGAGCGAGTAGACCGCCAAGAAACAGAGCCGGAGCCAAGGCTGAAAGTGTAACCCTGTGAAACCGCTGCGTAGCCAAGTCGTCAACCCAAGAAGCGTCTGCGTGTCTAGTGAGGAAAACTGGACCCCGTCCTCCAAGAACGAGCCCCATGCCCGAAGTACTGCACAAGTAGCGCAACACCCTCTTAGCGGCCTCCCAGTGCTCTGGTCGATGTATACCGGGCGCAACGTAGCGTGCTAGGATGCTAAGAAGGTAGGCAAGGTCAGGTTGAGTGCAGGTCATCAAGTACATGAGGTAGCCCAGAAGCTCTCGATATGGGCCACTCGGCTCTATGGACTCGCCCAAAGGTGGAGCTGAGAGCGAGTGACCGGTAGGCAGAGGAGTGGACTGTGGCGAGGAGTACCGGAAGCCGAAGCGCTGAAGGACATGGTGCACCATGTGTGTCTGAGTCAGGGTGATGGTGCGCCGTACTCTGTCCCGGGTAATCTGCAAGCCAAGATAGCTACGCAGCTCACCCTGGTCAGTGCAGGTGTGTCTCTTCTGCAGCTCCCAATTCACAAGGGTTAGTGCCTCGATGTCAGAATTGGCAAAGACCAAGTCGTCGACGTACACGAGGACGTAGAACGGCGGCAGCGGAGTGTCGGTGCGTAGAAACAGTGACGAGTCAGCAGTCGAAAGAGCAAACCCAAGAGCCGAAGTGTCGTCCTCAGTGTGTCCTACCACTCGCGAGGAGCCTGGCGGAGACCGTAGACTGGCCGCCGGAGGCTCCACTGGGTACGCAGTGAAGCCAGGTGGGCGGCGCAGCCAGATCTCCTCGTGCAGGCTGCCCGGTAAGAAAGCTGTGCTGAAGTCAAGAGAGTGCAGCTCGTAGTCACGCTGAGCGGCGACGTGCAGCAGCACCCGAAGAGTGGTCATCTTCGAGGTAGGGGAGAAGGTATGGAAGAAGTCAACTCCCTGTCGCTGACTGAAGCCTCGTGCAACGTAACGAGCCTTGAAGGCAGGCGGAGAACCCGGCGGCCGCTTCACCCTGAAAATCCACATGCCATCGACTATGTTCACCCCAGGAGGGGGAACTGCATCGACGTAGGTGCCTGTGGACTTCCAGGATGCCATCTCTGCGTCCATGGCTGTCTGCGAATGAGAGGAGTAGGGACCCGCAATCGCCTCTGCGTAAGAGCGCGGGGTCGGGATGTCAGGTGCATCCGGGTCTCTTTCAGGTGCAAGCAGCATGGCCACGAGATGAGGTACAGCAGCTCCAAGACACGCAAAGTCTTCCTGCCTGTCCTCAAGGACGTCTGTGCCAAGAGCACACTCACCCCCGACGGACGGAAGAGAGACAGACTCAGACTCAGCAACAAGACGACAGGCGGCAGCAAAGTCAACAAGCTCAGCAACTAGGGCGGACGCAGCAGTGGACTCAAACGAAGGGTCAGTGACAACAGTGGCTAGAAGACGAGGGATAGTAGGACTGGCAGCACGAGCTACGTCAGACCCAGGGTCAGGAACATCAGGAAGAGAGGACGCAGGAGGAGATGGCAGGGGAACTCGTAGTGGAACAGAGGAAGGACGAAGTGCCATAATGTGAGTGCCGGGGAAAGGAGGAGGATGCGGACGAGGAACACGACGACCAGTGCGAACAGGCAAGGCAGGACGAGACTCAGGCTCACGACGCTCTGTAAAAGAGTCTGTCTGCTCAAGGTAAGGAGAAGGAGCAAGCATTGTGGAGTCTGGCTGTAATTGTGGCTGCGACTGGTGAGGCGGTGGACACAGTAAGCGAGGAGTAAGGCCAGTAGAAGACGGGAGACTAAGAACCTGGCGAAGGACCAAGTCAGGTGGCGGTAGAGACGACGGCGGCGGCGGAACAAAAAACGGTCGCCGCTGCACAGTGCCTCCAGCACCAGTTACGCCAACTCCAGCACCCTCAACGCCAACACCTCCAGCCCCAGGGTCTCTAGCTCTAGGGCCTCCAGCTCCAGCGCCTCCAGCTCCAGTGCCTCCAGCTCCAGCGCCTCCAGCGCCAGCACCTCTAGCTCCAGGGTCTCCAGCTCCAGGGCCTCCAGCTCCAGCGCCTCCAGCGCCAGTGTCTCCAGCTCCAGCTCCTCCAGCTCTAGTGCCACCAACACCACCTGCTCCGGTAGCTCCAGTACCCTAGTACGAGCACCTCTGGGACCAGCACCTCCAGCACCTCCGGTACCTCTAGCTCCAGAAGTAACTCCAGCACCTCCAGGACTATAAGCTCCACCGCCTCCAGCTCCAGTGCCTCCAGCTCCAGCGCCTCCAGCTCCAGGGTCTCCAACACCTCCGGCTCCGGCAGCTCCAGTACCCCTAGTACGAGCACCTCTAGAACTAGTAGCTCCAGCACCTCCAGCTCCAGTGCCTCTAGCCGGACAGCCTCCAGCTCCTGCAGCGCCACTCCTAAGGCGTGTGCGCTGAGCAAACCACTCGCGCAGCTGCTGCGGTGAGAGAGGCTCCCGCCGGGGAGACAGTCGTGGCGAGGCACTCGAAGGACCTCCAGCAGACGCAGTACCTTGAGGCTCAGCACCCCCAGACTCCGCACCCTCAGACTCAGCACCCGTAGACGCAGCACCCCAAGACGCAGCACCTCTAGCAGCACCTGGGTCTACAGCGACCTCGACAGGCACAGTCCCGAGGAGTGGGTCTACCTGAGACACACTTGAGGGAGCAGGACCCTGAGGGGGGAGAGGGTCTAGCGGAGGGGGACCTGGAGCAAGGAAGAGCGGCGGGGGGGGGAGAGGGGCAGTGCAGTAGGGGAAGAGACGGTAACAGGGAACCGACTCGTCAAACATGGCGTCCTGGGAGGGAAGGACACGGCGCGAGGTGGGGACAGCGGTGGGAGTGGTGGCGGGAGTGGGGGCTTTGGTGGCGGCGGTGGTGGCAGCGGTGGGGGCGGCGGTGGTGGTGGCAGTGGGAGTGGTGGCGGAGGCGGTGGTGGCGGTCGGGGTGGAGCTGTTTAGAGGGGAGATTCTGGCGGTGGCCAGAGGCAGCTGCAGTAGCGTCGGAGCGAGACCCCTACGCCCCAGCAGCTTCGTGAGTGGTTTGCGGGGCGTCTGGAGTAGTGTTCGCTGCCCGTATGTCATTCGTACGGGTGACCGTGCTGGTCAGACATGTGGGAAGTTTCACTCTCAGCACCGCTGCTTCTCCCGCTTTGACGACGCTTGGCGCGCAGAGTTTGGTGACGAGGCTGAGCGCCCCTGCTGGTCAGAGCTGCTTAGGTCTGGAGTTGATATCTTTGCTCTTGACTATGATGCTATCCTTGCTGCCATGTATGCCTTGTCTGTTAGTGCTAAGGGTGACTGTTACCTGTGTGTGCCGCCCGACCCAGGTATAGAGGCTGCTGCTTTAGGTGCTAGTTGGTCTGCTCTCTCTGGTACTGCGCCTGTTGAGGCCTTGTACACCTTTATGATTGACTCATGTGCTTCCCGCTTTTTCTTTCGCGACAGTACCACCCTCACTCCACTCCCTGCACCTGTTCCGGTCAGACTGGCTGACCTCTCAGGGGGCCCAGTTCTTGCCTGTTCCTCCAGTGTTCTCCCGTTTCCGGCGGTTCCGTCCGGCTCACTGTCATGTCTTCACCTCTCCTCGTTCTCTACAAACTTGGTGAGTACCGCTCTCCTCCAGGATGCGATGGTCACTACCACCACTCCTGGGGGTCAGCGTGTGTCAATCTGCATATGTAAACGGACGGGCCGTCACTTGGCCACGTTCTCCCGTCGGCCTAGGTCGAGTCTGTACACACTGACTACCGAGCCTCCTCAGGTAGCTGCGTGTGCTCAGGTGTCCTCGTAAGGTCCGGTAGCGGCCCCTTGCTCGTGTCGCCTCCTGTCGCACCAGACTCTCCTGTGGCACCACCGACTTGGTCACCCCTCCCTCCCACGCCTTCGTGGCATGCACTCCCGCCCTCGCCTTCCTCGCCCTGTCTTCCTTGCGTCGATGGGAGGCAGCGCGCCGCTCCTCACTCCTCCTCGTTTCCCCCGACGACTGCTCCCCTGCAGACTCTCCACATGTACGTGTGGGGCCCAGCCCGCGTCAGTGGACAGGGCCGCGAGCGCTACTTTCTGCTGGTTGTTGACGACTACACGCATTTTGACATTTATAGTTGCTCCGTACCTTCTCTCTATCGTCGTTTGTGTCAGAGCCAGCCCAAAATCTTTATTTCCCTCCCAACTCATCACCCTCCATCCATCTGCTTCGCACAAGAGCGGCTCATTTTGGTAGCGCGCTTCGGGAACCGAACTGCGCCAGTTTGATTAGCGGCTGTTCTTGGCCGTGTCACGAGATTTTCGAATTGGTGTTTCCACTCGTGTTTCATTCTGTCCAATCAAACTGCCTACCTATCTTCAACTGAAGCCACAAGATGATGCTCCCATCGCTTGTGGTCGATTCCACATTAGGCGGTCCAATCAGAAGCTAGAATTCATAATGTTGGCGGATTGTTCCGATTCACCATATTCCAGGGTGGCACGTTTGGGACCACCGTCAGAGCCAGCAAGGCAAATTTGTCAGAAATCGGAACTTAAGAATGACTAGAATGATGGGCAAGACAGGATTGTACAGCTAACCCTAACCCTAAAGTGTTGTACCCTTTAGGGTATTCCCCACTACAGCCTACAAAACAAATACAATTTAACACACCCCCATAGGCAAGGTGGGGGATAGCAAACACAGTGGATGGTCACAAGACCAGTCAAGCAAGAGAACAAAGCTAAGCAAAGCTCAGAGTGGATCTCAAGATCACCACGCATTCTGAGCACAAGCAAGTGGCCACAAGGCCAGTTCACATGCAGAGTTATCAGGGTTGAAGCAGTACAGTGATCACAACCTAGCAAGAACAAGCATGTAGGTATATATATGTGTATATATCATAGTACAAGACAAGTCAAGCAACCAGCAGGTGATGCAGAGTAGGAACAAGGCCTAGCGCAGTGCAGAAACGCTGATGATCACCAGACCCAAGGGCCTTGGTGAAGACATCAGCAGTGTTGGCCCGAGAGGCCACGTAAGCAAGGCGCAGCTGACCACGCTGCTACAGCTCCCGAGCAAGAAAGTAACAAAGAGCAATGTGCTTCGTTCTGTGCTCCAGTCTCTACTCCTGACACAAGGCAATCATGGCCTTGTTCTCAACGTACAGAACTGGAGGAGGACAAGGCCGCTCACCCAAGTCGGTCAGCAGGTAGGTTAGCCAGCGTAACTCCTGTGCAGCCATGGCCCCAGCGTAGATCTCGGCCTCACACCTGGAATCAAGCACAGAAGACGAACAACTGGACCTCCAGGAGACAGGCTCACAGCCAAGACTGAAAGAGTAACCCTGGGACGACCGCTGAGTCGCCTGGTCGTCAGCCCAAGAAGCTTCGGAGTGTCCTATGAGTACCACTGGAACCCGTCCTCCAAGCACAAGCCCCATGCCCGATGTACTGCACAAGTAACGCAGTACCCTCTGCGCAGCTGTCCATTGCTCCTTCCTGTGTTGCCCGGGGGCGTGGAAGCGAGCAAGGATGCTGAGAGGGCATGCGAGGTCAGGTCGTGTGCACGTCATCAGGTACATGAGGCAGCCCACAAGCTCTGGGTACGGGCCACTCGGCTCTACGGACTCGTCCAGAGGTGGAGCTCAGAGCGAGTGGCCGGTAGCCAGAGGAGTGGGCTGTGGCGAGGAGAACCAAAAGCGGAAGCACTGAAGGACCTGGTGCACCATGTGTGATCTGCAAGCCAAGATAGCTACGCAACTCACCCAGGTCAGTGCAGGTGTGTCTCTTCTGCAATTCCGCCTTCACAAGGGCCAGCACCTCAGTCTCGGCAGTAGCAAAGACCAAGTCGTCGACGTACACGAGGATGTAGAACGGCAGTAGAGTAGGGTCGGTGCGGAGAAACATCGACGGGTCAGCAGTGGAAGGAGCAAACCCAAGAGCCGCAAGTGTCGTCCTCAGTGTGTCGTGCCACTCGCGGGGCACTTGGCGGAGGCCGTAGACTGGCCGCCGGAGACTCCACTGGGTACCCTCTGGAAACGACCCAGTGAAGTGAGGTGGGCGGCGCAGCCAGATCTCCTCGTGAAGGCTGCCCTGCAAGAAAGCTGTGGAGAAGTCGAGGGAGTGCAGCTCGTAGTCACGCTGTGCTGCAACGTGCAACAACACCCAAAGAGTAGTCATCTTCGGGGTGGGGGAGAAGGTCTAAAAGTAGTCAACCCCCTGTCGCTGTCTGAAGCCTCGAGCAATGTAACGCGCCTTGAAGGCAGGCGGAGAACCCCGCGGCTGCTTCACTCTGAAAATCCACATGCCATCGACTATGTTCGCCCCACAAGGGGGAACCTCATCGACGAAGGTGCCTGTGGACTTCTAGGAAGCCATCTCTGCATCCATGGCTGTCTGCCACTGAGAGAAGCACTCACCCCCAGACTCAACACCCCCAGAACCACCAGAGCCCACAGTAACAAGCTGCGGAGGCGGCGAAGACGGCCGAGGCGGAAAACCAGGAGGGGTCTCCAAGCGCAGGGAGTGGCGAGTGGCCGCCGTGTCGTCAGCCGCGGGGTCACCCCCCTCAGCTAGGCCAGAGGAGTCAGAGGAGACCTCCAAAGGCTCAACCAAGGTGGGTGGGTCGACCTGAGACACACCTGAGGGAGCAAGACCTTGCGAGGGGAGGGGGTCTACCGAAGGAAGACCTGGGACTAGGAAGAGGGGCGGCGGGGAGAGCGGGGAAGGCGTGTGTGGGTGGAGACGATAGAAGCAGACCGACTCGTCAAACGTGACGTCCTGTGAAGACAGGACCTAGCACGAGGCAGGGTGGTAAAACTGCCAGGGCGGGGCGTCGGTGGGGAAGCCAAGGAAGACACACTGGTGAGTGCAAGGGGAGAGCTTGCTCGCGGTGGTATCGCGAACAAGGGAGAGCGCGCCCCAGACCCGAAACGCCGACGCATCGCCAACCTCCCCCATCCAACGCAGTGTAGGTGAGGTCCTTAGCACAGAGACACGGGGCCAGAGGTTGAGCTGATGCGTAACGAACCGCAAACAGCCACAGAAAATGGGGAGCAGTCGCATGGAACATGGAGGTGCGAGCAACGTCCATGACTAGACCAATGCGGCGCTCTGCAATCCCATTCTGCTGTGGAGAGGCGGGAAGCGTGAACGTCTAGCGGATGCCCTCCTCACGACAAATGTCCCGAAGGACGACGGAGGAAAACTCACCGCCTCTGTCAGAGTGCAGCCGCAGGACCTGGAGGTCCTGCTCAAACTGAGCGCTCAGCTGGCGACAAACAACGATGATCCAGTCAATCAAAACCCCTCGGACATCCGCCTTGCTCCGCAAGGGGAAGACCGTGGTGTATCGCGTGTAGTCGTCAACAATCAGCAGAAAGTAGCACTCCTGGTCCTATCCACGGATGCAGGCTGGGCCCCACACGTCCATGTGGAGAGTCTGCAGAGGAGCCACTGGTCGGCGGAAACGAGGAGGAGTGAGGAGCGGCGCGCTGCCGCCCCTCGACGCAGGGAATGCACAGCGGCTCAAGCGAGCGCGGGAGCGGGGGCAGGGACCTGGGGAGGCCAGAGACAAGGAGACGAGAGTGCATGCCACACAAGTGTGGCAAGGAGGGGTGACCAAGACGGTGGTGCAAGAGGAGATTCTGGTGCGAGAGTAGCCGGCACGAGCAAGACGCAGCTAACTGACCTGACGCAGCCACCTGACCTGACGCAGCAACCTGTGCGGACGCAGTGGTCAGTGTGTACAGGCTAGACCCAGGGCTCTGGGTGAACGTGGCGAGGTGCTCGCCAGTGCGTGAGTCCGAACAGATCGCCACACTCTCACCTCCAGGAGTAAAGGTACTGACCAACTCGTCTTGGAGGAAAGCGTTACTCACCAAGTTCTTAGAGAACGAGGGGATGTGGAGACCGGACAGAGAACCGGAGGGGACTGCTGGACAATGGAGCACAGTGGAGGCTCGTGCAACAACTGGGCCCCCAGAGGGGTCAGCCAGAGAGACTGGGACAAGTGCTGTGAGCGGTGTGACTGGTGCAGTCGCGAAAGAAAAATCGAGACGCGCCTGAGTCAAGTGTGAAGGTGTGCAAAGCCTCAGCAGAAGCAGTACTTGTGGCAGCAGACTCACAAGCACCTAGAGCAGCAGCCTCTACACCAGCAGCGTGCGGCACATACGAGTAACAGTCACCCTCAACACTAGCAGTACTAGCATACATAGCATAGATTCCAGCATTGATCTTGGCAAAGTCAAGAGCAAACACATGTACCCCCTTCCCTAGCAACGCTAACCAGTTGGGGGGAGCCAGCTCATCTCCGTACTCGGTGTGCCAGGCATCCTCGAGATGACAGAAACAACGATAGTCAGTGTGCCCGGTCTTCCCACAAGGCTCATCAGTCCTGAGCCCCGTGCGCCGGACGTACAGGCAACGAACATTGGCCCTAGTGGAGCCATGCTGAACCACCCACTCACGAAGCTCCTGAGGGGTGCGTGGCTGCTGCTGCTGTCCACCCCCAGTGCCTCCGCCGCCACGAGCTGCACCACCAATCGCTGCCCCAGAGCCTCCGTCCCTGCCAGCTCCACCACGACCTCCACCCAAGCCCCCTCCGCCCACTCCACCGCCTCCACCACCCCAGCCACCTCCACTGCCGCCACCACCGCCTCCACTCCCGCCACCACCACCGCCTCCACCCCCACCACCACCACCGCCACCACCCCCGCCACCACCCCCTCCAGTGCCCCCCCCACCACCCTTACCCCCCTTGCCCTTGCTGTTGCGGCGCCTCCCACTAGGAGCAGACACAGCACCGACCTCCTTGGTTTCTGCCCGTCGCACGCCCCGGGCGTGCGTCGGTTTTCTGCCCGTCGCGCGCCCCCAGCACGCGACGGTGTTCTGCCCGTCGCTCGCCCCCAGTGTGCGACGGTTTTCTGCCCGTCGCACGGGGGGCCCCGCTGCCCTGCTTCCCGTCGTCCCCGGCGCCCACTTCCTCCTCCCTCTCCTACTTCGCGTGCAGGAGTTTGGGCGGTGGGAGGGTGTTGGGGGGACGCAGGAGTGGCGGTGGGGGGTGGTTGCACCTCCAGCGCCCCGCTGCTCTACTTCGTCACCAAGCCAGCAGCACCCCCCCCCCCCCCCCTGACGAGATGGAGGAGAAAGGGGGGAGGGTATGGGGGTGGCGGGTGTGGCGCACAACGGGTTCCTGCCCGTCGCGCGCCCTACTGTCGCCCGAGCGGCTCCTACACCGCCCCCCCCCACCCCCTTTCTCCTCCATCCCCCTGCTGCGCGTGCAGCAGTGGGGGGGAGGGTATGGGGGTAGCGGGTGTGAGTAGTCAGCCACCCACCACCTCCTCCTCTCTCTCCCTGCCGCACTTGTCGCTGTGTCGGGAGAAGGGGGGGAGCTTGGAGGTTAAGGGGGTGGCAGGAAGGGATCTGCAGCACCAGCCCCCCCGCCCCCCCTTCTCCTCCATCCCCCTGCTGCGGGTGCGGCAGTGGGGGGGAGGGGATCTGCAGCACCAGCCCCCCCCGCCCCCCCGCCCCTTCTCCTCCATCCCCCTGCTGCGGGTGCAGCAGTGGGGGGGAGGGGATCTGCAGCACCAGCCCCCCCCGCCCCCCCCCTGTTCCTCCATCCCCCTGCTGCGGGTGCAGCAGTGGGGGGGAGGGGATCTACAGCACCAGCCCCCCCGCCCCCCTCCTTCTCCTCCATCCCCCTGCTGTGGGTGCAGCAGTGGGGGGGAGGGGATCTACAGCACCAGCCCCCCCGCCCCCCCCCCCTTCTCCTCCATCTCCCTGCTGTGGGTGCAGCAGTGGGGGGGAGGGTATGGGGGTGGCGGGTGTGAGTGAACTGCTGCCACCTCTCCTCCTCTCTCTCCCACTGTTTAACAGTTTAGGGGGTGTGTTAAACTTATGTTTATTATATAAACTGTTTGCTGTAGTTACTGTAGTGTTTGGGGTATTTCCTGTAGGTGGTGCACCTCCCTTGTTTCCTATTTGTACCTTGCTCAATAGTGAAACCACAACTTTTCTTCTTTCTCGACACTTTTCCCTTGCCCAAAATCCCTCGACACTCATGCCTAGCTCAAACCCTAGCATGCCTCCTAGTCTCTCCTAACTACTACTTTGACAACCCTTACCCCCCTTGCCCTTGTTGTTGCGGCGCCTCCCACTAGGAGCAGACATAGCACCGACCTCCTCAGTACACAGGAAGTCAACAGCAGTAGTAGCAACAGAGGGCGCGAGAAGGGAGGGAGAACACCCCTCAAAGAAGGGGGAGAGGGGAGTGCCACGAGAGGCAGCGACAGCGACGGAGCTCTTCTCTGCCTCAAGAAGATGCTTCTCCAGCAGGGAAAGGTTGATCTCGGTGGGGTCGAGAGCAAGAAAGTGATCCCTAACGGCGCAGAGGGAGTCAGGGAGGCGATTAACGAGGTAGTATAGTGTGATGTACATAGGAGGCGGGTTCGCAGCCAGAAAGTCCAGCTTGAGAGCGGCACAGTAGCGAGCGTCACTAGAGCGAAGGTGGGTGAAGAGGTCAGCAACGGTCTGGAACTCAGACAGCTCAGGGTGAAGGTACGGCAGCATGATACGACCTAGGGCAGCAGACGAGGGGGAGGAGTAACGAGCAACTACAGCGTCATACAATTCCTTCGCCATCTTAAGCTGGCCGAAATGGACTCGTTCCTCAGGCAGGAGGGCATTGCGGACAGACAGGCGGGCGGCAGCATCGCGGGTGAGCCACTGAGTACGAAGAGCACGCGCAGCGGTATCCTCAAGGGCTAGGCAGGTACCGGACACATGTTCTAACAGAGAAACGTCCCCCCTAGCCTGGCTCTATAGGTACAGCTGGAGATCCTCGAGCCAGCATTCAAACCTAATCGGGCGCCCCTCCACATCAAAGGCAAGGACATTGAGTGTAGCCATCGTCAATAGTAGCACTAGCAGCAGCAGTAGCAATAGCAGCAGTAGCAACAGCAGAAGCCGAAGCAGCAGTGCAGCAGCAAAAACAGATCTACTAGGCAGCTAGGCAGCGCAGCACGGCTTGGCAGGGCGGCACGGCTCGGCACGGCGGCGTGGCTCGGGCGGTGCGGCGCGGCTCGGGCGGTGCGGCGCGGTTTAGGCACAGCGGGGCAGTGCGGCGCTGGCAACAGCAGCAGCTTAGCAGCAGCTGCAGTGCGGGCAGGGTGTGTGTAGGCAGCGCGCTGGGTGGGCAGAGCTGGCTGTGCGGGCATAGCGCGGGCAGGGCGGGCCTTAGGGGTAGCGCGCAGGTGACGCCAGCGGCATGCGGGCTGTGCGCGAGTAGGGCGTGCAATGCGCGGGCAGCGCGCGGGTTGTGCAGGCAGCGCGCGGGCAAGGCAGGCAGTGCGCAGGCAGGATACGCAGCGCGCGGGCAGCAGCAGCAGGTAGTGCACGGGCAGCGCGCACGTATGCCTAAGGCAGCGCACACGTATGCCTAAGGCAGCGCGCTAGCAGGGCAGCGCGAGCAGGCCGCTGGCAGGGCAGCGTGCGGGTCGCGCGCTAGGCAGCTGTGCGGGCAGCGCGACGGGCAAGGCAGGCCATGCAGGGCAGTGCAAACAGGGCAGAGCAGTACAGGCAGTTCGGGCAGGGCAGAACGGGCAGATCGGGCAGGTCGGAAACTATCGGTGGGCCCTAACGGAGCGGTCCTACGGACGGACCTGCTCTGATACCACGTGAGAAATAGGAACTTAAGAATGACTAGAATGATGGGCAAGACAAGATAGCTAACCCTAACCCTTAAGTGTTGTACCCTTTAAGGTATGCCCCACTACAGCCTATAGAACAGTTACAATTTGACAAAATTCTCATCCATAGACTTATTTCATCACATTACGCGCCGCGACGTTGGGATTCCAACGGCCCGCATTCAGGCAGAGCACCCTTTTCTGCAGATTTACTCATAATCCCTGCTGTTCTCCTCGAAATTTAGTTCGTTTCCTCAACCTTCTTGGCATTTTTAGCACACGAGCTTAGCTTTCGTCCACTCTAGCGGTTTGGAACGGTCTTCATTGCTTGACGACACTACAATTCAGCCTGTTCCATATCACCTGGTTGGATCGCCGAGCTCCCTGACTTTTTCGACCTTAGATACACGTCTCCACTTCGTCTTCAACGTCAGGTACACAACCAGCCGTCTTTCTTTTTCATTTTTGCTTAATTTTTTTGCATGCTTTGCTTATTTCCGTTTACTAACTTCTGCGTGTTTTATATTTGCAAGTTTGCATGGAGACTCCTGGACGTACTTCATAAAGCATTGGAGGAGCGACGACTCAACCTTTCAAGCTTCATGGCGGATCAGCTCCACGACTTGGTCATGGTTAAGGTTGAATGTATCAACCCCACCATCCACACTCCACAGAACCACCCCCCCCCCCCCCCCTGGTCCAGGTGTGGTACATGTAAGGTACAGGTCCCCTTAAGGTGTTTGTTTTTTTGTTGGTACGTGCTTTGTGGTTCTGTGGTATGCACCAGCACGCGTTTCTTCCGGTTTTTCAAGTGTTTTTCATGCTTCTCATAATTCCGTTTACTAACTGGAGTTTGTTTTATACTTGCATGTTTGCATGGAGGCTATAGGGCGTACTTCATAAGGCACTCGAGGAGCAACCGCCTTAATCAATCTTTCAAGCAAAAAACAGCTCCACGACTTCGTCTTGGTGAAGGTTGAATGTATCAACCCCACCATCCACACTCTACAGAACCACCCCCTCCCCCCCCCCCCCTGGTCCAGGTGTGGTACAGGTAAGGTACACGTCCCCTTAAGGTGTGTTTTTTTTGTTGGTACGTGCTTTGTGGTTCTGTGGTATGCACCAGCACATGCTGCCTCAATTTTTGCAAATATGTTTTCATGCTTTTCATTTTTCCGTTTACTAACTTATGTTTTTTATATACTTGCAGGTTTGCATGGATGCTCTTGGGCTTACTTCAGAGGCATTGGACGAGCAAGCGCCTTCATCAACCTTCCAAGTTACATGGCCTGCAGCAAAAGACAGCTCCACGACTTGGCCATGGTGAAGGTTGAATGTATCAACCCCACCATCCACATTCCACAGAACCACCCCACCCTGGTCCAGGTGTGGTAAAGGTAAGGTACAGGTAAGGTACAGGTAAGGTACAGGTAAGGTACAGGTCCCCTTCAGGTGTGTTTTTGGTTGGTACGTGCTTTGTGGTTCTGTGGTATGCACCAGCACATGTTTCGTCCTTTTTTGCAAGGTTTTTTCATGTTTTCTTAATTCTATTTACTAATTTCAGTTTTTTCTATACACTTGCAGGTTTATATGGAGGCTCTTGGGCTTACTTCATAAGGAATTCGAGGATCAACCGCCTGTCTCAACCTTTCAAGCTTCATGGTGAAGGTTGAATGTATCAACCTCACAGAGCCACTCCCCCTTGGTCCAGGTTCGGTACGTGTGAGGTAGATGTGGTACAAGACCCTTTAAGGTATTTTTGGTTGGTAATCGGCTCAGTGGTGGTGTGGTAAGTATACTTTGAGTTCCGTTTTGCATTTTTTGTTAATTCAGTTCATTAACATTCGCTTGTTTATACTTGCAAGTGTTATTCAAGGCCCTTGTGCCACATTGCTAAGCTCCAAGGCAGGGTGAACATACCTGCCGTCACCACTGGCAGGCGCCTCCTCTCTCTCCACCAGCAGTAAGTCCCGTTTCTCTGGACTTTACCCCTCATCTCTTGCTTTCTGTTGGTTGGTGATTCTGAAGTTACTTGATTTACTAACTTGGTTTTATTCTTACTTTATGTGGCAGGTTGCTCAACCAAGGGACCTTCAGCATGCCCAACATCCATAGGAGCACCATGGTCTGCTGAGGCGCCTCATGGCTCAAGCATGGCGAAGATAAGTTGCCTACCCCTTGTTTTCACCGCTTGCTTAGTTTGCTGCACATTCCCGTTTCTTCCACCCTTGCTGATTCCTTCGCTTTATTTATGTTGCGGCTTCAAGATCATCCCGTTCACTGACTTGGTTTATTTACCTCGTGGCAGGTTCTCTCCAAGGGCTCTTTGCACACCCATGAAGCTCCAAGTCCTTGTGCATGTTAGAGACTAGAACGAGGATGAATGTATTGAACAGAAGTTGGGTACAAGTACTAACCCTAATTGGGTTGTAACCCTTATGGGCTACCCCACTACAGCCTACACAATACAAACATTATAACATTTTGACACACCCCCATAGGCAAAGTGGGGGAGAACAAGTGGTCACAAGACCAGTCAAGAAAAGCAAAGCAAGCTCAGGGTGGATCACAAAGTCACCACACATTCCGAGCACAAACAAAGGCCACAAGGCCAGTTCACATGCAGAGTTATATAAAAGAGAACAAACAGTACAGTGATTATACCATAGCAAGTGTAAGCATGCAGGTATATATATATATCACAGTACAAGCAAAGTCACGCAGTGAGCAAGTGAGGCAAACTAGGCACAAGGCCTAAAACAGTACAGAAACGCTGATGATCACCAAACTGAAGTGCCTTGGTGAATATATCAGCAGTGTTGGCCCTAGTGGCCACGTAAGCAAGATGAAGCTGACTACGCTGCTGCAACTCTCGAGCAAATAAGCAACGCCGAGCGATGTGCTTCTTTCTGTGCTCCAGTCTGTGCTCCTGACACAAGGCAATCATGGCCTTGTTGTCTACGTACAGAAATGGAGAAGAACGAGGCCGCTCTCCCAGGTCGGTCAGCAGGTAGGTGAGCCAACGTAACTCCTGTGCAGCCATGGCCCCTGCGTAGATCTCAGCCTCACAACTGGAACTAAGAACAGAAGACGAGCGGGTAGACCGCCAAGAAACAGAGCCGGAGCCAAGGCTGAAAGTGTAACCCTGTGCCGACCGCTGCGTAGCCAAGTCATCAACCCAAAAAGCGTCTGCGTGACCAGTGAGGACAACTGGACCCCGTCCTCCAAGCACGAGCCCCATGCCCGAAGTACTGCACAAGTAGCGCAACACCCTCGTAGCAGCCTCCCAGTGCTCTGGTCGGTGTCTCCCGGGCGCAACGTAGCGTGCCAGGATGCTAAGAGGGTAGGCAAGGTCAGGTGGAGTGCAGGTCATCAGGTACATGAGGCAGCCCACAAGCTTTGGATACGGGCCACTCGGCTCTACGGACTCGTCCGAAGGTGGAGCTGAGAGCGAGTGACCGGTAGGCAGAGGAGTGGACTGTGGCAAGGAGTACCGGAAGCCGAAGCGCTGAAGGACCTGGTGCACCATGTGTTACTGAGTCAGGGTGATGGTGCGCCGTGCTCTGTCCCGGGTGATCTGCAAGCCAAGATAGCTACGCAGCTCACCCAGGTCAGTGCAGGTGTGTCTCTTCTGCAGCTCCGACTTCACAAGGGCCAGTGCCTCGGTGTCAGCAGTGGCAAAGACCAAGTCGTCGACGTAGACGAGGACGTAGAGCGGCAGCAGCGAAGTGTCGGTGCGTAGAAACAGCGTCGGGTCAGCTGTAGAAGGAGCAAACCCAAGAGCAGCAAGAGTCGTCCTCAGTGTGTCGTGCCACTCGCGAGGCGCCTGGCGGAGACCGTAGACTGGCCGCCGGAGGCTCCACTGGGTACCTGCAGGAAACGACCCAGTGAAGCCAGGTGGGCGGCGCAGCCAGATCTCCTTGTGCAGGCTGCCTTGTAAAAAAGTTGTGTTGAAGTCAAGAGAGTGAAGCTCGTAGTCACGCTGAGCGGCGACGTGCAGCAGTACCCGAAGAGTGGTCATCTTTGGGGTAGGGGAGAAGGTATGGAAGAAGTCAACTCCCTGTCGCTGATTGAAGCTTCGTGTAACGTAACGAGCCTTGAAGGCAGGCGGAGAACCCGGCGGCCGCTTCACCCTGAAAATCCACATGCCATCGACTATGTTCGCCCGAGGAGGGGGAAATGCATCCACGTAAGTGCCTGTGGACTTCCATGATGCCATCTCTGCGTCCATGGCTGTATGCCACTGAGAGGAGTAGGGACCCGTAATCGCCTCTGCGAAAGAGCGCGGGGTCAGGATGTCTGGTGCATCCGGGTCTCCCTCAGGCGCAATCAGCATGGACACGAGATGAGGTACAGTAGCTGCAAAACACTCAAAGTCCTCCTGCCTGTCCTCAAGGACGTCCGTGCCAAGAGCACACTCACCCCCGACGGACGGAGAATAGTCAGACTCAGACTCAGCAACAAGACTAGCGGAGTAGTCGAGACGACAGGCGGCAGCAAAGTCAACAAGCTCAGCAACTAGGGCAGACGCTGCAGCAGACTCAAACCAAGGGTCAGTAACAACAGTGGCTAGAAGACGAGGGACAGTAGGACTGGCAGCACGAACTAAGTCAGACTCAGGGTCCGGACCGTCAGCAAGAGAGGACGCAGGAGGAGACGGCAGGGGGACACGCTGTGGAACAGAGGAAGGACAAAGTGCCATATGGTGCGTGCCCGGGACAGGAGGAGGACGCGGACAAGGAACACGACGACCAGTGCGAACAGGCGAGGCAGGATGAGACACAGACTCACTGACCCGCTAATTAACAAGCCATTTTATCCCAATGGTCTAGTGGTTGGGATTCTGACAGTTCTGTCCCCCTCCGCCCCCGCCAAGTGGCAACACTGTCTGGCCAGCAGTTGTTGTCATTTGGTGGAGGTGGGGGTGGGCAGAGCTAGTCCCTAGTAGGGCTCCCGCGCGTCTTGGGCGAAGCAATGCTCGTGGCTCAGCCTTCCTCTTTGCCTGTTGCGCTGCCAGTCCAAGCCGGGGTTGGCATGGATGGCATGCTGCCACTAGAAAGGATACTAGTAGTAGTACCTTCAGCTGTGATGCAACAGCTTGTATGTCTAGGCAAAGAATTAATGTATATTTATTGCACCTTTAGGATCATGAGCTTGCTATTTATACACATCCTAGTGTGATGTTTTATTAAAGAAAACGCAGGTATCCTGGTAGGCAAGTATAGCTGAAAGTAAACAAAGAAATCCCACGTGAAGTATCTGAATCTAAAGATACTAGCCGTGAATCCTCACACCAGTACAGCTTATATTCCCCTATTGTGCGTACGTTCAAAATCAGCTGGACGCTGGCTGCAGCTTCACGCCAACAAGCCACTTGAAGAGGCACTCACGCGGGTTTTGGGCCTTTCCGCCTCGTAGCACCGCCATTCGCCGCTACATGCGCCTCTCCCTAGCGGGATCCGCCACTGCTTCGCCTCCATCACACCCCGGATCCGCCATTCTCGCCACGGCCGTGTTATAGAATTCCCTCGCACCCTACCCAGATTCCTTTCCGGCTGCACCTCATTCTCGTCCTTCCCCTTGTGGCGACCCTGGCCCCCGATTGTTTCCGCTCACTCTCTAGCTCTCGATCTACCTCGTGATCTCCCGTCCGTTCCTCATGCCCACGTGGAAGTTTCTCCCTCGCGCGGTTTACCGATGCAGTGTACGGGCTGCGAGGGGCAGCGGTAGCGGCGCCGGCGGCAGCGGCGATGCTGTGGCTCGCGGGCTTCGGCCCGCGGATTCGTGCCAGCGATCGGGTCGCGATGCCTTTCAGGAGTCGCTGGAAACGTGGCGTCACGCCAGTGGCCAGTCGTGCTCGCGAGTCGCCGGATCGGTGATGGACGCGGCTATGGTCGCAGAAGTCCCGGAAAACACGCCGTGGGTTGCGGCGAGATCATCGGAAGCAGGAATGTCGGTTGAAAAATCAACGGAGTTGCGAGGATCGAGAGCATCCCTGCTCTTTCACGGCGCGTCTGACGTGGCGAGATCTCTGCCGCACGTTGGGTGCGGTGCAGACGCGTGGGCGACAAGCAGCTGTCGAGAAGCAATGGCGGCGCCGCCTTTGCTGGTCAGCCGCGCCCCCTTGGTCCCTTTATCCTGTTAGCATCGCATCACTGTCTACTCGCGGTCCCATACGATCCTTACTTGAGCCCCCCAAAAGAGCAGTTTCTGTCCTACAATCTCCTGTCGTCTCGCGCTTGTCCCTCCTGTCCATTGCTCCTCGCGCATTCTCCTCTGCACCCTCGTGCCCACTCTTGCGCCCTCGCCCACTGCATCGTTGCAATAGAGCATTTGCAGAAGCATCTCATCGCCCTCTCGTCTCAAGGGCTCCCCTCACGGCTCCTCTAGTCCCCTCGCTGCTCATCTACGCCTTTTTTAGGCGCCTAAGAAATCTTCCCTCCTTTGTTTGTTCACCTGCCTACCAGTCTTAACCCCCCTTCCGTCACGATCCCGCTATCCCCTGTACCCCTCTCCGCCCCCCTTCCCCGCTCCCTCCCCCCAGCACCTCACATCACTGCAAGGCCCTTCACCTCCGCCACCCTACGCCCCGCTTCCCGCTTCTTTTGTCCTTCGACCCGCACTGTCCTCGCTAAGCACTGCTCCAGTAACGGCCATAACTACGGCCACACGCCCGTACGCACCACACCTGGCTGTGCCTTTCTCGAAAAACGCGGATGGCCGGCCAGGGGGAAGCGCCGGGGCAGGCGGGGGCAGTTTAGCGGCAGCAGCGGCAGCAGGTGGCGCGGAAGGAAAGGCGGCTCTCGCTGTGCCTGGGCTGGGGGGAGGGAAGGAGGGTGCGGTGATCGTAGACAAGAAAGGGGAAGCAGGGGGGGCAGCGGCAGGCCCAGGGAAGGGTGGGGCGGGGGAGGCGGTAGCAGGAGGAGGGCAGGGCGGGGAGGAGGCGTCGGACATGGCGATTCTGAGCACGCTGGCGCAGTACCTCTGGCCCAAGGACAACCCCGACTACCGCCGCCGCGTTGCTGCCGCGCTCACCCTGCTCGTCTCCGCTAAGGTCAGCCCGACCGGGGGTTTGCAGGGGCTGCGCGTCAGGGTTCAGCGGAAGGGTTCGGGGGACAGGGTTTAGCGTGGGCCGGTGATGGGACGCATGAGGAGGGAAGGGAGGGAGGAATGGGAGTTTTCGTTGGGTTGGGTTGGGTTGGGATTGTTGCGGGGTTGATGCGCACAGTGCTTGCTTGACAGTGGCAGTGCCACGTGCTCATCCGACCCACTCCCTCTTCCATTCCCCTGCTGCACTGAACTGCACCTCCCCCTGCACTTCCCCCTGCACTGCCCGCCTCTCCCCCCACTGCACTGCTCTCCCCTCCCTCCCTCCCTTGCCCTACTCCCCCCGTTCTCCCCCATGCCTTGAACTCCCCCTCTCCTCTCCCCTCCTCCCCATGTGACCCCTCCCTCCCTCGCCCCTGTGCAACCCACGAGCAGCTGTTGAACATCCAGGTGCCTTTCCTCTTCAAGCACGCCATAGACAGCCTGTCAGCAGCAGCAGGGGCCACGGGCGCCACAGCGGCGGCAGCAGCAGCCACAGCAGCATCGGACCCGCTCTTCTTCGCGCTCTTCACCACGCCCTCCGCCATGCTGCTGGGCTATGGCCTTGCGCGTGCTGGTGCCTCCGCATGCAATGGTGGGGCTTGTGGTGGGCTCGTGGTGGTCTGGCGGTGGGGCTGGTGATGGGGTTAATTACTGGGTTGGTTGAAAGCGACAGGGAGCACTGAATTCGTCCCAACTTAGGGTGTCCCCTATGTGCCGTCGTCTTCTTGTCCCTTCTCTCCCCCGTGTGTGCGTGCATGGCAGAGCTGCGCAATGCTGTGTTTGCGAACGTGGCACAGGGCACCATCCGCAAAGTGGCGAGGCAGGTGTTCCTGCACCTGCACGACATGGACCTCTCCTTCCACCTCAGGTGCGCCTCACATGCACTCATGCCCCTCACGCACGCACGCCCCTCAGTCACGCCCCTCTAAAACTGAGTCGCTTTTGAGAATTCTCAAAATGCACTGCACGACATGGGCCTCTCCTTCCACCTCATGTGCCTCTTGCTAACTCACGCCCCACACGCACGCTCCTCTCACGTGCCCCTCTCATATGCCTCTCACACACACCCCACCTCGTGCTAGGCATGCCTCCTCCTCCCTTGTTCCTGTACTCGCCTCCACCACATTCACTCTCCTCCACCTTGCTCTACCCTGCCTCACAACCCTACTCCAACCCTACCCCACTCCACTTGCCCCTTTCCTTCCCCCTCCCCCTCCCCTTCCCCCTCCCCCTCCCCCTCCCCCTCCACCCCTTTCCCTCTCCCCCTCACCCTCCCTCTCCCCCCCCCCCCCCGCCCTCTCCCTCTCCCTCTTCTGCCTCCTTCATCCAGTCGGCAGACGGGAGCGTTGAATCGAACGATAGACCGGGGCACGAGAGCCATCAACTTCATCCTCTCCTCCATGCTCTTCAACGTCTTTCCCACGCTGCTCGAGGTCCACTTCCCTCCCCTCTCCTCCCCTCATGCTCCTCTCTGCCCCAGCGCTGCCCCGCCACGCCTCCTGCGCTTGTCTTGCCATATGAAATGAGAGCATCTCTCATATTCCTTCGCTCATAGACGAAATCCCCCCCCCCCGCTCTCTCCTTCCGTGTTCATTTGTGACGCTGCACTATCTTCATTCCCGCGCTCACCGCTCGTGGTCACTCACATGTGATTGTGGTGCGCTCTCTCGGTCGTGACATGTTATCCTCATGAAAAAAATCACCAACCGCCATTTTCAACTCTCACTCCTCTTCCCCCTCCCCTGCTCTTCTCCCTTGCCCATGCATCACGGTCTCCCATGCCCCCCTTGCCTGTTCAGATCGGGCTGGTATCCAGCATCCTGGCATACAAGTTTGGTCCCTCCTTCGCTGTTGTCACAGCGGCAACAGTCACAGCATACATTGTGTTCACCCTTGGAATCACACAGGTGCACCTCTCAACCCACCTCACACTCAATAACCCCTCTCCTCATCCATCCTCTCCATCTCTACTTGTGGCTTTCCTCCCCTCCTCCCTCCTTTCTCATATTGTAATGTCTCTGTCAATTGCCCTCTGGAGGAACCACAGGTCGTCCGTCCCTCCCTCCCCCTCCTCTTCCCATCCTACTTCTTCTCCTACTGCATGCATCCGTGTGTTCAATTACCCACACCTGTTCTCTGCAATTTCCCCTCGTGAATGCTCAAGTTTACCTCTTCACTTCTCCCGTTCCCTCCCCTCTCCCCTTTCCTCCCCTCTCCCTTCCTCTCCCTTCTCCCCTCCCCTCCCCTCCCCTCCCCTCCCCTCCCCACCCCGTCCCCTGCCTTCCCTGGCCCCCCCGGGAACGTGAATGCGAGGGCAGTGGCGCACCAAGTTCCGGCAGCAGATGAACAAGGCGGACAACGACAGCAGCTCGCGCGCCATCGACTCCCTCATCAACTACGAGGTGAAGGCATGGGGGGAGGATGGGGGGAGGAGGGTGGAAGGATGGTGGTGGGAAATGAGGATAGGATGTATGGCATGACCGGATGGCATGTGGCCCTCTGACCACCATGTAGTGCCATCTGACCATGGTATCCCTTCATCCCTCAACTGTCATCACATCGGCCTGTAAAAGCAAATCCCGTGCTGCCACCCCCTGTTTAATGAGACCATTCCATGTCCACTGCTGCCACGCTCAACCCCTTCCCTCCCCCCTATGCCCGCGCACTTGTGCAATGTGGGTGCATGGGTGCATGGGTGCATGCGTGCATGCGTGCATGGGTGAGAGCAGACAGTAAAGTATTTCAACAACGAGGAGCACGAGGCCGCCATGTACGACACCTTCCTCAAACGTCAGTCCCGCCCGCTGCCTGCTGTCCCCTGCCCCCTGCCCCCTTCCTCCGTTGCATTCCCTCTTTACATTTCGGTTTCTCTTTCGATTTATGCACCTCCCGTTACCTTCCCTTCCTTCTGCTCCTTTCTCTTCCCTCACCGCCCCTTCATTCAGCGTTTCCTCGGGCCCTTGATTGCTCCCTTCCTCTGCGTGTCACCTCAACTTCTCCGTCCCTCATCCCCGTGCCTGCCGTGCCGCGCCGCCATGTGTGTGCAGGGTACGAGGTAGCAGCGCGCAAGACGCAGAGCAGTCTGTCGCTGCTCAACTTCGGGCAGAACGCCATCTTCAGCGCTGCGCTCGCCTACACCATGGTCATGTGCGGCCAGGGCATTGCTGCCGGCCACATGACCATCGGCGACCTCGTGAGCCCTTGGGGGGGGATGACCGGGGGGGGGGGGGGATGACCGGGGGGGGGGGATGACCGGGGGGGGGATGACCGGGGGGGAATGATGGGGGGGAATGAGGGGGTGGAGATGCGTGTGGGGGGGTTCAGGGGGATGTGATGGTGGCAGTGAGAGGTGGATTCTGGCCTTCTTGTTTTTGGGGGAAGGGGAGAAAGGGTATGAGTGGGCGGGAAGGATGGGATTTGGAGAAGCAGGGAAATGGGATCTGAGTAATCGTTCCCCCGTCTAATCTGCTTACCATTCCCCAACGTTGCCCCTTTCTCATCTCTCACCCCTTTTCTTCCCCCTCCACACCTCCTTCATCTCTTCCCCCCGTCTAATCCCTTCCCCTCCCTCCTCCCAATCCCTTTCTACAATCCCCCCACCCCCTTCCCTTCCCCCCACTTCCTCCTTATGTCAACCATGGTGCGTGCGTGTGTGTGCATGCGTGCAGGT
The DNA here is from genome assembly GCA_947471745.1 of Closterium sp. Naga37s-1. Taxonomy (NCBI): domain Eukaryota; kingdom Viridiplantae; phylum Streptophyta; class Zygnematophyceae; order Desmidiales; family Closteriaceae; genus Closterium; species Closterium sp. Naga37s-1. The sequence continues at coordinate 497,758 of CANJKZ010000498.1, read as the reverse complement.
GATGGTGAACGGGCTGCTGTTCCAGCTGTCGCTGCCGCTCAACTTCCTGGGCAGTGTGTACCGGGAGACGCGCCAGAGCCTCATAGACATGCAACACATGTTCTCCCTGCTGCAGGTGGGACCCGGGTGGGGGAGAGAGGTGGGGGGGGGACGTGGGGGAACGGGAAGGGGATGGAGGACGTGGGTGCGGAAAGGGGTGGGGGAAGCGATGGGGGGAGGGTTGGGGGAGGGTTGGGGGTTGCTGCCTGCTGGCTGCTGTATGGGGTGCGGTTCGTGCGCGTTGAGCTGAATTGCACGCGGTGAAGGTTTCGTGCAGCCTCTTTTAGGCGGGGCTCTCCGCCCCTTTTATATCCCCTCATATGCGCCCCTCTCCTCTCCTGTCTCTTCCCTCCTCTGTGCTCTCTCCTTTCTCCTTTCCCGTTTCTCCTCTCTCCTCTCCCCTCTCCCCCTCTTCCCTCTCCCCTCTCCCCTCTCCTCTCTCCCCTCTCCCCTCACCCCTCTCCCCTCTCCCCTCTCTCCTCTCCCCCGCCCCACCCGTGCTGCATGCAGCTGAAGCCATCAGTGTCAGACATACCAGATGCGCGCCCTCTGGAGCTCAAGGACAGCAGCATCTCTCTCGAGGGCGTCACCTTTGGGTGGGTTGCCCCGCACCTCTTCCTGTATGTTGGAGCCTTGTGATGTGATGTCGGATGGCATGGCATGGCATGGTGCCAACATGGCCCATGGATTTGACTGGCTGGTGGGGCTGTGAGGGTGGCACGTTGTTGATGCGAGTGGATTGAAGCTCCTGGTGCCGTTAAAATGCTGTTGATCATTCAATATGCTGTGGCACCGCTCCTCATGTGCACACACGCTTGCGCACACGCACACATACATCCACACGAACCTGCACACATGCATGGATGCACACAACTGAACATTTCGTTCATTGATTGATCACCACCCCATGGTACCCATGCACCAGGTACCATGACGAGAAGCCAATACTGAATGGCGTGTCACTGCACGTGCCTGGAGGGAAGAGCCTCGCCATCGTTGGACCCAGTGGCAGTGGTGAGCTCATGCGCCCATGCACCCATGCACCCATGCACACGTGCACACGTGCACACATGCACACGTGCACACATGCACACATGCACACGTGCACCCCTGCACACATGCACACGTGCACACATGCACACGTGCACCCCTGCACACATGCACACATGCACACATGCACACGTGCACACATGCACACATGCACACATGCACCCATGCACACGTGCACACACGCCCACATGCGCGTGTTTACACGGCGTGACAACAATCATGTGCCATAGCATGCGTATTGTACTGCCTTGGTAGCAAGCATGTGCTGTCCGCTACATGTGCTCAAACTGTGCAAGCCTGCATGTATCCACCCCATGTCCCCATGCCTTGCTTCCCCAGGCAAGTCAACGGTGCTGCGACTGCTCTACCGCTTCTTTGATGCCGACTCAGGAAGTGTAAGCAACCGCCGCTCTCTCATCCCACTTCATCCCACCTCATCCCACCTCACCTCACCTCACCCCACCTCACCTCACCCCACAGTCCTCCATGCTTATCTGCCTCCGCCCTCTCCGATCCTGCCCCTCCCAACTCTCCCTTCTGCTGCTTCCTCCGTCTCTACTGCCTCACTCACTCACAACCATCGTCCAATGCTCACTCACCCTCACCATGCATGGTCACCATACTTCCCCCCCTCCCTTCTCTCCCCCCCCCCCCCCCCGGGCCTCTCACTACACACATGGCATCAGATAAAGGTGGATGGGCAGGACATCCGGCAAGCAACCATCGGCAGCCTGCGCAAGTCCATAGGGGTCGTTCCTCAAGACACCGTCAGTGCCCCTCCTACCCACCACCCACCCCCGCATTATTGCACCATCGCCTTCCCCCGTATTCCCGTCCCACTGGGCCTGCCCCATTCTTCCCCATCTCGTCGTTCCCCAACTCTTCCCCCCCCCCCATTTCCCACCTTCGTCTCGCCTTCTTTCTTTCTTCTTTTCCCCTCTCTCTCCCCACTCACTCCTCTCTCCGATCTCTCGTCCCTTCATCGCGCCCGCAGGTGTTGTTCAACGACAGCATCATGTATAACATCCGCTACGGCCGCCCAACTGCCACCGATGAGGAGGTCCGTTCTCACCCACCACCCCTGGGTGTGGGGATGGGTGGAAGAGGGGGGGGAGGAATAGATGGGGGGGAGAGTGCGTGGAGAGGCCTGACATAGAGGGAGAGGAGGGAGATGTTCGTGTGTCCTAGTATCCGTCAAGTGATCGTGCATTTCACGAATCGTTCCTTTTGTTCACATTCCTTTCCCTTGGTTTCACCTTCTGTCCCGTCCCGACCCATCCTGTCCCGTCTCGTCCCGTCCCGTCCCGTCCCATCCTGTCCCCCACCCCCCCTGAGCCACAGGTGTACGAGGCGGCACGGCAGGCGGCCATTCACGAGCAGATCCTGGAGTTCCCCAAGGGCTATGATACCATGGTGGGGGAGCGCGGGCTCAAGGTGCGTGCATGCCCCATGGGGGGCACTCCATGAAGGACACTGTGAGGGGCAGCTTGGCGTGGGTGCTGCTGCTGGGGAGGGGGGGGCCAAGGGGGAGGGGGAGAGGCTGTGGGTCAGGGGCAATGCTGCCGCTCATTTGCCTTGAGTGTGCATCCTTCTTTTCCTCCTGGTCTTTTCTCGATTTTCCCTCTCCCTGCATCCCATTCCGTTCCTCCCCTCCAACCTTCTTTCCCATGCGTGCGTTGCCATCGCCACCCATTGCTCCCTGTCTCTTCCGGCCATCCCTTCCCATTCCTCTCCGTTGCCCGTGTGCTGGCTGTTGCCTCTTGACCAGATAAGTGGAGGGGAGAAGCAGCGAGTGGCACTTGCAAGAACGTTCCTCAAGGGAGCTCCCATCCTGTACGCACCCCAACCAACCCCCGTCGCCCGTCTCTTATCCCCCGTCTCCCATCACCCGTCTCCCTTCTCCCGTCGCCCGTCTCCTATTTCCTGTTCCCATGGAATGTGCTTCTTGTGTTATTTACACATACGGTTTCCTCTGCTACTTAGAATATTGCTACCCTTTGCAAACCGCTGTGTCTGCAGACCCTACCCATGTCCTTTCGCCTCCTACCCTCTATCGTACATTACTCACCATCACCTCTTCGAACATCCCCACCTCTTCAAACTCCCCCTTTTCCCCTTTACTCTTTCCCTCTTCCTTCCCCCCTCTCCCCCCCTCCCACTCTCCCCCTCTTCCCGCCTCCCACCCTCCCTCCCTCCCCCCTCTCCCCCCCACCCAGGCTGTGTGACGAGGCCACGAGTGCGCTGGACAGTGTGACAGAGGGCGCCATTCTCACGGCCCTGCAGAGCCTTGCTCGCAACCGCACCTCCATCTTTGTCGCTCACCGCCTCACCACCGCCATGCAGTGCGATGAGGTGCGGTGCAGTGTGGTTCAGGTGTGATGATGAGGTACACTGGAGGAGCGTGCATTGCGGAGAGGGCCTTGCCATAGGCAGTTGTATCGGTCATATGGTTGGGGATTCGTATTGCGTGTGTTCCGGGTGCGGATGATCCAGGGCAAGGCTGCCTGTGATTTTCTTGTAAACTGTTGTGCTTGGTGATTGTTGCTGTCATGAGGGTCTTCGTTTCTCTCGCCCTCTCTCCCCACTCCCCACCCCACATCCGGTTGACGTCAGATCGTGGTGTTGGACGAGGGGCGCATCATAGAGCGTGGCAACCACGCATCGCTGCTGGCACTCAACGGCACCTACGCGGACATGTGGCGTCAGCAAAACCGCCCGCACGGGGAGGACGCAGGCGAGGGGGAGGAGGGGGGCGAGGGGGAGGGCCGTGGAGCTAGTGCGAGTGAGCAGGGTGGGGATCGGTTGGCAGTGGTGCTGGGAGGGGATGACGATGGGGTGGCGCATGGCAAGGCTGACAAGGCAGGCAACGCCGCTGCTGCTGTGGATGGCAATGGTCGGCCGATAGTGCACGGCGCTGCTGCGAGGGCATCGTAGGGTGCTTCAGAAGGATTGTGCTGGCAGGGCACCGGGAGGGAGTGAGTCGTAGCCAGTTCAGGTGTGTGCTGTACAAGTGGGTAGGTGGGTCTGTACTTGCAGCAGAGCAGTTAGGTGTACTAGCAGCAGCAGGGATGGTTCACGTGGCACCTGGTGCTTGCTTAGGCTTGGGTGCTTCCTTCTCTGCTGGTACATAGCTGCATCTCCTGCCCAGTCTGTTGTTCAGCAAAGCTGATCACCTGGGTGGGCATGCTCTGAGGGCTGACTACCTTCAAAGCAAAGTGATAGTGGTCTGGTGCTGTTGCTGTTAAACGATGAAATAATCACTCACTTCCACAGTGCCACACTCCACGTTCCTTCTCCACAATTTCGTACATTCTTTTAAACAAAAGACCAAGCCAGGACTGATCCCTCTTTTTACATGGCACGAGGTAACAAATCTTACACATGCTTTGTTTTCTTTAAGGCAGTGGAGTGAACATCGCCATCGGTTTGTAATTACGAAGGTACACAGGTAGCAGTTTCCACACCATACCGGTAGTACCCTCTGCACTTGTGCTACTCTTGTTTCCTGGGGATGATGAAGAGAGCTGTGGCCTCGGAGAATATCTCTCCGTCAGGAGCACTGCGCAGCGATCCCTTGACATACACCTGATGAGGAAGGAGCATTGCGGGGAAGGGAGGGGGCGAGGACAGGAGGAAGGGTGAGCAGACCCAGAGAGGAAACAGGGTGGAGGAAAGGGACGGAATGGCACAGTAGCTGGTGGTGTATCTACTGGCCAGTTACCGTAAGACGTGAGGATAAGCGATTGTGCGCGTGTGTGGGGGTGAGGTTACCTTTCGGCCTTCTCTTCTCTCAAGGGAGGCCTGAAGGCACGCCACCATGTCAGCTGGGAGGGGCTGCATGGCGAGTAGGCATTACGAGGGGCACAGCAAGGATTGGGATGGTTGTTATGATGGTTGACTGGGACAGAGAGAGAGGAACAGGAAAGGCCATTCGTGCAAAGCGCTGCTGCTGGAAAAAGCTTACAGATTTTCCGAGAATTATGGTGGGAGTACGTGGTGCTAACGCTACTGACAGTCATGCAGAGAGAGAATGTAGCCCTGGAGGAATCATTCAGGGTTGGCTTGGTATGGCATGGCTGAATGGTAAACGCACGGCTGACATGGAATGGCATGGGGTCATTCACCTTGCGATAGTTGATGTTGATGTTGGCGGTGAACCCAGGGCCCAGGTTCAGTGTGGCTGCACCGTGCAAGTGACAGGGAGAGAACGGGAACGTGAGAATTCAACAAACATGGATGTGGTTACGAACATGAATGCTAACGCAAATGGTGCATACTGGACGAACGCCGCTGCTGCTACATCTCAGTGGCACAATCCCTCTCGCATGTGTCCCGTCTCGTCACCACCACACTCTCACCGAACAAGAGCCCGAATGTTTCATCAAACGCGAAGGCTGTGGCGCCCCCGTGGACTATCTCGGGATGCCCCACCATCAGCCTGGGGGCAGTGGCACGGAATGGAGGCAGGAGAGCAAGGGTTGCGGGTGAGGAGGCAGAACTACAAGTGAGTGGAGCAGCAACATGTGAGGAGAAAAAGAGTGAGCGGACATGGGTGAAACGAGGGGAAGGGGAGGGGGGAAGAGGTATGAACAGGAGTGAATGCGAAAACCGGATATGTGCAGCGGACCTGCAGAAGCTCCAGGCGCTGTAGAGGGCATTTTGAGACGGCATGAGGTAGAAGCGCACCGGCTGCACTGCTTGACTCGCCTCCAATGCCTCGCGCTACCATCACACCACAGCCACAGGCACAATCAACACAGCCAGCACATGCATAATTACTGGCAGCTTCAACATCAGCACCTGTGATGCCACATGTTGCACACCATACCATACCATCCGAGCCGTGTCGCTCAACATCACCGTCACCAAGACATGGGCTTAGGTTGTCCCAGCAACCCAAGCCATCGCACAGCAATCACAAATGCCATCACATGCCACGCGCGGCACGCCCAGAAGGACGCGCGCGCAGATTTATTGTGAGAGTTCCCAAGCCACACAGGCCAAGCATGAACGTCCGCCGTCCGCGCTGCAAACAAGCACATGGGACGGCAATGATGCACAAGGGACACCATGGTCATGCCCCCACCATAGTGATGTGCGTCCACTTCCACGCCTCTCCGAAGTCCGTCCGCTCGCACAGCCACTGCTTCACGTCCCGCGTGAATTCCACGCCTTCTCGCCGCCTCACCTCCGCTTCCCACCGCTCCTCGCCGTCTGCGCCAAGTGAAGGAATCAAGGAGAGCATACGATAGCGAGTGAGCAAATTGGCCAGAATGGTGGTGTCTGGCTGGTCTGATAGAGTTTCGGTAGCACTCGTCAGAACTGGCTAAGTCAAAAGAAGCGTGCAGTTCAACATCACTAGGCGCCGCCGGGAGAAGACGAGAGAGAGGGGAATACGGTAAGCTGGGTAAGATTCGGCCGCTCCAGGAGCAATAGCGTGGGATAAGGCGACATCTACAGGTCGTAGCTGGCACCTGAGAGCCGCTCGCTGCTCCACGCCTTGGCGAAGCTATGCGTGCCTTCTCGAGGAGCCATTGCCACGTGGCGGGCTTCGCCTTCCGCCATCGTCGCAACGGGGCCCTGTCGCTCGTAATAGTCGCCTGACACCTCCGCCATCTAGCTGGTACGCCGCCTCGCGGGATTAGTAAACCACCTGTCGCTGACCAAACTTCGCTGCTCGAAGCTCTACCGCAGACTGCGTTGAAAAATCGGACGGCGAGGGTTCAATTACTTGTGAGTCTGGCGAAAGTACTAAGAGCAACAATTTAGAGCAGAAATCAATGGCTTGAGCGAATGAGACAGGTCAATGAGCTTGGCTGCCTTATGCAGCACCACAATGAGCCTTGCTGGTGGTGACGTAAGAATGGTGGGAGGGAGTTGTTGAGAAATGAAGGGACAACCAGCTTTCTCTTTCCTAGATGTGAATGCCTACCAGCCACAAACACGTACGAGCGCTGCAACGCGATGCGAGATGCGAGGCAGTGCGTGCGCATCGCTTGCGCGAAAATTTCCACAGATGGTAACAGCTGCCTCCCGTCCTGTTATTGGATGACGGGTCCTTAACATGAAGTTTCGCATATTCTCGCCGAAGCTTCGTAGGAGTTGGTGCTGCTGACGACAGCCACGCCAGAAGTGTCATTCATGACAGGTGGATGGGATTCACCCTGCGTCGATCGCACGCGTTTTTGCCATGAAATTCTGTGACGCTTTCTGCCAACCACAGTGAAGCATATGACGTGTGTGGTGCACCAGTTGCGGTCAGCGTGCGCCACCAAACCGTCCACGCGTCGTGTAAGCGCGTTTGAGAAAGGCGGGAACACTACATACAAAAACTCATTGACATACGGCAATTTAAATGACAGAACACTATGAGGGCTTGAACACGGTATGCCACATGCTGCAATGGGGTACACTGGGGATGGCAAAGATAGCCATCCATAAATCTAGAACACTACCTATCTGATTGAAACATATCAGGCACCACTTACTGTGCTGGTCTCAGGCATTACATCTCAAAGCCCGGCTCTTTCGCTAATATGCTTAGCACCAGACATGCAATTACCCTACTTTTCTTATGAAATGTCTCCACCGGGTGCTGCTCGTGGCTCTAATGGCTGACAACGGACTGAGGTTGTCGACACATGCAGCCAGGATAGGGATTGGCAAAGAAGTAATCCTCCAGCTTGGGGTTATCCCCCACCCTCCTTGCTCTAGGCATCCCCAATCGATATGGCCCGTGCGCTTTGCGGATAGCCTTTTTTGTCTCATTCCATGTGGCATTCCCTGATTGATAGGCATCCAGAGCATGGATAATTGAACGCCTGCATGTGATGATGAATGTAGATACAACCACATGACATGGATGGAGAAGCATGAGTCACCATGGCCTGGTCGACCTTGCAGGAGAAACAAGAAAGCGACACCACACCCACAACTGTTGAATGGGTCAAAAGTTCCACAACTCACTTATCAGGGTCGATGGTAGGCGCATGCGCATGAAACCGCCGGTGCCCCTGCACCATTCTGGCCATGTTGCCATCATACGTGAACACAAACGCATCGCTCTGTACCGAGACCTCGTGGTCCACAGCTGCCAGGCGGTTCTGGAAGGGCAACAGTGAGGCGAGCTGCGATGGCGGCAGGATGGTGGAGTGGGTGAAGGTGTTGGGGAAGATGGCCTCCAGATCCTGGGGGCAGCCGGAGCATACATGTCAGGGGGAGGATAGCAGGGACAAGAAGAATGAATGTGAATAACTGCATGAGCGTGCTGGACTTGGGAGAAGGGTCAGTGGGAGGCGGTGAACAGGAAAGCACATGAGCTCCAATCTACCGGAGAAACGACATGCAAGGTGAGAAGAGGGAGGGAGAAGGGCTTCTCACCTGCAGGCCCTTGGAGCCGTAGATGGGCCCAGCGGCCACGTACAGCACCGTGTCATTGCCAAACCCCAGCGCCCTCAGCATGAGCGCTGTCTCGCGTGGTGTGAGCGGGCACAGCCCGTCACGGCGCCTGGTGTCCCCGTTGATGTCCTTCTCCTTCCACCGCGCCACCGCCATGCGCATGGCCCTCAGCTCCTCGCTCTCCTGCGAGCTCAACCCGTGCTCACACCCCGTGAACGCCAACATGTCCTTCTCGTACCTGGTCACGAGGAGAGGAGGGAGAAGATGGAAGGTAGGGGTTTGAGGAGAGAAGTATGGGAGGGTTGATGCACCTAGACACTGCACACGCATGGAAACCAGAATGATGCAGTGCATGCGCCACGTGATGCCTGGATTGCACACAATACACCGCATGCATCACCCATCGAGGGCCACAGCGCTGTCCCCACCTCAAGTGCAGTGCAATGAAGCGCGGGCCTCGCTCCCTGAGCCGCCGCACCACCTCCCTGGCCGCAGCCTGTATGGGCTCCGTGTGGGCCAGTGCCTGCTGGTTGGCACGGCACCGCAGGCGCTGCAGCGACGCTGGCAGGCGGTTGTTGGCGAGGCGTGAATCAGAGAGAGGGAAGGAGAGCACCTGGTGCTTCTTCAGCAGCGGCAGCAGCTGATCCTTGTAGTAGGACGCCTGGGGGGTGCGCAGCACACAGAAGCATGCAGAGGAGGTGGTGGAGGAAAGAGGTGGAAGGGGGAGGGGTGGGTTAGGGGGACAGGAGGCTGTCTGTAAGTGCTGCTGGTGCGGAAGTCATGGAGAGGTTAGCTGAGTGCAGGGTGGGAGAGAACGATGAGAGAGTGTGGCAGGCATGAAGAGGTAGATATGGCATGGTTTGGTGCGGTGAACTCACGTTAGACCAGGATATGGGTTGAATCTCTGGCGCCTGCACGGACTGCAGGTGGACAGGCAGCGACCGCACAATGCGGATATCAGGCTGCAGCACCTTAATGAACTGCTCTATATCGAAGATGTCCGAAAACTCGCTGGATGGTGTGGGGTAGAGGGAGTGGGGCATGAGGACAGAGTTGTTGGTATTTCGCAGATAACTTGGGCCGATCAGAAAAGAGGTGTTTGCCCAGTCTGGGTCATGTGCAGGCGAAAGGAATGGTATGGGACATGGTCATAGGGCATGGGACATGGCCATAGGGCATGGGCCAAAGGCATGGGGCACGAGGCATGGCAGGGCGCACCTGGGGTCGGCCCAGAAGGAGGAGTGGTCGAGGCGAGGCAGCAGCAGCGTGGCATTCATGAGGCGAGCCACGGCCACCATGTCGCAGATCTGCAGGAGCATGCATGATGAGGGGACGGGAGAAGAGACGAGACGAGGAGAGAGGAGGAACGAGATACGAGAGGTGCATGGGAGCAGTGGAGGAGAGGGGTTAGAGGAAGGGGAGGGACAGGTGGGTTCAAACACGCATGGCTCACGCGGGTGGTACTAGCTAGATGACTCGGAATGTGATGGAAACGAGGAGTGCACACAAGAAAAACCCGCACATGAGAGGTTCCACGAGGACAAGGGAAGCAACAAGATGTCGCACGCTTAGAACAGGACAGGGCACAAGTCTACGATGGCGTGTTGTGCGCGTGCGGTGCGCGGGTGAGAAGAAACAGGGCGCGGCTTACCGCTGCGCGCATCTGGTTGAGTCCGCCGTTGGCCGTTACGACCAGGTAGCCGTTGGTGCGCAACGCCGGGACTGCCACACAAGGAAACGGGGCGAGGAAAACGAGATGAAGGGGTGTTCGGGAACGATAGGAACGGAAGCACGGTTCGGTGAGCTCAGTACCTTCCAGCCATGCCACCAGCAACCCCGCACTCGCTCCTTGCCTCACTGTATCTCTCCCTCTCTCGCGCACTCCTCTCTCGCTCGCAGAGTTGCAAGCGTGCGCGCGACGCTACCTTTATGCGTCTTAGACCGCTCTATGCACTGCTTCAGCTGCGCCGGCTGTGCCGCCATGCCCGCGCTCCCGCGCACCGTCTCCATCCACTGCCACCCCGTATCGCTGCGCCCCGCGCGCACCACCGCGTCGTCGCTGCCCGATTCCTCCGCCGCGTCTCCCCTCGCCAGCACCACCACAGCCGCCACAACCGCCGTTGCGGCACCCTGCGCTACACCTCCCCCCTCACCTCCTGGGGCCCCTTGCAACTCCCCTCCTCCTCCTCCTTCCCCTCCTCTCTCTCCTCCTGATGCGCCTACTCCCTTATCCTCCCATTCAGCTTTGCTGTCATGTGCCTCCTCCGCTCGCCCCACCGCTTCGGCCTGCCCTGCCGTCCCGGGCTCCACTATTTCGGGGTCACCCGATACAGTCACAAGTACGTTGTTCTCCTTGATACTAGGGAGCACAGCGAGGGCCGTCACAGCGCCCGTTGCAGAGTCAGTCCCAGGGTGTGTCGCAAGAGTCGCGGTCGTTGCAGAGAGGCGGGGGGAGGAATGAAGGAAGCGGATGGATCCGAGCGTGAAGGGGCGCTGTTGCCACTGCTCCTGCAACGCCCCTGTCGTCGTCGTGGTCGTGGTCGTGACATTTAATAGCACGCTGCACAGCAGCAGTGCCACCACTCCCACCAGAAAGCTCCTCCTAATGCTCCTCCTCACCACGCTAGCTGCCAGCGCCATCGCCTTCCCCGCACCTCCCGCTTTCAGCGCCCCCGCAACCACCTCCACGTCACTGAGTGATACGTTCTCGCCCACGTATCCACTCGCTGCCGACGCCACCACCCACCGCGCCACCGCCAACAAAGCGGAGCCACCCCGCGCCCCTTTCCCCGCGTGATGTCGCTTCTCCCGCCACGACTTCAGGGGGGAACACGGCGCGGATGCGGGGCCCGGGGCGGTGAAAGCGGGGGATCGGGAGCGTGCGGTAAGGGCAGAGGAGTGCGCGCATCCCAAGGGAGCGGGGGAGTAGGGGGGCGCGTGATTAAAGCAGCTCGAAGCTCCGGTTTGGTTGCACGCGGTTGTCGCAGACGGAGGCCATGACGTCGCACAAGAGGGCAGAGGGGAAGGGAGAGGCGCGTCGGGTCGTTGCGATGCGAGAGTGAAGGGGGTTGCTGGTAGGTCGGAGTGATGGGTGGAATCGTGATGACGGGACTGGACTGGGGAATCGAGCGCCGAGAAGTCGTTCGCAGACGCGTTTGGTGTGATGCATGGTGACGACGTCGGCGATGCATGCGGCGACGATTGCGACGACGCGTGCGACGAAGATTGCGAAGCGTTAGGTGAGAGCGATTGGGAGGAGGGGATGTAAAGGAGCGGCGAGTCGAGCGAACACGTGGATCCCATCGCCGGCTCCATCGATGATTTCGCAGGCGCCAGATGTGAAATTCCATAGATCGACCTCATCTCTTTCTGCTGCGACGAACAAGGCTCGTTATAGACATTAACAGGCTCGCCAGCGGGCTGCTGGCGAACCATGTCCGGGAGAAGCTTGGCGGTCCGCGCAATATCTTCAACAAGCGGGCGGGAGAAAGTCCAGCGGTGAGACGCGCCGTCAGCGGCGGAGCTTGACGCGCTGTGAGTGGGATCACGTGGGGGCGTAGCCATGGCTGCAGTTGCAGCTACTGCGAAGGACCGCCAGGTCGAGTAATGCCCCGAATTTGTGTCGCCTTGGATCCTCCTTTCGCCGTAGACAGGATGGCCATGGTCGATGAGAGGCTCATTGGCGCTGCCACGGTGTTTCTGCACACATGGCGTTACGCGTGGGAGCCGTTCAGATCAAGGACTCCCCCTGTTTCCCCCGATTCTGCCCCCTCCTACGCTTGCCCCTCTTGCCACTGCTCCTGCCCCCCCTGCTCTAGCTTTAACGGCAATGGATTGCGATGCTATTGCTTGAAGACAGTGACGTGCCACGTTATGTTATCTGGTCTACTGATGACCAGCCACTGTCGAGCTACTATGTGATTAGAAGCTCCTGTTCAAGGGCTGGGGTGAGGTCCGTGGTAGAGAAGCTGGGTGAGTAAGCCCTGCCTAATAACGGCAGCCAAACTCGAGGAAAGAAAATGCGATGGCAGATTTCCGGACGTGACAGCCAATGAATGAGACGAACACGAGAGGCAGCGACAGGGCGAACCCGCGACGGGATTGCGATTGTGCGGAAGGTGTTGGCATAGACGTTCCTTGGAAATGCCAGGTTTGGACAACGAGTAGCATATGCTCCAGTTGACTGAAGGGTTTGAAATTTGAGTCTAGGAATTGGGTTGGGATCGAGGTGATGATGAGCAGGTCCAAATCGCGCCTGGCTTGTGTTGGTCCTGGTCTTGTTGCGCGTGCCGGAATGCGGGTGTTGGCCGACTCGGCCACGCGTTGACACTTGTCCTAATGACATCAACCCAGTCGAGCCGGGTACTCCAGTCACCCATCCATCAGCAACTGCGAACTGAAACGTACGTACTGCACCATCGGGAGCCACCACGCCAATGACCTTTGACGTACGGCGCTCTATCAAATGTCATGTGTTCAACAAAGCCACGTGGATTTTTCACTGGGTGGAACAGTTCGAGCTAGTAAACCGACTCGACTCGGCTGTGTCAACTGTGCAAATCAGTCATTTTGGTGAACATTCCAGGTGCACCCGAAATGGGTCACTCACTAGCAACAGTAGCTTTGTTTGTAGGTGTATTCAGGTCCCTGGTGAAAATACCTGGGTTCAACATGCGCTACTTAGGTTGGGGAAAAGGGGAGGAGAAGGGGGGGGGGGGGGGGGTGGTGGTGTTAATGCCGCAATACAGTTATACGACGGTTGGTTGCGCTCGCATCACATCGGTCACATCCATCTTTACTTTACCCTCCATATCTGAGGGCGACACCAATGTGCGGAGGAACTGGTCTTCGAGGCTAGTGCAAGCACACTCGGGCCGAAGTCGAACCATAGGGGGAGGTGAGGTGAGATGGGTGAGTGGTTGGGTTTGACGTGACCTGAACAAGATTTTGGGCAGAGCGGACAACCGGCCAATGAGGCTCGGAATTCTTCACATCAGTCGGGCCGCTATGTTGACTGGCCCTGATTTCTGTGACCGTGAAATGGCATCGCGCGGATGAAGCGCCGCGCACCTCGCGAATCGTGAGATCGTGAAGCTTTACACCGTCGAGGATTTGCTGCGTGTGTTCACAATACGAAACGCAGCGCATTATCCGCTGGAAACAAGCAGCTGATTCACCATGGTACGCCTCGATTACGGGAGTTCCCTCATTGCGATACACTTCAACCAGTATATCCTAGAATATTATTCGCTTTTAGCAGCTTCACTGTGCTCCCACACTTCCTGGTCAGAACATCGGGTGTACACAAGATGCTGTACACTACTGTCGCTCGGCACAGCTGGCAGTGAGCCCTGATCTCTTGGGATTCTTGCTCGCTCGACCACTCTTATGACGCCAGGTGCACTTGGAAGATGCAGCTCTCGCACTTCTTGTGTGAACCGACATCACAACACCTGCGACGCGGTCGTAAACATGACACCCCCAAAGCCAACTGGAAAACAAAATAAAAATTGTGTAGAGCGCCAAAAACATTAGGAATGAAGAACAGAGAGGTGTGAATAGAATGTACAGCGTGGTGTTGGCCCGGGATCTCCCTCCCTTCTCCCGTCTCCAACTCAGCAGAAATTGGCGGTTGTGGGATTCTTGCACAAGCTTTCCCAGCTTTCCTGCCAGCACTACCCAGAACAAATCCCCATGTCCGCCAACGCCAACTAATCCCCATCCGCCCAGGTCTTCCCCTCCAACCGTACATTCACTCGTTCTTACCAATAACACCGCCCCATACCCAAGTACTTAGTCACTTCGATGGGCCAACAACCTTCTCGCCCTTTACTTCAGGTAGAGCCCTAAGGGATCTTGTCTGCGCAATGGCCCCTGTGCCACGTGGCAGACGTTGCCACGTGGATGGCTGCTACTCACCAGCTTGTCTTGTGAAGTTCGCGCTGGCAAGCGTACTCTTGCTGTCTTCGCCGTCCCTACTACTCGTGGTCTTCGCTCAAACCCCCGCTTATTCGACTCTCGGGATTCCCGTTGGTCTAGTTGCAGGAGGCGCGTACGAGCCTGTTTCGGGCGCAACGACCAACCAGGTCTGGCAGCTGAACCTCCTAACGCATCGCGAGGTAGGAGCGTCGTCAAACCCGGATAACAACACCGCGGCGCTACTGGACAGCTGCGCTGTCGGCAGAAACGGATTCGCGTACACGTCGTCCGCCGATAGCTACATCAACGTGGTCCGCTACGCCACTGCCGGCCCGGTCCCTCTGCCGGCCATCGACGTTTCGCTTCCCGCCATCACCCGAGTCGCTCTTGGAGGCGCCGCGGACAACCTGCTTATCGCCGCAGATGGCTCTGCAACCGCAAGCGGCGCCGTGGGGCTCGACGTATCGGAACTGGAGGCCGCCATCACCGCCGCATCCGGCGGTGCTGCTGGGAACGCGAACCGAGTCACTGTTCCCGAGACGGTTCTAGTAGGAAACGGTCACCAGTGCCTGTCCGTCTCGTTTTGCCGGAAGCCGCTCGGCTCGCCGGAGGACTTTGCCGTGCTGACGTGTCACAGGACGGCCGACGATGCGGACTTCATTGTTGTGGTTCCGATCGATCCCGCCACGGGGGCCTTCCAGACGGCGGCGATTAAATACTTCAGCGTTCCGTTTGCCGCCAAGCAAGCGGTTTGCTCGCCTCAGGGTACGTTCATCGCCGTGTTGCGCTTCGACGTCAACGCGGTTTACACGTACGCCCTGCCACTCGCCGGATCGCTCACGCCGCTCACCATCACGTCTTTAACTACCGGCACTCCTGGATCGCTCGTCGTTAACCCTGCGCATAAAAATATTCTAGTTAGCAGCTCCGCTAGCTACGCTGGCGGCGGATTCGCAGCCAATCAGGTGCGCCTAGGGACCGTGGATTCCGTGCCGTTCGCAGAAACTACGGGCTGCGCGTCGGCCGGCGCAGATCTGGGGCCGTTTCAGTTTCTGACGTCAGGAACGGACGGGGGTGAGCTGGCGTTCTACCCCAGCAATCCGCCCGTGGCGTTCCTCGCGCTGCCGGAAGGGCTGACGGTGATGCGGCTGAGTCCTGACGGATCCACGGAAGCCGACACGGCCATGACGCTCAACCTTGGCGGGGCTGCGGCGGAAGCCGCTGGATGGAGTTATTTCGCCTCGGCCGTTTGCGCGCAGAAGTATGTGCCGCCTCCCTCGCCGCCCTCTCCTCCTCCGCCTTCGCCGCCTTCTCCGCCGCCGTCCCCGCCTTCCCCGCCTAAGCCCCCCTCTCCTCCCAAGCCTCCTTCACCCCCCAGGCCTCCATCTCCTCCGCCTAAGCCTCCTTCCCCTCCTCCTCCGAAACCCCCCTCTCCTCCTCCGCAACCCCCTTCCCCGCCCCCTCCTTCTCCTCCTCCATCTCCGCCCTCTCCCCCATCCCCTCCCTCGCCTTCTCCTCCCCCTTCCCCTCCCCCTTCCCCTCCCCCTTCTCCGCCCCCCTCTCCACCGCCCCCCCCACGTCCCGTCTCAGAGGAGACGGGGACCACGCAGGGCAAGGGCGATCCAAACCGCGTGCCCAAGCCTTCTCCTAAGCCGGCCCCAGTGCCCAAGCCCAAGCAGGGAGGTGGAGGAGTGTTTGGGATGTTCAAGTCGTGGTTCGGAGGGAAGAAGTAATGGTTTAGGGCGGCGTGGGCCCTCTGCTGCACAGCAGAATAGGAGGTGCTGCTGCTGCTGCTGCTGCTGGTGCTGGTGCTAGCACTGCTCGAGTAATTGCTGTGAGCGAGTACTGCGCTTCAGCTGGAAGCAATCTGACCGTTTGCTGTGCAGAGGGATACCAAGTGTTGGTACCTTGTGTTATGGTGTGCTGGCTTGAGGGCAGTTGTGTCAGCTTGTGATTGCTTTTGAAGGACTCAAATACGTTCTGCTGTTCACACTGTTATGCTGTTATCAGGCTGTGCCTCCGGCCAGTGACGTCTTGAGCTTCAAATCCAGTCCATGGATGGGAGACTTGCTGTGTGACGTGTCAGGTATACCGTAATCACCCGGATATAACACCCTAGGGTCTTACTTTAAATACAGAGAAAAAATGGGGGGGGTCTTCTCAATGGCAAAAGCTACATAACACCCGGGTTCATATATATAGCACATGTTTTTTTAAGCAGAATTGATTGGAAAGAAAAACAGGGTTCTTACTTGACTGGGAAAATGGTGTTCGCGCGCGCGAAATCGAGTATGCGACGATAATGCAACCCCCCACTATAACCTGCCACATGGCAAGTCCCAATGGGCCACCTCTGGCCCTGATTGGGTGAAAATAGTGCCAGCATCGCGCGGCGAGGTTGCATGGGCCCTCCGAGGCTGGAATTCTTCACTGTGCTGCGTTGTCATTGTTTCGGTCACGTCGTGCCCGTTTTGGTCACGTCCCTCTCCCTCAAACGACTCTCATCTTTCGTTTATGCAGCGGCTCCATTGCACGAATCTGTGTTGTGCTCGGCAGGCTGTAAGTGCACTTCTTTCCCTGTCGCTACTTCGTTAGTTTAAACGCGGTTTAGCTATGGCCAGTGACACCAACCTGCAGTAGGTTTAGATGGCAACCTCTCCAGATTCCAGCAGTACGGTAGTTAGACGGCACCGGCCTGTTAACACTCCGTCTCCCGCTGGTGCACGCGCACGCCCGACTCCTCGCCCCGACATGCCTCAGTCGTCTCCTGCAGCCAGTGGCTCTACCGAGGATGAACCGAGCGGTAACGCAGACCGTCCTCGGCCTCCTCTTCCCCGAGTGGCTGTCCCCACTTTTCCGCAACGTAATCGCCCGCAGGGACAAGTGAAGCGCAACGCGGATGCAGAGCCTCCTTCCCCGCGGCATCGTATGACGAAACGCGTTCGTCACTCGTACACCGCGAAAGAGAAGCTTCACTGGCTGAAGATGCAAGAATTTCAGCCGGACCTGTCGAATCGAGCTCTTGCCAAGCTCGCAAAGGTGCAACCCTGCCAGATTCGTGACTGGAAAAAGATGAGGGAACGACTGGAGGTCGCTTCCGGATGCCGCCGTCGCCTCATGGGGGCAGGACGCAAGGCGAAGTACCCGTTTATGGAACGGGCGGTCTACCGCCAGTTCCTGAGCCACCGGGCAAAGGGGCTCTCCGTTTCTGTCAACATGCTCCAGAAGTGGAGTGCGAAGTATATGAAGCATCGGATGCCTGGGGTCAATTGGCGCGCGTCGTTCCGCTGGTCGGCTCGTTTCCGCGCGCGGTGGCACTTGGCAAGGAGGGTGAAGACTAAGATGGGGCAGAAGTTGGCAGCGGGTAAGTCTTCGCGTTGGAAGTGCGGTCATGGTTCGTCTTCGAACATGTTCTAATGTGCAGATTGCAAGGAGAAAGTCGAGTCGTTTTGGGAGTTTGTGCGCCAGATGCGCACTCTGCATGACTACCCACTCGATCTGATCGCGAACGCCGATCAGACTCCGCTTTTCCTAGAGATGCCGGCGGAACGTACAACCGAAATGAAGGGAGCGCGGACGGTACACGTGCGGTCTGCGGGCTACCAGAAGGAACGCGTTACTGTTATGCTGGCAGTAACGGCGGGAGGGCTGAAGCTTCCCCCCTACGTTGTGTTCAAGCGGAAGACCGTCCCGAAAGTGGCCATTCCTGCCGGTAAGTGAACCAAACCACGCCTCAACCCGTGCTATTGCCTGCTTCTCTATCAAACCCGGGACTCTGACGCTCGCGTTGTTTTCGACAGGTGTGGTGGTCCGTGCACAAGAGAAGGGATGGATGGATGAGTCTCTTGTGCAGGACTGGATCATGCGGGTGCTGGTGCCGTTTATGAAGCCTCTGCGAGAGACTACCGGACGCCGAAGGGAGGCCTTGGTGGTGCTGGACTCATACCGCGGCCACTTGACCGAAGCTGTTGGTCAGACGATGCGCATGTTCAGGCTGTCGAGGGCGGTCATCCCAGGGGGGTGCACATCGCTTGTGCAGCCGTTGGATGTATCGATCAACCGCGCGTTTAAATGCGGTGTGCGTCACCGTTACAGCACGTGGTTCGAAGAAGACGGCATCAACCTGACAACGCGTGCAGGTGAGTTGATGCCTCAACTTGCATTTCCGCGAGGCTGGCTATTGTGCATGCATATGTCCCAACTATGGCTCGGTTTGCAAGTCCTCAATCGTGAATGTAAACTTCTTCCCTTACTACAGGCAATCTGCAAAAGCCGCCTGCGGAGACGGTTCTCCGCTGGATCGACGAATCCTGGGAAGCTGTTCCAGAAGAGCTCGTGAAAAAGGCGATCGTCACATGCGGGATCTCCACCAGCATCAACGGCACCGAAGACCACCTCATCCTTGCCCACATGCGGGACAAGGGTGAGGTGGAGGTGCTGGACGACGTCAACGAGATGGTTGACGACGAGACTGTCGTCAACCCCTTCTACGCTGAAGTCCCCATGCCGGCCGAGGAGCTACAAGTGGAAGAGGAGGATGACGCGGCAGAGGCGGAGGCGGAGGCGGAAGACGAGGAGGGGGTTGGGCCTGCAGACGGCGAGGAGGCGGGGGAGTGCAGCGATGATGATGACTGGTGGCGTCAAGGCCGCTTTGACGGAGAAGAGGTTGAAGAATGGCATGCAGGGGACGATGATGAGTAGATAGCACCGTATTGCAATTCATGATCTCTGGGCAGTAGATGATCTTGATGTTTATGTGAAACTCTTGGTTCTTGATGGCGGTAATCTTAGTAGGTAGTAGACTGCACCCCTAGATCTATGAAATCTACCTCTAATGAGAACTTTTGCCTGACATAACACCCTCCCCCCGGGTCTTATAAAGAATCACCCCAAAAGGGGGGGTATAATTCAAACGGGGTCAACTATAACACCCACCCCGCACAAGCCACCCGGAGGGTCCACAATTTCGGCGGGTGGTATGTCCGGGTGATTACGGTGTCAGAATATGTTGTATTTGTCTAGCCTGCAGTGGGGTACTCAATAGTGAGTACAGCCCAATCTAGGGTTTCCTATATGTACTCAACTGCTTGCTAGTAAAACCCCTCTTTCTCATTTCTAACTTGCAACTGTTTTCCAACATGGAATCAGAGCAGGTCGACCCTCTGAGAAGATTTGAACAAGAATGAATGAACTATGAATAAAGTGAGTACATATAGGAAACCCTAATTGGGTTGTACCCCCTATGGGATACCCCACTATAGCCTACACAACAGCATAAGCTATATATATGTTCTGACACACCCCCATAGGCAAAGTGGGGGAGAACAAGGGGTCACAAGACCAGTCACGCAAAGCACAGCAAGCTCAGGGTGGATCACAAAGTCACCACACAGTCCGAGCACAACGACAAGGCCACAAGGCCAGTTCACATGCAGGAGTGCACATATATATATAGAGCTAGACAAGCAAGAGCAGGTATATATATGTGACAGTACAAGCAAGGTCAAGAGGAGAGCAAGTGAGGCAAGACAGGTACAAGACCCAGCTGAGTGCAGAAGCGCTGATGATCACAAGGCGCAAGTGCCTTGGTGAACACATCAGCAGTGTTGGCCTCAGAGGCCACGTACGCAAGTCGCAACTGACCACGCTGCTGCAGCTCACGAGCAAGAAAGTAACGGAGAGCAATGTGCTTCGTTCTGTGCTCCAAGCGCTGCTCTCGACACAAGGCCAGCATGGCCTTGTTATCTACGTACAGCACTGGAGGAGAACGAGGCGGCTCTCCAAGGTCAGTCAGCAGGTAGGTGAGCCAGCGAAGCTCCTGTGCAGCCATGGCCCCGGCGTAGATCTCAGCCTCACAACTGGAGCCGAGAACAGAGGACGAGCGAGTAGCCCGCCACGAGACAGAGCCGGAACCAAGACTGAAGGTGTAACCCTGCGACGACCGCTGCGTAGCCTGGTCGTCAGCCCAAGAAGCGTCCGCGTGCCCAGTGAGGACCACTGGACTCCGCCCTCCAAGCACTAGCCCCATGCCCGACGTACTGCACAAGTAGCGCAACACCCTCTTCGCTGCAGCCATGTGCTCTGGTCGGTGTCTCCCAGGAGCAACATAGCGTGCAAGAATGCTAAGAGGGTATGCAAGGTCAGGTCGTGTGCAGGTCATCAGGTACATGAGGCAGCCAACAAGCTCTGGGTACGGGCCACTCGACTCTACGGACTCATCCGAAGGCAGAGCTGAGAGCGAGTGGCGAGTAGACAGAGGAGTGGCCTGAGGCGAGGAGTACGTGAAGCCGAAGCGCTGAAGGACCTGCTGCACCATGTGTGACTGAGTCAAGGTAATGGTGCGGCGTGCTCTGTCCCGAGTGATCTGCAAGCCAAGGTAGCTGCGCAGTTCACCCAGGTCTGTGCACGTGTGTCTCTTCTGCAGCTCGAACTTCACGTGGGCGAGTCCAGCAGTGTCAGCTGTGGCAAAGACCAAGTCGTCGACGTACACGAGGATGTAGAACGGCGGCAAAGAAGTGTCGGTGCGCAGAAACAACGACGGGTCAGCCGTAGAGGGAGCAAACCCAAGAGCCGCAAGCGTAGTCCTCAGTGTGTCGTGCCACTCACGCGGTGCCTGGCGGAGACCGTAGACTGGCCGTCGGAGGCTCCACTGGGTGCCAGTAGGGAAAGTCCCAGTGAAGCCAGGTGGACGGCGCAGCCAGATCTCCTCGTGCAGGCTACCTTGCAAGAAAGCAGTGCTGAAGTCAAGAGAGTGGAGCTCGTAGTCGCGCTGAGCGGCTATGTGCAGCAGCACCCGAAGAGTGGTCATCTTCGGGGTGGGAGAGAAGGTCTGAAAGTAGTCAACTCCCTGCCGCTGACTGAAGCCACGAGCGACGTACCGCGCCTTGAAGACAGGTGGAGAGCCCGGCGGCCGCTTCACCCTGAAGATCCACATGCCACTGACGATGTTCGCCCCAGGAGGGGGAACCGCGTCAACGTAGGTGCCTGTGGACTTCCAGGACGCCATCTCTGCATCCATAGCTGCCTGCCACTGAGAGGAGTAGGGACCCTCTACGGCCTCCGCGTAAGAGCGCGGAGTCGGGATGTCTAGTGCATCCGGGTCTCCCTCAGGGGCAAGTAGTACGGACGCGAGATGAGGTGAAGCAGCAGCCAGACACTGGAACTCCTCCTGCCTGTCCTCAAGGACGTCCGTGCCAAGAGCACACTCACCCCCGACGGACGGAGGACAGACAGACGCAGACTCAGCAACAAGACCGGCAGCGTAGTCTAGACGACAGCTAGCAGCAAAGTCGACGAGCTCAGCAACAAGAGCAGACGCAGCAGTGGACTCAAAAGAGGGGTCAGTGACGACAGTAGCAAGGAGACGTGTGACAGTAGGACTAGCAGCACGAAGAGAGTCGGACTCTGGGTCGGTAAGTGCAGGAAGGGAGGACTCAGGAGGAGAAGGCAAAGGGGCACGCAGAGGAGCAGTGGACGGACGCAAAGACATCCGGTGCGTGCCAGGGACAGGAGGAGGACGCTGACGCGAACCGCGACCACTAGCGCGAGCAGCACGAACAGGCGACGCAGGACGAGACGCAGGCTCACGACGCTCAGCAAGACCTCCAGTGGGACCAGTGTAAGGAGAGGGAGCAGGAAGTGGGGAGGCGGGCTCTAACTGGGACTGTGACTGAACAGGCTGTGGACACGCTGCAGGAGGAGAAAGACCAAGAACCTGCTGTAGGAGTGGAACGAAGTACGGCCGAGGCCGCGCGGCGACTCCAGACACAGCAGGGACAGCACCCTCAGCAGCAGCACCAGCGCCAACAGCACCTCCAGCTCCAGTACCTCCAGCAGCACCAGCAGTACCCGCAGCAGGACCACCGCCAGGAAGGACAGCAGCAGTCTCAGCACCAACACCCGCAGCAGCTCCAGCTCCAGGCGGACCCGAGGGCCCAGCAGCTCCGGACGCAGCACCCCCTGGCTCAGCACCCCCAGTCACAGCACCCCCAGGCTCAGCACCCCCAGACTCCGCACCCCCAGGCTCAGCACCCCCAGTCGCAGTACCCCCAGGCTCAGCACCCCCAGACTCAGCACCCCCAGGCTCAGCACCCCCTGGCTCAGCACCCACGCGCGTAGCACCCCCAGAGTCAGCACCCCCAGGCTCAGCACCCGCAGCAGGACCAGAGTCACCAGCAACCTCGACCGGCTCGACTGCGTCTACCTGGGACACACCTGAAGGGGCAGGACCCTGAGGGGGAAGGGGGTCTACCGGGGGGGGACCTGGTACAAGGAAGTGCGGTGGCGGGGGGAGGGAAGGAGTGCGGTAGGGGAAGAGGCGGTAGAAGGGGACTGACTCGTCGAACGTGACGTCCTGGGAGGACAGAACACGACGAGAGGAGGGGTGGTAGAACTGCCACCCTGGGGCGTCAGGGGGGAAGCCGAGGAAGACACAGGGAGCAGCACGAGGGGACAGCTTGTCCGCAGACAAGTCGCGGACAAACGCCCGAGATCCCCTGACACGGAACGCAGACGCATCGCCGACCTTCCCCGTCCACAGCAGAGCTGGGGAGGTCTCCGGCCGGGAGACCCTGGGGTGAAGGTTGATCTGATGCGCCGCGTACCGAACCGCAAACGGC
Organism: Closterium sp. Naga37s-1; assembly: GCA_947471745.1. NCBI lineage: Eukaryota > Viridiplantae > Streptophyta > Zygnematophyceae > Desmidiales > Closteriaceae > Closterium > Closterium sp. Naga37s-1. The sequence continues at coordinate 474,734 of CANJKZ010000498.1, read as the reverse complement.
CACAGAAAATGGGGGGCAGCCGCATGCATCATGGACGTACGAGCGACGTCCATGACCATGCCAATGCGGCGCTCAGCAATCCCATTTTGCTGTGGAGAGTCCGGAAGCGTAAAGGTCTGGCGGATGCCTCGTGCACGACAGTAGGCTCGCAGAAGGCCAGAGGAGAACTCTCCACCTCGGTCAGAGTGCAGACGCAGAACAGGAAAGTCCGAGCCGAAGCTCCTCCTGAGCTGGAGACGAGCTGCGCGGATCCAGTCGATCAACACCTCAGTGACATCACCCTTGCTGCGCAAGGGGAAGACTGTGGTGTAACGCGAGTAGTCGTCAACCACCAGCAGGAAGTAGCGCTCGTGACCCTGCCCACGGACGCGGGCCGGGCCCCACACGTCCATGTGAAGCGTCTGCAGAGGAGCCTCTGTCGGGGGAAACTGGGAGGAGTGAGGGGCAGCCCGGAGCCGCCCCTCGACACAGGGGACACAGGAAGGTCCGGGTCCCGAAGGAAGGGGAGGGAGAGACCGGGGAAGACCAGAGACAAGGACACGGGAAGCCATGCCCCGAAGACGAGGCAAGGAGGGGTGGCCAAGACGGTGGTGCCACAGGAGAGTCTCCTGAGACAGGCGGCGACACGAGCAGGGGGCAGACTCAGGACCAGACCTGGACGCAGCAGCAAACACCTGACCCGACGCAGCTACCTGGCCAGACGCAGGGACAGGAGGAGACTCAGTGGTCAGGGTGTAGAGACTCGACCCCGGCCGACGCGAAAACGTGGCCAGGTGTCGGCCTGTGCGGGCGTCCGAGCAGTGGGTCACCCGCTGACTCGCAGGAGTAAACTGGTGAACCCCCGCATCCTGCAGGTCAGCACCACTCACCAAGTTCGTCGAGAACGAGGGGAGGTACAGACCAGACAAGGTGCCCGAGGGGGCAGCCGGACACGGGAGGACAGTGGAGAAGTGAGAGAGGACAGGACCCCCAGAGGGGTCAGCCAGGGAGACTGCAACCGGCCGGCCAAGCGGCGTGAGTGTGGTGCGGTCTCGAAAGAAGGAGCGAGAAGCCCCTGAGTCAAGCGTGAAGGTGAGGGAGGCCGAAGCCGACGCAGTACCTGAGAGCGCAGCCTCACCAGTACCTGAGAGTGCAGACGCACTGGCACCTAGAGCAGCAGCCGCAGAAGTACCTGGCGCAGCAGTACCAATGCCCGGGTCGGGCGGGAAACACCGGTAACAGTCACCCTCCTCACTAATAGTCACAGCATACATGGCAGCAAGGATAGCATCAAAGTCAAGATCAAAGATAGCTACGCCAGCCCTAGACAGCTCTCCCCAACGGGGAATCTCACTGGCCTCGGGGAACTGCTGACGCCAAGCGTCCGTCAGGCGGCCAAAGCAGCGCTGGGTGGGGTGGGCACCCCCACACTGCTCACCCGCGCGGTCGCCGGAACGAAGGACGTAGGTGCACGGACCAAAACCCCCACCCCGCTGACGCTGCGTGTACCACTCACGGAGCTGCTGGGGCGGGGGGATGTCCCGCGAACGCTGCTGCTGCTGCTGCTGCTGCTGCTGACGCTGGCCACCACCAGAGCCGCTACGCTGCGGGGCACCACCCCGGCCAGCTCCACCCCCTCCGCCACCGCCGCCTCCACCTCCACCACCACCGCTGCCTCCGCTCCCACCGCTGCCGCCACCACCGCCTCCTCCTCCGCTGCTGCCACCGCCACCACCGCCCCCGCCACCACTCCCACCGCCACCCCCACTCCCTCCGCCGCCTCCACCGCCACCTCCACCGCCCCCGCCAGTTCCACCCGCGCCCTTGCCCCCCTTGCCCCTGCCAGGGCGGCGTCTCCCGCTAGGGGCAGACGCCGCGCAGACCGACTCAAGACCAAGCAGGTCGGCAGCAGCAGCAGAGGCAACAGAGGGCAGCAGGGGGGAAGGAGAACACCCCTCAAAGATGGGGGTGCGAGGGTCACCACGAGAGGCTCCTACAGCGACGATGCTCTTCTCCGCCGCAAGGAGGGACTTCTCGAGGAGGTCGACAGTGAGAGTGGTGGGACAGACTGAGAGGAAGTGGTCCCTGACTACGCGAAGGGAGTCAGGGAGGCGTGTGACTATGTAATAGAGAGTGATGTACATGGGGGGGGGGTTCTTGGCGCAGAACTCAGCAGGAAGGGCGGCGCGGTAGCGAGTGTCACTAGTGCGGAGGTGCGTAATGAGGTCAGCGACAGTGGGAAAGGCAGCAAGGTCAGGAAAGAGGTACGGTAGCATGAGGCGACTCAGAGCAGCAGTGGCAGGGGAAGAGTAGCGCGCAACTACAGCGTCGTACAAGGTCTGAGCACTCTTGTACTGACTAAAGTGCGCGCGCTCAGTGGTAGGCAGGTGGCGACGCACAGCAAGACGTGCAGCAGCATCGCGGGTGGCCCACTGAGAGCGAACAGTGGGGTCAGCATCAGCAGCAGGGGCAGGAGAGGCGCCAGAGGTGAGGTCAAAGAGGGAAAGACCGTCCGCCCTATCGCACTGTAAGAACAGCTGCAGGTCGTCGACCCAGACCTCAAAGTCAATGGCTCGACCCTCAGCGTCAAAAGCGAGGACACTAGGGGTAGCCATGACGACGACAGTGTAGTAGTGCAAGTAGTAGGGGAAGGGCACGCAGTAACAGTGGTGCTGTGCTCACCAGGCAGGGCAGGTCGGGCGGCTCGGCAGTAGGGCGGCCCGGCGACTGGGCGGCTCGGCGGCTCGGCTGCTGGGCGGCTCGGCTCCCGGGCGGCTCGGCGGCAGGGCGGCTCGGCGGCAGGGCGGCTCGGCGGCAGGGCGGCTCGGCGGCTCGGCTCCCGGGCGGCTCGGCGGCAGGGCGGCTCGGCGGCAGGGCGGCTCGGCTCCCGGGCGGCTCGGCTGCAGGGCGGCTCGACGGCTGGGCGGCTCGGCTGCTCTGCTGCTGGGCGGCTCGGCTGCGCTGCAGAGGAGTGGCGGGGCCGCTGCAGAGAAGGGCGGCGGGGCCGCTTGATAGGGCGGCGGGGCCGCTGATGGGGCGGCGGGGCCGCGAGGAAGGGCGGCGGGGCCGCTAGATAGGGCGGCGGGGCCGCGCGATGGGGCGGCGGGGCCGCGAGGAAGGGCGGCGGGGCCGCTAGGTAGGGCGGCGGGGCCTCGCGATGGGGCGGCGAGGCCGCGAGGTAGGGCGGCGGGGCCGCGCAATGGGGCGGCGAGGCCGCGAGTAAGGGTGGCGGGGCCGCTAGGTAGGGCGGCGGGGCCGCGCAATAGGGCGGCGAGGCCGCGAGGTAGGGCGGCGGGGCCGCTAGGTAGGGCGGCGGGGCCGCTAGGAGAGAGGCGGCGGGGCCGCGAAGACGGGCGGCGGGGCCGCTGAGACGAGTGGCGGGGCCGCAGTGAAGGGCCGCTAGGGCGGCTCGACGAAGTGAGGGCCCGGAGCGCGACTCGGGCTGAGCGCGATTCGGGCAGGAAAAAAAAAAATCGATGTGGTGGGCCCTAAGCACAGTTCCCAAGGGGGAACCTGCTCGATACCATGAGAAGATTTGAACAAGAATGAATGAACTATGAATGAAGTGAGTACATATAGGAAACCCTAATTGGGTTGTACCCCCTATGGGATACCCCACTATAGCCTACACAACAGCATAAGCTATATATATGTTCTGACACCCTCACGGGTCGATCCTGTGGATGGGCCCACCCAATGCTTCCGCTGCTGCTGTCCTGTCTGTCGCGCGCCCCGTGGCGCGCGACGTTTTTTCTTCCCGCCACGCGCTCCGAGCGCGTGGCGGTTTTCTGCCCGCCGTGCGCCCCGAGGCGCGCGGCGGTTCTCTGCCCGCCGTGCGCTCCGAGGCGCGCGGCGGTTTGCTTTCGCACACTGCGCCCTGGGGGCCCGCGCGTCGGCCCCCCCCATCCCGTCGCCCGTCGAGGCGCCCTGGGGGGCCGCGCGTCGCCCCTTTCGTCGCCCGTCGAGGTGACCTGGGGGGCCGCGCGTCGCGCCTCCCGACGCACGTTGAGGTGACCTGGGGGGCCACGCGCCCCCCCCCCCCTTTCCCGTCGCCCGTCGCGGCGCCCTGGGGGGGGCCGCCCTCCCGTCTTCATCGCGGCCCTGCCCGGCCCTGCCGTCCTGTCCCGGCCCTGCCCTGCCCGGCCCTGCCGTCCTGTCCCGGCCCTGCTTTGCCCGGCCCTGTCCCGGCCCTGCCCTGCTTGGCTCTGCCCTGCTGCCACCCCTGCTGCGACCCTACCCTGTGTTGGGGTTTGGGGGTGGCGAGTATGGGGGTGAAGGATGTGTGCGGTCTCCCCTGCTCCTCCTCCTCCTCCTCCGTCTCCCACTGCTGCAGCTGCCGCTGAGGGGGGTGGGTGTGTGGGAGACGATGGAGTGGTACTAAGGGGGTGGCGTGTAAGCAGTGCTAGAGGTGCCGCAGGGGGTGTCTGAAAGGGGGGTGGGACAGTTTCGAGAGGTTGGACGGAGGTAGCCATCGTGTCGCCAGCAGCGCCAGTAGTCCGGAGGCTACAATCTCCGGTAGCCCAGCGAGCCTGCTGCGCCAGTCGCCCGTGGGTCCGTTGCTCCTGCCGCTTAGAGATAGCCGCGGAGCCAGTTACTCCAGTAGTCCGGAGGCTACAATCTCCGGTAGCCACAGTGCGCTCCGCTCCTGTTGCCCGTGTGTCTGCAGCTTCACCCGTCTCCTCCTACCTCCTCTCCTCTCATAGTCCCTCCTCCTCCTCACTTGCCCTCTGTGATAGTTTCTAGCTTTGCTTATATTTAGAAAGCTTGCTTTCGTGCATGTAGCAATTGGCATCGTCTCATTTCAAATGGGTTTAGTACAATTGAAATCCATAGTGATATTACAAAGATATGCCTCTATGTTCCTACGGCTATCCTGTTTCCGAGGGGGGGGGGGGGGGGGGCGGGAAAATCGGCTAAACCGTTTGAAAACGAGAGACGTGGGTGGAGGGAAATGACCTCCAGCCCACGTTTTGTACTCCAAAACGGGCGTTTAGCGCGGCTCGACGCTGCCAAATCCTACATTACAAGCAGCTTCGCTTTCAAAATACATAATTTTGAAAAGCGTTACAGCTTTTAAAAATATACATATTTAGAAAGCTTGCTTTCTTGCATGTAGCAATTGGCATCGTCTCATTTCAAATGGGTCTTCTGAGACATGTGTCGTGCTGGTTGGCGATGTCGTGTCAGCGCCGCGGAGTGTTGCGTCGGTGACGAGGCTCTCGCCGGATCTTGGACATGTCGAGATGCTCCAACCAACTGTTCTATCGCCGGAGTGATGTACATCTCCTTGGCCGTATCGCTGCGCCACCTCCCCAGCTGTTTCAAAATGCGATCAGGTACTCCTGCGTTGGCGGCGACGGTTGCTGCGCCTTTGCGGAATGAGTGGGTTCCGAGGTGCTCGAGTCCTAGGCCAATCTTGTGAAATGCCTCCTTGCACCAATTGCGGATTGTTGTATAGGAGGGTGGTGTTGTCGTACTAACGCGACCCGTAGTGTCTGAACCAAAGACTCGTATCAACGGGCCGTATTGTGCGCGGCCATAGCCTGCCAACTGGATGAAGCGTTTGGTGCATTGTACGGGGCAGAAAGGGCCCGGACTGGCGGCTACTGGGACCCATGCGCCTTCTCCTGCCTGGTCTGTTTTAGAGTGGGGGATCAGGAGCCACATAGCGTCTTTCTTGAACTCAATCTCGTGCCAATTGAGTGCGACGAGGTCTGAGTATCGCAGGAAGCCGGCGTACATGAGTAGTGGGATGAGCCCCTTCTGAAACTCGCCCGGGTTGTTCGATTTCAGGAATTCCGCCGCCATTGCATGTACTTGATGCAGCGAGACGGGATCCTTGAGTCGTTGAGGTCGCGGACAATGTCGCTTGGCGAAGTCTCGCACATTGGATGTGAACGGCCCGGTCGACGGGCACGTGGCCCCAATCATCCGATGCACGAAGCTGACTGCCGAGCATGTCAGTTGTATTGCTGATATGGTGGCCTTCTGTTGAATCGCGTGGACCAGGTATAATGCGAGTGTCATGTCTGTGCATGGCAGGAACTGCAGTTTTACGTCTATGCAGAATGCTCGGAACTTGGCCAAGTATGGTTCGTATGCGTCGTTATCCGAAGCAACTCTTGCTTGAGCCGCTCGAGCAATCCTGCACCAGATGTGTGAATGGTCAGGTGGCGAAGGACACTTGTAATGCAAGAATCGGGCTATGAGGCAATCCTTCCCCAGAAAATGCGTGAGTGTGGGTGCCTGCGGTCAGGCACTCGCTCCCATGGGTGAGGCAGATATAAGCGAGAATGCGGGCGGCCCATTGGGGCGGGGCGGGTTGTAGTAACGGCCACCAGCTTGCCCCTGGCCAATGAGGCACGACGAGCGTGAGCGATGCTCGCGTCCTTTGGGCGTGATGCAACACCGCTGGGATGAGGTGGGGTGGCGGAAACGCATATGCATGCTCGGGGGCCCATGATATGGAGAAGGCGTCCGTTGCCTCTGCGTCAGGGTGAGGAGTTTTGGAGCAGAAGCGAGCCAGCTGGGTGTTGTTCGCATTGGCAAATAAATCGATTGAGTGCGGTCCCAAGCGCCGCTCGATGAGCCGGAACCATGGTGCTTTGATTGCGTAGTCGTCGCGATCGATCATCTTTGAAAGTTCATCCGCTCGTGTGTTGAGTTCGCGCGGAATCCATTCAACTGTCAACCGGATCCCAAAGGTGACGCACGCTTGAATGATGGCTCTGCACGTTGTTGTGAGGCTCGGGGTCCGCGAACCACCTTTGCGAAGAATAAAGAAGACACCTTGATTGTCGGTTCTGGCGAGGACATGTCGGCGCTGGATCCTTCCCGAGAATGTCTGCAATGCCCATAGGACTCCGTCCATTTCCCGTTGTGTGCTGGAGGCTGTCGTGAGGTGCACGGGCATGGTCGCGCTCGCCTCGATTCGCCTCCCTGGAAACATATCTAGTGTCGCTCCCCAGCTGTGTGCGCTGGCGTCCACATGGATTACTGCGTCATAGCTGTTCGGGACATGGAATGGGGCTCCATTGAATCTGTCAAATTCATGTAGCCAAAACTCGAGCTCTTCGATGACCGCAGGGACCAACTGCACTTTGCTGTTCCAGGAAGGGGCATCCTGAATGGTCTGTAGTAGATTCTGGCTGAATGCGCGCGCGGTTGCGCCGATGGCAAGCGACATCGACGCGAGCATGCCGGTAACTCTGGCTGCGTGGCGGATCGGGACTTTGCGTTCGGCCTTGCCAGCCATGCATAATTCGCGAATGGTTGAATGTAACGATGCTCGCCGCTCGGGACCAATGGAGAACTGGCCGCGCTGTGTATCCAGCTCGACACCCAAAAACCGTAGCTGCTGGGTGGGTTGCAAGTGCGACTTCTTGGAATTGATAACCAGTTGCACCACCATCTGACCCGTGGTTCGCGCTTCTGCTGCCGTGCGACACAGAAAAAGGATGTCGTCGACGTAAGGGATGGCTCGCACCCCGAGAGCCCGCCAACGACGGGCGAGCTGCTTGATGAGCTGTGTGAAAACGAACGGGGCTGTCGCCAGCCCGAATGGCAGAGATCGAAAGACGTACGAGCGCCCATCGAATTGGAACCCGAGGAACTTCCAGTAGGAAGGGTGGATGTCAACGTGGTGGTATCCTGATTTTAAATCGACTGCAAACATCCAGTCGTCTTCATGAACGAGCTCTGCCACCCGGTTCAGTCCTTCGTACTTGAATTTGGGGATACACAAATTTTGGTTCACCCTTCGGAGGTCAAGAATCAGTCGGCACTTTTCTCTTTGAACCACCACATTTAGCGGGCTGATACATAGCTGTTGTTCCGCGGGGGCGGGTGTGGCCGCACCACTCTCGAGAAGCTCGGTTATTGCCTGCTTGGTGAACGTGGAATGGATTAGCGCTCCCGCGTGGTTGTCTTGCCGGAACGGCGTGGGTGGTCCATGCTTCCATGGCATCCAGTAGCCATTGGCGATCACCGAGAGTATGAAACTGCTCTCGCACCACGAGCTCCACCATGGAAATGCCGTGCGCAGGCGCCCACGCATGGTCGTGACGAGCTTGTCAGTGACCGCGAACTCATAGGGGCCACCCCCCTCGATCGTTCCACCCCCCGGCATATCTGTAGCCAGTGGACCATGGGTGTGGGGGCAACATGGGGCGTGCTTCGTTAAAGCTCAAGACTCGAATTACACAAGGAAGTCAACGGAAAATTGTAGGTTCGGAAAAACCCCAGCGGCGGTTCGGTTAGGGAATCGGAAGCCAGTCCTGTCGAAACCCACGTGAAACTCTGGACCAATCGCGTGAGAGTGGTGACGCTCTACCATCCGACTCGGTAATTCGGGACGGGCTTCTTTTAAGCAGGGGCGTTTGGCTAGTAGGTTGTGCGTACGATTAACTAGATCCAATGCCCGCAAATGTTCATGCCGACGCCCCTTCCCCTTCCCTCTCTCTCTCTTTTTTTTTTTTTTTTTTTTTTTTTTGTGGTTCGTGAGACCTTTGCGTGCCTACACCTGCACTCTGGTGTTCTGAGATGTGCCCAACCGGAGGTGCTCCACCGGAGCAGCCCCTTCGTTCGGCCGCTTTGGCCCTTGCCTTTTTTTTTTTTTTTTTTTTTTTTTCACGTGCCGCATGCTCTTCGGATGGCCATTTGCTGCCTTCCATGTTTGGTAGGCCACCCTTTGTCTTGCATTATGGCGTGTGCTCTTGGCATCATGGGACCCCAAGTCCCACACCCACTCTTTCCTTTTTTCCTTTTTTTTTTTTTTTTTTTCCCCCCCCCTTCACCCGTGATTCCTTTGCATTTCAGGGCTTGCATAGCCCGCACATCTTGCCACTTCCCTTTTTTTTTTTTTTTTTTTTTTTGCTCTCTATCTCTTTCTCTCTTGTTCGCATGTACCGTAGGCTTCCATGCCGTATAGGTGTTCCCCGCTTCAGGTTCTTCCACACCTCAAGAGCGCATGCTCCTTTTTTTTTTTTTTCAAGCGAGTCCAACAACTTTGCCCATTAGGCCTTCCCATTCATTCAAAAGAGCATACAAGCATTACTTGCAATCACATGTTCACCTAGGACTCCTAGTCCTATACCCCTTGCCTTGGGGTAGGCCCGCGGCCTTTCTAACATCCCCTATGGGATAGGCCAGCGGCCTTTGCACCCCCTAGTGCCATCATCTCCATTCAAGCCTCTCGGCACCGCCCCCTAGGGCGTTCACACCACCGGTGCCGGCCCTTGGGCTCCTCCCCCATTTTCCGGGCAAGCATTGGCCATGTGGCCTGGCTGCCCACAACGGAAGCATGAGCCACGAAAGCTCCTTCCATTGCCGTCAAATGGGGGGCCGCGCTTGTTGCCAAATGCCATGGGCCCGCGCCCTCCGCCACGTGGGGTACGGTTGAAATTGCCTTGTGCGCGCTCCATCGCCGCCACGTCCGCGACGGCTTGCTTGAACGGGCGTGAGGTGAAGACGCTCTTATCTTCGTAGAGCTTGAAGCGATTTGTCGTGCGGAAGTTGGTGTAGTCGGCGACGTGGAGTAGCTTGAAGCGGTTGGTGATAAGTGTGAAAGCTTCGCCAAGGTATTCGAGGGCGCTTTCCGGCTCGTTGTGTCGCACCTTGTGCTCTGCATGCTTCAGGTATGCCCGCAGGTGTTCCAGGACCTCGGCTTGCTCGCGCACGGCGGCGTTCTTGAACGAGGCGGCGGTTAGAGTGGGATTGGGAGACGGGAGTGGGGGGAGTTGCTCAACGGGTGCAAAAGCGGCATTTAAGGCATGTGCCTCACCATCGTCGTCGTCTTCATTGTCGCTGTCGATGGAGTTGTTCATGACTGGAGCGGCAACGGCGCGTGTGTCTTCGCCCCTTCCGGTTTTTGTCGTGCGAGCGCGCTTCACAGACTCCGTTTTCGCCTTTTCGCTTTTAGCAGAAACGGAAGTCGTGTTCGGTGTAGCGATTTCTTCCGTAACAGCAGGGGCCTGCTGCTGTAACAGGGACAAAAGCTGCTGCAGTTGGGCTGCAGTGAAGCTTGGCGCCACTTGCGCGTCAGGCCCCACAGGCGCGTCAGGGCCCACAGGCGCGTCAGGGCCCACGGGCCTGCGGCGCTGACGCGGACGCGGGGTGCCAGCCGCGCTGGTTGGCGCCGACTTGGCGCCTTCTGTCGCGGCCAGCGCCTGAGGGGCCACAGGGGCTCGAGGCACACCAGGGGCGTGTGCCTCGACTCCAGGGGCGTGTGCCTCGACTCCAGGGGCGTGAGCCTCGGTCGCGCCCAGCAGTACGTCGACGCCAGTCGGGGAAATTTCCCCGTCGTCTGCCCGACGCTTGTTAGGACGATCGCCGGCAATTTCGCGTGCGTTTCTTCCGGACTCGGGTCGAACAGAGGCGGTAGCGGTATTACCCTCGCCGTCGTTAAGTGCCATGGTTGCTGCGTTGTGAGCGAAAATGTCAGAGAGTAAAGTCGACGGGGATTGAAATCGGGGAAGAGACTTCAACTTCGCCAGCTTGAGAGTGGGAGACGAGAGTTGAGAATGAAAATCGGCTAAACCGTTTGAAAATGAGAGACGTGGGTGGAGGGAAATGACCTCCAGCCCACGTTTTGTACTCCAAAACGGGCGTTTAGCGCGGCTCGACGCTGCCAAATCCTACATTACAAGCAGCTTCGCTTTCAAAATACATAATTTTGAAAAGCGTTACAGCTTTTAAAAATATACATATTTGTGAACTATTGCTCTGCATGTGAACTGGCCTTGTGGCCTTGTACTTGTGCTCAGAATGTGTGGTGACATTGTGATCCACCCTGAGCTTGTTTTTGCTTTACTTGCTTGTGCTGATTACACCCCACTTTGGCTATGGGGGTGTGTCAGAATATGTTGTATTTGTCTAGCCTGCAGTGGGGTACTCAATAGTGAGTACAGCCCAATCTAGGGTTTCCTATATGTACTCAACTGCTTGCTAGTAAAACCCCTCTTTCTCATTTCTAACTTGCAACTGTTTTCCAACATACGGTACTTGTTGGCGCGTTAGTGGTGTCATTCTGCATTGCTTGATCTACCGACTAACACAGTAACATTGAAAGTCTTGTACCATTAATCTAGAGAGCAATGTGTAAACCATTGGTGATAAGCAGGCCCTCAGATTCATCAGGGTTCCTGTGAAAAAAAAGGCTGATCGTCAGTGTTCCTAAAGAAAAAAGCCAGAAATCTCAGGGTTCCTAAAAAAAAAGGCTTAACTCATATGATCAACAAGTGTGATTACAGGTTTAGGCCCAAGCAGATATGACGATACAGGGAACTGAACCGGGGGCCTTCCCCTTCGGCAGTAATTACTGTAACGACTGGGACAGTTCTAGGTCTAAGGCAAATGTTTTTTAATATTTATGTTTTTTATACGAAATGTTGGAAGGATGCGGAATCTGCTTTCAGTGTATACGTTCGATAAAAGGCTGAAAAATCAGTCCCCTTTCATAAAAAAGGGCTGAAATTTCAGGGTTACAAAATAAAAAAGGCTGAAAGTTCAGGGTTGGTACAGAAAAAAAGGCTGAAAAAAAGTCAAATCAGGGTAAAAAGCCTGATATCTGAGGGCCTGGTGAAAAGGTACATCACAAGCAGTCGTAAGAGTGAAGGCCTCTTACCGGCGGTACAAGACGAGGTATAATGTGGGCCTAGCACGGGCCTACCATTCTTCTACAAGTCAAAGACAAAGTTACGGTATGTATGCTTCAGCTTATCACACCACCATGTACGCAGACGAGACTGACCATGGCTGCTGCTATCTACGCAGCAGCAGCACTGCTGCTGCTGCTGCTGCTGCTCAAGGCGACTGGGCTGGGGCTGTCTGGTAAACCATCGCACCAAGCGTACTAGGACCTAACTGAAGCGCTGAATTAGACATGACAAATAGGCATGGGGCATGGCTTTGCCAAGCATTGGTTGGGGGATGCAAGCCACAGCTTGAGTTTGCCACCAGTGTTAGCGACGGCCCTCTGCATGTCATCGCACTCTCCTCAAAAGCACAACCTCCCGTGAACCTTCACAGAAGGCTCGGCCGGACCGACGCAGGCATGGGGATCACCAGACCTGGTTGCAGAGGGGGCGGAAGCCCATGGACTCGCCGTGCTTCCAGTCGTTGAGCACATGCAGGCCGCCAATGGCCCCCAGCACAATGGCGCTGCTGCCAATGACAGACGCGAGTGCAAAGATGATGATAGAGGCCTTGCCCGAGCGGATGACTATGGAGCGCACGATGGAGAGGCCGGAGACCGCGGCGACCATGGCGAGCAGGCAGAAGTAGGAGGCGACCTTGAGGGGGATGCGGCCCAGCAGGTAAAACTCTACGACAGAGAGCGATGAGGAGAACACCACTATGAACGTGGACGTTGCTGATGTCACCTGGTGAGAAAGAGAGGGGCCAAGGAGCAGTGGGAGGTAGGGAGCTGGGGTTAGAGATGGCGGAGGAGGGGGGAGGAGAAATGAAGCAGGCCAGTTGGGAGGAAGAGCAAGCACGTTTCTCATTCTGTTTCCATCCAGCAGGGAGTAGGTGAACAGGGAGGTGAAGACTCAACAGTGGTGGAGGCCTTGCACGGCACAACACAGCCCACCTCGCTAGCTCCCCTCCCCCTCTCCCCTCCGTCACCTCCCTCCCTCCCTCTCACCTGTGGCGGAATGTTGAGTTCGAGCAGCACGGGTCCCATGACCATGCCGCCTCCAATGCCCAGCAGCCCGCCCATGCACCCCGCCAGCAGCGACGCCAGCGGGTACGTCAGCTCCCGCGCAAAGTCGTAGCGTGGCTGCATGCTGCGCGGAGTGCCCGGGGGAACTGGAGACCCCGGCACAGACAGAGCAGCCGCTGCACCCGCAGCAGCTGAAGCGCCGGTGGTGGTGGCGGCGTGGGTGGGAATGCGCGCAGCATGAGCGGCGGTGGGGGTGGAGGGTGCGGAGAGGCGCAGGTAGGCGCGGGAGGTGTCCACGGGCTCCCACCATAGCTTGCGCCCTCGAGCCCTCCACCCTGTCAGCAGCGTCGCAAACAGCGCCACCGGCACCTGGCGTGGGGGGCGTGCGGGCAGGGCAGGGGGGAAGACGAAGGGGGTTCAGTCAATGAGGTGGGCACGGGAGGGTGCGTTGACGAGGTGAGAGCAGGCAAGCATGGAAGTGAAATGGCTGGCGGGTGGAGCACTGCTGGTGAGGCAGGTGAGCCCAGAGTGCACCTAGTGTGCTCGCAAGGCTGACTTGCAGAAGGGGCAGCCCCAGTTATCATGAAGAACGCACAAAGGCAGAGGGCCAAGGCCGTGGGAGGACTACAGGGTGCAGGTGCGGGCGCGGGTGCGGGTGAGGGTGCGGGTGCGGGTGCGAGTGAGGGTGCGGGTGAGGGTGCGGGTGAGGGTGCGGGTGCGGGTGCGGGTGCGGGTGAGGGTGCGGGTGAGGGTGCGGGTGAGGGTGCGGGTGAGGGTGCGGGTGCGGGTGCGGGTGAGGGTGCGGGTGAGGGTGCGGGTGCGGGTGCGGGTGCGGGTGCGGGTGAGGGTGCGGATGAGGGTGCGGGTTCGGGTGCGGGTGCGGGTGCGGGTGCGGGTGCGGGTGAGGGTGAGGGTGCGGGTGAGGGTGCGGGTGAGGGTTGCGGGTGAGGGTGCGGGTGAGGGGGTGCGGGTGAGGGTGCGGGTGCGGGTGCGGGTGAGGGTGCGGGTGAGGGTGCGGGTGCGAGTGAGGGTGCGGGTGCGGGTGAGGGTGCGGGTGCGGGTGCGGGTGAGGGTGCGGGTGCGGGTGAGGGTGCGGGTGAGGGTGCGGGTGCGGGTGAGGGTGCGGGTGAGGGTGCGGGTGCGGGTGCGGGTGAGGGTGCGGATGAGGGTGCGGGTTCGGGTGCGGGTGCGGGTGCGGGTGCGGGTACGGGAGCGGGTGCGGGTGCGGGTGCGGATGAGGGTGCGGGTGCGGGTGCGGGTGCGGGTGTGGGTGAGGGTGCGGGTGAGGGTTGCGGGTGAGGGTGCGGGTGAGGGTGCGGGTGAGGGTGCGGGTGCGGGTGCGGGTGCGGGTGCGGGTGAGGGTGCGGGTGCGGGTGCGAGTGAGGGTGCGGGTGAGGGTGCGGGTGAGGGTGCGGGTGCGGGTGCGGGTGCGGGTGAGGGTGCGGGTGCGGGTGAGGGTGCGGGTGTGGGTGCGGGTGCGGGTGCGGGTGCGGGTGCGGGTGAGGGTGCGGGTGAGGGTGCGGGTGCGGGTGCGGGTGCGGGTGAGGGTGCGGGTGAGGGTGCGGGTGAGGGTGCGGGTGAGGGTGCGGGTGAGGGTGCGGGTGCGGGTGCGGGTGCGGGTGAGGGTGAGGGTGCGGGTGAGGGTGCGGGTGCGGGTGCGGGTGCGGGTGAGGGTGAGGGTGCGGGTGTGGGTGCGGGTGCGGGTGAGGGTGCGGGTGAGGGTGCGGGTGAGGGTGAGGGTGCGGGTGCGGGTGTGGGTGCGGGTGCGGGTGCGGGTGTGGGTGAGGGTGCGGGTGAGGGTGCGGGTGAGGGTGCGGGTGAGGGTGCGGGTGAGGGTGCGGGTGAGGGTGCGGGTGCGGGTGCGGGTGAGGGTGCGGGTGAGGGTGCGGGTGCGGGTGCGGGTGCGGGTGAGGGTGCGGGTGAGGGTGCGGGTGCGGGTGCGGGTGAGGGTGCGGGTGCGGGTGCGGGTGCGGGTGAGGGTGCGGGTGAGGGTGCGGGTGCGGGTGCGGGTGAGGGTGTGGGTGAGGGTGCGGGTGAGGGTGCGGATGAGGGTGCGGGTTCGGGTGCGGGTGCGGGTGCGGGTGCGGGTGCGGATGAGGGTGCGGGTGCGGGTGCGGGTGAGGGTGCGGGTGTGGGTGAGGGTGCGGGTGAGGGTGAGGGTGCGGGTGAGGGTGCGGGTGAGGGTGAGGGTGCGGGTGAGGGTGCGGGTGAGGGTGCGGGTGCGGGTGCGGGTGAGGGTGCGGGTGCGGGTGCGGGTGAGGGTGCGGGTGAGGGTGCGGGTGCGGGTGCGGGTGAGGGTGCGGGTGAGGGTGCGGGTGCGGGTGCGGGTGCGGGTGAGGGTGCGGGTGAGGGTGCGGGTGAGGGTGCGGGTGAGGGTGCGGGTGAGGGTGCGGGTGCGGGTGAGGGTGCGGGTGAGGGTGCGGGTGAGGGTGCGGGTGAGGGTGCGGGTGCGGGTGCGGGTGCGGGTGAGGGTGAGGGTGCGGGTGAGGGTGCGGGTGCGGGTGCGGGTGAGGGTGTGGGTGAGGGTGCGGGTGAGGGTGCGGGTGCGGGTGCGGGTGAGGGTGAGGGTGAGGGTGAGGGTGCGGGTGAGGGTGCGGGTGCGGGTGCGGGTGCGGGTGAGGGTGCGGGTGAGGGTGCGGGTGAGGGTGCGGGTGAGGGTGCGGGTGCGGGTGAGGGTGCGGGTGAGGGTGCGGGTGCGGGTGCGGGTGAGGGTGCGGGTGCGGGTGAGGGTGCGGGTGAGGGTGCGGGTGCGGGTGAGGGTGCGGGTGAGGGTGCGGGTGCGGGTGCGGGTGCGGGTGCGGGTGAGGGTGTGGGTGAGGGTGCGGGTGCGGGTGAGGCTGACCTGGGCAGCAGTGAGGAGCCAGTACTGCATGCTGCAGTCGGGCGTGGAGGACTTGACGATCTGCACGACGAGGAAGAAGGCCCACACCAGCACCATCTCCACCACTGCCACTGCGTCCGGGCCCCCCATTAGCCACCGCCGCCGGCCCCCCGCTGCTGCTGCTGGCGGTGCTTGCGCTTGGCACTGCGGGAGAGACATGGGGGGAGCGACGCTGTAAGTCTCGTGTATATCGTAGGCAGAAGGCACGAGAAGGAAGGTGACCGGGAGGGAGGGTGAACGGGAGAGGGGGTGAATACGAGCGGAGAGAACGAGAGCACAGGGAGAAGGGGGGAAGGATTGCAAGAGGAAGCGAGGGGAGAGAATGTGGCATGGGATCGTACTTGGGAGCGGGGCGTGGCAGCTTGCCTCTCGCCATCTTCGTTCACCCTCAATCGGCCCAGCAGCGGCTTCCGTAACTCATCATCCTCACCACCACCAGCAGCAACACCCGAAGCAGCAGCAGCAGCAGCAGCACCACCACCACCATCAATAATGCCGTCCCCACCGGCTCCAGCACAGCCCGCCCCTGCCCGCCCATCCTCCACCGCATCTGCCGCAGCATCCGCGCCTCCTCCTCCTCCTGGCACATCTCCCTCTCGCCCCTCCCCACAGCTATCTCCCCCGTGCTGCCCCTCTCGCCCCTTTTCCCCCACCGCATGCACCCCCCGCCCCTCCTCTTCCTCGACGGGAGCTGGCAGGCTGGTGGGGTCAACCAAGTCATGCACGGTCAACGCAGTCTCCGAGTCCAGGCTCGTGTACGAGTGCAGGGACGCGTGGGACAGCAGCGCGGACGGTGGAGGGGCGGCAGCAAAGGAGCGGGTAGCAAAGGCTGAGTCGAGTGACATGGTGGGCTTGAGAGACGCGGCCTCGTGGTGGTGGTGGTGGTGGTGGGAGTGTGGGGGATTGTAGAGAGTTGATGAGTGCGAGTGGCCGTTGGGGAGAGTCGAGAAGGGCGATGCGTCGCCTCTGCTGTGCCTGTTGCTCCTGTACTGCTGCTCCGACCTGCCTCCCCCTGCTGCTGCTGCTGTTGTGTGAGGGCCGCGGTAGCCTGAGGGGAGTAAGGCAAGGGTTGGAGAGGAAGGGAAGGGGGAGTGGGATGCATGCGGGAGAAAGGAGGCCTCGTGGAGGTGAGGAGGTGAAAAAAAATTGGTGGGTTGTGCAAATGAGAGAGTGCGAGGAGTGGGGCGTGCGGGGAGTGGCGCGTGCGGGGCGTACCAGGTGTGGTTGGGCGGCGGGAGGTATGGGATGACACGGATGATGTTCGGGAGAGCGCCTGACGGCAGGGCAGGGCGGGGCAGAGGCGGGGAGGGGAAGGGAGTGAGGAGGGGGGAATAGGAAGACGCAGAGGATAGGTGGCGTCAGTTAGCAACGAGGGAAGCTAGTGCGCCGTGCTGTGACTTCCTGCCAAATCCTCGTTCTTTCGTCTCCCTTTCATCTAGTTTTCTGAGACGTCTCACAAGAAATTCCTCTCCCTTTCGTCTGTTCCCCCAGTTTCCCTTTCATCTCTCCCTTCCCGTATTTAGCCGTGAGTAAGCGCATGTTTGGCAGGGAGGGAAGGGACGGGAAGGAGCCCAGGTATGGCTGCGAGGCGTACCGAATTGACGCGCGACTCCTTCCTCCACGTGGCAATGCCCTTGCCCAGGGTCTTGTACGTCATGACTGGCAACGCGCGGTGGGGGGATGGGCGGGGGCGTTATTGTTGGCCAGTGGAGGAGTGATGAGAGAAAAGAGTTGATACAAGGGATCTGGTCTGGATAGAGTGAGGTGTTGGTGTAAACACTAGCACCGCCAGCTGCAAGAGCAGCAGGAGCATTGTGCAGTAGGAAAAGGGAAGAGCGAGCGAGCGGGAAGGGCACGCGGCAGGGATCAATGGCTGAGGGTACGTTGGATTTGTGGGAGGGTTGAGAGAGGGCGTGCGGAAAGGTGTAAGAGAGGCGTGGGGGTGGGGCGCGTACAGGAGAGGAGGACGCAGAGCATGACGGTGATGAGCCATGGCGGGAAGACGACGTTGCACATGACGCCAATGCTGATGCCCAGCAGCAACATCGGCTGCATCAGCCGCGCGATCGCTGCTCGCCACATGCACCGCGCAGCACGACAGGGAAAGGGAGCGGGGGAGCGGTGGGAGTTGGGGGGAGAGGGGGGCAGGGAGGGAGGGAGAGGAAGGAAGAGGGAATGGTGAGGGGGGTGGACAGTTTCGGAATGTGAAGCTGAGGAGAGAGGGGACAGAGCGAGTGTGCAGAGCGCCATTGGTCACGCGGGTGGATGGCGCTCTGCAAACTCGCTTCGCCTGGATTCGGGTATTGACGAGGCGGAACGAGCGGCAAAGAGAGCTCCATGGCATGCGGGGAGAACGCTGGGCATGGGTGTAATGGAGCAGTAATGGCGGGAATGCAGGAGGGAATAGCGGCTCACAGAAGTCGATGAGAGAGCGGTGGTTGTTGGTGGGGTGCCGCAGACCCGCATTGAAACACGCGCTCGCTATGGCGCCGCCCATAATCATTGCTGTACACGTGGCAGAACGTGGCAAAGGAGGGACCGATGAGCAAGGGGGAGGGAGGAAGGCAAGGCGAGACGAGGGGGGGAAGGGGAGGGCGGAAGCGCATGAGGTGGGGGAAGAATGTGACAGGTGGATCGAAACCGATCCTTGTATATGACCAGGGAGCACCCTCCTCGGCATCCCACCGCTCCCAGCTTCCCTTCCTTCCTGTTACTCTTCCCCCTTCCCGCTCCCCCGATCACCACGCCATTCCCGCACTGTCCAACTCTTCCTTGCTCCCCTTCCCCTTTCCGGCCGTCTCCCCCATCTGCCTCCCCCCCCGGTGCGCGTACATTTCGAGAGCGCGGTGGACGTTTTGGCGTCGTAGCCCAGCAGCAGATTGAACAGCGGTACGAACAGCCCCCCGCCGCCAACGCCGCCCGCGTTCGCCAGCGCGGCGCCCACCACGCTCAGCACCGACGCCGCCGCCACCTTGGCGTTCGGCTCGAAGGGCTGTTGGGGGGACGCGGAGCAGAGAGGGGAAGGAGGGGAGCGGAAGGCGGGTGCAATGGGAGGGGGGAGATGAGACGCGTGATCGAGGGATGGAGGGGACGGATGGGGTGAGGCGGACGGGAGGAACGGCAGAGGAGTGAGGAGCGATGTTAGTTGATGAGGGGTGGAGAGGACAAGCTGGCCAGGGTCGGTGGAGGGCGGAATCGGAATGCACGTGTGCAGGGGCTGGTAGATCAAACGCGCCCTAGTTTCTACCCAGACCTCCGACGATCCCATCAATGCGGATCCGTTCGGACACGTGCCACTCGCAGAGCCCGCATCTCGCAACGCAATCTTACCGGCCACTTCTTGCCGTCGGGCAGGATGAGGTACTGTCGCACGGCGACCAGGGCGTCGCGCACCCATCGCTCGCTCGGCGACATCTCTGGCACTATCGGAACCATCGGCACCATCGGCACCATCGGCACCATCGACACGCTCTTCCCCGCCACTGCTGCTGCATCTCCCGCCTCCCCTCCCTCATTCCCCGCAGCGCGGACCACTTCACCAGCCTGCGCGTCCGCTATATGCGGAGACAGTACCCACGGCGCCGCACTGGTCTGCGGCGGCAACTGCGGAATCGGAAGTTGAGAAGGATTCTCGGCAGTACGAGAGCCATCTGACTGAATCGCAACCGCCCCTTCCTTTGCGGCGGGATTGGTGGCTGGAATGGCGGCTACCGGTGCGGTTGTGGGTGTACCGCGACCTGCAATGGCGGCGCTGATGGGAGGAACGGAAGACGCGGAAGCATCTAAAACCTGTATTTGGTCTGCTTCTAGAGGAATGTGTCTAGATGCTTCGGTGGCGGTCGACGATGGATGCCGGGCGACAGGGGCTCCACGGGCAAGCGGGGGGAGATCAGGGAAGGCGTGGGAAGGGGCTAGAAGCGCATGGTACAGGAGGAGCGAGACGAGGATGTAGATTGGAGGAGGAAAGAGGGAGAAGCGCGAGCCGTTTTGTTGTATTTGCGACGCAGATGGACGGTGGCGATTCATCGGACGCGGTGACAAGTTCAAGATGTGCTTGATCTGCTGGCGGCGATTTCTTTCTGTGAGGCAAGTTGGCGTCATGAGGCCTCGTGGCGATACGTATGCATCGCTAGAGGGCGCCGTCATAGGATCGGCGCGTAACGCCGTGGCCAAGTAACTCTAATTAAAGATGCTGAGGCTCGATGCTGAAAGTAACAGGAGTTGCCACAACAAATGGAAGTAGGAGCTAAGCAGACCAGTGAGTGAATGTTAGAATTATTGACAAGGTCCAAAATGGCCTCGTCCAAACATGAGAATGTGCCAAACGGGGAGTGAGAAATTGTAGGAGATAAGAGCTGTCCAGACGAGGTGGCTTGTACGATGTTGAATTGATGGGGGGGTGGTTTGAGGCAAGGTGCAATTCTGGGCCAAAACAGGTTCGGACGAAGACTTGACGGTTACCGTGGCTCCACACCTGATCTCCTTTTGCCATTTTCCAAACCACTAGTCGAAGCTCCACCGCCCGGATGTCATCAACGGCACGGCGCTGCCTTCCGCCAACCGAAGCCCCTAGAGTTTGAAATCTCTCAAAAGGACTTCCAGGCAGTTTACATCAAATGCCGCAGTTGCGGAGGAGTGGCGGCTGGGCGAGAGAATCCTGCAGCATTGAGGGCTGTGTGCATTGGCAGCGAAGTTGCCCCCATGATATTTACGTGGCGGAAGTTGGTGGTTGTGGTTCGCCAGGGTGGTTCGGCTCGAAACGCGACCTTGCAACTGTGATAAATGAGAATCGTTGGAGAACCAAGCCAGCCATACCGAACCACGACTGGTTGACAAAAAAGAATTTTGCTGAGAGCCTGCCACAGCTGGAGAGCGCCGCAAAAAATGGAGCCCTGGCCTGGCTGCTTCTGGTGGAGGCTCGGAACGTTGGGGGCGCAAAAGGGAACCCACGCGTTTCCAATTGGACCTTGAGAGATGGGCACGGCACAGCACGGGCCACCAGCGATCGCACAACGACTAGATTTTTGCTTTCGTCCCAACGCAACCTACTGATTGGCCAGATTCGTTTGTAAGGTTTGTCCGAATTGGTGTTTGTGAGCCGTCGTCGTGACGTGATTCGAGTGTCAAGCTTCGAGATCCGCTTCGATTCCAAGTCATGCCTCGCGAGGCAACTTCCACGTCAGGTCCTCCTCAGCATGGCTCAGTTTAGGAAAGCATTTCATGTTTTTTGATCGGTATAACATGCACTATTCCTTATAAACCTGATTGCCCCTAGTAAAATTGCCTCAATTCTGGCTAACTTGTTTGTATGTCTAATGTTCTCTCAAATTATAGAGTATATTCTGCTAGTATTTCCAAAACTTGACGAAATAGAAGACATGGCATCGTTGTTCCAACACATGTGGATATGGGTGCACACTAATGAAACCATGATCGATTAGTTCAAGCTTGAGTATACATTTCCGCGGTGTGAAGGTGTGTGTGCAGGAGAGGCGGTTGGAGGGCAGGCGAGGCGGAGGTTCCGGCGTGAGTAGCATTGCGAATAACTCATTACTTCTCGGCCCTACGCTACGTATGTGCCGAGAAAAGCACATGCGGTGGGGAGAGGGACGGTGGATGCTTGCAGCAAGTGCTGGGGGATGTGGTGTTCGTGCCGTTGCTCACTCCTTCCCCGTCATCATCATGCCACTCTCTGCCGATGTCTTTCGCTCCTCCAATTTTACATCCGCTTTGATCCCTATCTCGCCCACCATTCTCCTTTTCCTCAAAACAATCCCCCACAGCGGCACTTCCATTGCATTCCCCCATCCCAGCTGAAGCAGCATTGCCATCCCCCTGCCGGTGCACCCCACAACCTTTGGCACCCAACCACTCCGCTGCTACCTCCACGTTCTGCTCCGTTACGGGCAGCCGGATTTTTCGCTGAACAAGGCCTCCCTGGCAGCGTGGAGGGCGTGCGGCACAGAGCAGGGCGGCTGGTGAGGGCAGGTAGAGGCGAGCAGGCAGGGGTGTGAGCAGCTGG
Organism: Closterium sp. Naga37s-1; assembly: GCA_947471745.1. Taxonomy (NCBI): domain Eukaryota; kingdom Viridiplantae; phylum Streptophyta; class Zygnematophyceae; order Desmidiales; family Closteriaceae; genus Closterium; species Closterium sp. Naga37s-1. Next base: position 453,191 of record CANJKZ010000498.1, on the reverse strand, counting down.
ACGCAGCCATTCGGTGCAACCCTCCACACTCCTCCGTGAAATGCTCCCTGATATTCTCGCTTTCCTGCGGCTGCTGCTGCTGTGGCGGTGGCGGCTCGTGTCTTTGGGTTGCGGCATGCAAGTTGAGTTGCACTACTGCTCGGCAAATGCCTCTACTTTCTCCAAGAGAGTAGCTCTGGTGAGGGCCACTGCGCGGGAGTGCAATCCAAAGAAAAATAGGAAGAAGGAAAAGCCCCTTTGAGGATTCTCAAACGCTACTCAAAAGTGAGAACTCTCAAAAGAGTTTCCAATATAGCAGGACCAATACACAGGAGGGGTGTGATGGAAGGGTGGCAGCATGCGAGTGACGTGCAGGAAAGGGAACCACCCACCCGCCCACGCACCCACGCACTTGTGGTGCACGGGGTAGTTCTTGACTGTCTCGAAATCGTACACCTGTCTCGAAACGCATATCCACTCACCCCTACCCAACCCCACCCACCCACCTGCACTCGGTTCCTCAGCATGCCATCCACGTGGCATTGCGTGCGCTCGCCAATTACATCTGCCGCTGCTATCAGCGCCAGCACATCATCTAACATGGCGCCACCAGGCATGAGAGGCCACGTGGCGCTCTCCCATTGGTCTGCTGTGGCGTTGAATCGCTGGTATGAGGAAAGGGTCTTGGGATGCTCTCTTCTCATCCACGCGTTCTGAGCACAGGCACAAGGGAAGGAGTGAGTGGAAAGAGTTTTGGACACGAAGTGGGAAAGATAAGCGATGGTTGGAGAGAGTGGGTCCCTGTAACGGCCAAGCAATGCAATGAGACCATCGTAATCCGCACGTGCAGAAATCAAGTGAGAACAAAACAATCTCTCAACACGGACGAGGTCATCATTGAGTTGGTGCGAGTGGGAGTGCGGGCAAGAGCAGGAAACAGAAAGAATGAGAGGAAGAGAGTGAAAGAGTAGGAAATAGAAAGAATGAGAGGAAGAGAGCGAAAGAGCAGGAAATAGAAAGAATGAGAGGAAGAGAGCGAAACCTTAAGCAGCACCCTTCCCCCCCCCTCTCTCTCACTCTCTCTCTCTCTCTCTCTCTCTCTCTCTCTCTCTCTCTCTCTCTCTCTCTCTCTCTCTCTCTCTCTCTCTCTCTATCTCTCTCTCTCTCTCTCTCTCTCTCTCTCTCTCTCTCTCTCTCTCTCTCTCTCTCTCGTCTACCCTCCCCCTCCTTTTTCGGCACCTCCCTCCCCCATCACCTCGTGCAGGTCTCTCTCCGCCAGCGCGTTGCATCAGGGTGCGCGCCCACCCCCGCCCCTGCAGCATGCGCTCCCGCGCTGCCATCTCCCCCCCCTCCCCGAATCCCCTGCGGTTCCCACTGCTGCCCCCGCGCTCCCCCTCCCCTACCCCACGTGCGCCACGCGCGAGAACAGCTCCTCCGCCTGCGCACATTCCCCCGCCTCCATCTGCGCCCACGGCGCCACGGGGAGAAGCGGCCGGAAGGAAGGGGAGGGGGAGAAGGTGCGGGAAGGGAAGAGTGAGAAAGGAGGGGATGAGCGACGCGGGGGGAATCGGGCGTTCCGACGGATAAGGAGGGCGCGGGGACAGCAGCGCGCCTGCCGCTCAAATTCCCGTCCCCCAAAATTCTCCGCAGTGTCACGCAGCGTGCACCTGCCGCTCTGCCTCGTCCAAGGTGTCAAGATACTCCTTTCAATCGCTCTCTACCGCTTCACTACCTCCTCCTTCGTCGTCCCCTGCGCCGCCCTCCTTCCCCGGCATTCCCCCCTCGCGCGCATCGCACACATGCGCTATCCCTGCGCGTGCGCCGGAATTTTCCGCCTCTCCGCTAGCTGCAATCTCCCCCTGCTCCGCCACTCCGCACGTGCGCGGCAGCGCGGACGCATGAGACGGCAACACGCGGGGCAGAAGTGCCAGGGACAGCAGCAGCATGAGCACAGGCAGGCGTCGCTGCATGGTGCTAATTGCGATGTGATTCCTTAACAATTCGCAACGACTGACAGAATGCCGCTCGCACGGCGGTATCGCATGGTGGGGCCCACTCGCGAAGCAGATCGCAATGCGAGGTGAAGTCGAAAGACTCTGGGGAGTGGAGCTGTTGACTGGTATGAGTACAACTGTATGGAGTGATATGTGCGAGATCGCCTTCCTGGGCTGTCCGAACTTCGAACTTGGACCAGCCCAAAAGTGCATTTCGCACGTGCAAAAGCTTAGGCAGGATGATGAGGTGGAGGGGGAACGAATCTGAACATCGCATTTGTTCAGAGGCTCCCAACGTGCGAACACCCCACATGATCGGACGGTTGGCTCTGACCGACTGGAATTGAGATGCGATCGTAGGTCGTAGATGGAGACGTGCAGGCAGTGTTGATCGCACACACGACAGTAGGTGAGCACGTGAAAGCAACGTGAAAACAACGTGAAAGCTGCCAGGCTGGACCCAGATATTTGTACTTTTGGAGGCTGTCCTGTCCCAAGTTCGCAGGAAGGCGATCCGAGATGAGAACCTTGGGGGATTCGAACCACCTCGAAATTGCCTTGGGATGCGAAGTCGAGGACTTCCATGGGAAAACGGAATTGTGCGCTGGGAAGGGCGATTCTGGTTCACTCAACAACGGAACTGGATGGTGCTTTACAGTGCTAGTGGTTAGCTAAACATACCGCTTACTGATCCGCACTAACTCATGTGCTGCTGTAAGGAAATTTCCTTTTCCTTACTTCGCGTCCCTGCTCAGCGTGTACAGCACTGACAGCACCCCACAATATTCCGTTACCACTCGCGACATTCGCCTCGACACCATTCCCGCCACTGTTCACGATGCGACCCAACCTCACGGTTCGGCTGGTAACCCGCGCTCCGGACCTCCGCCTCGACAGTTCCCCAAACCTCGGCACTAGGCCCGTCGCGCACCCCATTTTCCCACGTTACTGTTACCACCGTAGTTTCGCTATATATTCTTCGCTCATTTCTTCGCTCATTGTATTGTTGTCTCGATAGTGCAATCCTCGCTCGCTCAATTGCACTCGTAACACTTGGTTATCAGAGCCTACGATCTTCTCTCGGACCGCACCCACACCTTTGCTTCCCCACTATCAAATTTTTTTTGGAGGGGGGGGGGGGGGGGGGGGTATACGTCTCTCAGCGATCAAGCACCGCCGCTCGTAGTGCTCTCTCGTAAGCACGCACGGCCACGACAGAGGCTCTCGCTGAGCTTGCCCGACACCCCCGCCATGGCAGAACTCAATGTCTTAGAAGCTAGGCATGAGTGATGTCGACTATCGAGAAGGTTGGTACAAGGAAAAATAAACCTAAGGGGCTGTACCCCACAGTGTCTACCCCACTAAGCCTACCCAAAATATAACATAGATATACATATGTTTGACACACCCCCATAGGCAGAGTGGGGGAGAACAGGTCACAAGACCAGTCAGGAAGTGCAAAGCAAGCTCAGGGTGGATCACAACGTCACCACGCAGTCTGAGCACAAGCAAGAAGGCCACAAGGCCAGTTCACATGCAGAGATATATATGTAACAACAACAGTACAGTGAAATCTAATTACAAGAACAAGCATGCAGAAATACATATAAATCATGGTACAAACAAAGCCTACAGCAAGTGAGGAAGAGTGGGCACAAGGCCTAACAAAGTGCAGAAACGCTGATGATCACCAGGCGGAAGTGCCTTGGTGAATATATCAGCAGTGTTGGCCCGAGTGGCCACGTAGGCAAGACGAAGCTGGCCACGCTGCTGCAGCTCTCGAGCAAGAAAGTAACGGAGAGCGATGTGCTTCGTTCTATGCTCCAGTCTGTGCTCCTGACACAAGGCAATGGCGGCCTTGTTGTCGACGTACAGCACTGGAGGAGAATGCGGCCGCTCTCCCAAGTCAGTCAGCAGGTAGGTGAGCCAGCGAAGCTCCTGTGCAGCCATGGCTGTGGCGTAGATCTCAGCCTCACAACTGGAGCCGAGAACTGAAGACGAGCGTGTAGAACGCCAAGAAACTGAACCAGAGCCAAGGCTGAAGGTGTAACCCTGTGACGACCGCTGCGTAGCCTGGTCGTCAACCCAAGAAGCGTCCGAGTGACCAGTGAGGACAACGTCACCCCGTCCTCCAAGCACGAGCCCCATGCCCGATGTACTGCACAAGTAGCGTAGTACCCTCTTGGCAGCATCCATGTGCACCTTTCGGTGCCGACCAGGAGCCACGTAGCGAGCCAGAAGGCCAAGAGGGTACGCAAGGTCAGGACGACTGCAAGTCATCACGTACATGAAGCAACCCACTAACTCTGGGTAAGGACCACTCGACTCTACGGACTCGTCCGAAGGTGGAGCTGAGAGCGAGTGACCTGTAGCCAAAGGAGTGGCCTGTGCTGAGGACCAGGTGAAACCGAAGCGCTGAAGGACCTGCTGCACCATGTGTGACTGAGTCAGTGTGATGGTGCGGCGTGCTCTGTCCCGGGTGATCTGCAAGCCAAGGTAGCTGCACAGTTCACCCAGGTCTGTGCACGTGTGTCTCTTCTGCAGCTCCGACTTCACCAGGGCGAGAGCCTCAGTGTCAGCAGTGGCAAAGACCAAGTCGTCGACGTACACGAGAACGTAGAACGGCGGCAGCGAAGTGTCGGTGCGCAAAAACAGCGACGGGTCAGCAGTCGACGGAGCAAACCCAAGAGCCGCAAGTGTCGTCCTCAGTGTGTCGTGCCACTCACGTGGCGCCTGGCGGAGACCGTAGACCGGCCGCCGGAGGCTCCACTGGGTACCAGGAGGGAACGACCCAGTGAAGCCAGGAGGGCGGCGCAGCCAAATCTCCTCGTGCAGGCTGCCCTGTAAGAAGGTTGTGCTGAAGTCAAGAGAGTGAAGCTCGTAGTCACGCTGAGCGGCAACGTGCAGCAGCACCCGAAGAGTGGTCATCTTCGGGGTGGGGGAGAAGGTCTGGAAAAAGTCAACTCCCTCTCGCTGACTGAAGCCTCGAGCCACGTAACGAGCCTTGAAGACAGGCGGAGAACCTGGCGGCCGCTTCACCCTGAAAATCCACATGCCACTGACAATGTTCGCCCCAGGAGGGGGAACCTCGTCAACGTAGGTGCCTGTGGACTTCCAGGATGCCATCTCTGCGTCCATGGCTGTTTGCCACTGAGAGGAGTACTCACCCGCGATCGCCTCAGCGTAAGAGCGCGGGGTAGGGATGTCTGGTGCATCCGGGTCTCCCTCAGGGGCAAGCAGCATGGATACGAGATGAGGCGCAGCAGCTGCAAGACACTCAAGGTCCTCCTGCCTGTCCTCAAGGACGTCCGTGCCAAGAGCACACTCACCCCCGACGGACGGAGGACAGACAGACGTAGACTCAGCAACAAGACTGGCGGCGTAGTCTAGACGACAGTGAGCAGCAAAGGCAACAAGCTCAGTGACTAAGGCAGACGCAGCAGCAGACTCAAACGACGGGTCAGTGACAACAGTGGCAAGCAGACGCGTGACAGTAGAGTGCTCAGCACGAAACCGGTCAGACGCAGGGTCAGCAACGACAGGCAGAGAGGACGCAGGGGGAGGCGGCAGAGGAACACGCGGGGAAGGAGAGGAAGGACGACGAACTACAAGGGGAGGGCCGGAGACAGCCGGCTGGCACTGACGAGGAACACGACGACCGGAACTGACAGGGGAGACAGGCCGCGACACAGGCTCACGACGCTCTGCAAGGCCACTAGGCTGCTCTGTGTACGGAGAAGGAGCAGGCAGCGGTGAGCCAGGCTGTAACGGAAGACCAGTAGACGAGGGAAGACTGAGAACCTGGCGAAGTGCAGAGTCAGGTGGTGGCTGAGACGACGGAGACGGCGGAGCAAAGAACAGGCGCGGCTGAGCAGTGCCACCAGCAGCTCCAGCACCTCCAGCAGCTCCAGCACCCCCAGCAGCTCCAGCACCTCCAGCGGCTCCAGCACCTCCAGCAGCTCCAGCACCTCCAGCAGCTCCAGCACCTCCAGCACCTCCAGGACCTCCAGCAGCACCACCACCAGCCCCAGCAGCTCCAGTACTCCCAGTACGAGCACCTCCGGGACCAGCGATACCAGGAGAAGAACCACCAGTAGGAGAGCCCTGGGGTGCAGAAGTGGGAAGCCGACGGCGACCGTACCAGTCGTGCAGCTGCTGGGAGGTGAGGGGCACACGCGGACGAAGACGGCTACTCCAAGGAGACCGCGTAACAGCAGTCCCAGAACCCTCAGGCAACTCACCCCCAGACGCAGCACTCCCAGGCTCAGCACACACAGGCTCAGCACCCCCAGACGCAGCACCTCCAGACGCAGTACCCCGAGACGAGGCACCTCCAGGCTCCACACGCTCAGCGCCCCCAGACTCAGCACCCCCAAGCTCCGCACCCCCAGGGACAGCACCACTCCCAGCAGGACCGGAGTCACCAGTGACCTCAACTTTGGGGGGTCTACCTGAGAGACACCTGAAGGAGCAGGACCTGGCGCGGGGAGGGGGTCTACCTGGGGAGGACCTGGTGCGAGAAAGAGCGGCGGGGGGGGGGCGAGGAGCAGTGCGGTAGGGGAAGAGGCGGTAAAAGGGGACCGACTCGTCAAAGGTGACGTCCTGAGACGCAAAGACACGGCGCGAGGCGGGGTCGTAAAACTGCCAGCCAGGCGCGTCAGGGACAAAGCCAAGGAAGACGCAAGGAATGGCGCGAGGGGAGAGCTTGTCCGCGGTGGTATCGCGGACAAAGGCACGAGCACCCCAGACCCGGAAACGCGACGCGTCGCCAACCTTCCCCGTCCACAGCAGTGTGGGCGAGGTCTCCGGCAAGGAGACACGGGGCCAAAGGTTGAGCTAATGCGCGGCGTACCGGACCGCAAACGGCCACAGAAAATGGGGGGCAGCCGCATGGAACATGGAGGTACGAGCGACCTCCATGACCAAGCCAATGCGGCGCTCAGCAACCCCATTTTGCTGCGGAGAGGCCGGAAGCGTGAAAGTCTGGCGGATGCCGTGCTCCGCACAGAAGGCTGCCAAGAGGTCTGAGGAGAACTCACCACCTCTGTCAGAGTGCAGACGCAGGACAGGAAAGTCCGACTGGAACCGCTCGCGGAGCTGGAGACGAGTAGCGCGGATCCAGGGGATCAAAACATCAGGGACGTCCCCCTTGCGCTGCAAGGGGAAGACCGTGGTGTAGCGCGTGTAGTCGTCGACAACCAGCAGGAAGTACCGCTCGTGGCCCTGTCCACGGACGCGGGCTGGGCCCCACACGTCCAGGTGGAGAGTCTGCAGTGGAGCCTCTGTGGGAGGGAACGAGGAGGATTGAGGAGCGGCGCGCTGCCGCCCCTCGACGCAGGGAATGCAGGGCGGCGCAGGCGAGGGAGGGAGGGGAGGCAGAGACCTGGGAAGACCAGAAACCAGGACGCGGGAGTGCATGCTGCGTAGGCGAGGCAGGGAGGGGTGACCAAGGCGGTGGTGCCACAGGAGAGTGTCGTGCGACAGCCGGCGACACTCACACTGTGTAGCTACCTGAGCAGACGCGTGCAACTAGGGAGACAAAGGGGTGGAGCGTGACGCAGTGGTGAGGGTGTAGAGACTGGACCCTGGCGCACGAGCGAACGTGGCCAGGTGGCGACCAGTCTGGGAGCACATGCAAATCGCCACACGCTGCCGGCCAGGGGTGAAGGTGTCAACCCCCGCATCCTGGAGGACAGCGTTACTCACCAAGTTCGTAGAGAACGAGGGGAGGTGGAGACCATGTTACGATAAGAATGAATTGATAGAAAATGTGAAGTACAACCCTAGATATAGCAAACCCTAATCATGCAAGTAAGTAGAAATGTAACACCTAGACTAACCTAAACAACACATATAAAATATATGTTGACACACCCCCATAGTCTAGGTGACGGAAGTCCTGTAGAAACAAGAAGAGCAAGCAACGGTCACAAGACCAGTCTACAAGAACAAGACAAATCTCAGGGTGGAGCTCAAAGTCACCACACACTCCGAGAGCAAGCAAGGGGCCACAAGGCCAGTCCACATGCAGGTATATAGCAAATATAAAGAGATGCAAGAGTACAAGACATGCAGGACAAGGCATCTCTAAGCAAGCAAGTGAGGACGGGCAGGCACAAGGCCAAGCTGGGTGCAGAAACGCTGGTGGTCACAAGGCGGCAACGCCTTGGTGAAGATATCTGCCGTGTTGGCCTCAGAGACCACACGTCGAACGAGTGCCTGTCCACGCTGCTGCAACTCACGCAGAAGGAAGTAACGAAGCTGGATGTGCTTCGCCTTCCCAACTAGTCGGGGCTCCTCACACAACAGGACAGCAGACCTGTTGTCGGCGAACAAGACTGGGGGAGAGCGAGGCCGCTCACCAAGGTCGGTGAGAATGAAAGACAGCCAGCGAAGCTCCTGAGCGGCCATGGCCGCAGCGTACACCTCTGCCTCACAGCTGGAACCGACGACGGACGACGCCCGAGTCGACCGCCACGAAACAGCACCTGCCCCGAGGCTAAAGGAGTACCCCTGTGTAGACCGACGCGTCTCCGCGTCGTCGGCCCACGACGAGTCCGAGTAACCTGTGAGTGTAACTGGCTGCTTCCCTCCAAGGACAAGTCCCATGCCTGATGTACTCGCCACATACTTCGCCACCCTCTTAGCAGCGTACCAGTGGGAAGGTCGGTGTCTCCCAGGCGCAACAAAGCGCGCAAGGACGCTAAGAGGGTAAGCTAGGTCTGGGCGAGTACAGGTCATCAGGTACATGAGACAACCCACCAGCTCAGGATATGGACCACTGGACTCAAATGACTCGTCCGAAGGTGGAGCCGTGAGCCCATGATCCACACCAAGAGGGGTGAGCTGTACCTTGGAGAACGGGAAGCGAAACCACGTGAGGATCTGCTCGACCATATGCGACTGAGTCAGCGTAATGGTGCGAGCTGCCCTGTCCCTGGTGATCTGCAGGCCAAGGTAGTGCTGCAGCTCACCAAGGTCAGTGCAAGTGTGTCTCCTCTGCAGTTCCTCCTTCACGGAGGCCAGCGCGCGTCGGTCGGGAGTGGCGAACACTAGGTCGTCGACGTAGACCAGGACAAAGAACGGGGTCGAGCCACGGCGAACGAACAGTGACGGGTCAGCAGACGACGGAAAGAAGTCAAGAGCTGCAAGGGTCGAGCGAAGTGTGTCGTGCCACTCACGTGGGGCCTGACGCAGGCCGTAGACTGGTCGACGCAGCTGCCACTGGGTCCCAGGTGGGAAAGAGCCAGTGAAGCCAGGCGGGCGACGCAGCCAGATCTGCTCGTGCAGGCTCCCCTGAAGGAACGCGGTGGAAAAGTCCAAGGAGTGCAACTCGTAGTCGCGCTGGGCTGCAATATGCAGCAACACCCGAAGAGTACTCATCTTCGGGGTGGGAGCGAAGGTCTGGAAGAAGTCCACCCCCTCTCGCTGACTGAAGCCTCTCGCAACATAGCGCGCCTTGAACACAGGTGGTGATCCAGGCGGCCGCTTCACCTTGTAGAGCCATCGGCCACTGACGACATTCGTCCCAGGTGGTGGGACTGCGTCGACGTAAGTGCCTGTGGACCTATAAGATGCCATCTCTGCCTCCTCAGCTGCTATCCAGTACGAAGCCCAGGGTCCCGAGACCGCCTCGGCGTGAGTGCGAGGGATCGGGATGTCAAGGGCGTCTGGATCCCCCTCAGGGGCAAGCAGCATGGCGCAGAGATGAGGAACAGCGGCCGCAAGGAAACCAAGCTCGAACTGCCTGTCCTCTATGACCTCCAGGGGAAAGACAGGAGCACCCCCAGAGGACGGAGAACGTGCAGGGCCACTCACCAAGTGAGCGGCGTAGTCAAGGCGGTGGGAAGAGGCAAAGCCAGAGACAGTGGTAACAAGTGCTGAGACAGACGACAGAGGTGCAGTCGGGTGAGTGACCAACGCGGACAAAACACGGGAGACGACAGGACGGGAGGCACGGAGGTAGTCGGACAACGGGTCGTGAAGCACAGTGAGGGACGACTCAGGGGGCTGTGGAAGGACAGGAGGAGGTGGAACACGAGAGCGGAGAACAAGGTGAAACGGACCGTCTGCACGGTAACGGGACCGACGGGGCTGTGGAGACACAGCACGACTGAGGGGAGGACGACGAGTCCACTGGGAGGAGGAAAGGGACTCAACTGGTGGAACAGGAGGGGACGGTAGGGGACCACGAACAAAGCGTGCAGGTGCTGGGTCGGGGAGGTCGCGTAGTCGCAGTCGCTGCTGCTCCGCCTCCTCTGGCGTCTGCTGCGACGGTACCGGCCCCTGCTGCTGCTCCTGTGGCTCCGCCTCTGCCCTCTCCTGCTGCGGCTGCAGCTGTAACCGCTGCTGCGACCGGGACTCCTGCGCTACCCTCTCCTGCTGCTGCCGTGACTCCTCCTCTACTCTCTCCTGCTGCGTCTGTAACTGCACCTGCTGCTGCGGGTGGGACTCCTGCTCTACCCTCTCCTGGTGCGGCCGTGACTGCTCCTCTACTCTCTCCTGCTGTGTCTGTAACTGCACCTGCTGCTGCGGGCGGGAATCCTGCTCTACCCTCTCCTGGTGCGGCCGTGACTCCTCCTCTACCCTCTCCTGCTGTGGCTGCAGCTGCACCCGCTGCTGCGACCGGGACTCCTGCGCTACCCTCTCGTGCTGCTGCTGTGACTCCTCCTCTACTCTCTCCTGCTGCTGCTGTTGCTACTGCTGCTGCTGCTGTGCCCTCTCAAATCGCTCACGCTCCTCCCTCTCCAACCGGAGGAGACGCTGCTCACGGGTCAGGAAACGTACAGTGCGCGGTGTAGGCGCCACAGTGCCAGTGCCTCCAGCTCCAGCACCCCCAGAACCAGCACCTCCACCACCGACACCCCCGGGGCCTCCAGTACCTCCCGCAGGAACACCCCCAGGCTCCGCAGCAACCGACCGCAGAGAAGAAGGAGGAGGAAACTGCGGGACGGACGGGAAGCCAGGGGGTGAGGCAGGGCGAGGCCGCCGAGTCGAGGCTGCCGTGTCCTCCACAGGAGTGACCTCCACGCCCACAACCCCTGCACCCCCAGAGCCGACACCACCAGCTCCTGCAGCCCCAGTACCCTCACCCTCCGCAACTGCACCTCCCGCACCCCCAGACACGACAGGGACTGGACGCTGCGGGGGGGAAGACTGCGGAGTGACGTGCGACACACCTGACGGGGCAGGACGCGAAGGGGGGGGGGCTACCGGGGCGACTGGTGGGGGCTCAAGGGTGAGGAACAGCGGGGGGGAAAAGGCCTCAGTACCTCGGCGGGGGCGACTCCTGTAGTAACAGACAGACTCGTCGAACGTGACGTCCTGCGAAGCGAAGAACTGGTAGGTGACCGGGTCGTAGAACACCCAGCCGGAGGCGTCCAAAGGGAAGCCAAGAAAGACGCAGGCACGAGTGCGCGGAGACAACTTGTTCGCGCCAGGGGCGCGAACGTGAGCCAGACAACCCCAGACGCGGAAGTCAGCTGCTACGCCCGGAGAACCTGTCCAAAGGGAGACCGGCGTCACCCTTGGCCGTGCGTCACTGGGCCACAGGTTCAGCTGGTGCGCGGCGTAGCGGACTGCCTGGGGCCACAAGAACTGGGGGGCACCGGCATGGCACATGGAGGTCCGGGCAACCTCCATGACCAGGCCGATGCGTCGCTCGGCTACCCCGTTCTGCTGCGGTGATGCTGGTAGCGTGTAAGACTGGATGATCCCCCGACCCTGACAGAACGTCTCCAGGCGAGTGGAAGAAAACTCACCACCACGGTCCGAGTGTAGGCGAAGCCCACACAGGCCCTGGGCGCCACCCCACGCTAGTAGCCACGGCTCGAGGACGGTAGGCACGTCGGCCTTCCGTCGCAAGGGGAAAACCGTGGTATAGCGGGAGTAGTCGTCCACCACAATCAGGAAGTAGCGCTCCTGACGTGGGCCAAGGACCGGAGAGGGGCCCCAGACGTCCAAGTGCAGGGTCTCGAAGGGAGCCGTGGTGGGGGGGAACGAGGAGGAGTGAGGGGCAGCGCGCTGCCGACCCTCGACGCAAGGAGTGCACAGCGGCGCAGGCGAGCGGGGAAGCGGTGCAAGCGACCCTGGGAGACCTGAGACCAGACGGTAACGTGCCATCCTACTGAGACGCGGGAACGACGGGTGACCTAGACGGTGGTGCCAGAGGACCGACGGGTGGGTGAGGGACCGACAGTCACACGACACAGCAGCTACCTGACCTGACCTGACCTGACCCGACTCAGTGTGGTGGGACCCAGTGTGTAGTGAGTACAGACCAGATCCCGGCTCTCTGTGGAATGTGGCCAGGGGCGCCCCAGTGGCACCGACAGTGCAGGAGGCAACAGGCTCGTCCAGTGGGAAAGTAGTGACTACGCCTAGGTCGTGAAGGTGACTGACACCCACCAGGTTCCTAGAGAACGAGGGGGTGTAGTAACCTGTAAGAAAACCTGAGGGAGCCGCCGGACACAGAAGAGTGGTGGTGCTGCTAGCAACTACACGTCCCACAGAGGGGTCAGCCAAGGCGACAGTGACTGGAGTGCGCAGTGGTGTGAGGTCGGTACAATCGCAAAAGAAACAGCAGGACGCTCCAGAATCTAGGGTGAAGGAAAGCTGTGCAGTCTGTGGGGTCGCACCCGAACCAGCTACAAAGGCTAGTGCTAGACTAGTGGTAGCTGCAGCTTCTACACAAAGACCCTCAGAGGCGCCGGGACTGGAAACAACACACGCACCAAGACTGGAAACACAGGTCTCTACTCGTGCAGCCGGAAAGGGTCCTAGACCAGGCAGGTGAGACTCAACTGGTGCAGTAGTGCGCTGGCGAAGGCGCGAAGGCCAGTGCGGTGTAATAGCGTGAGGACCAAAACGCTCACGGTGGAGGTCGTCGAGTCGACGGTAGCAGTTGGACGCAGTGTGGTCAGGACTCCAGCAGGTAGTGCCAGCACCAGGGCCTGTCAGGGCCCGGTACCCGCAGGGGCCGACGTCTCGCCCACTGCTAGCTGAGCCACTGCTGGGGGCGCCACACTTTGGACCCGCAGGCCCCCACTGACGGGAGTGCTGCGGCTGGCCCTGCTGCTGTAGAACCCTAGTACATGCCATGTGAGCCTATGCTGCTGCTGGTTCTGCTGGGGGCAGCCTAAGCTGCTGCTGGTGCGCTGGGGGCAGCCTGTGCTGCTTCTGGTTCTGCTGAGAGGCAGCCTAGGCTGCTACTGGTTCTCCAGGGGGCAGCCAATGCTGCTGCTAGTGCGCTGGCAGTTGCCTAAGCTGCTGCTGGTGCGCTGGCGGTAGCCTAAGCTGCTGCTGGTGCGCTGGGGGCAGCCTATGCTGCTGCTGGTTCGCTGGGGGCAGCCTATGCTGCTGCTGCTGGTGCTCTGGCGGCAGCCTATGCTGCTGCTGGTTTGCTGGGGGCAGCCTATGCTGCTTCTGGCTCTGCTGGGGGCAGCCTTAGCTGCTACTGGTTTTGCTGGGGGCAGCCAATGCTGCTGCTGGTGCGCTGGTGGCAGCCTATGCCGCTTCTGGTTCTGCTGGGGGCAGCCTACGCTGCTGCTGGTGCGCTGGGGGCAGCCTATGCTGCTGCTAGTGTGCTGGCGGCAGCCTATGCTGCTGCTGGTTCTGCTGGTTCTGCTGGTTCTGCTGGTTCTGCTGGTTCTGCTGGTTCTGCTGGTTCTGCTGGGGGCTGCCTACGTTGCTGCTGGTGCGCTGGGGGCAGCCTATGCTGCTGCTGGTGTAGCTGGCGGCAGTGTAATCGGCTGGGGCTACTGACGGCGGGTGTGGTAGATCGTGGGGAGGCAGGTTTCAGGTGGGGAAGCTGTTAAGGCAGCGGGCTACGGGTGAGGCGGCGGTTCTGTGCAGTTCTGTGCGGTTATGTGCAGTACTGTGCGGTTCTGTGAGGTTCAATGCGGTGGAGAGGACTGGGTGGGGCAGCTGATTCCGGGTGAGGTGCCTGGAACGGGTGGGGCAGCAGGTTTCCAGGTGGGGCGGCGGTTGTCAGGTCTGGGGCGGTGGTTTTCAGGTGGGGAAGCTGTTAAGGCGGCGGTTCTGTGCGGTTCTGAGGGGGATTTCAGGTCTGGGGGCCGGTTACGACGGTGGGCTGCACGTGCGCGCGGCTACGACGTACTAGCGCGGAGCTGCGGCAGGCAGGCAGCAGGCAGGCGGCAGGCAGGCTGCGGGCAGGCGGCAGGCAGGCGGCAGCAGGCAGCAAGTAGCAGGCAGGCAGCAGGCAGCAAGTTGGCAGGCGGCAGTAGGCAGCAAGCAGGCAGGCGGCAGCAGTCAGGCAGTAGGCAGGCTGCAGGCAGGCGGCAGTAGGCAGCAAGCAGGCAGGCAGGCAGGCGACAGGCAGGTGGCAGCAGATAGCTAGCAGGCAGCAAGCAGGCAGGCAGGCAGGCGACAGGCAGGCGGCAGCAGGCACGAGGCTGCAGGTTGCACGTGGCTACGGGCAGCGCGCGCAGCTGCGGGCTGCTCGTGGCGACGCGCGGGCTGGCGGCAGGCTGCGTGGGCGGCTGGCGCGGCGCGTGGGGCCTAAAACGGGCTACACGGCGCGTGGGGCCTAAAACGGGCTACACGGCGCGTGGGGCCTAAAACGGGCTACACGGACGCGGCGCGCAGGGCCTAAGCGGGTTGCCCACGGGCGGCTTACACGGCGCGCGGGCCGGCGGCAGGCTGCGCGGGTGACTGACGTGGCACGCGGGGGCGAAAACGGGCTGCGCGCGGGCTGCTTTAAGTGGCGCGCACGGGAAAAAAAAAGGGCCACGCGCATGCAGCCGAGGCGCGCGCGGGCAGCAGGTAATGCAGTAATCGGTGGGCCCTAATCTTAGGTCCTAAAGACCTATGCTCTAGATACCATCTTAGAAGCTAGGCATGAGTGATGTCGACTATCGAGAAGGTTGGAACAAGGAAAAATGAACCTAAGGGGTTGTACCCCACAGTGTGTACCCCACTAAGTTTACCCAAAATATAACATAGATATACATATGTTTGACACAATGTCGCGACACTGACACTGGAGCAATTAGATCGGCTCATGCGCCAACTCGAAGAATCGGCGCTCGAAACCGCCACACTCACGGCGGAACGCGACTCCGCTCGCCAACAATCAACAGTGAATGCACCATCACCAACACATGCACCTACACATTCGGAAGAGCCGATTGTCATCTCCTCCGGCACACCAACACAGAATGACAGCGTGGGACAACGCTCAGGCGCAGCCAGTGAGGGCGCCACTCACTCGATGCCTGGCATGGAGAGAAACAGGACTGCGCCAAGCCCACGGGAGCCCCGCGAGTCCCGTCGGCACGTGGAATTTGCGGTAACAAGTGG
Source organism: Closterium sp. Naga37s-1 (assembly GCA_947471745.1). Taxonomy (NCBI): domain Eukaryota; kingdom Viridiplantae; phylum Streptophyta; class Zygnematophyceae; order Desmidiales; family Closteriaceae; genus Closterium; species Closterium sp. Naga37s-1. The sequence goes on along the minus strand of CANJKZ010000498.1, from coordinate 437,898 downwards.
CGAGTACGCAGTCACAACACCTATGCCACTCAAACCGTAGTGTCCGCCCTGTTTCGACCCAAGCCAACGTGGGGGTCCGACGGTTCAGTCGTGGGTCTTCACGATGAACGTGTTTTTCGACGCCAATTACGTCGAGTCGGACGCAGCGAAGATTCGCTATGCTGTTTCGCTGCTGAGGGGCCCCGCCATGGACTGATGGCGAGTCATCGTGACGTCGCCACGCGCCTACGAGCCACCGTCGCACGAAGACGGGCCCACGGGCCCAGTCGTCACCTGGAGTTCATTCTGCGAGACAGCCCAGTACAGCACGTGGGATGCGTGGTGCGCAGGGCTTCGGGCGCGTTTCGAGCCGATCGCGGCTTCGATTGCGGCGCGTCAGAAGCTGCGCACTTGGCGGCAGCTCGGGTCGGTTCAAGATTACACTAGCGGCTTTCTCGCACTATGCGAACAAGTCGGCTATATGCACGAAGCGGAGCGGGTGGACCGTTACGTCGGAGGGCTAAAGCCGGACATATCGCACGAAATTATGCTACGCGGGCTCTCGAATTTCAACGAGATCCCCGCGCTCGCCGAGAAAATCGACATCCTACGGCGACCGAGACCGGGGTCCTACTACGGACAACGTCCTCGGGGACCGACCGAGCACGCCACCGTACACGCCGTTGCGACGAATGCAGCTGCCGTTTAAGGGGCGCTGCTTTACTTGCAATAGGCCGGGCCATCGCAAGAGTGAATGCCCAGAGGAGTTGAGGCGCCGCGGAACAGAGCAAGGGCGAGAGTCTCAGAGGCCGGGAAACGCCAGCAGTCAGTAGAAGTTGGGCCACCTACTGACGAGACTGCCTGCTCGCCCAACTTCACCGACCCTCACCGAGTCACAGTACCGATTCACGCCATTGATCGGGCTCGGACGAATAAGGAGGGTACAGCGACGGATTGCCCAGTACTGATTCACGGGAAAATACAGGGAGCAGCAGTGAAGATTTTTATGGACGGAGGTGCAAGTCACAGCTTAGTTAATACCGCGACTGCCAGGAAACTGCAACTGACACTTAGTCGGTGCTTACCAGAGATCGACGCACGCTTAGTTGACGGAACGCCGCTGGCCATACGGGAGAAAGTAGAAAAAAAAAGTAAAAGTCCGCTGTGGGGGGAATTTCGGTTTTACACAGGAAATGCTCGCGACGACATTGGATGGGCACGGCATTTTACTGGGACGTGATTGGCTGCGACGATACAACCCGCGAATCGACTGGACGACAGGCAGCTGCACTGTGCAAAGTAGCGGTAACTGGGTGGAGCTACCTCGATGGCAGTCGCCTGAGTCTTTAACGGTCCACGTCAACGCCATCACGATGAAACGGGCTGTCGCCGCTGGAGCTGACGTGTACGCGGTGGATATCGCGATAGTGGAAGAAGCGGACAAACCGAGTGATTTTCAGAAACTACTGGAAGCAGTACCATCGGGACTACAGGAACTGTTGAAACGATTTCCGGGGATCTTCCCCGATGACTTACCGGAGGGACTGCCACCTCAGCGGGCTCACGATCACCGAATAGAATTGGTATAGCCAACCGTACAACGACAGTTCAGACTGACACAGCCCGAGCTCGACGAACAAAGGAAGCAGTTAGATTACCTGTTAGAGAAAAAAATCATCCGACCGAGCTCATCGCCATTCACCGCACCGATCCTGTTCACACCGAAAAAGGACGGCGGGTTTCGCATCTGTATCGACTACCGAGCACTGAACAGGGTTACAGTTAAATCGCGATACCCCATCCCCCACGCTGACGAACTGATAAATCAACTACGAACAGCACGAGTATTTTCGAAAATTGACTTACGGGGAGGTTACCACCAGATTAGGGTCGAACCGTCGGACTGTGCCAAGACAGCTTTTAGGACTAGGTACGGGTCGTTCGAATACACGGTGATGCCTTTCGGGCTGACCAACGCACCGGCGACTTTCCAGATGACGATGAACGAGGCGTTTAGGCCACTCTTAGATAAATTCGTAATCATCTACCTCGACGACATCATAGTCTACAGTCGGGATAAGCAGCAGCAGTTAGAAGATTTAGAAGCAGTATTTACGGTTCTAGACAAACACAGACTAGTGACAAAGGGTTCCAAGTGCGAGTTTTTTCAGGACAGGCTAGAGTTTTTGGGGCACGTTATTTCGGAGGCTGGCGTAGAAATTGACCCGAAGAAATTGGACACGGTAAAAGCGTGGCACACCCCGACGAACATCACGGAACTGCAGAGTTTTTTGGGTTTTGTTAATTACGTGCGCCGGTTTGTCCCCGACATGGCACGGTTAACGGCCCCGCTAACAGATTTGTTGCGGAAGGGGGGCACTTTTACGTGGGGGGAGAAAGAGCATGCTGCCTTCTCCACCCTAAAAAATGTTCTCTGTTCACCGCCCGTACTGCGCATCGCAGACCCACACCGCCCATTCGAAGTGGTTACTGACGCAAGCAATATCGCCATTGGAGCCGTACTGCTACAGGACTTCGGCAACGGGTTACAGCCCATCGCCTACGAATCACGAAAGCTGCATCCGCCCGAGAAGAATTATCCGATACACGATCGCGAAATGCTTGCGATCGTGCATGCGTTCAAAGTGTGGCGCTGTTACTTGACCGGCGCCGACGTAACAGTAAGGACAGATCACAAGTCACTACAGTACCTCCGCGCACAACCCCACCTCAACCCACGACAAATCCGCTGGCTCGATTACCTCGAGTCGAATTTTCACTACACGGTCACCTATAAAAAAGGGGCATCGAACATTGCCGACGCATTAACCCGACCCACAGCCCAAGTTCACGCCATACTACTCGCCCAGACCAGCCCCCTGTTAACAGGCCTATTTCCCACGGTTACCAGACTGATCCATTTTTTACAGGCGGAAACTCGCAGCAGTTTGCAGCAGCAAGAGGAGTCTATTACGTAAAAGCCGGCACTGACCGCATCTGGGTACCGGGCTACACACTTCTACGGGAATTACTGTTGAAGGAGGCACACGACGGAGTTACCTCAGGGCATTTCGGAGTAGAGAAAACACGGCAGCAACTGCAGCGGTACTACTACTGGCCCGAAATGTTGACCGACGTGCAACGACACGTGGCATCGTGTCCCACCTGCCAGGTCATGAAATCATCACGGAAGCGGCCGGCGGGACAATTGCAGCCGATACCACCCCCAGAGTGTGCTTGGCAGCAGGTGACGATGGACTTCGTCACGGGGTTACCGGCGGGTGCAAGTGGGAACGACGCGATCCTGGTCGTCGTCGATCGGTTGACGAAAATGGCACATTTCGCAGCCTGCAAGAAACCGATCACAGCCGAAGAAACGGCCCGCCTCTTCATCGCAACCATTGTTCGATTACACGGGATACCAGCGGCGATAATCAGCGACCGCGATACAAAGTTTACCAGCAATTTTTGGCGGAACCTGTGGCAGCAGTTCGGCACGAGGCTGCAGTTCAGTTCTTCGTATCACCCCGAAACCGGCGGACAGACAGAACGGACAAATCAGACCATGGAACAGTTAATCCGAGCCACGTGCGACGACCCCACCACCTGGGAACAGCAACTGCCACTAATCGAATTCGCGTACAACAACTCGCCATCCGCCACGACCCAACAGTCCCCATTTTACCTAAACTACAGACAAGACCCTACAGTACCCATGACCCCGAATCCCGACAACCCTGTGCCACGAGCGCAACAATTCGCCGAAATCCTACAGGAAGCACGGACCCGGGCAGCAGACGCAATTAAAAAAGGCAAACGTTATCGCTAAGCGCAACGCCGACCGCCACCGCCGACTCGTCACTTACCAGCCCGACGACTTGGTTCTACTCGACAGTCGAAACCTCCGCCTGCCCATAACTCCGAAACTCCGCCCCCGATATTGTGGGCCATTCCGCATCAGCCATATGGTCACACCGGTCACCGCCCACCTCCTCCTCCCCGTTGACTGGTACGTCAGCCCCTCCTTCCACGTCAGCCTGCTTCGCCCCTACATCCCATCCACCAGCCAACTGGCCCGACATCGCCCAGCCAACATGACCCGACCACCGACCGAGCCAGTCATCACGCCCGAAAAGATTCTGAGCCACCGAGTTCGTGACCCACGAGGAGCCCGAAGGGTCGAAATTTTAATGCGCTGGAGAGACCGCACGCCCACCGAGGACAACTGGGTTCCCCTAGACAAAATCGAAAACCACCCCGTCCTCAACGAGTACTTGCGCAGCAGAAATTTCCGGGATATACACGTGCTTTCGTAAGGGAGGCCTCCTTGAGGGGGGGGGGGGTAGTGTAAGGAAAATTCCTTTTCCTTACTTCGCGTCCCTGCTCAGCGTGTACAGCACTGACAGCACCCCACAATATTCCGTTACCATTCGTGACATTCGCCTCGACACCATTCCCGCCACTGTTCACGATGCGACCCAACCTCACGGTTCGGCTGGTAACCCGCGCTCCGGACCTCCGCTTCGACAGTTCCCCAAACCTCGGCACTAGGCCCGTCGCGCACCCCATTTTCCCACGTTACCGTTACCACCGTAGTTTCGCTATATATTCTTCGCTCATTTCTTCGCTCATTGTATTGTTGTCTCGATAGTGCAATCCTCAATTGCACTCGTAACAGCTGCGGACAAATGTGGGGTACAGCCCCCTTTGCGTGGGTGGGATGTGAAGATGGACTTCCCAAGGCACTGGAAGCTAAAAATATTCCGAACCGTGCTCAACCAGATTGGACCCTCCGTCACGCATCCGACATCCCTCCGTGTTCCACAATCGTACAATCACAGAATGACGAAGCACTTTGCCGTCACCACAATGCACGACAAGCTTTCGCGAACGATGACGACACCACTCAACTCGACCTCTCTGACTACAACACGGTTTGGCGAAACCCAGCTTCCGAATGCCACTGAGGAATGGTCGACAGCAGAAAGTTACCTGTGAGCTCGCCAATTCGCCCAACCACGAGCCTGGCTTCTCCTTGTGGCTGATGATGGGTTTCACAGCTCCTCCATCCCTTCTGTCAGAACCAAACCAGACAGATCTCAAGTTTCCTCCCTACTCTTCTGCCAACAGCCGCCTCCCACGCACTAGAGCGGCTCAATTCAGTAGCACGTTTCGGAAACGAATCGCGGCGGTTGAATGAGCGGAAGTTCTATAGGCCACGTGTTTTCACCCGTGTTTCTTTTCTGGCCGCTGAAACAGCATACGTGTCCCGAACTGGTAGGATAGAGTTTTCATTGCCACATTAGGCGGTCCAATCAGACGCTGGGCTTCATTTGGCGGTCCAATCATGTTCTTCTCGGCGAATTGTTATGATCCACCACTGTCCAGGGTGGCATGTTTGGGACCACCATCGAAGCCAGGAAGGCAAATTTCCAACCGTTGACTGTTTTCACCGTATAGCACACCCAGCAATTCGCAATCAGACTTCGTTTTCCGCGATCCGCGATCCGAATAGCGCACCCACACATCTTCAGGCTCATTTCATTTTCCGGCGCGTCTTCTCGGGATTTTAGTTGGTCTCTGCAGCCTTGTAGGCATTTTGCCAATCGAGCTTGGCTTCCGATCGCTCTAGCAGTTTCGAACCGTTACTATCTTCTCACTTCGATACCATTCAGCCTCGCCTGGTTCGTATGGTGGGATCGTGGAGTTTCATAACCTCGACCGTGGCAGTTTCAGCAACGTAGCGAGTCAACATCGACTTTCGTCGTTTTTTGTCAGGTAGAACAATCCCTATACGTTTTCGTATCAGCGACCTGCTTCCTGTAAAATACGCGACCTTCAATCTGTTTCGACGCCGATTCTGACAATGGTGTTCCTTGTTGTATTGTGGGCAGGACACCATGGTAATCATCGAATCGTCTTGGATCTGCATCTCTTCCTCGACCTCGTCGCGACGCTAGCTACGACGTGGCTGAAGCGCCGTTGATCTCCCCGACTTGTGATGGTGAAGGTTGAATGTATCACCTTTCACCACCACTCACCACAGAGCCTCCTCCCCCCGGTTAAGGTTTAGTTAAGGTTCGGTACAGGTGTGGTTAAGGTTTTTTTTTTTCGGTACAGGTTGGTATTGGCTCTGTGGTGGGTCAGCACATGTTTCTTCACTTCGCACAGTCGTTATTTCCGTTGCATGCTTTCTTCACTTCCGTATACTAACTACATGTTTTTTCTACACTCGCAGGCTCTGATGGAGTTTGCGAGACGTACTTTCGAAGATTAGGAGCACCATCCTTTGGCGTCCTTCCATGCTTCATGGCGGACAACAGAGGAGAAGCTCCACGGCTGGTGAAGGTGAAGGTTGAAAGTATCATTTCCACCCTTCACACTCCAGAGCCACCCCCCTGGTTAAGGGTAGGTACAGGTCGAGGTCTGGTAAAGGTCCCCCTAGTGGTTTTTTGGTTGGTATTTGGCTCGTTTTTTCAACGCTTTTTTTCGTTTTGCATGCTTTGCTATCAGACCTTTACTAATTCTCGTTTATTTCTTTACTTGCAGGTTTTATCTAAGGGGCTACTGCATTTTTCGGAGGAGCAACATCTTATGGCGTCCTGCCATGCATCATGGCGGACAACAGAGGAGAACTCACGGCTGGTGAAGGTTGAATGTATCAACCACACCTTCTTCACGCCACAGAGCCACCCCCCTTGGTTGAGGTTCAGGTTTGGTAAAGGTGAAGGTGGTAAAGGTCAAGATTGGTAAAGGTCCCCCTAAGTTTTTTCGGTTGGTATAGATAGGCTCTGTTGCACTTGCACCATTGCAGCACCGTACGTTTCTGCATGCTTTGTGTACTGTTCATTTCTAACCTAGTTTCTTTGATATCCTTGCAGGTTCTAAGTCCCTTGAGCCACGCACTATTAAGCTCCAAGGCGTGGTGAACGTACCTGCCAACAGCACCTGGCAGGTGCCTCCTCTCTCTCCACCTGCAGTAAGTCTTGTTTTACCCCACTTCGTTTTAGTCACTTGCTGCAAGTTGGTTTGTTTTCCTTCATTGACTTGGTTTACTAACTTAATTTTCCTGACTTCACTTGGCAGGTTTGCTGCACCAAGGGATTTTAACATGCCCAAGAGTCAGGATCCATGGAAGCACCATGGCCTGCTGAGGCACCTCAAGGCTCAAGCTTTGCGAGATAAGTTTCTTCCCTTGCTTTCTCCTCAAATGCTACTCCACTGTTATCTCCACGCTTGCTTTTTTTGTTCTTTTTTTTCAAGTTGTGCTTCAACTCTCCAGTCACTGACTTGTTTCATTTCGCCTCATGGCAGGTTCTCCAAGCGCCACCTACATGCCATGGACCCCAAAGACCGTGCGCGCCGCTCCACACTCCAGCATGCCCAAGATCCATGGGAGCACCATGGCCTGTTGAGGCGCGTCAAGGCTCAAGCACCACTCCCCAGTCCATACACCTCAACCTCAGATAAGTTTCAGCCCTTAACCTTCGACCTCCCTTTCCTATGCTCATGGTTTTGTTTTGCAGTACTTAGCTCGTTTTGTTTGTTTCTTGATTTTCTTTTATGCATGTTGCCTTCTTGCTTTCTTGTAAGAGCCTGGACTAATTTGTCTCCCTTGTGCTCCTCTGCCTGCAGGTTTCTTCATGAGCGGCAAGCATGGCAGTCTCAGTGGGTTGCTGTGGCGTGTGGCCAGTGCATGAGAGAGGGTGAAGCTAGACCGTGTGCACAGCTCCACACTCAAGGCTCAAGACCTCAAGGCTCAAGACCGTGTGCACAGCTCCACACTCCAAGCTCCTTAACTACAGATAAGTCCCAGCCCTTGCCTTGATCCTCCAATTCTCGTTCGCGTTGTTTTTTTTCAGAAGTTATCTCCTTTAATATTTGTTTGTTAACTGCATTGGTTCTGTAAGAGCCTGTACTAATATTTGTCCATTGCGCTCCTGCAGGTGCGTTCATGCGCGGCAAGCATGGCTGTGGGAGGTGGCTGTGGCGTGTGGCCAGTGCATGAGAGGGGTTGAAGTCATGAGCATTGGCTAAGCAGTCGATTCCGGGCCAAACCGGACTGGTTGTGTCCCCTTCCACCCCCGTCAAGTGACAACACTGTCTGGCCAGCAGTGTTGTCATTTGATGGAGGTGGGGGTGGGCACAGCCAGTCCCTAGTAGGGCACCCGCATGTCTTGGGCGAAGCAATGCTCGTGGCTCAGCCTTCCTCTCTGCCTGTTTGGTGCATTGCCAGTCCATGCCGGGGTGGGCATGGATGGCATGCTGCCAGTCCATACTCCTCTGGCTTCTCAGAGGACATCAGATGGAGCTGTGCTTGATAGGATTCCACACAATCAACCACAGTGGTTGAGTGTACCCTTGATTGTAATCCAGATTATACACTAGTGCAGCGATTATTCATTTCTAGGCAGGAGGTAGATTGTTTTGCAATCTGAAGGAGTGGGTGTCTTTTTTAGTGGGAATATCTTTGAATCAATTCGCTCACGTGTTGGTATTTTTGTAAGTAGTTACCATTATCTTACACTGCTGTTTTACAAGTCCAACATTTTGTTCAAGTCATGGGTCCCATCTAGAGGCAGCGTATATCGGACGCACATTCACTTCCACCGACTTCTGCTGATTTCTCGAACGGCAGCAATAGGTGCTCAACGTGCGTCTCGGCCAACATGGCTATTTGGGTGTTTGGTTACGGCTCACTGGTATGGCGGCCTGGCTTCGCATTCTCTGCGCGCGTTCCGGGGCACATATTCGGTTACCGACGTGTCTTCTACCAAGGTTCTGGTCGTTGAGCCCATGTTAACGGCTCGTCCTTTCCCGCCAGTCACGTTTATAATTCCCTCATCTTCTCGAACCCAGTCGTTGAACTCGCACGCCCTTAGACGTGTTTCAGATCGCGTGACGAATAGGATAACGACATGCCAGCACGGTAGCTGACGTGGCTGATATGGCTGACGTGGCAGGCAACACGGACCACAGAGGCACGCCGGAGAAGCCGGGGAGGACAGTAACGCTGGTGGAGGAGCAAGACGCCGTTACTGTGAGCGATGCGCGTGGTGGGGATGAAAGGGAGGAGGGAGGGAAAGTAGACGTGACTTGGCAAGGAGAGCGGCTGAATTCCTATTAGAATGTAGAGAAATTATGATGCAACGGGCTCCAACGAGGCGCAGAAACGTCGTCCTATTTTGGGCTGTTTCTACTTTTGTTGAGTTTTGTTTTCCTCAAGAAAGGTACACCTTTTATGGCAATTCCCCCTCACCATCAATTTCCATGGATTGTGTGGATGGTGCACACATGCGTGGATGGTGCACACATGCGTGGATGGTGCACACATGCGTGGATGGTGCACACATGCGTGGATGGTGCACACATGCGTGGATGGTGCACACATGCGTGGATGGTGCACACATGAGTGGACACATCAACAGTATGGTGTTGCGTATCGCCTGGCAGGACAGGAGCAAGAGCAGCGCGAGATTCTCCAGGTGGATAGACGCTAAACCCTTACCACTTGCCACATTCTTTGCCCTGCCTGTCTGCTAAGGCTGCTAAAAAATCGCCTCTTTACCCCCTTTTTCGCTGACAACCCCATCCCCCGTCTTCTCTCTCCCCCTGTCACTCTTCCAACCGCCTCTCTCTCTCTCTCTCTCTCTTGCTTCTCACTCCTCTCGCTCTTGCGTTCCTCACTCCTCTCAATCTTCTCGCGCTTATCTTTTCTCTCTCGCTGCATGCTCTTTATGTTCTCTCATCTCTTCTCTGCTCGCGTGTGCATGCACGTGCGCACCAGTATCTGAGGCATCGGGAGAAGGAGTACGACCAGCAGGTCCATATCGACTTCCATACGGTGAGCCATGCCCGTGGCCTGCGGGGTGGGCTGGTGGGTGAGCACAAGTGTCGTCATACAGGTGGGTGCTTCATCCGAGTGCATGTCTCACAAATTATATTACCATTCTGCACTGTATGTTCTCCTCGCTCCCCGTCACAGCATCCACTCCACCAGCGATCATCCATGTCATGGCACACTATAACGAGCTTGTACTCTTCTCGTTTCCTTCTCCCTTCGCATCTCTCTCCGCGTCCATCACAATAAACCCGTGCAGGAGCCATCAGGAGCCCACCCTCCTGTCATTCAAGTCATGGTGTAAGCGCTCGTACATGAAATGCTTTCCCTCTGCCCTGGCGTGCCTTGCCCTGCCCCGTCTTGCCGTGCACTGCCGTGCTACGTGCTGACGCCATCTCATCACCACATACACATGGGCAAACTGCATCACCCACTCCGCCATTCTCTCTCCCACCTCCCCCAAGCACGTCCTCTCCCGTGCCCGCCATGTGCCCCTACCCCTCGCCTGCCCATGCAGCTTCATTGCCTCGGACAACCCAGTCTCCAACCCCTACTACCTCGGCCCCGCTCCCCTTGAAGCCATGGCATGGTAACGCCCCTCCATATGGACTGCCCCGTAGTTTGCCCCATACCCCGTCCACCTCTCTGTGTGTGCACTCCTGTCACGTCACTCCCCTCAATCCCCGACACTGCCCTCCACTGGTTTCCATTGTGTCGCCCCTCTTCCCACCTCCTCCCCATCCTTCCCCTCCTCCCCCTGGCATGCCGGTTGTGGTGCAGGCAAATAGCAACAGCGCGTGGGCCGTCAGGGCCCAATGCAGAGTACCTGTTGAACCTGCAAAAGGCACTCAGCGACCTGGGTACGTGCGTGCTATTGTTCAGCCGTGCTGCCAGCGCAATGCCTTTCAGGGCTTGCTGCTTTTGCTTACCGAAGTAGTGTCGGTCCCTGTCACTATGTGGTTGTGGCAGCATGTGTCCAGATGCCCATGTCCCCCCCCTCTTCTCCATCCCACCAATCCCCATGGAGCCATGGTCATCCCAGGTGCATGCGACCCCCATGTGGACGCTCTGGCAGCCCTTTTGTCCACCATGCTACCCCACACCACCACCACCATCGCCCCTGCAACTGCCACCACCACAGCAACAGCTGCCGTTGCTGCCACTACCATTCCGACGCTCACATACAGCAGCAGCAGCAGTGGCAGTGGCAGTGCAGCTGTCTGTGCTGCAGTGCCGCCATGTGTGCATCATCATGCACACACCCGAGAGGCCACAGGCGCTGCTGATGACCATCCATGCACATGCAGTCATGCGCCGACACAGGGGCAAGGGCATGCAGCAGCAGTGGGGCTCGTAGTGGATGCTGCTGTTGCATGTATGGTGGGGAACGAGGCGCTTGGGCTCCAAATGAGGGTCAACCCACAAGCAGTCAGAAGCCCATGAGAGATAATCGCTCTCACTGCACTGTGCCTGATTGGTGGTGTGGTTTCTCTCCAAGCTTTCCCAACTGTGTACCTAATACTGCATACGTTATTTTAAGTGTTTCACCTGTGAATGAGCTCCACTCAGCCTTGGCATTCTTGGGCAACCAGCTTTACTGAACTGAAGCCAACCTTCACGCATACTGTAAGATGTGAACGATTAAAGCTGCGGTCTACATTCGATAAGGAATTTTCTGGGGGTATTTCGGGCCCACACCAGGGCCCAAAATTGGTTTAGGCCCACCCTCACAAATCAGGGTTGCAGCTCCTCTCTACCCTGACCCGTTGTGTAAAATTTTCCATACCCTGTTTGCATCAGTGTAAATCAAGGATTTCGGCATGGTAGCCTGATTTGAGCAGGGTATTTCTACAGATAGCCTGTTTCCAATACTACTTTGTCTGTTACGTAATTTCTTCAGTATTACCGTAAGCCCCCGGATAGAAGCGCAGGCCTATGATAAGCGCCGGCGCTTATAAAAGGCTTATGGCGCTTATATCCGGTCCTTGATTATAAGCCCACCCCTAACGGCTTACGGATTATAAGGGCCACCCTCTGTAATAGTTTTTATAATTTTACTGGAAACGCTGTAACGAAACACAATTTTGCATCCTCACAGTCAGAATTTCGAATACCTTCACCCTCGCGCGACTCAATGCCTTCGCGTCCAGTCAGAATGAGCTGTCATGGGGTCAATCTGACTCATTCTGACTGTGTGTGTTGGCAGGGAATCAGCCACTGCCAATTTACACGAAATTCACATTCATTGCCCTCTACAATATCGATTCGATTCAAATCGCAAGGACGAGATGAACACTTTGGTGTTAAAAAACTAGATTTCATATATGTCATTATATAAGCCCCGGCGCTTATAAAAATCCTCAATTATAAGCCCACCCCCTGAAAAACAGTGTTTTTTTATACCCACAGGGACGCTTATATCCGGGGACTGACGGTAATAAGGTTGCACAAACATCACAACTACTCAGTTGATGCGTAGGACAGCAAGAAGCTGTCCTTGACGCGCAACTCTGCTCACCTGGTAGTGGGCGTGGCGTGGTTTGGCTCGATGCAGGGGTGCGTTGGCAGTCCTGTGGGTAAGACAGCCAATAATGTTAGAATCACTAGTAGCTAGGTGAGGAATGATGATTAGGTGAGGGAGAGGGGGTACAAGAGTGTCGAGAGAGTTGGGTTGTACCCTCTAAGGTGTGACCCTACACAACCTAGAGTAAGAACATAACAATATGTTTTGACACACCCCCATAGGTGAAGTAGGGGATAGCCAAACCTAACAGTGGTCACAAGACCAGTCAAGCAACAGAACAAGCAAGGCAAAGCCCAGGGTGGATCTCAAGGACACCACACAATCTGAGCACAAGCAGGCGGCCACAAGGCCAGTTCACATGCAGATTTATAATAGCAAGGCAGTAAACATGCAGGTATAAAGATATATATAGCAGTGTGTAACAAGAGCAAGTCAAGCAACCAGCAGGTGAGGCAGAGTGGGCACAAGCCCAAGAGCAGTGCAGAAACGCTGATGATCACTAGCCCCAAGGGCCTTGGTGAAGACATCAGCAGTGTTGGCCCGAGAGGCCACGAAAGCAAGGCGCAGCTGACCACGCTGCTGCAGCTCACGCGCAAGGAAGTAACGCAGAGCAATGTGCTTCGTTCTGTGCTCCAGTCTCTGCTCGCGACACAAGGCAAGCATTGCCTTGTTGTCGACGTACAGAACTGGAGGAGAACGAGGCCGCTCCCCCAAGTCGGTCAGCAGGTAGGTCAGCCAGCGGAGCTCCTGTGCAGCCATGGCCCCAGCGTAGATCTCGGCCTCACAACTGGAACCAAGCACAGAAGAAGAACGAGTGGACCTCCACGAGACAGAACCAGCGCCAAGACTGAAGGTGTAGCCCTGTGACGAACGCTGAGTCGCCTGGTCGTCGGCCCAAGAGGCGTCAGAGTGTCATGTGAGGACCACCGAACCCCGTCCTCCAAGCACGAGCCCCATGCCCGATGTGCTGCACAAGTAACGCAGTATCCTCTTCGCATCATCAAAGTGCACCTTTCGGTGCCTACCGGGTGCCACGTAGCGAGCCAGAAGGCTGAGAGGGTACGCGAGGTCAGGTCGTGTGCACGTCATCAGGTACATGAGGCAGCCCACAAGCTCTGGGTACGGACCACTCGGCTCTACGGACTCGTCCGAAGGTGGAGCTGAGAGCGAGTGGCCGGTAGCCAGAGGAGTGGGCTGTGGCGAGGAGTACGTGAAGCGGAAGCGCTGTAGGACCTGGTGCACCATGTGTGACTGAGTCAGGGTGATGGTGCGCCGTGGTCTGTCCCGGGTGATCTGCAAGCCAAGATAGCTCCGCAGCTCACCCAGGTCAGTGCAGGTGTGTCTCTCCTGCAGCTCCGCCTTCACTAGGGCCAGTGCCTCAGTGTCAGCAGTAGCAAAAACCAAGTCGTCGACGTACACGAGGATGTAGAACGGCGGCAGAGTAGTGTCGGTGCGTAGAAACAGCGACGGGTCAGCAGTCGAAGGAGCAAACCCAAGAGCCGCAAGTGTCGTCCTCAGTGTGTCGTGCCACTCGCGGGGCGCCTGACGCAAGCCGTACACTGGTCGCCGTAGGCTCCACTGGGTACCCTCAGGAAACGACCCAGTGAAGCCCTGTGGACGGCGCAACCAGATGGCCTCGTGAAGGCTACCCTGCAAGAAAGCTGTCGAGAAGTCGAGGGAGTGCAGCTCGTAGTCACGCTGAGCTGCAACGTGTAGCAACACCCGAAGAGTGGTCATCTTCGGGGTGGGAGAGAAGGTCTGAAAGAAGTCGACCCCCTCACGCTGACTGAAGCCTCGAGCAACGTAACGTGCCTTGAAGGCAGGCGGAGAACCCGGCGGCCGCTTCACCCTGAAAATCCACATGCCACTGACGATGTTCACCCCAGGTGGGGGAACCTCGTCGACGTAGGTGCCTGTGGACTTCCAGGAAGCCATCTCTGCGTCCATGGCTGTCTGCCACTGAGAGGAGTACTCACCCAAAATCGCCTCCCTGTAGGAGCGCGGGGTGGGGATGTCAAGTGCATCCGGGTCTCCCTCAGGGGCAAGCAGCATGGTCGCGTGATGGGGTGAAGCGGCAGCAAGGCACTCCAGCTCCTCCTGTCTGTCCTCAAGAACGTCACAGCCAAGGGCAGTGCAGCCAAGAGCAGTCTCACCCCCGACGGACGGAGGACAGGCAGGGACAGGGTCAGAGACAAGACTCGCAAGGTAGTCGAGGCGGTACACAGCAGCAAAGTCAACGAGCTCAGCTACTAGGGCAGACGCAGCAGGAGACGAGAACGTAGGGTCCGTCACAACCGTAGCAAGAAGGCGAGTAACAGTCGGACTGGACGCACGAGCAAGGTCAGACGGAGGGTCAGCAACGTCAGGCAAAGAGGACGCTGGAGGTAACGGTAGGACAACACGCTGAGGAACAGAGGAAGGACGGAGTGTCATATCGTGAGTGCCGGGGACAGCCGGAGCACGCTGACGACGAACACGAGGAACACGAGCACGGACAGCAGCTCTAGGCTCAGGCTCAAGGTCAAAGCTAGACTCAGGCTCTCGACGCTCAGGGGTGGAAGCACGAGTCTCAGGCTCTCGACGCTCAGTCAGGGACTCTGACACCGCAGTGTAAGGAGCAGGAGCAGGCAGTGGGGAGTGTGGTAGCAGCGGCGGCTGTGACTGGTCCGCCGGTGGACATAGCAACGGAGGAGTAGTACCTGCCACAGGGAAGCCAGTAGCACCTGGCTGAAGACTGAGAAGGTGGCGAAGAGCACCAGTAGCTCCACCAGGACCTCCAGCACCTCCAGGACCTCCAGTCCCAGCAGCTCCAGCTCCTCCAGCACCAGCAGCTCCAGCAGCTCCACGACCTCCAGCACCAGCAGTACCTCCAGTACCTCCAGCACCAGCAGCTCCACGACCTCCAGCACCAGCAGCACCTCCAGTACCTCCAGCACCAGCAGCTCCACCAGGACCAGCAGCACCTGCAGCTCCCCGACCTCCAGCACCAGCAGCACCTCCAGTACCTCCAGCACCTCCAGGACCTCCAGCACCAGCAGCACCTCCAGGACCTCCAGCACCAGCAGTACCTCCAGTACCTCCCGCACCAGTAGCTCCAGGTCCTCCGGTAGGAGCTCCGACGACACCAACACCAGAAGGACTCGCAGCACCCCCAGAGTCAGCACCCGAACTCGTAGTACCCCCAGAGGCAGGACCCTCGGTCTCAGCACTCGCAGGCTCAGTACCCTCAGTCGCAGCACCCTCAGGTCCAGTACCCTCAGTCCCAGCACCCCCAGGCTCAGTACCCTCAGTCCCAGCACCCCCAGGCTTAGTACCCTCAGTCCCAGCACCCCCAGGCTCAGTACCCTCAGTCTCTGCTCCAGTGTCCACAGCAGCAGGCTGCAGAGGCGGCGAAGACGGCAGAGGTGGGAACCCGGGGGGTGTAGCCAGACAAGGAGAGCGGGCACCCCCGGACTCACCACCCCCAGCCCCAGCTCCAGTAGTCTCAGCTCCAGAGTCCACAGCAGCAGGCTGCGGAGGCGGCGAAGACGGCCGTGGCGGGAAACCCGGGGGGGTCTCCAAGCGAGGAGTGCGGCGAGTGGTCGCCGTGTCGTCGGCGACGGCGTCACCCCCCTCAAGTGAGTCAGAGGAGTCAGAAGAGATCTCAACTGGCTCATCCAAGGGGGGTGGATCTACCTGGGACACACCTGAGGGAGCAGGACCCTGTGGGGGAAGGGGGTCTACCGGGGGGGGGACTGGTACCAGGAAGAGAGGCGCGAGAGGGACCGGGTGGGACGCGTGCGGGTGAAGTCGGTAGTAACAGACCGACTCGTCGAAGGTGACGTCCTGAGAGGACAGAACACGACGCGAGGCAGGGTGGTAGAACTGCCAGGGTGGAGCGTCGGTGGGGAAGCCGAGGAAGACACAGCGGAGAGTGCGAGGGGAGAGCTTGCTCGCTTTGGTATCGCGAACAAGGGAGAGCGCGCCCCAGACCCGAAACGACGACGCATCACCAGGCTGTCCCGTCCAACGGAGTGTGGGCGAGGTCTCTGGAGCAGAGACACGGGGCCAGAGGTTGAGCTGATGCGCGGCGTATCGGACCGCAAACGGCCACAGGAAATGGGGAGCAGCCGCATGGATCATGGAGGTACGAGCAACCTCCATGATCAGGCCAATGCGACGCTCAGCGATCCCATTTTGCTGCGGAGAGGCCGGAAGCGTGAACGACTGGGCGATGCCCTTATCCTGGCAGAACGTCTCAAGGACGCCAGAGGAGAACTCACCACCCCTGTCAGAGTGCAGACGCAGGACTGGAAAGTCCCGCCGAAACCGCTCGCGCAGCTGGTGACGAGTAGCACGGATCCAAGGGATCAAGACACCACTGACATCCGCCTTGCGCCGCAAGGGGAAGACTGTGGTGTAGCGTGTGTAGTCGTCAACCACCAGCAGGAAGTAGCGCTCCTGGTCCGTTCCACCGACGGGGGCCGGGCCCCACACGTCCATGTGGAGAGTCTGCAGAGGAGCAGTGGTCGGAGGAAACTCGGAGGAGTGAGGAGCGGCGCGCTGCCGCCCCTCGACGCAAGGAAGGCACGGCGGCGCAAGTGAGCGCGGGAGGGGGGGCAGGGTCTCAGGGAGGCCAGTGACCAGGAGCCGGGAGTGCATGCGGCGCAGACGCTGCAGGGAGGGGTGGCCAAGACGGTGGTGCCAGCGCTGAGTCTCGTGCGTGAGTACTCGGTACGAGCAAGACGCAGCTAACTGTCCTGATGCAGACGCTCGACTCGACGTAGCTACCTGACCTGACTCAGCCACCTGTGCAGACGCAGTGGTCAGTGTGTACAGACTAGACCCAGGCTGTCGAGTGAACGTAGCCAGGTGACGGCCAGTCCGGGAGCACGTACAGATCGCCACACGCTGCCCTCCAGGAATAAAGGTATCAACCCAGACATCCTGAATGGCAGCGTTGCTCACCAAGTTCGTCGAGAACGTGGGGAGGTGGAGACCTGACAAAGAGCCGGAGGGGACTGCTGGACAAGGGAGGACCGTGGAGGCTCTCGCAACCACTGGGCCCCCAGAGGGGTCAGCCAGTGAGACTGGGACAGGTGCTGTGAGTGGTGTGACTGTGGTGCAATCACGGAAGAAGCAACGTGACGCGCCAGAGTCAAGCGTGAAAGTGTGCAAGACCTCAGCTGAGGCAGGACCTGTGGTAGTAGACGCACTAGCAACTAGAGCGTCGGTAGACTCACGGGCACCTAGAGCTGCAGCAGACTCACTAACACCTGGAGTGGCAGCAGACTGACTAACACCTGGAGTGGCAGCAGACTCACTAACACCAAGAGCAGCGGTCTTAACAGAACGATAACCTCCACCACCAGGACGACCTCGCTGAATAACCCACTCACGAAGCTGCCGAGGGGTGGGGTCGTCCGGGAGAAGCAGTGCCCGCTGCTGTCCACCCCTGGCCGCAGCGACTGCCGCGGAAGTGGCCATGACAGACAGTGACTGTCAGGAGTAGGTCCAGCACCTCCAGCTCCTACAGCGCCAGCAGCACCTCCTACACTCCCAGCAGCACCTCCTCCACTCCCAGTAGCACAAGTAGCAGCAGCAGCAGTAGTAACAGCAGTAGGGCGGTTCGGTGGGGGTGGGAGGCCGCACCTCCACCACTCCCAGCAGTACTCCCTCCAGTAGCAGCAGTAGCAGGGCGGCTCGGGCAGCAGCAGCAGACCGAGCAGCAGCAGCAGCAGCAGTAGACCGAGTAGCACTAGCTGTAGCAGTAGTAGTTGCAGTAGCAGCAGCAGTGACAGCTCGGGCTGGGCGGCGCGGCTCGGACACAGTGGCAGAGCAGCAGTAGCACTAGCTGTAGCAAGTGCAGTAGTAGGAGCTGCAGCAGTAGTACTAGCTGTAGCAGCAGTAGCTTCAGTCAAGCAGCAGTAGCTTCAGTCAGGAGCAGCTGTAGCAAGTGCTGGAGTAGGAGCTGCAGCAGTAGCACTAGCTGTAGCAAGTGAAGTAGTAGGAGCTGCAGCAGTAGTACTAGCTGTAGCAGCAGTAACTTCAGTCAGGAGCAGCTGCAGTAAGTGCTGGAGTAGGAGCTGCAGCAGTAGCACTAGCTGTAGCTGGAGTAGCTTCAGTCAATAGTAGCTGTAGCAAGTGTTGGAGTAGGAGCTGCAGCAGTAGCACTAGCTGTAGCAGCCGTAGCTTCAGTCAGTAGCAGCTGTAGCAAGTGCGGTAGTAGCAGCAGCAGCAGTAGCACTAGCTGTAGCAGCACTAGCTTCAGTAGCAGCAGCAGTGAGTAGCGCTAGCTGTAGCAGCAGTAGCAAGGAGGAGCAGCTGCAGCAAGTAGCAGCAGCAGCAGCAAGGAGGAGCAGCTGCAGCAAGTAGCAGCAGCAGTTTCAGGGCAGTACAGGCGGCAGCAGCACTGCAGCAGCAGTTCAGGCGCAGCAGTGTAGCAGCAGCAGCGAGTGCAGCAGTAACACGGGCCGCGTGCGGGCCAGGCGCGGGCTGTAAGGGCTGCGTGCGGGCCTGGCGCGGGCTTTACGAGCTGGGTGCGGGCCTGACGTGGGCTGTACGGGCTGCGCGACGGCCTGGCGCAGGCTGTACGGGCTTCGCGACGGGCCTACGCGGGCTGTACGGGCTTCGCGACGGGCCTACGCGGGCTGTACGGGCTTCGCGACGGGCCTACGCGGGCTGTACTGGCAGCTAAGGCGCGGTCAGGGGGGGTCGCACGTGACTAGGAAGGAAAATCGCGTCTAGGGCAGAAAAAGGAACCGTCTCGCCTAGAGCACGGTTTCGAATTTCGCGTTTCTCCTAGGGGCGCGACTCGGGCAGTAGATCGAAATAGTAGTGGTGGGCCCTTTTAAACATTCGGTCCTAAGGAGCATTGTGCTCTTAATACCATGTTAGAATCACTAGTAGCTAGGTGAGGAATGATGATTAGGTGAGGGAGAGGGGGTACAAGAGTGTCGAGAGAGTTGGGTTGTACCCTCTAAGGTGTGACCCTACACAACCTAGAGTAAGAACATAACAATATGTTTTGACAAATAAGGCCACATGGCGAGCTGCCGACAACATTTCACGGTTTCCCGCCTGTGGTCACCAGCGACAACGGTGCTAGTGTGAGAGTGGGACATTTTGGCACCACGCGGAGAATGGGCTGATCCGCATTAAAAATAGTTTCGGTAACTGGGTAGTCGTCACACAACCCTGATTCCGTCAGGGTAACTAACCTCGCCACTCAAGGTTGGAGCGAAGCTCACTGCTACCAGGTTTTCAAGTGATAAACCACGTCCTCCCGCAGGAAGTATGTAGGCGACAGCTTTAAGTTTAACAGTTAATACAAACATTCCAACACCAAGGCCCAGTAATGTTTGTAGCAAGAGTAACACACTAAAGCCAGTTCCCTGGCCATTGCTCTACACTCGTTCCACCTACCGCCTCTGGAAGTTAACCTTCCTGACAGCGTATGCGTAGCAGCAGAAGAAGACAATGGTGAGCGCAACGAGGATGAGTGCAGCGTAGGGCAGGAACCAGGCCTCAAAGCCAAAGTAATTGGTCAGAAAGCTCTCCACTGTCTGAGTGCCCGTCATTCCGTTCACCTGTATGGGCGTGGTGATGTCTCCCAGCTGCACACACAGCACGACGAAAGTGTGGCGAGGAGAAAGGGGCGGCCGGGGGAGGGGGTTTGAGGAGGGAGGAGGGCAGGGAGAAAGTGAGCACGTAGTGCGTACGAGCATGTTGGGATTCATTGCACACATTCACACCCGTCCTGCTATGCGAGTGTTTTGCAGAATGTCTTGTGTGCGTGAGAGAGTGTGAGTGTGTGTGTCTATGGTTTCTCCGTTGGGAAAGAACATGGGCTCAATGGGGCAGGCAAGGAGGCAACATGCAGGGAAAATATCAATGTGTGTCCTTGGCAGCATACCTGCGACTCAATCAAGCCGTAGAGACTGTAGGAGATGGGCGTCAGCCAGTAGAACCACTGCCACCACACCGGGATTTGCTGGAATAGGTGGGTCGTGGCCAGGAGGGAAAGGAGCGAAAGGGAAGGGGAGCATGGGGGGGGGGGGGAGTTTAGTCATCAGCCTACACAGGTGGAGCCTGGAGGTAAGGAAGATGCAGGTAACACACATGGCGGATACAATGGCAGTGGAGTCAGCTCTGGGAGTGTCAACTTGCGTCTATGGAACATAGCGAAGAAAATAGCGAGAAAGAAGGCCAATGGATGCGAAGGGAGGATAACAGTCAATCTAGCAGTCGAGACTCGGGAGAAAGCAGCGTGTGCGCTCACCGGCCGGGGGACGATGAAGCCGCAGAGAAGGTTCCAGAAGGGCACGAAGAAGGAGGAGAGCAGCATGGCGAGCTGCTCGTTGGGCGTGATGGAGATGGCGAGCAGCCCGTACATGACAAAGCAGAAGAGCGTGATGAACATGAACAGGAAGTACCACCAGAACTTGCCCGCCGTCCACTCAAACTGCACCAGCGCGTACGTGATGATGCAGTACAGAAACGTCTGCACCAGCACGTATGGCAGCTCGATCAGCCCCTGCGCAAACGCATACGGCAGCGCACCGTACAGCCCTGCGGCCTTCTCTCTGTAATACACCGTCCGCTCCACTGCCACGAGCGGCTACACGGCGGCCGAGTTGTTCCAAGCCATGAAGATAGCCGTGGTGTAAAGAGCACCCATGACGTTGAAGACATCGAGCATGGTGGCCGTCTTCTTGCCAAGACCAAAGAAGACGAGGCCGATGAGGAGAGCAAAGACGGTGCAGAAGATGTAGCGAACAGCGTTGTAGTCGGGCGCACGCCAGTACATGGCGGCCCGCTTCCACAGGTTCACGTAGAACTGCGTGAGGAACGACGTGGAGTGCTCCGTGGCGAAGTGCAGGTCGTTCTGCCCGGACGGGGGGGTCCTGAGTGACTCCACTAGCTCCTGGTTGCGCCTGATGGGGGACACAGCGAGGGGGAGGAGGGGGTGGGGGTGGGAGTAGGGATGGGGACGAGAGTGGGGCGGCATGCGAGAGGGTGAGAGGAGCAGGCCGAAAAGAGGAGGCGATCCAGGCAGGTCTGGCAGGCATGCGCGGTTGGAGGGAGAGGTGCAGATAAAGGTGTCATGTGTTGTGAGATCGTGAGTGCGATGCGAGTGGGTGCGTTGCGACTGGGTGCGATGGAGAAAGGTGAGATGGCTGGAGCAGAGGCTTACTTGAAGAGGTCCGACTTGTGGTAGAGGTCAACAAAGTCAACGCCCGTGCGCTCCGATGCTGCTGGCGTGGTGATGTCAAGCATCCACGTGGCAGGGTTGTAGCCAGTCGGGATGCGAGGCACCGACGGCACAGCCTGCGAGGAGAGCAGCGGGCAAGGGGAAAGCGCAGATGGAGACTTGCATGGGTTGGAAGAGGCACAGCAGTGGGAGTGCAGAGGTGGAGGAGAGGAGCGGGGAGGGGGCTGCATCTGGCACACAAAACTGCTCACAGGAAGATGGAAAGGCAACAGAATACCTAAGGGAGTGCCGCATGAGTTGTGGTGGGGAGTGGTGGGGAGAGGAGAGGAAGGTACCTGGAAGTAGTCTATGAGGTGCTGTGACTGCACGCCCAGAGGGCCGAAGTAGATGACCTGCCCTCCCAGCGTCATCAACAGCAGCTGTGGAGAGAACAAAGCGTGGAGAGGCACATGGGAGTTGGTCAGGCTTCACGCAACAGAACGGATGGTCAGAGGCAGCAAGTGCAGATGCAGACAGGGGATGGCTCGGTCCGTATAGGATGGACCCAGGAGGAACATCATACAGGGAGTGGAGTGCGAGGGGAGGAGGGGAGGAGGTGGGAGCAAGCAGGGGCGGGAGGCTTGGCTCGTCAAAGGACTCAAAGATGTCGATGGACGGCTGGTGGATGGTGCAGAGCACGGTGCGGCCCCATGCTGTCTTCTTAGTATACACTTATACAAGCACTCATCGTATCTCTGTCTCACCTCGTCAAAGGACTCAAAGATGTCGATGGACGGCTGGTGGATGGTGCAGAGTAGGTGCGGCCCCATGCTGTCTTCTTAGTATACACTTATACAAGCACTCATCGTATCTCTGTCTCACCTCGTCAAAGGACTCAAAGATGTCGATGGACGGCTGGTGGATGGTGCAGAGCACGGTGCGGCCCCATGCTGTCTTCTTAGTATACACTTATACAAGCACTCATCGTATCTCTGTCTCACCTCGTCAAAGGACTCAAAAGATGTCGATGGACGGCTGGTGGATGGTGCAGAGCACGGTGCGGCCCCATGCTGTCTTCTTAGTATACACTTATACAAGCACTCATCGTATCTCTGTCTCACCTCGTCAAAGGACTCAAAGATGTCGATGGACGGCTGGTGGATGGTGCAGAGCACGGTGCGGCCCCATGCTGTCTTCTTAGTATACACTTATACAAGCACTCATCGTATCTCTGTCTCACCTCGTCAAAGGACTCAAAGATGTCGATGGACGGCTGGTGGATGGTGCAGAGCACGGTGCGGCCCCATGCTGTCTTCTTAGTATACACTTATACAAGCACTCATCGTATCTCTGTCTCACCTCGTCAAAGGACTCAAAGATGTCGATGGACGGCTGGTGGATGGTGCAGAGCACGGTGCGGCCCCATGCTGTCTTCTTAGTATACACTTATACAAGCACTCATCGTATCTCTGTCTCACCTCGTCAAAGGACTCAAAGATGTCGATGGACGGCTGGTGGATGGTGCAGAGCACGGTGCGGCCCCATGCTGTCTTCTTAGTATACACTTATACAAGCACTCATCGTATCTCTGTCTCACCTCGTCAAAGGACTCAAAGATGTCGATGGACGGCTGGTGGATGGTGCAGAGCACGGTGCGGCCCCATGCTGTCTTCTTAGTATACACTTATACAAGCACTCATCGTATCTCTGTCTCACCTCGTCAAAGGACTCAAAGATGTCGATGGACGGCTGGTGGATGGTGCAGAGCACGGTGCGGCCCCATGCTGTCTTCTTAGTATACACTTATACAAGCACTCATCGTATCTCTGTCTCACCTCGTCAAAGGACTCAAAGATGTCGATGGACGGCTGGTGGATGGTGCACAGCACCGTGCGCCCCGTGTTCACTGTGTTGCGCACCGCGCGCATCACTATGGCCGCTGCCCTCGCATCCAGCCCTGCCATGTATACGTAGGGATGTAGGGGAGAGGCCAGGAGGAAGAAGGTCGGGTTTGGGGTTTGGAGGATGGGGAAGAAGGAATATGTAAAAGAGGCACAAGGTGAAATATATCCAACGAGAATGGGCCACTGTGGAGTGGAGCAGCATTGGTCGGGCAAGAGAGTCGCATTACTACAACAGCCAGCGCTGCAGGAGCAGTGGTGCAGGATCAGCACCTGAGGTGGGTTTCATTTCATCCATGAAGATGATGGCGGGGTTGGCTATGAGCTCCACTACAATGGGCGGGTGTTATCTGAGATAGGTATACCTGGGGGGAGGTATAACCTACCTGAGGTGGGTTCATCCATGAAGATAATGGACGGGTTGGCGACGAGCTCAACGGCGATGGTGAGGCGCTTGCGCTGCTCCGTGGACAGCCCGTTCAACCCCGGCAGCCCCACAATGCTGCCCCTCAGCGCCTCCAGCTCCACCAGCTCCATCACCTCCTCCACGAAGTCCTCCCTCACGTCCTTATCCACGTCCTGGGGCAGGCGCAGCCACGCCGAGTAGAGAAGACTCTCGTACACCGTCACCTGCGGTGTGTGAATGTCGTCCTGCTCGCAGTATCCGGACACGCGCGCAAACGTCTCGTGCACCTTGGGGTACCCGGAAACGCGCACGTCCCCTTCGATGTACCCCCCGGTCTTCCTCCCTGCCAGCACGTCCATGAGCGTCGTTTTCCCCGCGCCCGACACACCCACGAGGGCTGTGAGCACTTTGGGGCGGAAGGCGCCGGAGACGTTGCGCAGCAGCTGCAGGCGGTCGCCCTCAGCGCCCTCCGCCTTCATCTCTGCAGGCATGTCCACGTAATAGTTGACACTGCTGAAGGACAGAGACAGCGGCTCAAACGGCAGCACCATGCCCCGCACCCCCGCCTCCCCCGCCTCCGCCACCGCCGACGCATCTGCAAGGGGAGAAGGGGGAGCGGAGGAGGGAGGGAAAGGAGGAAGGAGGGAAGGGCAGACGGGAGGCGTTGGGTGAGTGAGGTGCACAGGGGTAACACAAGGGGATGCGAATGGGTCAAGGTGAGATACGACGGGCAGTCACAGCGAGCAAGCGAAAGAGCGGCCTGCTTCAGAGTAGACAGAGGGGAACGGGAGCCGGCAAGCATGAGGGAGGTGCGTGCAACAGCAACAGCAGCAGGAGCTGGAGCAGGAGCAGGAGGCACGGACCTGCAGAGGCATCCACACTCTTCTTGCGGTACTTGTCCAGCGCCCCACTGCTCCTGCTGCCACGAGACTTGCTGCGCTGCCTGCTGCCCCTGCTGCGCTTCTTCTCGTCCATCATCTCCCCCGTGCGCGCCATGTGCCTCGCCTGCAGCTGCTCCTCCGACACCACCTGCTGCTCTGCCGCGTACGCTGTATAGGCGGGGGGAAAGGGAGATGGGCGGATGGGGATGGGAATGGGGAGAGGAGGGGGGTTGAGAGTGGGGGCGTGGTTGTTGAAGGACGGGTAGACTGACCGCGGAAGAAAGAAGATGGAAACAAATGGTACGAGTGGGCGAAGGGATGTGCAATTACGGAACAGGACGAATGGGGAATTAGGACAGAATGAAATTGTGGGCAATCAGAAACCGGAGGGAGGCCGACAGGATGGTCGGACGTTGGAGAGGGGAGAGATGAGATGGTCGAAATAAGTGAGGTGCGAGGTGAAAAAGCGATAGAAAGGAGAGGAGCATGGGGGATTGGGCGCGTACGATTGAGGAAGGTGAGGGCGAGGATGGTGAGGGAGTTGAAGACGAGAATGAAACCGACGAAGGCCCCGATGCCAATCCAGCGCCAGCTGTCGTCCGTGGGCAGGGAGCGAGACATGAGCACTATGTCGCCCATGGTCATGTTGCTGCCTGGCGCGAGCTGCCAGGGGGACGCACAGGACAGGAGCACACGCACGACCGACAGCACACAGACCAGAGGACACAGCATGTGGTGGGGAGATCCTTTGAGACGTGTCCAATCAAGGAGGCATGATGACAATGTAGCTCTTGGATGGACCATTCCTGCTACTCTCTATCCCTCTTTCACTCGCAATGCATGCAAGCGCCTCTACAACATTCCCCTTGCTCCCACGCAGAGGGCACGCACCACTTGCCACCGGGGTGCCTTGAACTCGTTGACTGCGAGGGCGTTCTGTGCATAGGCCAGTGGTGACATCCAGTACGCCCAGATCCACCACGGGGGGATGTTCTCTGCCCACAGCAGCAGTGGGGGATGGAGGGAAGCGACGAGTGGCAAATGAGAAACGGAGATGAGGATCACAGCGCTGCGCCTCGTACGGCACGTGCGGACATGTTGAGAAAAGGCGGATCCATAGGTCACGCGGTGTAACAGTGAGCGTCGCATGGGCTCGTGCTGGGGCCAGCATGGAGGGCAGCGGGCACAGAGAGAGATACATAATTCGAGAGTAGGTGGAAAAGCAGGCAACATGCAGTGCAGCAATGGGCAAGTGATGCGAGGGCGGCTTTCACCTTTGGCAATGACGAAGCCTCCGAGGAGGAAGAGAACGATGAGGGCGAAGGTGCCAAAGGTGTTGGCGACACCACGACTGCGCCCCACACTGGCGACGAAGCGGAAGAGCGACATGCCCACCTGGTGAATGAGGAACCACATCAGCATCTGCGTGAAGAACCTGCAGCACACACGGTGATCGGCGGGAAACCACAAGAGCCGTTATGCCTCCGTGCAGGGTTGAAATAATCACAATCACCAGGTCACCACCACGGAAAGCAGGACTTGAGCACAAGACACAACCATGGGACACCATGGCACAGAACGGCGTGGCAGCAGAGCAGCAGTGCATGCATAGCGTACCGGTCGGCGTTGGGGGCGAAGCCAACGAGGAAGTAGACAATGGACGTCCATGCGACAGCAAGGGCGGCAGAGTAGGGGATGCAGATGAGCGCCATGGGGATGGCGTAGGACCACGCAGGGTACAGCAGCGCGTCGCGCTCGCGGTAGAAGATGGGCAGACGCTCTATGAGGATGGGCGTCTCGGAGCCACCGTTGAAGAGCATCACGATGAGCCCGAAGAAGATGGCTCCCAGGTAGATCTGCCCGCCTGCCACTGTCACGTGCATCTCAGGGAACAGGAACACTGTGGACGTCACTAGTGCCATCAGGATGATCTGCGGGCCGTAGAGGGACGGCGGGAGGGAGGGAGTGGATGGAGTGAGGATCGCGCGACGAGGAACTTGTGGCGGTGGTGGCGTTGGAAGCAGCAGTGGAGTGCGGTGGGGAGCGGTGTGCACGGACCTTGGCGATGGAGGCGAAGTAGATGAAGGAGGTGCGCTTGAAGAGCAGCAGTTGGCGCTGCACCATGGCGTCAAAGATCTCCCGCGCCGTCAGCACGTATTGCCGGTGCTCCAGTGCTCCCTTGGGACTGCTCTCCTTGGGGAACGGCGTCTGGTGGCAGGGAGTGGGCGGGGAGGAGGCAAGGGAAGGTGTGATGGAAGGATGTTGTTGCCTTGGTAACATTCTTGTGTTCAGTTGCTGTGTCTCGACCGGCCTCACAGATAGCAGCACCAGCGCGACTTGGCAATACGACAGCAACAACGGGGAGTGCAAGGGAGGCACGGGGGCACCGGTGAGTGCAAGAGCAACAGCAAATCACTTTCGTGCTAAGGAGGGCGTGGAAGGTGCAGGTAAGGGCGAGCAGCAACGTACGGAGAGTTGAGCCTGCTGCTCCTTGGCGCGCTGTGTGTCGCTGAAGGCGGCAGCAAGCGCCTGTGCAGGGATGAAGCGGTGCGGCTGCTCTGTGTTGGCCCAGTACTGCCCCTGGTCCTTCACTGATAGCACCTCCTGCAGGAAGTCAGCCTCGGCCTTCCTGGGCGGGCACTGGAAGCCGAGCGAGTTGAAGAAGGGCAGAACATCCTCGCGCGCGCCGTGGAAGATCACGTGGCCCTCGGCCAGCAGCAGCACGTCGTCAAACAGCTCGTACGTCTCGGGCGCCGGCTGCAGGAGGGCGACGAGCGTGGTGGCGCGGTGCAGGTGCGAGATGTGGCGCAGGCAGCGCGTGATGAGGAAGGTGGTGGAGGAGTCGAGGCCCGTGCTGATCTCGTCCATTAGTAGGACCTGCTTCGCTGACACCAGCGCCTCGCCTGGTGCCACGCATGGGGGCCAGGGGGCAAGGGGAGGGAGGGGAGGGTGAGGAGGGAGGGATGGTTGGTGAGTGCGAAACTTGTGGCAGCCGTGTCACGCCCTTGCTGCACCACCTTCCTGGTATTCCCCCAGCCCCACTTCCCAGCGTTCTCCCCATAGCATGCAATCTCCATGCACAGCACAGAGAGGGTGGGCGTACCAGTAGCGACTCGCTTCTTCTGGCCGCCCGATATGCCTCGCCTGAGTGCACTGCCCACCACCGTGTCCGCACACACGTCCAGCCCCAGGATCTGGTCACTCGCTCGCACCCACACGCACACACGGGCACGGCGAGGACAGGTGGGTGGAGTAGGGAGGCATGTGAGAGGGAGGGATTGGGGAAGATGAGCTAATAAGAGTAGCTTGGATGAGAGGTGGGGAACGAGGAGCAAGGAGATCAAACGTAGGAATACACACGAAACAGCAGGCAAATGAAAACGGGGGAGGGGGGTGGGTGGAGATGCGAGACCAGGAAGAGGAACACTGAAAATGGTTTCGACGCTTGGCATGAGTCAATCATACCACGGTGCCAGTATCACTTCGCTTCGTGCACTCTTCAACCTCATGATCTATATTTTCCATGGATTTCTCTCCCTCTCCATATTCCACTTTCAATTTCGCGTAACCCCACTCTCCACTTCCACCCTTACCCTCCACTCTCCACACTCCACCCTGCACTCTCCTTGCACCGCCCCAACCCCTCCCCTTCCCTCCTCCTCCCCTTTGCAGCGGCACTCACATGGACAATATAGTCTGTAAGCACGCTGGTAGCGTTGCCCTCCAACGCCATCGCCTGCCCGCACCACGCCCGCCAACGGTGAGATCAGAGGAATGGGCGCAAGGGAGAGAGGACGTGAAAGGAGAGAGTGCGGAGGAAGGCACAGAGGGGAAGGGCGGAGAGGGTTGGACGACACGTTACACGGAAGGGCCAGGAGAAGCTTGAAAATACGGTGGAGGGAATGAAAGCAAGGAAAATGGCAGGTTGGAGAGGTGCAGTGAGAGGGAGTGCGGTAACTGACCCTCATCATCTGCTGCATGATCGGATCCGGTATCGTGCCTGTCTCTTTCTCCTTCTCCTCCACTTCCCTCACAAGATCTGCAAACAGAAACGCGGGAGAATATACATCAGATACACGCACACACGACAAAACACACGCCCACACAACGACAGCAATGACAGAGTACGAGTGTTTTGGTGAGTGCCATCGACTGGGCACACAGTCCAGTAAACCACCGCACATGCTGTCACCTTGCATCTCTCACCACAGCTGCACCCCCCACCACACCACGTGCCTCTCACCCTCGCTCTGTCCCCCCACCGCCGTGGCACCCACTCACCCTTGCGGTACGCGGGCCCCTGCATGCGCGCAGCGAAGTCGAAGGTCTCCCTGACGGTCATCTCGCCGATGTGCGCCTGGGTCTGCGGCACGTACGCCGCCGTGTGCGGCAGATAGAACTCCCCCGGCTCGTGCCCGACGCCTGCAAGCACAAGGGGCGGGTGTGGGTGTCGGGGGGTGAGGCAGCGAGGCCACACGCACGGGTTGGAGTGGGAGGAGAACGGGTCGAAAGAGGAGGAACGAGTGAGGACGCGACAGATGAGCGGACCATGATGAGAGGTCGCTGTGGAGTGGAGGAGCATAGGGCGTAAGGCAGTACATCATGACGCGGGAGCTGAAAAGAGATGACGTGGAAAGAAGACGAGGAACTGCATGCATGGATATGCGAGAAGAGAAAAGACAGTAGCAGCATCATGATGATCATGATGCTGACGAGCAAGGCCAGCGGCGTGTCACCTTCACGTCCTTGGGCAGCAACCCAGCGAGCGCCTGCAGGAGCGTGCTCTTTCCAGCTCCTGGCGGGCCCAGCAGCAGCGTCAGCCTGTACACGTTTCAGAACACGAGGAACGGGAGCGCATTCGAGGAGAAAGAGGGAGAGAGTAAGAAGGATGAGCAGGGAAGACGGAGCGCGGTGACACCAGCATCGTGTGCGGCCGTGCTGCATGCTATGCCTCAGACTGAGGCACCAGCGCGCGCAGCAGTCTCACGTAAATAGCTCGGGCTGCAAGATGCTCAGCTCTTGAGGATTCGTACCGGCCTGGTTTAAGGATGCCTGAGCAGCCGTTGAGAATGGGAAGGCGCTGGCGCGAGTCGCGCATTAGATGCAGCGCACGGGGCAGTTGCTGCGGTCAGGCGCACGGGATCCGGCCACGATGAAGGGGAGAAGTAAAGAAAGGGAGAAAGGGGAAAGGGGAGAAGCGAGACGGGAGAGCGTCGTAATAAATGAGTGGCGGTGTTGAGAACGAGAGAGAAAAGGACGCTGGGTAGAATGGCTTCGCAGTCATCGAAATTAGCCACAGTGAATAAGGGATGGGTTGGGAAGTGGTGGCACGTGAGGTGACTGCAAGAATGCGGGAGCAGCGACGAGAGGCAACGTGGGGAAGGCCGTGACGACTCG
This sequence comes from Closterium sp. Naga37s-1, assembly GCA_947471745.1. Classification (NCBI taxonomy): domain Eukaryota; kingdom Viridiplantae; phylum Streptophyta; class Zygnematophyceae; order Desmidiales; family Closteriaceae; genus Closterium; species Closterium sp. Naga37s-1. The sequence continues at coordinate 407,797 of CANJKZ010000498.1, read as the reverse complement.
GAAGCAGGGGGGGACGGAAGCAGGGACTCACGGAGAGCACGTCGCGCATGTAGTTAGGCAGGGTGGGCACGGATCGGTCGCCCACGTACACGCCCGCCTCCACGTGGATGTCCTCGAAGCGCACCTCCACCGTTGGAATCGCGACGCCCACCCTGCGAACAAGATCGCTCATGCCACGTGGCAACCATGGCAATGAGCAGCAACGGGGGAGATAACCGGGAGATAACCTCAACTTGGGATATCAGGCCGCGTGGGACGCAATGGGAACTGAAACTGTTCTTTTAAGAACCACGTGGAAGCCGAATATGTTCGGAACGAATGAGTCGCTTCTAAAAACGAACGTGTGAGCAGTTTCTTGGAGGCCATGTGAATGTGACCTTCAATGACTGAACGATCCACATCTCGTGTTCTTGCTGCCGTGCGACGCACCTCTCGAGTCTAGCGGCGAAGTTGGAGAGGAACCCTTCATTGTCTTGGTCGAGCGTGTTTAGCGCGTGCTCTACCAGAGCCTTGCGCTGCGCGTGAGTCAACTTCGCCACGTCAGCAGTCTCCAGCACCTCCTCTAACAGCAAGTGACCGTTGGAGCCATGATGTTTCTCCGAAAAACTACCGTTTCCCTTAGTAAACGCGCCGTTCTCGCCATTTTCAGCGTCCTTTCCGTTGGTCCCTAGTCCATTCGCTTCGACCGCACTACCGTTCGTCGGCTGATGCCTCGCGTCGCTCGGATGTTCGCTTGCATGACCTGCCGCGACTGGAGAAATCAAGACCCGTAGGGATACAACGAAGAGAGAGGAGACTTACTACGACGTAGAAAGGTATGCAACGAATAGCAGGCCAGGGGAAGTTCTGAAAGGCCTACGAGCAACGAATGTGAGCTTAAACAACAACCTGTAGCTTACCTGGTAAGTCGCCTGGCATGGCGTCTAACCAGGTTCCCGCAAAACTCAACACCTTGATGGTCTGTTGAAATCTCTGAGCAAGTGTCTGAACTTGAAGGCAAGTGTTGGAGAAAAGGGCATCGAATCATAGCTATGAGATAAGAGGTGAGATGCTGTTCGCTTTTCTAAACTCTCGTTTCGCGATCAAGGCCTCCACCCACCCAGATAGATGGAACAGGAAGCATCCAATGCAAAAGTCGCTGACGTCATGGCAGAAGAAACATCGAGAAGCGTACTCTTTTATTTTCTCGAGTCAGCGACGAATCCTGGTGAGAAAGACCCTCGAATGTCTTTCTTTGGTAGGACACAGTCCAGGCATTCGTCCTCTAGAAAGGAAACAAAAACAAACAAACAAACAAACAAAAAAAACCAGTTGAAAAGCCTGAAATGTACAAATAACTTATTCTGAATCGAGAATCTGATCTCAAAAGTTACAGATAGGTATGTACGTGTTTATATTTTAGTATCATTGACATGGCACACAGACGGTCCTAAACGTAGAGGTTATAGGGGAAACCCCCTTTGGTATTACCCCGGCTGTCGGACGTAACCCGCCTCCCCATGTGTTTACACGCCTCGCTGGGTACGAGGTTGTTCTATCCACTCCCAGATGAGCACCTGTGTAGTCCCTTTTAGTGGGGAATGACTGTAAACGCCGCAGGGGGGATTTAATCCCGGGACCTCATCTTTAGGAAGTGAACCAGCGAACTAGCTGGGCCACTTCAGGATAGGTCCTAAACGTAGAACCTCGATTGGATGCCTGTTGTATTTGCAACCAACCTCGGAAGCAACAAACAGCTCGAAATAAAATTAAATGATCCGTTTTTGTTGGCGATTCATGTATTTCAACTCTTTTTTGTTCAGATTGCCTCACATATGAGCATCATGCGCCAGGTCAGCAATAACGAGGGTGAGGCGTGTGTATGGGAAGTGCGTTTGTAATTGGTTGCCGATGCGCTGGTAACGATTCTTTCTGACCCAAGGCGAAGCCTCCTAAATCTTTTCGGAAGCTGCATAGACAATCACGATCGTCATGCAGGGCACTGCTGATGATTCATGTGGTTACCCTCCCTTCGACCAAAAAGCGTTAGAAGCTTTTTCAATACATCGATTGTCTCTACATGCTTTATACCTCGATCCTTATGCTTAACAATGCACATTCTCCATCCACAACTATTTGATGTTTCATTTTCTTTCAGTGTTTTCGAATTCCATACAGTTATTACCCAGAATTAAAAATACATAATTTATTTTTACCTTAGTAATTATTATATTGTGAATATATATATCATGCCTTATATTTTTTTTGTTGTTGTTGGAAACAAGCAATTTAACACTTCTGAAGTATCGAAGTAATAACATGAACGAAGCAGACTACAGTGAAGCAACATGCGAGTCAACAAACGTAACAGCTGGAGGTTACGCGAAGGTCAAAGGTCAGCGACATTTGACTCGACGAAAATACAGCCCGACAGCAAGGACAAACAAATGACTCGGTATTGAGCAGTTGCCCGAGTCGTTACTGTATCGAACCGCAACAGCAAAAACAGTTAATCGCACCTCTTCGTATTCCTTGTAATCATATATATATATCATTGTATCTCTTTTCTTTAACAATTCATCTTGCTCTCACACACTAGTGCAAGGTGGTTCAGCAATCTTATTATACGCTTCCGCAAATTACAACATCTTTACCCAAATTCTTAGCCTTGAAAAGATCCTAAGGGTTTTTTCTCAGCCCAACATGGTATGAGAGCCTCCAAGAAAAGATCAACTACTCAAACTCCTACAACAGCACAACGCATGGCAACTAAGAAGGAGAGGAGTTCCTCCAACGGATCTCCCAGCACTACTCTTACTCCACCTCCAGCCTCTGGCCTACAGACAGAGGAAGGCACAGCAACAAGACCAGCTGCGGAGTCTACCGAAACTCCCGGGAATCAAACAACAGGCTTCGACCCAAGCATGATGGAGAAATTTTTCTCCTTCATGTCCTTCTACGAGCAGCACCTGCGCAATCAAACAACAGCGACAACAACAATAGGGTTACCCCAACGAGTCTTGACGGTTCATCCTATGCGCGCGGAAACCAACAGCAACCTACCTTTGCTCCATACGAACCACAACGTGGCTCCATCAGCTTCACGCCACACCAACAGCCTTCACATGGGCAAGAGAAGACACTGGACGCGCTTCAGGTTCAATCACAGTTCGGACACATTTTAAAACTGCGAACATCGACACCCTTTGATGGAAAAGACTTCTATACCTGGTCATTCGAGTTCGAGCTGATAATGGAGGGCGCGCAAATTTTTGGATTCTTCGACGAGTCCCTGCCATACCCAACATATGGGACACAATACGACAAGCAGCAGTACACATATCAATCGCTGATGGCGTACACGATACTTCTACGAAATATAACGCCAAACGAGCAGCAAAACATCCAGTCTTATCGAGGGTACGGCAACTCCGCCAAGCTAGCGTACGACCACCTGAAGAACCTGTATCAAGGAACAGACAGTGTTAATCAAAGTCGTCTCATGGCACAGCTGACAACAGTGGAAATGAAACCCGGCGAAAAGGGGATGGCGTATATCAGCCGTTGTCGTGGACTGCGCGACAGACTCCTTCGATGCGGAGGATCGATATCCGAAGAAGCCTTCATGACAATTGTCATCGCTTGTCTCGGTCCTCATTGGCGCTCCACTCGAGCACTCCTCCGAGATCTCCGAAGCAGCACTCTTCACTGAAATTCACACTGAACAGCAGGACATGGACCTATACGAAGAACGACACAAGAAGAGAGCGTCAGCACCAGAGTTCGCGTTTCACACTCAACGGCGCTACAACAACAACAATCGACAGAACAAACATCAAGCTCAACAGTACGTACCACCGTTCTGCCATGTCTGCAAGACATCAGGACACCCTCGCACACACTTCCCGAATCAGCAGCAATCAACGCCGTCACAACGTCAACTTCGGCCCTCAAGCAGTCAAGTGGCTTCTACACAGGCGCATCCCACCAATCAAGTACAATCCTCAACGTCATCGACGACAAAACCTGCATAAGGTACAAGAAACATCGTGAGATGCATGACAAGAACGACAAACTCCTGCATCACCAGATCACCACCAGACTACTCACCAGAAATTTAGCTCGACGAGAGCACTCCTCGCCGTGAATCACTGGAGCCCAACCCAACGTATGCAGCCATCGCCTAGAGCGAGCCGTCCGGGAAAGATACCTGGTTCTGGGACAGCTGTTGCGGACAGCACATGTGCTCCTCGGGTCGTTTTGTTCAACGAGAACACCAACTTCAGCGCGAAGTCGTAATCACCGTCGCCAACAACCAGAACCTGCACACACGACGACAGGGGATAGTTCAACATCAATCTCGAGAAACCAACGTTATTCTGCAAATGTCGAAGATTTTAATCGCAGAAGGACTCGATTATAACTTACTCAGCATCAGTAGACTAATGGCGAAGGGAATTCATCTCGAAGCAGACAGCACCACTCAGGAGTTCAAGCTGTACCACGGGAGAGGGGGACTCTACATCGGCAAGGCAGTCTTGAAGAACAATGTCTTCCTCCTTGACTCCGTTCCAGACCAAGGCACCGCTGACAGCGACGCCATTGTCAACTTCACCTCTTAGACACATCCACCAGATCTCGACCCCGACTTCTGTGGAGAACCACTCTACAACGGTGGTGAGCTAGACTACGGGGGTTGGCACGAACTACTAGGAGTGATCGTAATTTTGCCTAGTTCCTTAGTGCTTGCACAATCACGGGAGAAATCGGCAAGAGTTTCCAATAGCAAAGTTGGAATTAAATAATTGTTTTATAGGCAAATAACAACAATGACTACATCAGGCACCTAGCAACTCTGCAGCTAGCCTGGTCGACTGACAGCACAGCATGGTCGACCGCCTGCTAGCGTTGCGTAGAGGAGCCGCGCCAGCACTGCAGAAAGGAAACTTGCCAACACAGTAGGTCGACGGTGTGCCAACGCTGCAGCAGAGCGGGTGTCCAGCGTTGCCCCGTAGAAGACAGCAGTGCACACGCTCGTAGGTGCGCGCAGACGATTGGCCCGACTTGCACCGTTGTGCATCCGTCGGCTGTTGTCTGCACCTGACGAGCCACATCGACTTCGGGATACCAACCCGAAGTCGCCTTCGCCATCGCGACCTCGACGACGTTCGCGTGCATACGCAGAACTCGCCGAGCCAATTACTCCGTCGATCATCAGGTGCCCCTGGTCGACCACAGCTCCCGTCGAGCTACCCCCTGGTCGATGAATCCCTTCCGTCGATCAAAACTCTCAGCTGTTGTCGCCGAGCTCCCCTCGTCGACCACTGCACACTTGTCAGGTCGACGGGCTGCTCCGTCGACCTCCCGGTCGAACTGCTCCTCCTGGTCGACGGCACACCCGTCGCCCAGACCAGTCAGTTGTAGCTGTCGAGCTCCCTGGTCGACAGCAACACCACAGCGGTCCCTTGCAGCTCGACGAAACCTGTCGAGCAGCTCTTCCACTGCGAACGGTCGGCTGCTACTCCTGTACATCCAACCAAGTCGTCGGCGTTGCCCAAGCGAGGGCGGGGCCAACACTCCATTCCCGTTAACACTCCCCTGCCGCGTTCACGCTTGGGCCTCCAGCCCACACGACAGAACTCCACGGAGAAAACTCGTCCTCGGCGTGCATCCCACACACAGCACGCCGTCACCGCACCAGCCGTGCAGGAGGGCACGGCACCTACTACTGCACATCATCGTCGCCGTCGCCGACGTCGTCCAGACGAACTTGGCCGATGGCGTCAGAACACCGGCTGAAAGCCGGAAAATGCAGCACCTTCGTCACGAAGTCTGCCGGCTGCTCGGTGGTCGGGATGTACTTCAGTATGAACTTCCTGTGCCTAACCATGTGCTGCAGCCAGGCATAGCGTCGCTCCATATGCTTGAGGTTGCCCATCAGCCCCAAGCCCTCAGCGACCGTAATTGCTGACTTGTTGTCGACGCGCAGGATGGTCGGCTTCCCAGCGCCGAGTAGCTTGAATTCCGCAAGAAGGAAACGAAGTCGGCGTCCCTCCTTGCCTGCATCCGTGGCCGCCACGTACTCCAACTCTGTTGATGATAATGTTGCGCACTTGATGCGTGAGCTCGACCAGGAGACGGCAGCCCCTCCGTACACGAACACGTAGCCTCCCATGCTCGTTCGATTCTGCTTATCACCCGCGTCGTCGGCGTCCACGTAGCCGATCATCTCCAGCGACTCTGGTCCACCGCCGAATTCCAGGGCGGTGTCGCGGGTGTCAGCGAGGTAGGCGAGGCAGCGGTCGACCTCGCGCCAATGCTGGTCGCTCCTCACCGTGAGGCCGCTCCCCAGCTTGCTGCAGGCGAACGCAATGTCCGGCCTCGTCGTCGCCGCCGCAAACTGCAGCGAGCCAACTTTGTGCCGGTACTCCTCCTCGCGCTCCTGCGCCTCCTCGTCGTCGAATGTCAGCTTGGCGTAGGCATCGACCGAGACCGGCGTCTTCGGGACTCGACCGCCCTGCTCCTTGTCGATAAAGCGCCTGCGCAGCTTATCGGCGTAGCCCTGCTGGTGAAGCCACAGCTTCCTCGCTGGCCTGTCGCGCACGATCTCCAGTCCGAGGTACTTGACGACCGGCGAAATCTCGCCCAGCTCCAAGGCAGCCTCCAACAGCCCCTTTAGCTCCTTCAGCATCGCGGGGCTACTGCTGGCGGCGAGCAGGTCGTCGACGTAGACCAGCACCCAGCAGGTCACTCCGTCGTCGCTGGCCTTGAATTAGAGCGCCTCGTCGACCTTACTCTTTTTCCAGCCTGCGCCCAGCAGCACCCCATCGAGTGCCCGGTACCACAACAACGGCGACTGCTTCAGCCCGTAGAGGCTCTTCAGCAGCTTACACACCCGGCCGGTCCCATCGTCGAAGTAGTCCGGCTGGTACATGTAGAGCACCCTGTCGAGCTTGCTCTGTAGGAAAGCGTTCTTCATGTCGAGCTGCATCAGGCTAAGGTCGAGGATGGCGACGATGCTGAGGAAAATCCTCAGCGCGACGTAGCTGCTCACCGGCGAGTACGTTTCGTCGTAGTCGGCACCGCACACCTGCGTGAAGCCCTTCACGACCAGCCTTGCCTTCTCGCGCTCGACGGTGTCGTCGATGCGGTACTTGGTCGTCAGCACCCACCGGTTCTTCATGATGTTCACCCCGCGTGGGCGTTCGTCCGGTTCCCAAGTGCCCATGCCGGCCCTCACCGCCTCACCCTTCCAGCTCGCCAGCGCCTCCTTCACTGTCATCGTGGCGATGTCCCAGCGGTGTTCGGCGTCGGCATGCATGTCGGGGTCGAGCTCTGGCAGTTATTCATCCTCCCCGGCTTCGTCGTACAACAGGTCATCGTCGTACACAGTGGAGAAGGCAGCTGGCGGTAGGCAGACGTGGAAGCTCAGCCGCTCCGGCGGCCGTCGAGCTCAACCTGTGCGTCGCAGCTCAGGCTTCGTGATCGGGACCTCCACCACGTCGCTGTTGGTGGACTCTTCTCCTGCCGACAGCTCCCCTTCTTCGTCGGTGGCCATGTTGTCGACTAGCTGCTTTCCTCCTACTGACTTCGACAGCTCCCCTTTCGACGACCCCGTCTGCTGCTCCCCTGTCGACTGCACCCCTGCTGCTGGCTCCTGTTCGACCGGCTCCCCTGTCTGCTGCTCCCCTGTCGACAACGGCTTCCCATCCTGATCGACGATCTTGGCGCCTTGTCGACCGCCGGTGATGCCACTGGCCGGCGCCATAGGCAACGCCTCAAGGCTCCCCTCATCGCCGGTGGCCGACACAGGTATCGACGCAGGCCGATCTGCGACGGGGAAGGGAGGAGCAAGAACAGGGGAAGGTGGGAGAACCTCCACAACATCCTCATCAGCAAGCTCATCGACTTCGGCGAGCAAGGGAACCGTCGCCGTCGTGGTATCCGTCGGCGGGTGTGCCTACGTTCGCCCCGACGCCGGCCCAAACTTCGCCTTCCACATCTCCAGCGACAGCGTCTCGTAGAAGATCACCTCGACCGACGTGACCACCTTGTTGTCGGTTAGGTCGAGCACCTCCCAGCTCTTACTCTCCGGCGACACGCCCAGGTGAAGCCCCCAGTGAGCTTTCGGCGCCAGCTTCCCACCTCGCTGCTGCTAAGGGACCATGAACTGCACCATGAAACCCCACACCCGTGCCAGCATGAGGTCCGGCTTCTTCCCGGTCAGCAGCTGGTACGGAGTTGTCCCCGGCGGCGTCGGCGACCGCTCCAAGCAGTTGCGCACCCAGACAGCTTGTCGTAGAGCGAGGTGCCACCAGTGGTGCCGCATGCCCATGTGCAGCAGCATCGTCCTCACGGACTCGACGGCAGTGCGCATCTCCCGCTCAGCCATGCCGTTCGTCTGTAGAGTGTAAGGGCACGTCAGGTCGTGGACGATGCCCTTGCCGTCGACGAAGTCGGTGAACTCCTTCGTGAGAAACTCCCCTCCTCGGTCTGAGCGGAGCATCAGCACCGACTTCTTTGCCTGCTGTTCCACCAGCACCAGCCAATTCTGGAACTCCCGCAGCACGTCGCTCTTCTTAGCGACCGGCATCACCCACACAAATCGAGTGTGGCGATCCTTCAGCAGCATGAAGTACAGGCTGCCATCCTTGGCAGCAACCCGAAATGGCTCGCACAAGTCAATGTGCACGACAGCCAGCGCCTCCTCGGCGGCCGAGCCTTTGTCGGGGAAGGTGTGCCGCGCCAGCTTTCCTCCGACGCACGAGACAGATAGTGGGCCTGCTCCGATCGACGAAGTGATGTCGAGCCCAATAGCAACTTCATGTTTGCCGAGCTCTTGATTGTGTCGACGCTGACGTGCGCGAGCCTCGCATGTAACCGGTCAGGGGTCGACTTCGTCGCCGAGACGATTGTCCGCAGAGCCACTACCTCGGTCGACTGCGACCGCGTTGAGAAGGGGCGAATGTCAGTGCAGAGGACTCGTCCGGTGTAGCGTGCTCGACCGAGCACCCCCCCGGTCGCGGCGACGAGCAACATCTCGTTGCGGTCGCCCTTCAACTGCACTCCGCTCTCCTTCAGTTGGCCAGCAGATAGCAGATTCGTCTTTATGCCCGGAACGTAGAGTACGTCGGGGATGATAACCCGTTTCCCGGGTTCCCCTTGCAGAGCGACGGTTCCGCGACCCTCAACAGGCTGTAGTGCCCCGTTGAATCCACGAACGTGCTTCACGCCGTCGCTCGGCGCCATGTCGACGAAGACCGCCTTCGTCCCCATCGGGTGGTGGGAGCAGCCGCTGTCGAGCAGCACCGCCATCGGGTTAGCTTGCACAGCTGCCGCCACCGCCTGGAAGTCCTTGCCAGCCTCTGGCGCCAGCGAGACTGTCGGCTCCACTACGCCGACCATCGAGCACGACGCCTCCTTGTAGCCTCGGCTCTTGCCGCTGGAGTTGTCGACGTCCTTCGTCAACGACGTCTTCCTCGACATCTGCTTCTCCTTGCGCGGCCTCGCATCTCTATGAGGGCGACGGTTGGTCGATCGACAGCGGCCTCCCTTGGTGTCGTCCTCGTCGCTGTCATCGCGGTCGGGACACTCGTAGGAAAGGTGGTCGGGGTCGTGGCAGATCAAGCACTCCCGCCGTCGACCACCACCTCCACGACCCTTGTCCCGCGTCGACCTCTTTTCGTTGACGTCCTTCGGCGACCGCCCACTTCCGCTACCACCTCCGCCTGACTTCCTGCGCTGCCCTTGCTGCTGATCCAGCTTCGTCGATGCAGCGTAGTTTGCCTGAGGAAGGAGCTCCGTGGGCTGTTCGGCCTCCTGCATCGCCTCATCTTGAAGGATGTAGCTGGTGATGGAGTCCTCGTCGAGGGACTCACGCGTGCCGGGGACCATCATCATCCTTTTCATGAGGTTGTAGCCGCGCGGCAGGCCCTTGACGATATGGGAGATGTAGGACGCCGTCGAGTATTCGCCGCCCGCCATCCGCATCTCAGCCAGGATCCGTCGAGCAAGGTTGCAGTAGTCCAACGCCGACTCCTGCTCGCCCATCCGAATGTGTGTCATCTTCTCCTCTAGCTGTGCGATGTACAGGTCGTCCCTGACCTGGTACACCGACAGGATGAAATGCCATGCCTGGTGACTAGCATCCAGTCGCTCTCGATAGCTCCTGAGCGCCAGCTGCACCACCGGCGAGCAGCACCTCGAGATGACCATGAAGGTGAGCAAGTGAGCTGCACGAAACTCTCCGCGTAGCCCGACATCGTTCACGGGCGGAATTGGCACCGTGTTGTCGGCGAAACCCTTCAGCCCAGCAACCTCCAGCTGAGGTTCTATCGACTCCCTCCAGGTGATGAGGTCCCGTCGACCTTGAAGCGGTGCGATGGTAATTCGGTCCCGCGAGAACTTGAAGTAGCCATACGTCGGTGCAATCCCACCCACTGTCACATGCGTCGTCGCCGAGAGCCCTCCACCACTTCGTAGAGGAGAGTGACGTCGACCATCGACGTCGGCACGCGAGCTGCCTGCAACACCCGTTGACCGCTGCACTCGCGCCTGACTCCTGTCGACGCCACCGTCGACCTTAATCACACCTCTCTGTTTCATGCCATCGTTGCCACTGACTCGTGCATCGCCGTCGACCTCATCGTCGACGACATCTTCGTTTCGCACCGGTCGAGGAGAAACAGGACGGGAAGGGTGTTCCGTCGCCCACTGCGACCGGATGCCCAACTCGACGATCAGCAAGGGGATCGTCCCGTACTCGCCATCCACGTGGCGTTTCCTCGCATCAGCCAAGTGTGCCTCCAGGGTGTCCGCTACGCCCGCATTAGCTACGGGGTCGACCATGGTGACTATCGCTGCTGCCGGCCTACGAACAACTTAGTAGGTGCAAATGTCGGCTCCTATCTGAAGGTAATCTGCGGGGCCTTCCACGCTCACCGCACCATGTGGAGAATCACTCTACAACGGTGGTGAGCTAGACTACGGGGGTTGGCACGAACTACTAGGAGTGATCGTAATTTTGCCTAGTTCCTTAGTGCTTGCACAATCACGGGAGAAATCGGCAAGAGTTTCCACTAGCGAAGTTGGAATTAAAGAATTGTTTTATAGGCAAATGACAACAATGACTACATCAGGCACCTAGCAACTCTGCAGCTAGCCTGGTCGACTGACAGCACAGCATGGTCGACCGCCTGCCAGCGTTGCGTAGAGGAGCCGCGCCAGCACTGCAGAAAGGCAACCTGCCAACACAGTAGGTCGACGGTGTGCCAACGCTGCAGCAGAGCGGGTGTCCAGCGTTGCCCCGTAGAAGACAGCAGTGCACACGCTCGTAGGTGCGCGCAGACGATTGGCCCGACTTGCACCGTTGTGCATCCGTCGGCTGTTGTCTGCACCTGACGAGCCACATTGACTTCGGGATACCAACCCATGAAGCCTCACTACGGATTCTCCTCGCGATAGCCACCATGAAGCAGAAGAAGCTCCGCCAAATCGACGTCGCCAACGCTTTTCTGTATGCTCCCGTCGACGCAGAGATTTTTGTGGAACAACCACACGGATCTAACGCAGACCCCAATCAAGTTTGTTAGCTGCAAGAATCACTGTATGGCATCAAGCAAGTGTCAAACTTATATGCAATACTCTATCTAGGCTGTAGTGGGGTAGTTTATATAGGGTACAACACTTTAAGGTTTCCTGCTTATTCAGTCATTCATTCCTTCACTATTCTGACATGGTATTCTGAGCAGGTTCCCTAGTGGGAACGTTTTTTTTAGGGACCACCACGATTTTTTTTCCTGCCCTGCCCGAAGCGCGCCTCGCGCCTGCCTCATCTGCGCCGTCGCGCGCCCTGCCCTAGTGCGGCCCGTCGCGGCCCTGCCTTCGCTGGCCTGTCGCGGCCCTGCCTTTGTCGCCCGTCGCTGGCCCGTCCCGGCCCGTCCCGGCCCGTCGCAGCCCGTCGCTGGCCCGTCACTGCTCATCGCGGCCCTTCCCTCGCCGCCCACTGCGGCTCTGCCCTGCAGCCGCCCTGTCACGGCCCTGCCTTTCGCCGCTCGTCGCTGGCCCGTCTCGGCCCGTCGCCGGCCCGTTGCCGCTCGTCGCCGGCCCGTAGCCGCCCGTCGCTGGCCCTGCCTTTGCCGCCCTGACGCGGCCCTGCCTTCGCCGCCCGTCACGGCCCTGCCCTGCAGCCGCCCTGTCCCGGCCCTGCCCAGCTGCCGCCCCAGTCGCGGCCCTGACCTAAGCCACCAACTGCGGCCTTGCCCTGCACCCGCCCCTGGTAAGCACCAGCGCCGCCCTGCCGCGCCGCGCCGCCAGGAGCCGAGCCGCGCCGCCCAGCCGAGCCGCGCCGCCCAGCCGAGCCGCGCCGCCCAGCCGAGCCGCGCCGCCCAGCCGAGCCGCGCCGCCCAGCCGAGCCGCGCCGCCCTGCCGAGCCGCGCCGCCCTGCCGAGCCGCGCCGCCCTACCGAGCCGCGCCGCCCTACCGAGCCGCGCCGCCCTACTGAGCCGCACTGCCCTGCCTGCGCTACTCCTGCTGCTACTGCTGCTTCTGCTGCCACTGCTGCTACTGCTGCTCCTGCTGCTGCTGCCGCTATGGCTAGCCCGACTGTTCTTACCTTTGATGGTGAGGGGCGTGCTGTTGACTTTGACGTGTGGGTTGACGACCTGCAGCTCTTTCTTCAGTGTGACTCTAGGGACGGGGTATCCCTTTTCGATCACACGTCCGGTGTCTCTACTGCACCTGCTGCCACTGCTGACAGTACGGTTTGCTCGCAGTGGACCACTCGTGACGCTGTTGCTCGCCTTGCTATTCGTAGTCACCTGCCGTCTGCTGAGCGCGCGCACTTTGGCCAGTACAAGACTGCTCAGTCTTTGTATGACGCTGTAGTAGCGCGCTACTCCTCCCGTGCCACTGCTGCCCTCAGCCGCCTCATGCTGCCGTACCTGTTCCCTGACCTTGCCACCTTTGCCACAGTCGCTGACCTCATTACTCATCTCCGCACTAGTGACGCCCGCTACCGAGCTGCGCTTCCCACTGAGTTCTGTGCCAAGAACCCCCCCCCCCCCCCCCCCATATACATCACCCTTTACTACCTAGTCACCCGCCTCCCTAACTCCCTTGCTTCAGTCAGGGACCACTTTCTCTCCCTTTGCCCCACCGAGCTCACCGTCGACCTGCTAGAGGAGCGCCTCACTGCAGCTGAGAAGAGTATCTTAGTTGTGGCTGCTTCTCGCAGTGACCCTCGCACCCCTTTCTTTGAGGGGTGTTCCTCCCCCTTCTCCCCTCTGTTGCTTCTGCTGCTGCTGTCAACCTCGTTGGCACTACGGAGGTCGGGGCTGCGTCTGCTCCTAGTGGACGGCGCCACAGCAGCAAGGGCAAGGGGGGCAAGGGTGGTGGAGGGGACGGTGGGGGCGGCGGTGGAGGCGGTGGAGGAGGCGGAGGGGGTTGCGGTGGAGGTGGGGGTGGTGGCGGGAGTGGGGGCTTCGGTGGCGGCGGTGGGGGTGGTGGAGGCAGCGGCAGCGGCGGTGGAGGCAGCGGCAGCGGTGGTGGAGGTGGCGGCGGCGGTGGTGCTGGTCGAGGTGGAGCCGCGCAGCGGGGAGGCTTTGGTGGTAGCCAGCGCCAGCAGCAGCCGCGTTCCCGTGAGACCCCGTCGGCCCAGCAGCTTCGTGAGTGGTACGCTGGGCGTGGGAGGTCTGGGGGTGTTGCTCGTCGGCCCAGCAGCTCGTCGTGTTCCGCGTCAGCGTCCTCCTCTTTTCCCCGGCACTCACTCTATGACTCTGCGTCCTTCCACTGCTCCACAGCGTGTCCCTCTGCTGTCTCCTCCTGCGTCCTCTCTTCCTGCACTTGCTGACCCGGAGTCTGACTCCCTTCGTGCTGCTAGTCCTACTGTCACGCGTCTCCTGGCCACTGTTGTCACTGACCCTTCCTTTGAGTCCACTGCTGCGTCTGCCTTAGTTACTGAGCTTGTCGACTTTGCTGCTCACTGTCGTCTAGACTACGCCGCTAGTCTTGTTGCTGAGTCTGCCTCTGTCTGTCCTCCGTCCGTCGGGGGTGACTGTGCTCTTGGCACGGACGTCCTTGAGGACAGACAGGAGGAGTTTGAGCGCTTTGCTGCTGCTTTACCTCATCTCGTGTCCATGCTGCTTGCCCTTGAGGGAGACCCGGATGCACCAGACATCCCGACCCCGCGCTCTTACGCAGAGGCGATAGAGGGTCCTTACTCCTCTCAGTGGCAGGCAGCCAAGGATGCCGAGATGGCATCCTGGAAGTCCACAGGCACCTACGTCGACGAAGTTCCCCCGCCTGGGGCGAACATCGTCAGTGGCATGTGGATTTTCAGGGTGAAGCGGCCGCCGGGTTCTCCGACTGTCTTCAAGGCGCGTTATGTTGCTAGAGGCTTCAGTCAGCGACAGGGATTTGACTTCTTCCAGACCTTTTCCCCTACCCCGAAGATGACCACTCTTCGGGTGCTGCAGCACGTCGCCGCTCAGCGTGACTACGAGCTACACTCGCTTGACTTCAGACCAGCCTTCCTAGAGGGCAGCCTGCACGAGGAGATCTGGCTGCGCCGCCCACCTGGCTTCACTGGGTCGTTTCCTGCTGGTACCCAGTGGAGCCTCCGGCGGCCAGTCTACGGTCTCCGCCAGGCACCCCGTGAGTGGCACGACACACTGAGGACGACTCTTGCTGCTCTTGGTTTTGCTCCTTCCACTGCTGACCCGTCGCAGTTTCTACACACCAACGTCACTCTGCCGCCGTTCTACGTTCTCGTGTACGTAGACGACTTGGTCTTTGCTACTGCGGACACTGAGGCACTTGCCCACGTGAAGTCGGAGCTGCAGAAGAGACATGTTGGTGCAACCCTACGGTTTGCATTCGGCTTGTTGTCCATGTGCGTGCATGCGTGTGTGCATGGAATGGTATGAGGGCATGAAATAATATATATTTCATGCTTACAATAGTGTGTGAATGATGAGGCATGACTTTGAATGTGCGTGTCGAGTCAATAGCGAGTTATCGCTAGTCGCGTGTCACGTCGTCGTTTGCGTGTCGTGTGCGGTTTTCTATTTTGTCGTGTGTGGAACGTTCGGCGTGTCGCAGGTGTGCGCAGCAGACTTCCAAGAACTCAAGGAAGAATTTACCTTGAAGAACCAGAGCATTGGGTTTCAAGAATCAAGTGATTTCGAAGCTCTCCAAAAGGGTAAACTTTAAGATAGTGAGAATAGTTGCATTACTTTGTGTAGTGTAATATTCTCTTGGTGTAGGCCCTTGTGGAGGGTAGTTTCGAGACCCTTCGTGGTTGGGGACAGTGTGGCACTGTTCCACATCACTGTACCTCGGCTCTTGGGGTTTGTAGGAGCTGGGAGTCATTCCCAACTCGTAACTCTTCCTAATTTGTGTTCTAAGTCTATAGTGGCTGCCATAGTGGCGTTCGTTCAAACCGACGCTGTGTCGTCAATTCTTAATGAAATCGTGCAATCTAAATTGATTAATGTAGCCGACGTGAAGACGCTCCAGATCCAAGTTGAATCAGGTCATTTGAAGCCGTGACCAGAACGCTATCAACGTTTGAAGCTACTGTGCAGAAATCCGTCTGTGCACTCTATCTTTCGTTTTAGGCACATTCAAGCCTATTGTGACTATAACAAGACACACGTGCACAGACCTGGGTGAGCTGACAAGCTATCTTGGCTTGCGGATCAACCGGGACAGAGCACAACGCACCATTACCTTGACTCAGTCACACATGGTGCAGCAGGTCCTTCAGCGCTTCGGCTTCACCTACTCCTCGCCACAGTCCACTCCTCTGCCTACCGGTCACTCGCTCTCACATCCACCTTCGGACGAGTCCGTAGAGCCGAGTGGCCCATATCCAGAGCTTGTGGGTTGCCTCATGTACCTGATGACTTGCACACGACCTGACCTCGCGTACCCTCTCAGGCTTCTGGCTCGCTACGTGGCTCCCGGTAGGCACCGAAAGGTGCACTGGGATGCTGCGAAGAGGGTGTTGCGCTACTTGTGCAGTACGTCGGGCATGGGGCTCATGCTTGGAGGACGGGCTCGAGTTGTCCTCACAGGTCACGCAGACACTTCCTGGGTTGACGGCTTGGCTATGCAGCGGTCGTCGCAGGGTTACACCTTCAGCCTTGGCTCCGGTTCTGTCTCTTGGTGGTCTACCCGCTCGTCTTCTGTTCTCAGCTCCAGTTGTGAGGCTGAGATCTACGCTGGGGCCATGGCTGCACAGGAGTTATGCTGGCTCACCTACCTGTTGACCGACTTGGGAGAGGCACCTCGTTCTCCTCCAGTTCTGTACGTCGACAACAAGGCCATGCTGGCCTTGTGTCAGGAGCACAGACTGGAGCACAGAACGAAGCACATTGCTCTGCGCTACTTCCTTGCTCGAGAGTTGTAGCAGCGTGGTCAGCTTCGTCTTGCTTACGTGGCCACTCAGGCCAACACTGCTGATATCTTTACCAAGGCACTTCAGCCTTGTGATCATCAGCGCTTTTGTACTATGCTAGGTCTTGTGCCTACCTGGCCTCACTTGCTCATTTCTTGACTCTGCTTGTACTGTGCTCTCTATACATATACCTGCATGCTTACACTTGCTATGTTGTGTTCACTGTATTGTTTGTTCTCCTTTATATAACTCTGCATGTGAACTGGCCTTGTGGCCATTTGCTTGTGCTCAGAATGCGTGGTGACGTCGTGATCCACCCTGAGCTTGCTTTGCCTTTCTTGACTGGTCTTGTGACCTCTTGTTCTCCCCCACTTTGCCTATGGGGGTGTGTCAAACTTATATGCTATAGTCTATCTAGGCTGTAGTGGGGTAGTTCATATAGGGTACAACACTTTTAGGTTTCCTACTTGTACCCACCTCCTTGCTTATTCAGTCATTCATTCCTTCACTATTCTGACAGCAAGCCCCAAGACTGTGGCAGCATCACCTTCACGCCCGACTATTCCGCATCGGATTCTACCAACTGCCGCATGACCAAGGAATGTACCGACTCACTAAAGGGACCGACTATATCCTGCTCATCATCTACGTAGACGATCTCATCTATATAGGCTCCACTGACGGCATAACAACTTGGTTTGAAGGGGAGCTACAGCGGGATCTCACACTTGCGGAGATCCACTCCACAACGGTAGTGAGCTAGACTACGGGGGTTGGCACGAACTACTAGGAGTGATCGTAGCTTTGCCTAGTTCCTTAGTGCTTGCACAATCACGGGAGAAATCGGCAAGAGTTTCCACTAGCAAAGTTGGAATTACAGAATTGTTGAACAGGCAATGACAACAAGGACAACATCAGGCACCTAGCAACTCTGCAGCTAGCCTGGTCGACTGACAGCACATCATGGTCGACCGCCTGCCAACGTTGCGTAGAGGAGCCGCGCCAGTACTGCAGAAGGGCGACCTGCCAACACAACAGGTCGACGGTGTGCCAACGCTGCACCAGAGCGGCTGTCCAGCATTGCCCCGCAGAAGACAGTAGTGCGCACGCTTGCAGGTGCGTGCAGACGATTGGCCCGACTTGCACCGTTGTGCATCCGTCGGCTGTTGTCTGCACCTCACAAGCCACATCGACTTCGGGATACCAACCCGAAGTCGCCTTTGCCATCGCGACCTCGACGACGTTCGCGTGCCTCCGCAAAACTCGCCGAGAAAATTACCCGATCGACCCTGACACCCCCAGGTGCTCTGGTCGACCATCAAGTGCCTGTGGTCGACCACGAGGTGCCCCTGGTCGACCACAGCTCCCGTCGTGCTACCCCCTGGTCGACGGACCCCTTCCGTCGATCAAAACTGTCAGTTGTGGTTGCTGAGCTCCCGTTGTCAACCGCTGCTCACTTCTCAGGTCGACGGACGGCTCCGTCGACATCCCGGTCGAACTGCCCCTCTTGGTCGAAGGCCCACCTGTCGCCCTGACTAGTCAGTTGCAGCTGTCGAGCTCCCTGGTCGACAGCAACACCACAACGGTCCCCTGCAGCTCGACGAAGCCTGTCGAGCAGCTCTTCCATTGTGAATGGTTGGCTGCTACTCCTGTACATCCGACCAAGTCGTCGGCGTTGCCCAAGCGAGGGCGGGGCCAACACTCCATTCCAGGTAACACTCCCCTGCCGCGCTCACGCTTGGGCCTCCAGCCCACACGGCAGTACTGCATGGAGAAAACTCGTCCTCGCCTTGCACCCCACACATAGCACGCCGTCACTGCACCAGCCGTGCAAAAGGGCACGGCACCTACTGCTGCGCATCATCGTCGCCGTCGCCGTTGCCGACGTCGGCCAGACGAACTTGGCCGATGGCGACAGAGCACCGGTTGAAAGCAGGGGAATGCAGCGCCTTCGTCAGGAAGTCTGCCGGCTGCTCGGTGGTCGGGATGTACTTCAGTGCGAACTTCCCGTGCCTCACCATGTGCTACAGCTAGGCATAGCGTCGCTCCATGTGCTTGAGGTTGCCCGTCAGCCCCAAGCCCTCAGCGACCGTAATTGCCGACTTGTTGTTGACGCGCAGGATGGTCGGCTTCCCAGCGTCGAGTAGCTTGAATTCCGCAAGAAGGAAACGAAGTTGGCGTCCCTCCTTGCCTGCATCCGTGGCCGCCACGTACTCCGACTCTGTCGATGACAATGTCGCGCACTTGATGCGTGAGCTCGACCAGGAGACAGCGGCCCCTCCGTAGACGAACACGTAGCCTGCCGTGCTCGTCCGGTTCTGCTTGTCGCCCGCGTCATCGGCGTCCACATAGCCTATCAGCTCCAGCGACTCTGGTCCACCGCCGAATTCCAGGGCGGTGTCGCGGGTGTCAGCGAGGTAGGCGAGGCAGCGGTCGACCTCGTGCCAATGCTGGTCGCTCCTCACCGTGAGGCCGCTCATCAGCTTGCTGCAGGCGCACGCGATGTCCGGCCTCGTCGTCGTTGCCGCGAACTGCAGCGAGCCAACCTTCTGCCGCTATTCCTCCTCCTCGCGCTCCTGCGCCTCCTCGTTGTCGAATGTCAGCTCGGCGTGGGCATTGACCGAGACCAGTGTCTTCGGGACTCGACTGCCCTGCTCCTCGTCGATGAAGCGCCTGCACTGTCAGAACATCATAGCTTATACATTTGTGTAGGCTGTAGTGGGGTAGCCCATAAGGGGTACAACCCAATTAGGGTTAGTACTTGTACCCAACTGATTGCTAGTTCATTCATTCTCGTTCGTTACTTTGACATGGAATCAGAGCAGGTTACTTGGGCCCACCACCTGCTACGCTGCTAGTACCCTCCTAGGCCCATCGCGCCCCCTAGGCCCGTCGACCCTAGCCTACGCGCCCGGCCCGTCGCCCCTAGCCTACGCGCGCCCGCCTTGTCGCCCCTAGTCTACGCACCCGGCCCGTCGCCCCTAGCCTACTCGCGCCCGGCCTAGTCGACCCTAGCCTACGCGGCCCGTCGACCCCTAGTCCGCGGCCCGTCGACCCCTAGCCCAGCGCCCGGCCCCGTCCTTAGCCCGCGCCCGGCCCGTCGACCCTAGCCTACGCGCGCCCGGCCCGTCGACCCTAACCTACGCGCGGCCCCGTCCTTAGCCCGCGCCCGGCCCGTCGACCCTAGCCTACGCGGCCCGTCGACCCCTAGCCCGCGGCCCGTCGACCCCTAGCCCATCGCCCGGCCCCGTCCTTAGCCCGCGCCCGGCCCGTCGACCCTAGCCTACGCGCGCCCGGCCCGTCGCCCCTAACCTATGCGCGGCCCCGTCCTTAGCCCGCGCCCGGCCCGTCGACCCCTAGCCTACGCGGCCCGTCGACCCCTAGCCCGCGGCCTGTCGACCCCTAGCCCAGCGCCCGGCCACCCGTCGACCCCTAGCCGAGCGCTTGGCCCCGTCCTTAGCCCGCGCCAGGCCCGTCGACCCTAGCCTACGCGCGCTCGGCCCGTCCCCCCCTAGCCTACGCGCGGCCCCGTCCTTAGCCCGCGCCCGGCCCGTCGACCCCTAGCCTACGCGGCCCGTCGACCCCTAGCCCGCGGCCCGTCGACCCCTAGCCCGCGCCCAGCCCCGTCCTTAGCCCGCGCCCGGCCCGTCGACCCCTAGCCCAGCGCCCGGCCCCTCGTCGACCCTTAGCCCGCGCCCGGCCCCTTGTTGACCCCTAGCTACGCGCCCGGCCCCGTCGACCCCTAGCCCGCGCCCGGCCCCCCCCCGTCAACCCCTAGCCCGAGCCCGGCCCGGTCGGCCCCTAGCCCCGCGCCCGGCCCCCTGTCGACCCCTAGCCCCGCGCCCGGCCCTGTTGACCCCTAGCCCGTGCCCGGCCCCGTCGGCCCCTAGCCTTGCGCCCGGCCCCGTCCCTAGCCCGCGCCCGGCCCCGTTGACCCCTAGCCCGCGCACCCGGCCCAGTCGACCCCTAGCCACTCGGCCCCCCCTCGCCCCACTGTCACTGCTGCTACTGCTGCTCGTGCTACACAGCTATGGCTTCGCTTCGGGTTCTTGCGTTTGATCATGAGGGTAGACCGGTTCAGTTTGACACGTGGCTCGACGACCTGCAGCTGTACCAACTGAGAGATTCTAAGGACAGTGTCTCGCTGTTTGACCTAGCGTCAGGCGCTGCTACTGCCCCTCCCGCCACAGCTGTCAGTTCGACTCGCTCACAGTGGCTTACTCGCGACGCTGCTGCCCGCTTAGCCATTCGCAACCACCTGCCATTAGCTGAATGCGCTCACTTTGGACAGCACAGGACAGCGCAGGCGCTGTACGACGCTGTAGTCACTCGCTACTCCTCCCCTGCCACTGCTGCTCTAGGTCGCCTACTTCTGCCCTACCTGTTCCCCGACCTGTCCGCCTTTGCCACAGTCAAGGACCTGGTTTCCCACCTTTGCACTAGCGACGCTCGCTACCGCGCTGCTGTTCCTGCTGAGTTCCTTGACAGGAACCCGCCCCAGATGTACATCACTCTCTACTTTATCGTCACCCGCCTCCCTGACTCTCTTCGCTCTGTCAGGGACCACTTCCTCTCTCTTGACCCCACCTCCCTCACTGTTGACCTCCTCGAGCAGCATCTCCTAGCAGCTGAGACTAGTGCAGTTGCTGTAGGTGCTGCTCGTGGCACTCCGCGCCCGCCCTTCTTTGAGGGGTGTTCCCCCTCCCCCCTTGCCCCCTCCTACGCCTCTGCTGCTGCTGCACACGTCTCTGTTACTGAGGACGTCGGGGCTGCTTCTGCTAGTGCAAAGCGCTGCAGCAGCAAGGGCAAGGGTGGCCGGGGTGGTGGTGGTGGCAGCGGTGGTGGTGGAGGTGGCAGCGGGAGTGGTGGTGGGGGCAGCAGTGGAGGTGGTGGCGGCGGTGGGACTGTTGGTGGGAGTGGGGGCTCTGCTGGCGGTGGTGGAGGCAGCGGTGGGAGTGGCGGCAGTGGAGGCGGTGGGACTGGTGGCGGTGGGACTGGCGCTCGGCGTGTCGGTTCTGGGGGTGGCCAGCGTCAGCAGCAGCAGCGTCGGAGCGAGACCCCGTCTCCCCAACAGCTTCGTGAGTGGTTTCTGCGTGGGGTGTCTGGGAGTATTTGCCTGTATGTCATTCGCACAGGTGACCGTGCTGGTCAGACTTGCGGGCGGCTCCAAACTCAGCACCGCTGCTTCTCTTGCCTTGACGACGCTTGGCGTGCTGAGTTTGGTGACGACCTCAAGCTCCCTCGCTGGGCAGATCTACTGAAGTCTAGGATTGCTATCTTTGACCTAGACTTTGATGCTATTCTTTCTGCTATGTATGCTTTCTCTGTTAGTGCTGAGGATGACTGTTACCGGTGTGTGCCGCCTGATCCAGGTATAGCCGCTGCTGCTCTAGGTGCTAGTGAGTCTGGTACTCTCCCTGGTACTGCGCCTGCTGAGGCCTTGCACACCTTCACGTTGGACTCAGACGCCTCGCGCTGTTTCTTTCGTGACAACACCACCCTCACTCCTCTCCCTGCACCTGTCCCGGTCAGACTGGCTGACCCTTCCGGGGGACCGGTAGTGGCCCGTTCCTCCACTGTCCTCCCGTGTCTGGAGGTTCCGTCCGGTTCACTGTCACGTCTTCACCTCCCCTCGTTCTCTACGAACTTGGTGAGTACCGCTGCCCTCTAGGATGGGATGGTCACTACCACCACTCCTGGGGGTCAGCGTGTGTTGATCTGCACGTGCACATGGACGGGGCGTCACCTGGCCACGTTCACTCATCGGCCAGGGTCGAGTCTGTACACACTGGCTACTGAGCCTTCTCAGGTAGCTGCGTCTGCTCAGGTGTCTGCGTCAGGTCAGGTAGCCGCCTCTTGCTCGTGTCGCCTCCTGTCGCACCAGACTCTTCTGTGGCACCACCGCCTGGGTCACCCCTCCCTGCCTCGCCTTCGTGGCATGCACTCTCTGTTAGAATCTAGAAGGAATGAATGAATGAAACAGAAAAAGAGGGTTTCACTAGCAGGCAGTTGAGTAAATATAGCAAACCCTAAATTGGGCTGTACTCACTATTGAGTACCCCACTGCAGGCTAGACAAACATAACATATTCTGACACACCCCCATAGCCAAAGTGGGGTGTAATCAGCACAACAAGCAAAGCAAAACAAGCTCAGGGTGGATCACGACGTCACCACACATTCTGAGCACAAGTACAAGAAGCAACAGTTTATAGTTCACAAATATAAGCAAAGCTAGAGGCTATCACAGAGGACAAGTGAGCAGGAGGAGGGACTGTGAGTTGAGAGGAGATAGGAGACGACAGGTGAAGCTGCAGAAACACGGGCAACAGGAGCGGCGCGCACTGTGGCTACCGGAGATTGTAGCCTCCGGACTACTGGAGTAACTAGCTCCGCGGCTAACTCTGAGTGGCAGGAGCAACGGACCCACGGGCGACTGGCGCAGCAGGCTCGCTGGGCTACCGGAGATTGTAGCCTCCGGACTACTGGCACTGCTGGCGACACGACGGCTACCTCCGCCCAACCTCCCTCTAACTGTCTCACCCCCCTTTCACACACCCCCTGCTGCACCTCTGACACTGCTCACACACCACCCCCGCAGTACTACTCCGACAGCTCCCACACATCCACCCCCCTCAGCGGCAGCTGCAGCAGTGGGAGACGGAGTAGGAGGAGGAGTAGGGTAGGCCGCACACACCAGTCACCCCCATACTCGCCACCCCCAAGCCCTAACACAGGCAGCACGGGGTGGCCGAACGGGGGCTGCAGGGGCGGCTCGCGGGGGGCAGGAGCTGGTCGCGAGCTGCAGAAGGGGCAGCCCCGGCCCCCGAGGGCGCCACGACGGGCGACTGGGGTGGGGGCCGCGTGGGCCCCCGAGGGCGCCACAACGGGCGTCAGGAGGGGGCCGACGCGCGGCCCCCCAGGTCTCCTCGACAAGCGATGGGGGGGGGCAGCGCACGGCCCCCCAGGTCGCCTCGACGGGCGACGGGGGGGGGGGGGGGGGGGGACGCGCGGCCCCCCAGGGCGCCGCGACGGGTGACGGGGGGGGGGGGCGACGTGTGGCCCCCCAGGGCGCCGCGACGGGCGATGGGGGGGCGACGCGCGGCCCCCCAGGTCGCTGCGTCGGGCGACGGGGGGGGGGGGGGGGGGGGGCGACGCGTGGCCCCCTAGGGCGCCGCGACGGGCTACGGGATGGGGGGGGGCGACGCGCGGGCCCCCCAGGGCTCCGCGACGGGCGACGGGCAGGGCAGCACGCGGGCCCCCAGGGCGCAGCGTGAGACAGCAAACCGCCGCGCGCCTCGGGGCGCACGGCGGGCAGAAAACCGCCGCGCGCCTCGGGGCGCACGGCGGGCAGAAAACTGCCACGCGCTTGGAGCGCGTGGCGGGAAGAAAAAACGTCGCGCACCAGGGGGCGCGCGACAGACAGGACAGCAGCGGAAGCAAGAGGACCCACACTGCTCTGATAGCATGTTAGAATATAGAAGGAATGAATGAATGAAACAGAAAAAGAGGGTTCCACTAGCAGGCAGTTGAGTACATCTAGCAAACCCTAAATTGGGCTGTACTCACTATTGAGTACCCCACTGCAGGCTAGACAAACATAACATATTCAGACACTCTCGTCTTCTTGTCTCTGGTCTCCCCAGGTCTCTCCCTCCCCTGCCGCCCTCGCCTGCCCCAACCTGCCTCCCTTGCGTCGAGGGGCGGCAGCGCGCCGCTCCTCACTCCTCCTCGTTTCCCCCGACGACTGCTCCCCTGCAGACTCTCCACATGGACGTGTGGGGCCCAGCCCGCGTCAGTGGACAGAGCCGCGAGCGCTACTTTCTGCTGGTAGTTGACGACTACACGCGGTACACCACGGTCTTCCCCTTGCGCAGCAAGGTTCAGGTCGTTGATGTCTTGATCCCTTGGATCCGCACAGTCCGTCTCCAGCTCCGCGAGCGGTTTGGCCTGGACCTTCCTGTCCTGCGTTTGCACTCTGACAGAGGTGGTGAGTTCTCCTCCAACCTCTTGCGGGACTTTTGTCGTGGGGAGGGCATTCTCCAATCGTTCACGCTTCCAGACTCCCCTCAGCAAAATGGGATTGCTGAGCGCCGCATTGGCTTAGTCATGGAGGTCGCTCGTACCTCCATGATCCATGCGGCTGCTCCCCATTTTCTGTGGCCATTTGCGGTCCGGTACGCTGCGCATCAGCTCAACCTCTGGCCCCGTGTCTCCATGCCGGAGACCTCGCCCACACTGCGTTGGACGGGGGAGGTTGGCGATGCGTCGGTGTTCTGGGTCTGGGGATCTCGTGCCTTTGTTCGCGATACGTCAGCGGACAAGCTCTCCCCCCATGCTATCCCCTGCGTCTTCCTTGGCTTTGTCCCCGACGCGCCTGGCTGGCAGTTTTACCACCCCACCTCGCGCCGTGTCTTCCCTTCTCAGGACATCACGTTTGACGAGTCGGTTCCCTTTTACCATCTCTTCCCCTACCGCTCTGCCCCTCCCCCGCCCCCGCGCCCTTCCTTGCTCCCGGTCCCCCTCCGGTAGACCCCCTCCCACCCCAGGGTCCTGCTCCCTCAGGTGTGTCTCAAGTAGACCCTCTCCCTGGTCCTGCGCCTGTTCAGGTAGCTGTCGACTCAGGTGCTGCTCGAGGTGCTGCGTCTGGGGGTGCTGCATCTGGGAGTGCTGCGTCTGGGGGTGCGGAGCCTGGGGGTGCGGAGTCTGAGGGTGCTGGGACTGGGGGTGCTGAGCGTGGGGGTGTTGAGACTGGGGGTGCTGAGCCTGGGGGTGTTGCAACTGGGGGTGGTGAGCCTGGGGGTGCTGAGCCTGAGGGTGTTGAGCCTAGGGGTGCTGCGTCGGAGGGTGCGGAGTCTGGAGGTGCGGAGTCTCAGGGTGCTGCTTCGTCTGGAGGTTCTGCTGGTGCTTCGTCGAGACTGTCTCCGCAGCAGTTACGTGAGTGGTTTGTTTGGCATACGCGCCTTTGGAGTGGAGCCTCTGGAGCCGGAGGTGCTGGCGCTGCTGGAGCTGGAGGTACTGGAGTTGCTGCTGGAGCTGGTGTTACTAGAGGTACTGCGACCACTGGTCCTGGAGGTGCTCGTACCGGGTGTACTAGAGCTGCCGGGACTGGTGGTGTTGAGGGTGCTGGAGCTGGAGACCTTACGGAGTCTGGTACTCCTAGCGCTGGTGGCGCTGGAGCTGGAGGAGCTAGAGTCGGTGGCCCTGGCGCAGGAGGCGCTAGAGTTGGAGGCCCTGGTGTTGGAGGTGCTGGAGCTGGAGGAGCTGGAGCTGTTGACCCTGGTGGCGCTGTGCGGCCGCGACCGTACTTCTTTCCCCTGCTCCAGCAGGTTCTTTGTACCCCGCCTTCTGCTTCTCTTCCTCCTCCCCTCCTGTGTCCCTCGCGTGACCAGATGCAGCCGCCGTTACAGCCGGCCTCTCCACTGCCCGCTCCTTCTCCTTACACTGAGCAGTCCGGCGGTCTTACAGAGCGTCGTGAGCCTGCGTCTCGTCCTGTCTCGCCTGTTCGCACTGCTCGTCGCGTTCCTCGTTTGCGTCCTCCTCCTGTCCCTGGCACGCACGCTATGACCCTTCGTCCTTCCTCTGTTCCTCTACGTGTTCCTCTGCCTGCTCCTCCTGAGTCCTCTCTTCCTGAGGTCCCTGACCCTGAGTCTGACCGCGCTCGTGCTGCCAGCCCCACTGTCTCTCGTCTCCTCGCCACTGCTGTCACTGACCCTTCTTTTGAGTCTGCTGCTGCGTCTGCTCTCGTTGCTGAGCTGCTTGACTTTACTGCTGCCTGTCGTCTAGACTACGTCACTGCTCTTGTTGCTGAGTCTGTGTCTGCCAGTCCTCCGTCCGTCAGGGGTGAGTGTGCTCTTGGCACGGACGTCCTTGAGGGCAGACAGGAGGACTTTGAGTGTCTTGCAGCTGCTGTACCTCGTTTCGCTTCCATGCTGCTTGCCCCTGAGGGAGACCCGGATGCTCCAGACATCCCGACCCTGCGCTCTTACGTAGAGGCGATTACGGGTCCTTACTCCTCTCAGTGGCAGGCAGCCATGGATGCCGAGATGGCATCCTGGAAGTCCACAAGCACCTACGTCGACGAGGTTCCCCCACCTGGGGCGAACATAGTCGATGGCATGTGGATCTTCAGGGTGAAGCGGCCGCCGGGTTCTCCACCTGCCTTCTTTGCGTGTTACGTTGCTAGAGGCTTCAGTCAGCGACAGGGAGTTGACTACTTCCAGACCTTCTCCCCCACCCCGAAGATGACTACTCTTCAGGTGTTGCTGCACGTCGCTGCTCAGCGTGACTACGAGTTGCACTCTCTGGACTTCAGCACAGCTTTCCTGCAGGGCAGCCTGCACGAGGAGATCTGGTTGCGCCGCCCACCTGGTTTCACTGAGTCTTTTCCTGCAGGTACTCAGTGGAGTCTTCGGCGGCCAGTCTACGGTCTCCGCCAGGCGCCTCGCGAGTGGCACGACACACTGAGGACTACACTTGCGGCTCTTGGGTTTGCTCCTTCTACTGCTGACCCGTCGCTGTTTCTACGTACCGACACCTCGCTACCGCCGTTCTACGTCCTCGTCTACGTCGACGACCTCGTCTTTGCCACTGCTGACACTGAGGCACTGACCCTTGTGAAGTTGGAGCTGCAGAAGAGACACACCTGCACTGACCTGGGTGAACTGCGCAGCTATCTTGGCTTGTAGATCACCCGGGACAGATCTCGGCGCACCATTGCCCTGACTCAGTCACACATGGTGCACCAGGTCGTTCAGCGCTTTGGCTTCCAGTTCTCCTCGCCACAGCCAACTCCTCTGTCTACCAGCCACTCGCTCTCAGCTCCACCTTCGGACGAGTCCGTAGAGCTGAGTGGTCCGTACCCAGAGCTTGTGGGTTGCCTCATGTACCTGATGACGTGCACTCGACCCGACCTCGCATACCCTCTCAGCCTCCTGGCTCGCTACGTGGCTCCCGGTAGGCACCGAAAGGTGCACTGGGATGCTGCGAAGAGGGTACTGCGTTACTTGTGCAGTACGTCGGGCATGGGGCTCGTGCTTGGAGGACGGGGTCCAGTTGTCCTCACCGGTCACGCAGACGCTTCCTGGGTTGACGACTTGGCTACGCAGCGGTCGTCACAGGGTTACACCTTCAGCCTTGGCTCTGGCTCTGTCTCCTGGTGGTCTACCCGCTCGTCTTTGGTCCTCAGCTCCAGTTGTGAGGCTGAGATCTACGCCGGGGCCATGGCTGCACAGGACCTCCGCTGGCTCACCTACCTGCTGACTGACTTGGGAGAGCAGCCTCGTTCGCCTCCAGTTTTGTACGTAGACAACAAGGCCATGATTGCCTTGTGTCAGGAGCACAGACTGGAGCACCGAACGAAGCACATCGCTTTGCGATACTTCCTTGCTCGAGAGTTGCAGCAGCGTGGCCAGCTTCGTCTTGCGTACGTGGCCACTAGGGCCAACACTGCTGCCAACACTCGTGATCATCAGCGCTTCTCTACAGTGTTAGGCCTTGTGCCTACTTTGCCTCACTTGCTCTCTGCTTGACTTTGCTTGAACTGTGATCTACATATATACCTGCATGCTTACACTTCCTAGGGTATGATCACTGTATTGTTTGTTCTCTTTTATATAACACTGCATGTGAACTGGCCTTGTGGCCCTTTACTTGTGCTCGGACTGTGTGGTGACTTTGTGATCCACCCTGAGCTTGCTTTGCTTTTCTTGACTGGTCTTGTGACCACTTGTTCTCCCCCACTTTGCCTATGGGGGTGTATCAGAACATTATAGCTTATACATTTGTGTAGGCTGTAGTGGGGTAGCCCATAAGGGGTACAACCCAATTAGGGTTAGTACTTGTACCCAACTGATTGCTAGTTCATTCATTCTCGTTCGTTACTTTGACATGCGCAGCTTATCGGCATACCCCTACTGGTGAAGCCACAGCTTCCTCGCTGGCCTGTCGCGCACGATCTCCAGCCAGATGTACTTGACAACCGGCGAAATCTCGCGCAGCTTGAAGGCAGCCTCCAACAACCCCTTCAGCTCCTTCAGCATTGCGGGGCTGCTGCTGACGGCGAGCAGATCGTCAACGTAGACCAGCACCCAGCAGGTCACTCCGTCGTCGCTGGCCTTGAAGTAGAGCGCCTCGTCGACCTGGCTCTTCTTCCAGCCAGCGCCCAGCAGCACACCGTCGAGTGCCCTGTACCACAGCAACGGCGACTGCTTCAGCCCGTAGAGGCTCTTCAGCAACTTACACACCCGGCCAGTCCCATCGTCAAAGTAGTCTGGCTGGTACATGTAGAGCACCTGGTCGAGCTTGCTCTGCAGGAAATCGTTCTTCATGTGGAGCTGCATCAAGTTGAGGTTGAGGACGGCGACAATGCTGAGGAAGATCCTCAGCGTGACGTAACTGCTCACCGGCGAGTACGTCTCGTCGTAGTCGGCACCGCACACCTGCGTGAAGCCCTTTACGACCAACCTCGCCTTCTCGCGCTCAAAGGTGTCGTCGATCCGGTACTTGGTCGTCAGCACCCACCGGTTCTTCATGATGTTCACCCCGCGTGGGCGTTCGACCAGCTCCCAAGTGCACATGCCGATGAGGCTGCGGATTTCTTCTTCCATGGCAGCCTTCACCGCCTCGCCCTTCCAGCTCGCCAGCGCCTCCTTTACCGTCATCGTGGCAATCTCCCAGCGGTGTTCGGGGTCGGCATGCATGTCGGGGTCGAGCTCCGGCAGTTCTTCATCCTCCTTGGCGTCGTTGTACAACGGGTCGTCGTCTACCTCGTTGTACACAGTGGTGAAGGCAGCTGGCGGTAGGTAGGCGTGGAAGCTCAGCCGCTCCGGCGGCCGTCGAGCTCGACCTGTGCGTCGCAGCTCAGGCTTCGTGATCGGCACCTCCACCACGTCGCTGTCAATGGACTCTTCTCCTGCTGACAACTCCCTTTTGTCGTCGATGGCCAAGTCTTCTGCTGACTTCGACAGCTCCCCTATCGATTTCTCCCCTGTTGATTGCACCCCTGCTGCTGCCTATAACGTAGATTTATCGTACCGTATTGTTAGAATCCTAACCACTAGACCATTGGGATAAAAGGGCTTGTTAAGTAGCAGGTCAGTGCTACGGAGATTCACTCCACAACAGTAGTGAGCTAGACTACGGGGGTTGGCATGAACTACTATGAGTGATCGTAGCTTTACCTAGTTCCTTAGTGCTTGCACAATAACGGGAGAAATCGGCAAGAGTTTCCACTAGCAAAGTTGGAATTACCGATTTTTTTTTTTTTTTTTTTTTTTAACAGGCAATGACAACCATGACTACATCATGTCAGTAGATCTGCACTGTGGATGCCCGATTGATCCTGGAGAGGGTTACAGGCGCGTTCGCCTGGGGGGTTATGGGCGCACTGACCCGCTACTGAAACAAGCCCTTTTATCCCAATGGTCTAGTGGTTGGGATTCTGACATGGTATCAGAGCGATCTCGGGTTCAATTCCCGGTGTATGCACATGTAGGCCGTTGCCGCTGTGCTTAGTCCTGGGCCTCCCAGTGTGGGGGGGTGTCAGTAGATCTGCACTGTGGATGCCCGATTGATCCTGGAGAGGGTTACAGGCGCGTTCGCCTGGGGGGTTATGGGCGCACTGACCCGCTACTGAAACAAGCCCTTTTATCCCAATGGTCTAGTGGTTGGGATTCTGACACATCAGGCACCTAGCAGCTCTGCAGCTAGCCTGGTCGACTGACAGCACAGCATGGTCGATCGCCTGCCAGCGTTGCGTAAAGGAGCCGCGCCAGCACTGCAGAAAGGCGACTTGCCAATACAGCAGGTCGACGGTGTGCCAACGCTGCAGTAGAGCGGCTGTCCAGCGTTGCCCCGCAGAAGACAGTAGTGCGCACGCTCGCAGGTGCGTGCAGACGATTGGCCCGACTTGCACCGTTGTGCATCCGTCGGCTGTTGTCTGCACCTCACAAGCCACATTGACTTCGGGATACCAACCCGAAGTCGCCTTCGCCATCGCGACCTCGACGACGTTCGCGTGCCTCCGTAGAACTCGCCGAGCAAATTTCCCGGTCGACCCTGACACCCCCAGGTGCTCTGGTCGACCACCAAGTGCCTCTGGTCAACCACCAGGTGCCCCTGGTCGACCACAGCTCCCGTCGAGCTACCCCCTGGTCGACGGACCCCTTCCGTCGATCAGGACTGTCTGCTGTTGTCGCTGAGCTCCCCTCGTAGACTGCTGTTCACTTGTCAGGTTGACGGACTACTCCGTCGACATCCCGGTCGAACTGCCCCTCCTGGTCGAAGGCCCACCCGTCGCCCAGACCAGTCAGTTGCAGCTGTTGAGCTCCCTGGTCGACAGCAACACAACAGGGGTCCCCTGCAGCTCGATGAAGCCTGTCGAGCAGCTCTTCCACTGTGAACGGTCGGCTGCTACTCCCGTACATCTGACCAAGTCGTCGGCGTTGCCCAAGCGAGGGCGGGGCCAACACTCCATTCTCGTTAACAACACTCGCCGTCTCGTCTACCGTGACAGAGTACCTGGGACTCAACATACAAGACGGGGAAAACACAATCTACCTCAGCGCCGCAAAATACGCAGACACCATCGCCAAACGCTTCGTTACCATCACCACGCCATATCGTTACACCGACGTAAATTGCAAGGAAGTCTCCGCCCTACTCAAACCCGCCGGCATTCGCGACTACCAACGAAAGCTAGGCTGTCTACTCTTCGCAGCCATTACCTGCCGACCGGACCTATCTTACTCAGCTAGTCAACTCGCCACCTATCTCAAGAAGCCTGAAGCAGATCACATGGCGGAGCTCAACCGTGCACTTCACTACCTCGTCAGCACCCCGACGATCGGCCTAACCTACCACAAGACCGGAACTACGATACCTAAATTAATCGACTACGTCGACGCCGATCACGTCGAAGACTCTGACAACAGGCGATCTCGTACTGGCTACATCTACCGACTCGAACCTATCGGCCCCATTTCATGGCAGTCGAACAAGCAAGAGCTAATCGCTCTCTCCTCAGCTGAAGCAGAATACATCGCACTCTGCTCAGCCACTAAGGAAGGATTATACCTTCACGAACTGCTGGAAGAAGCAAAAATGGCTCAGTTACCCAGCTTCTCCCTCTTCTGCGACAACCAATCGGCCATTCGCATAGCGAACAAAAATGGGTTCGCGAATCGAACGAAGCACATCGCCCTCCGGTACTTCTTCGTAAAAGACGAAATCGAGAAGGGGAGACTTGAGTTATCCTACTGTCCCACATTCGAGATGGCAACCGATTACTTGACCAAGAAGCTCGGAAAGCAGAAGTTTGAGTATTGCATGCTGCTGACTGGACAAGGCCACGTCATCAGCAGCGACACTCCAGAAGCAAAGGGGAGTGTTGGAAACAAGCAATTTAACGCTTCTGAAGTATCGAAGTAATAACACAAACGAAGCAGACTACAGTGAAGCAACACGCGAGTCAACAACCGTAACAGCTGGAGGTTACGCGAAGGTCAAAGGTCAGCGACCTTTGACTCGACGAAAATACAGCGCGACAGGAAGGACAAACAACTGACTCGGTATTGAGCAGTTTCCCGAGTCGTTACTGTATCGAACCGCAACAGCAAAAACATTTAATCGCACCTCTTCGTATTCCTTGTAATCATATATATACATATATATATCCTTGTATCTCTTTGCTTTAACAATTCATCTTGCTCTCACACACTAGCGCAAGGTGGTTCAGCAATCTTATTATATGCTTCCGCAAATTACAACATCTTTACCCAAAGTCTTAGCCTTGAAAAGATCTTAAGGGCTTTTTCTCAGCCCAACAGTTGTTTGTGATACAATCTGAACCGTCTTATAGAATCGTCTCAGGTTGATCGCACGGAGTGTAGCAGCGGAAGATTGCTTGGTAATGTCAGGTACGGACCCTGTCAGTAGAAGGAGATTTGAGTCTCGACAAAAATGACTACCGTCATCGCCCGGATAGTAGACAGTGTTGAATAGTAGACAGGGGTTGTCTACTATCCGGGTGTCTCTTATAAACAGGCTAGCCTCATTATATGACACCTATTTGTGTGTACGAGATAAGACACATGTGTCGTATAATCGAAACTACAACATATTATAGTGAAACTTGAAATACCGCGTACATTTTTACCCTTGCGATGCGCGAATTCTTCCACGTGCTGACTCAGGTACTACCAAAGTTGCCTCTGCAAGTATTTTCCATGACGTGGCTTCCCGAACAATGGTTGCCGAAGTGGCACCTTCGCAACATCCACACCCATTATGAGAAACTCTCTTCAAGATGTGTGAAAAAAATTCTAAGTAGTTAAAAAAAAATCCATTTATAAGACTTATAAGACACCCAAAACCTCCCCAAATACAAGATAACCCAAGCATTTTTTCTAGTGTACGAGATAAGACATATATGTCTTATATCCGGGCGATGACGGTAATACAATGCGGTATAGGGGTTTATATATGAATACAGTGGAATTCGAAAGGTCCTAGCTAGCCATGTATTTTGAGAGGGTACATTCTGAGAAGAAACGAGGAATGAAATGACTAAGTGAAAGTTGGGTACAAAAAGCAAACCCTAGAAAACTGTACCCCATATGTGCTACCCCACTATAGCCTACAGTAGCTATGTCATATAAATCTGACACACCCCCATAGGCAAAGTGGGGGAGAACAAGGGGTCACAAGACCAGTCAAGCAAAGCAAAGCAAGCTCAGGGTGGATCACAAAGTCACCACACATTCCGAGCACAAGTTCAAGGCCACAAGGCCAGTTCACATGCAGGATTACATATATATATAAGACTAGACAAGCAAGAGCAGGTGTATATATATATGCAACAGTACAAACAAGGTCAAGGGGTGAGCAAGTGAGGCAAGGTAGGCACAAGACCCAGCTGAGTACAGAAGCGCTGATGATCACAAGGCGCAAGTGCCTTGGTGAAGATATCAGCAGTGTTGGCCTGAGAGGCCACGTACGCAAGCCGCAGCTGACCACGCTGCTGTAGCTCACGAGCAAGGAAGTAGCGGAGAGCAATGTGCTTCGTTCTGTGCTCCAGTCTCTGCTCTCGACACAAGGCCAGCATGGCCTTGTTGTCTACGTACAGCACTGGAGGAGAACGAGGCGGCTCTCCGAGGTCAGTCAGCAGGTAGGTGAGCCAACGAAGCTCCTGTGCAGCCATGGCCCCGGCGTAGATCTCAGCCTCACAACTGGAGCCGAGAACAGAAGACGAGCGGGTAGCCCGCCACGAAACAGAGCCGGAACCAAGGCTGAAGGTGTAACCCTGTGACGACCGCTGCGTAGCCTGGTCGTCAGCCCAAGAAGCGTCTGCGTGCCCAGTGAGGACCACTGGACTCTGCCCTCCAAGCACAAGCCCCATGCCCGACGTACTGCACAAGTAACGCAACACCCTCTTCGCTGCAGCCATGTGCTCCGGTCTGTGTCTCCCAGGAGCAACATAGCGTGCGAGAATGCTAAGAGGGTATGCGAGGTCAGGTCGTGTGCAGGTCATCAGGTACATGAGGCAGCCAACAAGCTCTGGGTACGGGCCACTCGACTCTACGGACTCATCCGAAGGCAGAGCTGAGAGCGAGTGGCGAGTAGGCAGAGGAGTGGCCTGAGGCGAGGAGTACGTGAAGCCGAAGCGCTGAAGGACCTGCTGCACCATGTGTGACTGAGTCAGGGTAATGGTGCGGCGTGCTCTGTCCCGGGTGATCTGCAAGCCAAGGTAGCTGCGCAGTTCACCCAGGTCTGTGCACGTGTGTCTCTTCTGCAGCTTGGACTTCACGTGGGCGAGTCCAGCAGTGTCAGCTGTGGCAAAGACCAAGTCGTCGACGTACACGAGGATGTAGAACGGCGGCAAAGAAGTGTCGGTGCGCAGAAACAGCGACGGGTCGGCAGTAGAGGGAGCAAACCCAAGAGCCGCAAGTGTAGTCCTCAGTGTGTCGTGCCACTCACGCGGTGCCTGGCGGAGACCGTAGACTGGCCGCCGGAGGCTCCACTGGGTGCCAGGAGGAAAAGACCCAGTGAAGCCAGGTGGGCGACGCAGCCAGATCTCCTCGTGCAGGCTGCCCTGCAAGAAAGCAGTGCTGAAGTCAAGAGAGTGCAGCTCGTAGTCGCGGTGAGCAGCTATGTGCAGCAGTACCCGAAGAGTGGTCATCTTCGGGGTGGGAGAGAAGGTCTGAAAGTAGTCAACTCCCTGCCGCTGACTGAAGCCACGAGCTACGTAACGCGCCTTGAAGACAGGCGGAGAACCCGGCGGTCGCTTCACCCTGAAAATCCACATGCCACTGACGATGTTCGCCCCAGGCGGGGGAACCTCGTCAACGTAGGTGCCTGTGGACTTCCAGGAAGCCATCTCTGTGTCCATAGCTGCCTGCCACTGAGAGGAGTAGGGACCCTCTATCGCCTCCGCGTAAGAGCGCGGAGTCGGGATGTCAAGTGCATCCGGGTCTCCCTCAGGGGTAAGCAGTACGGACACGAGATGAGGTGAAGCAGCAGCCAAGCACTGGAACTCCTCCTGCCTGTCCTCAAAGACGTCCGTGCCAAGGGCA
Organism: Closterium sp. Naga37s-1; assembly: GCA_947471745.1. Taxonomy (NCBI): domain Eukaryota; kingdom Viridiplantae; phylum Streptophyta; class Zygnematophyceae; order Desmidiales; family Closteriaceae; genus Closterium; species Closterium sp. Naga37s-1. The sequence goes on along the minus strand of CANJKZ010000498.1, from coordinate 372,848 downwards.
CACTCACCCCCGACGGACGGAGGACAGACAGACTCAGACTCAACGACAAGACTAGCAGCGTAGTCTAGACGACAGCAAGCAGCAAAGTCGACGAGCTCAGCAACTAGGGCAGACGCAGCAGTGGACTCAAAGGAAGGGTCAGTGACGACAGTAGCAAGGAGACGCGTGACAGTAGGACTGGCAGCACGAAGAGAGTCCGACTCCGGGTCGGGAAGAGCAGGAAGAGAGGACGCAGGAGGAGAAGGCAAAGGGGCACGCAGAGGAGCAGTGGACGGACGCAGAGACATCCGGTGCGTGCCAGGGACAGGAGGAGGACGCTGACGCGAACCACGGCCACTAGTGCGAGCAAGACGGACAGGCGATGCAGGGCGAGACGCAGGCTCACGACGCTCAGCCAGACCTCCAGTAGGACCAGTGTAGGGAGAAGGAGCGGGCAGTGTGGAGGCCGGCTGGAACTGTAACTGCGACGGGACAGGCTGTGGACACTCTAAGGGAGGAGGAGGACCAGTAGAAGGCGGGAGACCAAGAACCTGCTGAAGGAGCGGAACGAAGTACGGCCGAGGCCGCGCGGTGACTCCAGACACAGCAGGGACAGCACCAGTACCCCCAGCGGCAGCACCAGCGCCAGCAGCACCTCCAGCTCCAGTACCTCCAGCAGCACCAGTAGCACCCCCAGCAAGACCGCCTCCAGGACCGACAGCAGTAGCCTCAGCGCCAACACCCTCAGTAGCTCCAGCTCCAGACGTACCCGCAGGCCCAGCAGCTCCAGTACTCCCAGTACGAGCACCCCCGGGACCCGCGGCACCAGCACCCTCAGCAGTCGAAGAACCTCCAGCTCCAGCAGCACGCCTCCAGCGCCGGGCAAACCACTCTCGCAGCTCCTGTGGAGAGAGTGGCTCCCGCCGAGACGAAGCACCCGGAGAACCTCCAGGCTCAGCACCGCCAGACGCCACACGAGCAGGCCCAGCTCCCTCAGGCTCCGCACCCCCAGGCTCAGCACCTCCAGGCGTAGCACCCCCAGGCTCAGCACCCCCAGGCGTAGCACCCCCAGGCTCAGCACCCCCAGGCTTAGCACCCCCAGTAGTAGCACCCCCAGGCTCAGCACCCCCAAGCTCAGCACCCCCAGGCGTAGCACCCACACGCTCAGCACCCCCAGAGTCAGCACCCCCAGGCTCAGCACCCTCAGCAGCACCAGAGTCACCAGTAACCTCGACAGGCTCGACTGCGTCTACCTGGGACACACCTGAAGGGGCAGGACCCTGAGGGGGGAGGGGGTCTACCGGGGGGGGACCTGGCACAAGGAAGAGCGGTGGCGGGGGGAGGGACGGAGTGCGGTAGGGGAAGAGACGGTAGTAGGGGACCGACTCGTCAAACGTGACGTCCTGGGAGGACAGAACACGGCGAGAGGTGGGGTGGTAGAACTGCCACCCTGGCGCGTCAGGGGGGAAGCCAAGGAAGACGCAAGGAGCAGCACGAGGGGACAGCTTGTCCGCAGACAAGTCGCGGACAAACGCCCGAGATCCCCAGACACGGAACGCAGACGCATCGCCAACCTTCCCCGTCCACAGCAAAGCTGGGGAGGTCTCCGGCATGGAGACCCTGGGGTGAAGGTTGATCTGATGCGCCGCGTACCGAACCGCAAACGGCCACAGAAAATGGGGGGCAGCCGCATGCATCATGGACGTACGGGCGACGTCCATGACCATGCCAATGCGGCGCTCAGCAATCCCATTTTGCTGTGGAGAGTCCGGAAGCGTGAAGGTCTGGCGGATGCCTCGTGCACGACAGTAGGCTCGCAGAAGGCCAGAGGAGAACTCTCCACCTCTGTCAGAGTGCAGACGCAGAACAGGAAAGTCCGAGCCGAAGCTCTGCCTGAGCTGGAGACGAGCTGCGCGGATCCAGTCGATCAACACCTCAGTGACATCACCCTTGCTGCGCAAGGGGAAGACCGTGGTGTAACGCGAGTAGTCGTCAACCACCAGCAGGAAGTAGCGCTCGTGACCCTGTCCACGGACGCGGGCCGGGCCCCACACGTCCATGTGAAGCGTCTGCAGCGGGGCCTCTGTCGGAGGAAACTGGGTGGAGTGAGGGGCAGCCCGCTGCCGCCCCTCGACACAAGGGACGCAGGTAGGGCCGGGCCCCGGAGGAAGGGGAGGGAGGGACCGGGGAAGACCAGAGACAAGGACATGGGAGGCCATGCCTCGGAGACGAAGCAGGGAGGGGTGACCAAGGCGGTGGTGCCAGAGGAGAGTCTCGTGCGACAGGAGGCGACACGAACAGGGGTCAGACTCAGGACCAGACCTGGACGCTGCAGCAAACACCTGACCCGACGCAGCTACCTGACCAGACGCAGTGACTGGAGGAGACGCAGTGGTCAGTGTGTACAGGCTCGACCCCGGCCGACGTGTAAACGTGGCCAGGTGTCGGCCTGTCCGAGCGTCCGTGCAGTGGGTCACCCGCTGACTCGCAGGAGTGAACTGGTGAACCCCCGCATCCTGTAGGTCAGCACCACTCACCAAGTTCGTAGAGAACGAGGGGAGGTGAAGACCAGACAGGGTGCCAGAGGGGGCCGCCGGACACGGGAGGACAGTGGAGAAGTGAGCAAGGACAGGACCCCTAGAGGGGTCTGCCAGAGAGACTGCAACTGGCCGGCCAAGCGGCGTGAGTGTGGTGCGGTCTCGAAAGAAGGAGCGAGAAGCCCCCGAGTCAAGGGTGAAGGTGTGGGAGGCCGAAGCCGACGCAGTACCTGAGAGAGCAGACTCACCAGCACCTGAGGGAGCAGACGCACGAGCACCTAGAGCAGCAGCCTCGCTAGCACCTAGAGCAGCAGCCTCACCAGTACCTAGAGCAGCAGTCTCAATGCCCGGGTCGGGCGGAAAACACCGGTAACAGTCACCCTCATCACTAATAGTCACAGCATACATGGCAGCAAGAATAGCATCAAAGTCAAGGTCAAAGACAGCTACACCCGCCCTAGACAGCTCGCCCCAGCGGGGGATCTCAGTGGCCTCAGGGAACTGGTGACACCAAGCGTCCGTCAGGCGGCCAAAGCAGCGCTGGGTGGAGTGCGCTCCCCCGCACTGCTCACCCGCGCGGTCGCCGGTGCGTAGGACGTAGGTGCACGGACCAGTACCCCCACCCCGCTGGCGTGCAGCGTACCACTCACGGAGCTGCTGAGGGGGGGGGATGTCACGAGTGCGCTGCTGCCGCTGCTGCTGCTGCTGCTGGCGCTGACCACCACCGGAGCCGACCCTCTGCCCAGCGCCACCCCGACCAGCTCCACCGCCTCCGCCGCCGCCTCCTCCACCGCCGCCACCTCCGCCACCTCCGCTCCCACCGCCACCGCCGCCGCCGCCTCCGCCTCCACTGCCGCCACCGACACCTCCACCCCCGCCACCACTCCCACCACCACCCCCACCCCCTCCACTGCCGCCACCGCCACCTCCGCCACCCCCGCCAGCCCCTCCAACACCCTTGCCCCCCTTGCCCTTGCCGGTGCGGCGCCTCCCGCTCGGGGCAGACGCAGCGCCGACCGACTCGAGACCAACGAGGTCGGCCGCAGCAGCAGAGGCAACAGAGGGCAAAAGGGGGGAGGGGGAACACCCCTCAAAGACGGGGGTGCGAGGGTCACCACGAGAGGCTCCTACAGCGACTATGCTCTTCTCTGCTGCTAGGAGGGCCTTCTCGAGGAGGTCAACGGTGAGAGTGGTGGGGCAAACTGAGAGGAAGTGGTCCCTGACTACGCGAAGGGAGTCAGGGAGCCGGGTGACTATGTAGTAGAGGGTGATGTACATGGGGGGGGGGGTTCTTGGCGCAGAACTCAGCAGGAAGCGCAGCGCGGTAGCGAGTGTCACTAGTGCGGAGGTGCGTAATGAGGTCAGTGACTGTGGGAAAGGCAGCAAGGTCAGGGAAGAGGTATGGTAGCATGAGGCGGCTCAGTGCAGCAGTGGCAGGGGAGGAGTAGCGCGCAACTACAGCGTCGTACAAGGTGTGAGCACTCTTGTACTGGCTAAAGTGCGCTCGCTCAGAGGTAGGCAGGTGGCGACGCACAGCTAGACGTGCAGCAGCATCGCGTGTGGCCCACTGTGAGCGAACAGTGGCGTCGGCATCAGCAGCAGGGGCAGGAGAGGCACCAGAGGTGAGGTCAAAGAGGGAGAGACCGTCTGCCCTATCGCACTGTAAGAAAAGCTGCAGGTCATCTACCCAGACGTCAAAGTCAATGGCCCGACCCTCAGCGTCAAAGGCAAGGACACTAGGGGTAGCCATGACAGCAGTAGACTAGCAGTGCGAACAGTAGGGTAAGGGCAGTGCAGTGATAGAGGCGCTGCTCTTACCGGACAGGGCGGCTCGGGCGGCTCGGCGGCTCGGGCGGCTCTGGCGACTCGGCGGCACGGGCGGCTCGGGCGGCTCGGCAACTCGGCGGCCCGGGCGGTTCGGCGGTCGGCTGCTGGGCGGCTCGGCGGCTCGGCGGCTCGGCTGCTCGGCTGCAGGGCTGCTCGGCGGCTCGGGTGCTCGGCTGCTGGGCGGCTCGGCGGCTGGTGTGGTTGGTGACGACCGCGGCAGCAGTCGCAGAAGCTGTGGCGACTGCTGCTGCAGAGACGGCTGCAGCTGCTGCCTCAGGGACGGCGGCTGCTGGCCGCTAGGGGCCGCGAAGAGCGGCGGAGAGGCCGCGAAGGGCGCCACGAGGGGCCGTCGAGGGCGGCGACAGGCCGTGAGGAGGCCGCGGAAGGCGGCTCGAGGGGCCGCGAGGGGGAGGGCCGTAAGGGGCCGACTGGCGACGGGAGGGGCCGAAGGGGGGCGCGGGGGGGGCTCGTAAGGGTAGCGCGAGGGGCCGTAAGGGCGGCGCAAGGGGCCGTGAGGGCGGCGCAACGGGCGCGACGGGCCGTAGGGGCGGCACGAGGGGCCGTGAGGGCGGCGCGACGGGCGCGACGGGCCGTAGGGGCGGCGCGACGGGCCGTAAGGGCGGCGCGACGAGCCGTAAGGGCGGCGCTAGGGAGCCGTGAGAGGGTCGCTAAGGGCGACGCGACGGGGCCGTGAGGGGCCTAGCGAGGGCGCGACGGTAGGGAGAGCACACAGGGCGCGACTCGGGCCGGAGCGAAGCGTGCTCCGGGCAGGAAAAAAAAATTTCCGTGGTGGTGGGCCCTAGGAATCGTTCCCACTAGGGAACCTGCTCGATACCATGAGAAGAAACGAGGAATGAAATGACTAAGTGAAAGTTGGGTACAAAAAGCAAACCCTAGAAAACTGTACCCCATATGTGCTACCCCACTATAGCCTACAGTAGCTATGTCATATAAATCTGACACATTCCCTTTAGGGCTAATCTAGATGCAGGATTGCAACCGTGCGGTTTGGTAACCTGTCGCGGTTCGGTAACTGTTTGAAAGTTTTCCTGCGCACTTCGAATTCTTCTTGCTTGTAACTGTCTTCGATAGTTTTCTTGTCACTCGGTCTTCGTCCTCGCTGCAGTCATCTTAGCGTTAAGGGTTCGTTACTTTAGGAATGTTTATTCAACTATTCCGTATCGTAACACTCCCCTTCATTCCCGCTTGGTCATGCCGCAAATGTTTCCGCCGTGATGGCACTGCTGACGTGGCAGCTTCTTGGTGAGGAAGTCAGCTGCCATCTCACCGGTGGGACAGTAAGTCAAAATGACTTTGCCTTTGTCAACTTTGTCTTTGACGAAGAAGTAGCGGAGGGCAATGTGCTTGGTGTGGTTGACGAAGCCAGGTTTGTTCGTGATTTTGATCGCGCTCTGGTTGTCGTAGTGGAGCTTGAAGCTCGCAGATGTCGCGATTTTCGCCTCCTGGAGCAGTTCCTGGAGGTAGAGCCCTTCGCGAACGGCTGACGTGGCGGCGATGAACTCGGCTTTAGCGGAAGAGTGCTCCACCATTTCTTGCTTCTGGGAATTCTATGAAATTGGGCCTGTGGGGTCGAGACGGAAGAGGAAGCCGATTCGGGACCATCGATTTACAGGGTCAGCAGCATGATCTGCGTCGACGTAACCAACGAGGCTGAATGAGCGAGTCGTGAGGGTGGAGTAGGTGAGTCCAATGTGCACCATGCAGCCCCAGACGCGGAGCATGGAAACGTCGCCCTTGTCACCTGTGAACTTGAGATGAAGGGAGAGATTGTTGGTGTTGGCGGTGGTGCTGAGCAGATTGTGGAGACGGACAGCGTGATGCATGGCGTAGGGCCAATACTTCGCGTTAACGTCGCTCTGCGGCAGGAGGGCGCAAAATTTGGTCATGAGAGTGCGGTTGATGCATTCCGCGACGCCTTGCTGGGGATGAGCGTAAGGGAGGGAGAGCTTGTGGATGATTCCCGCTCGTGCAGGTATGTTGCCAACTTGTCACTTTTGAACACTGCGGCGCAATCGGTTTGTCATAGCTTGAGGGTGCAACCGGACTGGGTCTTGGCGTTGGCGTGCCAGGCTTTGAAGATGTCTTTTGCCTTGCTTCTGTGCAAGACGTTGGCCACCCAAACGAAGCGAGAATAGGCATCGACGAAGGTGAGGGTGTATTCCTCGTCGTTGATGCCGGTCTGTGTGAGAACTAGGAAATCGCTGTAGACTTTCTGAAGTTTGTCATAACGGCTCATGCTTGGCTCGAGGAGTTTAAAGGGCTTGTGAGTCAGTGCAGCTTCTGGGCAGATTTCGCAGTTGGTACAGCGAGATATGTTGACAGGGATAGGGGTTCCATCAGGGCGGAGGAACGTTCCGGGAAGAAACACTTGAGCGCGGATGCAGTTGTTAAGAACTTCCTGTGAGGGGTGACCAAGGCGTTTGTGCCAGAGGTCAGGGGGAGCGCGGATTGCAGGTGAGCGCGCGTAGAAGGCTAGCAGTTCTGTGGTGCTTGTGGGAGGAGGCTGTGGGATTGGTTGTGGTGAGATGGAGAGGCCGAGGGAGAGGTTGAGGTCACGAGCGTTGATGGCAGCAGGCGTTGTTGTTAAGTCATCTGTGTAGGCTGTTCCTTCGGGGAGGTTTGGGCGTGGCATGTGGTGAGGTGGTGGTTCCTGTATGGTGGATGGTCATGCGGTGGGTGGGTCATAGGGACCGATTGGTGTGTGTTCAGCTGGCAGTGGGCTGTGGGGGTATTGGGAGTATGTTAGAATGGTATCACGAACAGCAGGAGGGACTGAGTGCCTGGAGGAGGCCCAGGATTCACTGGATGGTGAGTTTCTTGAGGGGGGAATGCCGATGGGTCTTGGGGATCCATAGGGCCCTACAGCTTCTTCAGCTACTTCCTTCTTAGCTCTTGCTATGACATCCTCGATGGGCTCTTCTTCCTCCTCTCGTGGCGGAGTCCCCCAGGTTTTTGCTCCCCAGCTTGTGGTACTTCCCCATCCTCCGTGCGCGGCTGCTGCTGCTACTTTTGCTTCAGTTTCTGCGCGGCAACGATTTTCTTCTTCCTCGAGGCGGGAAAGTTCCTCAGAAGTCATGTTGCAGTGGGACCCGGGGTGAGCAAAGTGATATGCTTCCCAGTCCAGCGGCAGTGGATTGTTGTCACAATCAAAATGCTCCAGGTCCCGTGTAGCGCGTGAGGAGGTGAGGGCGGTCATGAACAGTGGGGTCAGTTCGAGCTTTGCGCGGTTGGAAGATGGTAAGAGCCGCAGCAAGTTCCGCGTGATGACGCATACCTTTGGGACGTGTAGTCTGCCATTCTGCTTCCTCCACGATGTCCATGCCGGCGGGCTGTAAGACTGGTTCTTCCTCCTCGGATGAGTCTGGATCTGCAGAGGGCTCGTCTGCTTCGTCTTCGCTGACCTTGGTCTTCCCTTTTGCTGCTGCTGTTGCCAGTCGCCTTTCTGCCGCAGTTGATGATTCGCCTTCATTAGTTGGTGTTGTCTCTGTCCCGTCTTCAGTCTTGGAAGCTGTTGGCGTGCGGCAGTTTCGGCAGAGACCGTCAGGTCCAGGTGCGTGAAGATCAATTTCTCTGGGGTGAGCGTGATGCTTGACCCAGAGGCGGGTGTGTGAGTCCGCGAGGGTCAGTGACGAGTTGAGGTTGGAGGTCGATGAGGTCCCCGAAATCCGCGCGGCAGTCTGGGATGTCGAAGTCTAGAGTTGTTACGCGGCACGGAATCGTGTTGAGGTCCGGATCGGCAGCGTTTAGTGGAGTGACCAAATATTTTGCAATTTTTGCAGTAGTATTGGCGTGGGTGTGAATAGCGATTCCGTCGTTGGTCGCGATTAGAGTAGAAGGTGATTTAGTCGCGACACGTCCCCTTTTCTTGATTAAAATCCATGTCTTGCTGCTCGTGTCAGAAGAATGAACGAGAATGAATGAACTATGAAAGAGTTGGGTACAAGTACTAACCCTAATTGGGTTGTACCCCTTATGGGCTACCCCACTATAGCCTACACAAAGTAAGCAATATAACATTCTGACACACCCCCATAGGCAAAGTGGGGGAGAACAAGTGGTCATAAGACCAGTCAAGAAAAGCAAAGCAAGCTCAGGGTGGATCACAAAGTCACCACACATTCCGAGCATAAGCAAAGGGCCACAAGGCCAGTTCACATGTAGTGTTATATAAAGAGCACAAACAGTACATTGATCATAGCCTAGAAAGAGTAAGCATGCAAGTATATATACAGATCACAGTACAGCAAAGTCACGCAGTGAGCTGTCAAGAGAATGAACGAGAATGAATGAACTAGCAAAGTGTTGGGTACAAGTACTAACCCTAATTGGGTTGTACCCCTTACGGGCTACCCCACTATAGCCTACACAAAAGTATAAGCTATAATGTTCTGACACACCCCCGTAGGCAAAGTGGGGGAGAACAAGGGGGGTCACAAGACCAGTCAAGAAAACCAAAGCAAGCTCAGGGTGGATCACAAAGTCACCACACAGTCCGAGCACAAGCAAAGGGCCACAAGGCTAGTTCACATGCAGTGTTATATAAAGAGAACAAACAATACAGTGATCATACCCTAGCAAGTGTAAGCATGTAGGTATATATATAGATCACAGTACAAGCAGAATCAAGCAGTAAGCAAGTGAGGCAAAGTAGGCACAAGGCCTAACACTGTAGAGAAGCGCTGATGATCACCAGGCGGAAGTGCCTTGGTGAATATATCAGCAGTGTTGGCCCTAGTGGCCACGTACGCAAGACGAAGCTGGCCACGCTGCTGCAACTCTCGAGCAAGGAAGTATCGCAGAGCGATGTGCTTCGTTCGGTGCTCCAGTCTGTGCTCCTGACACAAGGCAATCATGGCCTTGTTGTCTACGTACAAATCTGGAGGCGAACGAGGTTGCTCTCCCAAGTCAGTCAGCAGGTAGGTGAGCCGGCGTAGCTCCTGTGCAGCCATGGCCCCTACGTAGATCTCAGCTTCACAACTGGAGCTGAGAACCGAAGACGAGCGGGTAGACCACCAAGAAACAGAGCCGGAGCCAAGGCTGAAGGTGTAACCCTGTGACGACCGCTGCGTAGCTGAGTCGTCAACCCAAGAAGCGTCTGCGTGACCAGTGAGGACAACTGGGCCCCGTCCTCCAAGCACGAGCCCCATGCGAGACGTACTGCACAAGTAACACAGTACCCTCTTCGCAGCATCTCAGTGCACCTTTCGGTGCCTACCGGGAGCCACGTAGCTAGCCAAGAGGCTGAGAGGGTACGCGAGGTCAGGTCGTGTGCACGTCATTAGGTACATGAGGAAACCTACAAGCTCTGGGTATGGACCACTCGGCTCTACGGACTCGTCCGAAGGTGGAGCTGAGAGCGAGTGGCTTGTAGACAGAGGAGTGGGCTGTGGCGAGGAGAACTGGAAGCCGAAGCGCTGAAGGACCTGGTGCACCATGTGTGACTAAGTCAGGGTGATGGTGCACCGTGCTCTGTCCCGGGTGATCTGCAAGCCAAGATAGCTGCGCAGTTCACCCAGGTAAGTGCAGGTGTGTCTCTTCTGTAGCTCCGACTTCACAAGGGTCAGTGCCTCGGTGTCAGCAGTGGCAAAGACTAGGTCGTCGACGTACACTAGGACGTAGAACGGTGGCAGCGAGGTGTCGGTGCGTAGAAACAGCGACGGGTCAGCAGTAGAAGGAGCAAACCCAAGAGCCGCAAGTGTAGTCCTCAGTGTGTCGTGCCACTCGCGAGGCGCCTGGCAAAGACCGTAGACTGGCTGCCGGAGGCTCCACTGAGTACTTGCAGGAAACAACCCAGTGAAGCCAGGTGGGCGGCGCAGCGAGATCTCCTCGTGCAGGCTGCCCTGCAAGAAAGCTGTGCTGAAGTCCAGAGAGTGCAACTCGTAGTCACGCTGAGCAGCGACGTGCAGCAACACCCGAAGAGTAGTCATCTTCGAGGTGGGGGAGAAGGTCTGGAAGTAGTCAACCCACTGTCGCTGACGGAAGCCTCGAGCAACGTAACGCGCCTTGAAGGCAGGCAGAGAACCCGGCGGCCGCTTCACCCTGAAAATCCACATGCCATCGACTATGTTCGCCCCAGGTGGGGGAACCCCGTCGACGTAGGTGCCTGTGGACTTCCAGGATGCCATCTCGGCATCCATGGCTGCCTGCCACTGATAGGAGTAACGACCCGTAATCGCCTCTGCGTAAGAGCGCGGGGTCGGGATGTCTGGTGCATCCGGGTCTCCCTCAGGGGCAAGCAGCATGGAAGCGAAACGAGGTACAGCAGCTGCAAGACACTCAAAGTCCTCCTGCCTGTCCTCAAGGACGTCCGTGCCAAGAGCACACTCACCCTCGATGGATGGAGGACTGGCAGACGCAGACTCAGCAACAAGAGCAGTGGCGTAGTCTAGACGGCAGGCAGCAGCAAAGTCAAGAAGCTCAGCAACGAGAGCAGACGCAGCAGCAGACTCAAATGAAGGGTCAGTGACAGCAGTGGTGAGGAGACAAGAGACAGTGGGACTGGCAGCACGAGCGCGGTCAGACTCAGGGTCAGGGACCTCATGAAGAGAGGACTCAGGAGGAGCAGGCAGAGGAACATGCAGTGGAACAGAGGAAGGACGGAGTGCCATAGCGTGCATGCCAGGGACAGGAGGAGGATGCGAACGAGGAACGCGACGAGCAGTGCGAACAGGTGAGACAGGACGAGACGCAGGCTCACGACGCTCTGTAAGACCGCCGGACTACTGAGTGTAAGGAGAAGGAGCAGGCAGTGGGGAGGCTGACAATAACGGCGGCTGCGACTGGTCAGGTGGTGGACACAGGAGGGACACCAAGAACCTGCTGAAGCAGGGGAACGAAGTACGGTCACAGCCGCACAGTGCCTCCAGCACCTCTAGCTCCAGGGTCAACAGCTCCAGCTCCTGCAGCTCCAGCGCCTCCCGCGCCAGTGCCTCCAACTCCAGCTCCTCCAGCTCCAGCGCCTCCAGCGCCAGCGCCACCAGCGCAAGAGCCTCCAGCTCCAGCAGCTCCAGGCTCCGTAGGGTCTCCAGCTTCAGCGCCCCCAACATCACCAGTCCCAGCAGCTCCAGTACCCCTGGTACGAGCACCTCCAGGACCAGCAGCCGCAGTACCTCCAGTACCACCAGCTTCAGCGGCTCCAGCGCCTCCAGCACTGGTAGCTCCACTCCGAAGGCGTGCACGCCGAACAATCCACTCACGCTGCTGACGCGGAGACAGTCTCGGCGAAGCACCAGCAGGACCTCCAGACGAAGCAGCACCCCTAGGCTCAGCACCCCCGGACTCCGCACCCTCCGACTTAGCACCACCGGGCTCAACACCCTCAGGCTCAGCACCCCCAGGCTCCACACCCGCAGGCTCAGCACCCCCAGGCTCCTCACCCCCAGGCTCAGCACCCCCAGACCCAGCACCCTCAGACTCCGCAACCCCCGGCTCCGCACCCCTAGACGCAGCACCTCTAGCAGCACCTGAGCCGACAGCAACCTCAACCTGAGACACACCTGAGGGAGCAGGACCCTGGGGCGGGAGGGGGTCTACCGGAGGGGGACCGGGAGCAAGGAAGAGCGGCGGGGGCAGGGGAGGGGCAGAGCGGTAGGGGAAGAGACGGCAAAAGGGAACCGACTCATCAAACGTGACGTCCTGAGAAGGGAAGACACGGCGCAAGGTGGGGTGGTAAAACTGCCAGCCAGGCGCGTCAGGGACAAAGCCAAGGAAGACGCAGGGGATAGCACGGGCGGAGAGCTTGTCCGCGGACGTATCGCAAACAAAGGCACAAGAACTCCAGACCCAGAACACCGACGCATCGCCAACCTCCCCCGTCCAACGGAGTGTGGGCGAGGTCTCCGGCAAGGAGACACGGGGCCAGAGGTTGAGCTGATGCGCAGCGTACTAGACTGCAAACGGCCACAGAAAATGGGGAGCAGCCGCATGGATCATGGAGGTACGAGCGACCTCCATGACTAAGCCAATGCGGCGCTCAGCAATCCCATTTTGCTGAGGGGAGTCCGGAAGCGTGAACGACTGGAGAATGCCCTCCCCACGACAAAAGTCCCGCAAGAGGTCGGAGGAGAACTCACCACCTCTGTCAGAGTGCAGACGCAGGACAGGAAGGTCCTGGTGGGACCGCTCGCGGAGCTGGAGACGGACTGCGCGGATCCAAGCGATCAAGACATCAACGACCTCACCCTTGCTGCGCAAGGGGAAGACCGTGGTGTACCGCGTGTAGTCGTCAAAAACCAGCAGAAAGTAGTGCTCGCGGCCCTGTCCACTGACGCGGGCTGGGCCCCACACATCCATTTGGAGAGTCTGCAGGGGAGCAGTCGTCGGGGGAAACGAGGAGGAGTGAGGAGCGGCGCGCTGCCGCCCCTCGACGCAGGGAAGGCAGGGCGGGGCAGGCGAGGGAGGTAGGGGAGGTAGAGACCTGGGAAGACCAGAAACAAGGAGACGGGAGTGCATGCCACGAAGGCGTGGCAGGGAGGGGTGACCTAGGCGGTGGTGCCGCAGAAGAGTCTGGTGCGACAGGAGGCGACACGAGCAAGAGGCGGCTACCTGACCTGACGCGGACACCTGAGCAAACGCAGCTACCTGAGGAGGCTCGGTAGCGAGTGTGTACAGACTCGACCCTGGCCGACGAGTGAACGTGGCCAGGTGACGCCCCGTCCGTGTACACATGCAGATCGACACACGCTGACCCCCAGGAGTGGTGGTAGTGACCATCGCGTCCTGGAGGGCAGCGGTACTCACCAAGTTCGTAGAGAGCGAGGGGAGGTGAAGACGTGACAGTGAGCCGGACGGAACCGTCGGACACGGGAGGACAATGGAGTTACGGGCAACGACCGGGTCCCCGGAGGGGTCAGCCAGTCTGACCGGGACAGGTGCAGGGAGAGGAGTGAGGGTGGTGCTGTCACGAAAGAAACAGTGCGAGGCACCGGAGTCCAACGTGAAGGTGTGCAAGGTTTCAGCAGGTGCAGTACCAGTGAGAGTACCAGACTCACTAGCACCTAGAGCAGCAGCCGCTATACCTGGGTCATGTGACACACACCGGTAACAGTCACCCTCAGCGCTAGCAGACAAAGCATACATAGCAGAAAGGATAGCATCAAAGTATAGGTCAAAGATAGCAACTCCAGACCTAAGCAAATCTGCCCAGCGAGGGCACTCGACCTAGTCACCAAACTCAGCACGCCAAGCGTCGCCGAGGCGGGAGAAGCAGCGGTGCTGAGTGTGAAACCTCCCGCATGTCTGACCAGCACGGTCACCCGTGCGAATGACATACGGGCAGCTACCACTACCCCCAGACGTCCCACGCTGAAACAACCACTCATGAAGCTGCTGGGGCGATGGGGCTCTCTCCGACGCTGCTGCTGCTGTCGCTGGCCACCTCCAGAGCCTCCACGCAAAGCTCCAGTCCTACCGCCACCAGTCCCACCGCCGCCACTGCCGCCACTCCCACCGCTGCCTCCACCGCAGCCACCAGAGCCCCCACTCCCGCCACCAGTCCCACCGCTGCCACCAGTCCCACCGCTGCCACCACCTCCACTGCTGCCCCCACCACCACTCCCGCTGCCACCTCCACCACCACCACTGCCACCTCCACCACCCCTGCCACCCTTGCCCTTGCTACTGCGGTGCTTCGCAATAGCAGAAGCAGCCCTGATGTCCTCAGCAACAGGGACGTCTGCAGCAGCAGCAGAGGCGTAGGAGGGGGCAAGGGGGGAGGGGGAGCACCCCTCAAAGAAGGGCGGGCGCGGAGTGCCATGAGCAGCACCTACAGCAGCTGCACTGGTCTCAGCTGCGAGGAGGTGCTGCTCGAGTAGGTCAACAGTGAGGGAGGTGGGGTCAAGTGAGAGGAAGTGGTCCCTGACAGCGCGAAGAGAGTCAGGGAGGCGAGTGATTATGAAGTAGAGGGTGATGAACATCGGGGGCTGGTTCCTGTCAAGGAACTCAGCAGGGACGGTAGCGCGGTAGCGAGCGTCGCTAGTGCGCAGGTGGCAAACCAGGTCCTCTACTGTGGCAAAGGCTGACAGCTCGGGGAACATGTAGGGCAATAGCAGTCGGCCGAGAGCAGCTGTGGCAGGCGAGGAGTAATGAGCGACTACAGCATCGTACAGGGCCTGTGCTGTCGAAGTGAGCGCATTCGGCTAACGGCAAGTGGTTGCGAATGGCTAAGCGGGCAGCAGCATCGCAAATCAGCCACTGTGAGTGAGTCGCACTCTCAGCTGTGGCAGGAGGGGCGGTTGCGGCGCCTGACACGAGGTCAAACAGCGAAACACTGTCCTTAGAATCGCTCAGTAGGTACAGCTGCAGGTCGTCGAGCCACGTGTCAAACTAAATCGGTCTGCCCTCATGATCGAACCCGAGAACTCGAAGCGAAGCCATAGTGGCGCAGCACGCAGGAGCAGCTGAGAGGGGCGGCAGTATCAGCAGCAGTAGCAGCGGTAGCAGTAGCAGTAGTAGTAGTAGCAGTAGTAGCAGCAGTAGCAGCAGCAGCAGTAGCAGCAGTTGCACGCAAGAAGCGGCGTGCGGGGCCTGGGGTCGACGGGCCGGGGCCTAGGGGCGACGGGTCGGGGGCCTAGCGGAGACATGCCGGGGCGCGCGGGCTAGGGGCGACTGGGCCGGGGTGCTAGGGCTGGAGTCGACAGGGCAAGGGCGCGCAGACTAGGGGCGACCAGGCCGGGCGCTTGGGCTAGGGTAGACGGGGCCAGGCGCGAGGGCTAGGGGCGCCGGAGCCGGGCGCGCGGGCTAGGGTCGACAGGGCTAGGCCGCGGGGGCTAGGATCGACAGGGCCAGGGCGCGCGGGCTAGGGGTCAACGGGGGCGGGCGCGCTGGCTAGAGGTCGACGGGGCCGGGCGCGCGGGCTAGGGGTCGACGGGGCCGGGTGCGCGGGCTAGGGGTCCACGGGCCGGGGCGCGCGGGCTAGGGGTCGACGGGGCCGGGCGCGCGGGCTAGAGGTCGACAGGGCCGGGCGCGCGGGTTAGAGGTCGACGGGGCCGGGCGCGCGGGCTAGGGGTCGACGGGGTTGGGTGCGCAGGCTAGGGGTCCACGGGCCGGGGCGCGCGGGCTAGGGGTCGACGGGGCTGGGGGGCGCAGGCAAGGGGTCGACAAGGCCGGGGGGGGGCGCGGGCTAGGGGTCGACAGGCCGGGCACGTGGGCTAGGGGTCGACGAAGCCGCGCGCGTGGGCTAGGGGTCGACGGGCCGGGGCGCGAGGGCTAAGGGCAAGGGGCCGGGACGACGGGCCTAGGGGCGCTCTGGCTAGGGCCTACGGGCCAGGCTAGGAGCGACGAGCCTAGGGGCGACGGGCCAAGGGGCGACACAAGGGTTGCTAGGAGCAGTGCAATGGTGGGCCCAAGGAAAAAAAACGGTCCTAGCGGAGGACCTGCTCTGAAACCATGTCAAGAGAATGAACGAGAATGAATGAACTAGCAAAGTGTTGGGTACAAGTACTAACCCTAATTGGGTTGTACCCCTTACGGGCTACCCCACTATAGCCTACACAAATGTAAGCACTATAATGTTCTGACATGAGCAAGTGAGGCAAAGTAGCACTGATGATCACCAGACTGAAGTGCCTTGGTGAATATATCAACAGTGTTGGCCCTAGTGGCCACATACGCAAGACGAAGCTGACCACGCTGCTGCAACTCTTGAGCAAGGAAGTATCGCAGAGCAATGTGCTTCGTTCTGTGCTCCAGTCTGTGCTCCTGACACAAGGCAATCATGGCCTTGTTGTCTACGTACAGAACTGGAGGCTGCTCTTCCGAGCCAGTCAGCAGGTAGGTGAGCCAGCGTAACTCCTGTGCAGCCATGGCCCCTGCGTAGATCTCATCCTCACAACTGGAACTGAGAACCGAGGACGAGCGGGTAGACCGCCAGGAAACAGAGCCGGAACCAAGGCTGAAGGTGTAACCATGTGACGACCGCTGCGTAGCCAAGTCGTCAACCCAAGAAGCGTCTGCGTGACCAGTGAGGACAACTGGACCCCGTCCTCCAAGCACGAGCCCCATGCCCGAAGTACTGCACAAGTAGCGCAACACCCTCTCAGCGGCCTCCCAGTGCTCTGGTCGGTGTCTCCCGGGCGCAACGTAGCGTGCCAGGATGCTAAGAGGGTAGGCAAGGTCAGGTTGAGTGCAGGTCATCAAGTACATGAGGTAGCCCACAAGCTCTGGATACGGGCCACTCGGCTCTACGAGTGACCGGTAGGCAGAGGAGTGGACTGTGGCGAGGAGTACCGGAAGCCGAAGCGCTGAAGGACCTGGTGCACCATGTGTGACTGAGTCAGGGTAATGGTGCGCCGTGCTCTGTCCCGGGTGATCTGCAAGCCAAGATAGCTGCACAGCTCACCCAGGTCAGTGCAGGTGTGTCTCTTCTGCAGCTCCGACTTCACAAGGGCCAGTGCCTCAATGTCAGCAGTGGCAAAGACGAGGTCGTCGACGTACACGAGGACGTAGAACGGCGGCAGCGAAGTGTCGGTGCGTAGAAACAACGACGGGTCAGCAGTAGAAGGAGCAAACCCAAGAGCCGCAAAGTCAACCAGCTCGGCAACGAGGGCAAATGCAGCAGTGGACTCAAAAGAAGGGTTAGTGACAACAGTGGTGAGGAGACGAGAGACAGTGGGACTGGCTGCACGAGCAAGGTCAGACTCAGGGTCAGGGTCGGCAGGAAGAGAGGACTCAGGAGGAGGCGGCAGAGGAACACGCAGTGGAACAGAGGAAGGACGAAGTGCCATAACGTGGGTGCAAGGGACAGGAGGAGGACGCGGACGAGGAATCTGACGACCAGTGCGAACAGCGCGAACAGGTGAGGCAGGACGAGACTCAGGCTCACGACGCTCTGTATATGAGGATGTCTGCTCAGCGTAAGGAGAGGGAGCTGGCAGTGGGGAGCCTGGCTGTACCTGTGGCTGCGACTGGTGAGGCGGTGGACTCAGTAAGCTAGGAGGAAGGCCAGTAGAAGACGGGAGACTAAGAACCTGGCGAAGCAGGGGAACAAAAAACGTTCGCGGCCGCACAGTGCCTCCAACACCAGTACCGCCAAACACAGCACCCCCACCTCCAGCACCTCCAGCTCCAGTGTCTCCAGCTCCAGCTCCTCCAGCTCCAGCACCACCAGCGCCAGTTTCTCCAGCTCCAGCGCCAACAGCTCCAGTGTCTCCAGCTCCAGCTCCTCCAGCTCCAGCGCCACCAGCGCCAGTGCCTCCTGCTCCAGCGCCTCCAGCCCGAGCACCTCCAAGCTCAGCAGGGTCTCCAGCTCCAGCTCCTCCAGCTCCAGCGCCCCCAACACTACCAGACACGGCAGCTCCAGTACCCCTGGTACGAGCACCTCCAGAACCAGCAGCTGCAGCACCTCCGGTACCACCAGCTCTAGTAGTAACTCCAGCACCTCCAAGACGAGTAGCTCCAACACCTCCAGCTCCAGTGTCTCCAACGGCAGAGTCTCCAGCTCCGGCATCTCCACTACGAAGGCATGTGCGCTGAGCAAACCACTCACGCAGCTGCTGCGGGGAGGGAGGCTCCGGCTGGGAAGACAGACGTGGCGAGGCACCCGCAGGACCTCCAGAAGAAGCAGTATCCCGAGGCTCAGCACCCCCAGACTCCGCACCCTGAGACTCAGCACCCCCAGGCTCCACACCCCCAGGCTCAGCACCCCCAGACTCCGCACCCTCTGACTCAGCACCCCCAGGCTCCGCACCCCCAGGCTCAGCACCCCAGACCCGGCACCCTCAGGCTCAGCACCCCCAGGCTCCGCACGCGCAGGCTCCGCACCCCCAGACGCAGCACCTCGAGCAGCACCTGAGTTGACAGCTACCTCAACAAGCATAGTACCACAGACAGGGTCTACCAGAGACACACCTGAGGGACAAGGACTCTGGGGGGGGAGGGGGTCTACCTCAGGGGGACATGGAGCAAGGAAGAGCGACGGGGGTGGGGGAGGGGCAGAGCGGTAGGGGAAGAAATGGCAAAAGGGAACCGACTCGTCAAACGTGACGTCCTGAGAGGGGAAGACACGGCACGAGGTGGGGTGGTAAAACCACCAGCCAGGCGCGTCAGGGACAAAGCCAAGGAAGACGCGGGGAATAGGGCGGGCGGAGAGTTTGTCCGCGGACGTATCACGAACAAAGGCACGAGAGCCCCTGACCCGGAACAACGATGCATCGCCAACCTCCCCCGTCCAACGCAGTGTAGGCGAGGTCTCTGGCAAGGAGACACGGGGCCAGAGGTTGAGCTGATGCGCAGCGTACCGGACCCCAAGCGGCCACAAAAAATGGGGAGCAGCCGCATGGATCACAGATAATAAGCCAATGCGGCGCTCAGCAATCCCATTTTGCGTAGGGGAGGCTGGAAGCGTGAATGACTGGAGAATGCCCTCCCCACGACAAAAGTCCCGCAAGAGGTCGGAGGAGAACTCACCACCTCTGTCAGAGTGCAGACGCAGGACAGGAAGGTCCTGGCAGAACCGCTCGCGGAGCTGGACACGTACTGCACGGATCCAAGGGATCAAGACATCAGGGACCTCACCCTTGCTGCACAAGGGGAAGACCGTGGTGTAATGCGTATAGTCATCAACAACCAGCAGAAAGTAGCGCTCGCGGCCCTGTCCACTGACACGGGCTGGGCCCAACACGTCCATGTGGAGAGTCTGCAGGGGAGCAGTCGTCGGGGAAAACGAGGCGGAGTGAAAAGCGGCGCGCTGCCGCCCCTCGACTCAAGGAAGGCAGGGTGGGGCAGGCGAGGGCGGGAGGGGAGGCAGAGACCTGGGAAGACCAGAGACAAGGAGGCGGGAGTGCATGCCACGAAGGCGTGGCAGGGAGGGGTGACCAAGGCGGTGGTGCCACAGGAGAGTCTGGTGCTACAGGAGGCGACACGAGGAAGGGGGTGCTACTGGACCTGACGCGGACACCTGGGCAGACGCATCTACCTGAGGAGGCTCGGTAGCCAATGTCTACAGACTCAACCCAGGCCGACAAGTGAACATGGCCAGGTGACGGCCCGTCCATGTACACGTGCAGATCGACACACGCTGACCCCCAGGAGTGGTGGTAGTGACCATCGCATCCTGGAGGGCAGCGGTACTCACCAAGTTCGTAGAGAACGAGGGGAGGTGAAGACATGACAGTGAGCTGAACGGAACCGCCGGACAGAACAGTGGAGGAATAGGCAAGGACTGGGCCCCCTAAGGGGTCAGTCACTCTGACCGGTACAGGTGCAAAGAGAGGAGTGAGGGTGGTGCTGTCGCGAAAGAAACAGCGTGAAGCACCTAAGTCAAGTGTAAAGGTGTGCAAGGCCTCAGCAAGCGCAGTACCAAGGAGAGCAGACTCACTAGCACCTAGAGCAGCAGCCTCTAAACCTGGGTCAGGCGGCACACAGAGGTAACAGTCACCCTCAGCACTAACAGACAAGGCATATATAGCAGCAAAGGATAGCATCATAGTGAAGGTCAAAGATAGCAACTCCAGACCTAAGCAGCTCTGCCCAGCGGGGGCGCTCAGCCTCATCACCAAACTCTGCGCGCCAAGCGTTGTCTAGGCGGGAGAAGCAGCGGTGCTGAGTGTGAGGCTTCCTGCATGTCTGACCAGCACGGTCACCAGTCCGAATGACGTACGGGCAGCTACCACTACCCCCAGAC
Organism: Closterium sp. Naga37s-1; assembly: GCA_947471745.1. Taxonomy (NCBI): domain Eukaryota; kingdom Viridiplantae; phylum Streptophyta; class Zygnematophyceae; order Desmidiales; family Closteriaceae; genus Closterium; species Closterium sp. Naga37s-1. The sequence goes on along the minus strand of CANJKZ010000498.1, from coordinate 352,865 downwards.
GCCCCACGCTGAGAAAACCACTCATGAAGCTGCTCGGGCGACGGGGTCTTGCTCCGACGCTGCTGCTGCTGCCTCTGGCCACCTCCAGAACCTCCCCTTGGAACAGCTCCAGCCCTACCGCCACCACTCCCACTGCCGCCACTACCGCCACTCCCACCGCTGCCACCACCGCCGCCACCAAAGCCCCCACTCCCGCCACCACTCCCACCACCGCCACCACCTCCACTGCCTCCACCACCTCCACTGCTAACCCCACCACTGTTAACGGGAATGGAGTGTTGGCCCCGCCCTCGCTTGGGCAACGCCGACGACTTGGTTGGATGTACGAGAGTTGCAGCTGACCGTTCACAGTGGAAGAGCTGCTCGATAGGCTTCGTCGAGCTGCAGAGGACAGCTGTGGTGTTGCTGTCGACCAGGGAGCTTGACAGCTGCAAATGACTGGTCTGGGCGACGGGTGGGCCTTTGACAAGGAGGGGCAGTTCGACCGTGATGTCGACAGAGCAGTCCGTCGACCTGACAAGTGAGCAGCGGTCGACGAAGGGAGCTCAGCGACAACAGCTAACAGTTCTGATCGACGGAAGGGGTCCGTCGAACAGGGGGTAGCTCGACGGGAGCTGTGGTCGACCAGGGGCACCTGGTGGTCGACCAGGGGCACCTGGTGGTTGACCAGGGGCACCTGGTGGTCGACCAGAGGCACTTGGTGGTCGACCAGAGCACCTGGGGTTGTCAAGGTCGACCGGGTAATTTGCTCGGCGAGTTCTGCGGAGGCACGCGAACGTCGTCGAGGTCGCGACGGCGAAGGCGACTTCGGGCTGGTATCTCAAAGTCGATGTGGTTCGTGAGGTGCAGACAACAGCCGACGGATGCACAACTGTGCAATTCGGGCCAATCGTCTGCGCGCACCTTCGAGCGTGCAAACTGCTGTCTTCTACGGGGCAACGCTGGACAGTCGCTCTGCTGCAGCGTTGGCACACCGTCGACCTGCTGTGTTGGCAGGTCGTCCTTCTGCAGTGCTGGCGCGACTCCTCTACGCAACGCTGGTAGGCGGTCGACCACGCTGTGCTGTCGGTCGACCAGGCTAGTTGCAGAGTTGCTAGGTGCCTGATGTAGTCATTGTTGTCATTGCCTGTTGAACAACTCTGTAATTTCAACTTTGCTAGTGGAAACTCTTGCCGATTTCTCCCCTGATTGTGCAAGCACTAAGGAACTAGGCAAAGCTACAATCCCTCCTAGTAGTTCGTGCCAACCCCCGTAGTCTAGCTCACTACCTTTGTAGAGTGAATCTCCACTCATGAGTGCCCGCATGGTGCGGTGAGCGTGGACGGCCCCGCAGATTACCTTCAAATAGGAGCCAACTTTTGCACCCACTAAGCCGTTTGTAGGCCAGCAGCAGCGATAGTCACCATGGTCGACCCCGTAGCTAATGCGGGCGTAGCGGACACCTTGGCGGCACGCTTGGCTGATGCGAGGAAATGCCACACGGATGGCGAGTACGGGACGATCCCCTTGCTGATCGTCGAGTTGGGCATCCGGTCGCAGTGGGCGATGGAACACCCTTCCCGTCCTGTTTCTCCTCAACCGGTGCAAAACGAAGCTGGCGTCGACGATGAGGTCGACGGCGGTGCACGAGTCAGCGGCAACAATGTCACGAAGCAGAGAGGAGTGATCAAGGTCGACGGTGGCGTCGACAAGAGTCAGGCGTGAGTGCAGCAGTCGACAGCAGCTGCAGACAGCTCGCGTGCCGACGTCGCTGGTCGATGTCGCTCTCCTCTACGAAGCGGTGGAGGGCTCTCGGCGACGACACATGTGATGGCGGGCAGGATTGCACCGACTTATGGCTACTTCAAGTTCTCGCCGGACCGAATTACCGTTGCACCGCTGCAAGGTCGACGGGACATCATCACCTTAAGGGAGTCGATAGAACCTCAGCTGGAGGTCGCCGAGCTGAACGGCTTCGCCGACGGCACGGTGCCAATTCCGCCCGTGGACGATGTCGGGCTACGCGGGGAGTTTCGTGCAGCTCACTTGCTCACCTTCATGGTCATCTCGAGGTGCTGCTCGCCGGTAGTGCAGCTGGCACTCAGGAGCTGTCGAGAGCGACTGGATGCTGGTCACCAGGCATGGCACTTCATCCTGTCGACGTACCAGGTCAGGGACGACCTGTATATCGCACAGCTAGAGGAGAAGATGACACACATTTGGATGGACGAGCAGGAGTCGGCGACGGACTACTGCAACCGTGCTCGACGGATCCTAGCTGAGATGCGGATGGCGGGCGCCAAATACTCGACGGCGTCCTACATCTCCCACATCGTCAAGGGCCTGCCGCGCGGCTACAACCTCATGAAGAGGATGATGATGGTACCTCGGACGCGTGAGTCCCTCGACGAGGACTCCATCACCAGCTACATCCTTCAAGACGAGGCGATGCAGGAGGCCGAACAGCCCACGGAGCTCCTTCCTCAGGCAAACTACGCTGCATCGACGAAGCTGAATCAGCAGCAAGGGCAGCGCAGGAAGCCAGGCGGAGGTGGTAGCGGAAGTGGGCGGTCGACGAAGGACGTCGACGAGAAGAGGTCGACGCGGGACAAGGGCCGTGGAGGTGGTGGTCGATGGCAGGAGTGTTGGATCTGCCACGACCTCGACCACCTTTCCTACGAGTGTCCCGACCGCTATGACAGCGACGAGGACGACTCCAAGGGAGGACGCAGTCGATCGACCAATTGTCACCCCCATAGAGATGCAAAGCCGCGCAAGGAGAAGCAGACGCCGAGGAAGACGTTGTCGACGAAGGACGTCGACAACTCCAGCGGCAATAGTCGATGCGACGGGGAGGCGTCGTGCTCGATGGTCGGCGTAGTGGAGCCGACGGTCTCGCTGGCGCCGGAGGCTGGTGAGGACTTCCAGGCGGTGGCGGCAGCTGTGCAAGCCAACCCGATGGCGGTGCTGCTCAACAGCGGGTGCTCCCACCACCTGATGGGGACGAAGGCGGTCTTTGTCGACATGGCGCCGAGCGACGGCGTGAAGCATGTTCGTGGATTCAACGGGGCACTACAGCCTGTTGAGGGTCGCAAATCCGTCGCTCTGCAAGGGGAGGTCGGGAAGCGGGTCCTCATCCCTGACGCGCTCTACGTTCCGGGTGTACAGGCGAACCTGCTATCTGCTGGCCAACTGAAGGAGAGCGGAGTGCAGCTGAAGGGCGACGGCGACGAGATGTTGCTCGTCGCCGCGACCGGGGGGGTGCTCGGTCGAGCACGCTACACCGGACGTGTCCTCTGCACCGACCTTCGCCCCTGCTCGACGCGGTCGCAGTCAACCGAGGTAGTGGCTCTACGGACGATCGTCTCGGCGACGAAGTCGACCCCTGACCGGTTGCATGCGAGGCTCGCGCACGTCAGCGTCGACACGATCAAAAGCTCGCAAAGCATGAAGTTGCTACTGGGCTTGACATCACTCCGTCGACCGGAGCAGACCCGCCGTGTGTCTCGTGCGTCGGAGGAAAGCTGTGACGGCACACCTTCCCGGACAAAGGCTCGGACGTCGAGGAGGCGCTGGCTGTCTTGCACATTGACTTGTGCGGGCCATTTCGGGTTGCTGCCAAGGATGGCAGCTTATACTTTCTGCTGCTGAAGGATCGCCACACTCGATTTGTGTGGGCGATGCCGGTGGCTAAGAAGAGCGACATGCTGCGGGAGTTCCCGAAGTGGCTGGTGCTGGTGGAATGGCAGGCAAAGAAGTCGGTGTTGATCGTCCGCTCTGACCGGGAAGGGGAGTTACTTGGGAAGGAGTTCACCGACTTCGTCGACGGCAAGGGCATCGTCCACGACCTGACGTGCCCTTACACTCCGCAGCAGAACGGCATGGCTGAGCGGGAGATGCGCACGATCGTCAAGTCTGTGAGGACCATGCTGCTGCACATGGGCGTGTAGCACCAATGGTGGCACCTCGCTCTACGACAAGCTGTCTAGGTGCGCAACTGCTTAGAGCGGTCGACGACGCCGCCGGGAACGACTCCGTACCAGCTGCTGACCGGGAAAAAGCCCGACCTCACGCTGGCGCGGGTGTGGGGCCACATGGTGCAGTTCATGGTTCCTGAGCAGCAGCGCGGTGGGAAGCTGGCGCCGAAAGCTCGGTGGGGGCTTCACCTGGGCGTGTTGCCGGAGAGTAAGGGCTGGGAGGTTCTCGACTTGACCGACAAAAGGTGGTCACGTCGGTCGAGGTGATCTTCTACGAGACGCTGTCGCTGGAGGTGTGAAAGGCGAATTTTGGGCCGGCGTCGGGGCGGAGGCAGGCACACCCGCCGACGGACACCTCGACGGCGACGGTTCCTTTGCTCGCCGAAGTCGATGAGCCTGCTGATGAGGATGTTGTGGAGGTTCTTCCACCTCCCCCTATTCTTGATCCTCCCTTCCCCGTCGCAAATCAGCTTGCGTTGACACCTGTGTCGGCCACAGGCGATGAGGGGATCCTTGAGGCGTCGCCTGTGGCGCCGGCCAGGGACATCGCCGGCGGTCGACAAGGCGCCGATCTGGTCGACCAGGATGGGAAGCCGTCGACGACAGGGGAGCACCAAACAGGGGAGCCGGTCGAACAGGAGCCAGCAGCAGGGGTGCAGTCAACAGGGGAGCGGCAGACGGGGCCGTCGAAAGGGGAGCTGTCGAAGTCAGTAGGAGGTAAGCAGCTAGTCGACGACTTGGCCGATGACGAAGAAGGGGAGCTGTCGGAAGGAGAAGAGTCCACCGACAGCGACGTGGTGGAGGTGCCGATCACGAAGCTTGAGCTGCAACGCACAGGCCAAACTCGACGACCGCCAGAGCGGCTGAGCTTCCACGCCTACCTCCCGCTAGCTGCCTTCACCACTGTGTACAACGAGGTAGACGACGACCTATTGTATGACGACGCCAAGGAGGATGAAGAACTGCCGGAGCTCGACCCCGACATGCATGCCGACCCCGAACACCGCTGGGACATCACCAAGATGACGGAAAAGGAGGCGATGGCGAGCTGGAAGGGCGAGGCGGTGAAGGCTGCCATGGAAGAATAGATCTGCAGCCTCATCGGCATGGGCACTTGGGAGCTGGTCGAACGCCCGCGCGGGGTGAACATCATGAAGAACCGGTGGGTGCTGACGACCAAGTACCACATCGACAACACCGTCGAGCGCGAGAAGGCGAGGCTGGTCATAAAGGGCTTCACGCAGGTGTGCGGTGCCGACTACGACGAGATGTACTCGCCGGTGAGCAGTTACGTCACGCTGAGGATCTTCCTCAGCATCGTCGCCGTCCTCAACCTCAACTTGATGCAGCTCCACATGAAGAACGCTTTCCTGCAGAGCAAGCTCGACAGGGTGCTCTACATGTACCAGCCGGACTACTTTGATGTTGGGACCGGCCGGGTGTGTAAGCTGCTGAAGAGCCTCTACGGGCTGAAGCAGTCACCGTTGCTGTGGTACAGGGCACTCGACGGTGTGCTGCTGGGCGCTGGCTGGAAGAAGAGCCAGGTCGACGAGGCGCTCTACTTCAAGGCCAACGACGACGGGGTGACTTGCGAGGTGCTGGTCTACATTGACGATCTGCTCGCCGCCAGTAGCAACCCCACGATGCTGAAGGAGCTAAAGGGGTTGTTGGAGGCTGCCTTCGAGCTGCGCGACATTTCGCCGGTCGTCAAGTACCTCGGGCTAGAGATCGTGCGCGACAGGCCAGCGAGGAAGCTGTGGCTTCACCAGCAGGGGTACGCCGATAAGCTGCACAGGTGCTTCATCGACGAGGAGCAGGGCGGTCGAGTCCCGAAGATGCCGGTCTCGGTCGATGCCTACGCCGAGCTGACATTCGAAGACGAGGAGGCGCAGGAGCGCGAGGAGGAGGAATACCGGCAGAAGGTTGGCTCGCTGCAGTTCGCGGCGACGATGACGAGGCCGGACATCGCGTTCGCCTGCAGCAAGCTGGGGAGCGGCCTCACGGTGAGGAGCGACCAGCATTGGCACGAGGTCGACCGCTGCCTCGCCTACCTCGCTGACACCCGCGACATCGCCCTGGAATTCGGCGGTGGACCAGAGTCGCTGGAGCTGATCGGCTACATGGACGCCAATGACGCGGGCGACAAGCAGAACCGGACGAGCACAGGAGGCTACGTGTTCGTCTACGGAGGGGCCGTTGTCTCCTGGTCGAGCTCATGCATCAAGTGCGCGACATTGTCATCGACAGAGTCGGAGTACGTGGCGGCCACGGATGCAGGCAAGGAGGGACGCCAACTTCGTTTCCTTCTTGTGGAATTCAAGCTACTCGACGCTGGGAAGCCGACCATCCTCCGCGTCGACAACAAGTCGGCAATTACGAACGCTGAGGGCTTGGGGCTAACGGGCAAACTCAAGCACATGGAGCGTCGCTATGCCTGGCTGCAGCACATGGTGAGGCGCGGGAAGTTTGTACTGAAGTACATCCCGACCACCGAGCAGCCAGCAGACTTCCTGACGAAGGCGCTGCATTCCCCGGCTTTCAACCGGTGCTCTGTCGCCATCGGCCAAGTTCGTCTGGCCGATGTCTTCGATGGCGACGATGATGCGCAGCAGTAGGTGCCGTGCCCTTCTGCACGGCTGGTGCGGTGACGGCGTGCTGTGTTTGGGGTGCACGTCGAGGACGAGTTTTCTCCGTGGAGTACTGCCGTGTGGGCTGGAGGACCAAGCGTGAGCGCGGCAGGGGAGTGTTAACGGGAATGGAGTGTTGGCCCCGCCCTCGCTTGGGCAACGCCGACGACTTGGTCGGATGTACGGGAGTTGCAGCCGACCGTTCACAGTGGAAGAGCTGCTCGACAGGCTTCGTCGAGCTGCAGGGGACCGGTGTGGTGTTGCTGTCGACCAGGGAGCTCGACAGCTGCAACTGACTAGTCTGGGCGACGGGTGGGCCTTCTACCAGGAGGGGCAGTTCGACCGTGATATCGACGGAGCAGTCCGTCAACCTGACAAGTGAGCAGCGGTCGACAAGGGGAGCTCAGCGACAACAGCTGACAGTTCTGATCGACGTAAGGGGTCCGTCGACCAGCGGGAAGCTCGACGGGAGCTGTGGTCGACCAGGGGCACCTGGTGGTCGACCAGAGGCACTTGGTGGTCGACCAGAGCACCTGGGGTTGTCAGGGTCGACCGGGTAATTTGCTCAGCGAGTTCTGCGGAGGCACGCGAACGTCGTCGAGGTCGCGATGGCGAAGGCGACTTCGGGTTGGTATCCTGAAGTTGATGTGGTTCGTGAGGTGCAGACAACAGCCGACGGATGCACAACTGTGCAAGTCGGGCCAATCGTTTACGCGCACCTGCGAGCGTGCGCACTGCTGTCTTCTTCGGGGCAACGCTGGACACCCGCTCTGCTGCAGCGTTGGCACACCGTCGACCTGCTGTGTTGGCAGGTCGTGTGAGAAAGATAGACGAAAGAATGAATAAACTAGAAAGTGAGATGGGTACAAATAGGAAACACATAAGTGTTGTACCCTCTAAGAGCTACCCCACTACAGCCTAAATAGACCATAGCAGATATAAGTTTGACACACCCCCATAGGCAAAGTGGGGGAGAACAAGAGGTCACAAGACCAGTCAAGAAAAGCAAAGCAAGCTCAGGGTGGATCACAAAGTCACCACACAGTCTGAGCACAAGCAAAGGGCCATAAGGCCAGTTCACATGCAGATTCATATAAAGGAAAGCAAACAGTACAGTGAACACAACCTAGCAAGTGTAAGCATGCAGGTATATGTATATAGAGTACAGTACAAGCAGAGTCAAGAAGTCAACAAGTGAGGCACAGTAGGTACAAGGCCTAACACAGTACAGAAACGCTGATGCTCACAAGGCTGAAGTGCCTTGGTGAAAACATCAGCAGTGTTGGCCTGAGAGGCCACGTACGCAAGACGAAGCTGGCCACGCTGCTGCAACTCTCGAGCAAGGAAGTAGCGCAGAGCAATGTGCTTCGTTCTGTGCTCCAGTCTGTGCTCTTGACACAAGGCCAACATGGCCTTGTTGTCGACGTATAGAACTGGAGGAGAACGAGGCGCCTCTCCCAAGTCGGTCAGCAGGTAGGTGAGCCACCGAAGCTCCTGTGCAGCCATGGCCCCAGCGTAGATCTCAGCCTCACAACTGGAGCTGAGAACAGAAGAAGAGCGGGTAGACCGCCAGGAGACAGAACCGGAGCCAAGGCTGAAGGTGTAACCCTGTGACGACCGCTGCGTAGCCAAGTCGTCAACCCAGGAGGCGTCAGCGTGACCAGTGAGGACAACTCGAGCCCGTCCTCCAAGCACAAGCCCCATGCCCAATGTACTGCACAAGTATCGCAACACCCTCTTCGCAACATCCCATTGCACCTTTCGGTGCCTGCCAAGAGCCACGTAGCGAGCCAGAAGGCTGAGAGGGTATGCGAGGTCAGGTCGTGTGCAAGTCATCAGGTACATGAGGCAGCCCACAAGCTCTGGATATGGGCCACTCGGCTCTACGGACTCGTCCGAAGGTGGAGCTGAGAGCGAGTGACCGGTAGGCAGAGGAGTGGACTGTGGCGAGGAGTAGGTGAAGCCGAAGCGCTGAAGGACCTGCTGCACCATGTGTGACTGAGTCAAGGTAATGGTGCGCTGTGCTCTGTCCCGGGTGATCCGCAAGCCAAGATAGCTTGTGAGCTCACCCAGGTCTGTGCACGTGTGTCTCTTCTGCAGCTCGGACTTCACGTGGGCGAGTGCCTCCGTGTCAGCAGTAGCAAAGACAAGGTCGTCTACGTACACAAGAACGTTGAACGGCGGCAGAGTAGCGTCAGTGCGTAGAAACAGAGAAGGGTCAGCAGTGGAAGGAGCAAAACCAAGAGCAGCAAGAGTCGTCCTGAGCGTGTCGTGCCACTCACGGGGCGCCTGGCGGAGACCGTAGACTGGCCGCCGGAGGCTCCACTGGGTACCAGCAGGAAACGACCCAGTGAAGCCAGGTGGGCGGCGCAGCCAGATCTCCTCGTGCAGGCTGCCCTGTAGGAAGGCTGTGCTGAAGTCAAGCGAGTGGAGCTCGTAGTCACGCTGAGCAGCAACGTGCAGCAGTACCCGAAGAGTGGTCATCTTCGGGGTAGGGGAGAAGGTCTGAAAGAAGTCAACTCCCTGTCGCTGACTGAAGCCACGTGCAACGTAACGCGCCTTGAAGGCAGGCGGAGAACCCGGCGGCCGCTTCACCCTGAAGATCCACATGCCACTGACGATGTTCGCCCCAGGTGGGGGAACCTCGTCTACGTAGGTGCCTGTGGACTTCCAGGAAGCCATCTCTGCGTCCATGGCTGCCTGCCACTGAGAGGAGTAGGGACCCTCTATCGCCTCTGCGTAAGAGCGCGGGGTCGGGATGTCTAGTGCATCCGGGTCTCCCTCAGGGGCAAGCAGCATGGACACGAGATGAGGTGAAGCAGCAGCAAAACACTCAAGGTCCTCCTGCCTGTCCTCAAGGACGTCCGTGCCAAGAGCACACTCACCCCCGACGGACGGAGGACAGACAGACGCAGACGCAGACTCAGCAACAAGACTAGCAGCGTAGTCTAGGCGACAGGCTGCAGCAAAGTCAACAAGCTCAGCAACAAGAGCAGACGCAACAGAGGACCCAAACAGAGGGTCAGTGACAGCAGTGGCCAGAAAGCGGGTGACAGTAGGACTAGCAGAACGAAGGGAGTCAGACTCCGGGTCCGGACCGTCAGGAAGAGAGGACGCAGGAGGAGAGGGCAGAGGGACACTCTGTGGAGCAGTAGAAGGACGCAGTGTCATAGAGTGAGTGCCTGGGACAGGAGGAAGACGCGGACGCGAAACACGACCAGCGCGAACTGTACGGACAGGCGACGCAGGACGAGACTCAGGCTCACGACGCTCAGTAAGACCTCTAGTCGGACCAGAGTAAGGAGAAGGACCAGGCAGTGGAGAGGCCGTCTGCAACTGCGACTGGGACTGGACAGGCGGTGGACTCAGGAAAGGAGGAGGAGGACCAGGAGGAGGCGGGGAGTCAAGAACCTGCTGAAGGAGGGGAACGTAGTACGACCGCGGCCGCACAGCGCCTCCAGCAGCTCCAGCACCAGCACCACCAGCAACAGCAGCACCTCCAGCAGCTCCAGCACCAGCGCCACCTCCAGTAGCACCAGCACCTCCAGCAGCTCCAGCAGCTCCAGCACCAGTAGCACCTCCAGCAGCTCCAGCACCAGCACCAGCAGCACCAGCACCAGCAGCACCTCCAGCAGCTCCAGCACCAGCACCACCTCCAGAAGCGCCAGCACCTCCAGTAGCTCCAGTAGCACCTCCAGCACCAGCAGCACCTCCAGCAGCTCCAGCACCAGCACCACCTCCAGCAGCTCCAGCACCAGCAGCACCTCCAGCAGCTCCAGCACCAGCACCACCTCCAGCAGCACCAGCACCTCTAGCAGCTCCAGCACCAGCAGCACCAGCAGCACCCCCAGCAGCAACCCGACAGCGCCGAGAGTACCACGCACGAAGCCGCTGTGGAGAGAGGGGCTCCCGCCGCGACGGGACACCTAGAGCACCTCCAGACGCAGCACGTGCAGGTTCAGCACCTCCAGACAAAGTACCCTCAGGCGCCACACCCCCAGGCTCAGCACGCCCAGTCTCAGCACCCCCAGACTCAGCACCCCCAGACTCAGCACCCCCAGTCCCCGCACCCGCAGGGTCAGCACCCCTAGCAGCACCTGAGTCGACAGCTACCTCGACCGGCTCGGCAGGGTCTACCTGGGAAACACCTGAGGGGGCAGGACCCTGGGGGGGGAGGGGGTGTACCAGGGGAGTACCTGGTGCTAGGAAGAGCGGCGGGGGGGGGGGGAGAGGCAGTGCGGTAGGGAAAGAGACGGTAGTACGACACCGACTCGTCGAACGTGACGTCCTGAGAGGACAGAACACGACGCGAGGTGGGGTGGTAGAACTGCCACCCGGGTGCGTCAGGAGGGAAGCCAAGGAAGACACAGGGAAAGGCACGGGAGGACAGCTTGTCCGCTGTAGTATCGCGGACAAAAGCTCGAGATCCCCAGACACGAAACGCGGACGCATCGCCAACCTTCCCCGTCCACCGCAGAGTAGGTGTGGTCTCCGGCAAGGAGACACGAGGCTGAAGGTTGATCTGATGCGCAGCGTACTGAACCGCGAACGGCCACAGAAAATGGGGAGCAGCCGCATGGATCATGGACGTACGAGCGACATCCATGACCATGCCAATGCGGCGCTCAGCAATCCCATTTTGCTGCGGGGAGGCCGGAAGCGTGAACGTCTGGCGGATGCCCTCCAAACGACAGAAGGCTCTCAGGAGGTCGGAGGAAAACTCCCCGCCTCTGTCTGAGTGCAGACGCAGAACAGGAAGGTCGGAGCCGAAACTCTCACTAAGCTGGCGACGAGCACCGCGGATCCAGTCGATCAACACCTCAGTGACCTCACCCTTGCTGCGCAAGGGGAAGACTGTGGTGTAACGCGAGTAGTCGTCAACGACCAGCAGAAAGTAACGCTCGTGACCCTGTCCACGGACGCGGGCTGGGCCCCACACGTCCATGTGAAGAGTCTGCAGAGGGGCCTCAGTCGGAGGAAACGAGGAGGAGTGAGGAGCGGCGCGCTGCCGGCCCTCGACACAAGGAACACAGGTGGGGGCAGGCCCCGGAGGAAGGGGAGGGAGGGACCTGGGGAGGCCAGAGACAAGAGCACGGGAGGCCATACCTCGAAGACGAGGCAGGGAGGGGTGACCAAGGCGGTGGTGCCAAAGGAGAGTCTCGTGCGCCAGAGGACGACACGAGCAGGGGGCAGACGCAGGACTAGACCTGGACGCAGCAGCAAACACCTGACTGGACGCAGCTACCTGACCAGACGCAGGGACCGGAGGAGGCGCTGTAGTCAGTGTGTACAGACTCGACCCTAGCCGACGGGTGAACGTGGCCAGGTGGCGGCCCGTCCGAGAGCAAGTGCAGTGGGTCACACGCTGACCTCCAGGGGTGAACTGGTCAACCCACGCGTCCTGGAGGTCAGCTCCACTCACCAAGTTCGTAGAGAACGAGGGGAGGTGGAGTCCCGACAGCAAGCCCGACGGGGCCACAGGACACGGTAGAACCGTGGAGGAGTGTGCAAGGACTGGGCCCCCGGAGGGGTCAGCAAGGGAGACCGCAACAGGCTGACGGAGCGGCGTGAGCGTGGTGCTGTCTCTAAAGAAAGAGCGCGAAGCACCAGAGTCAAGTGTGAAGGTGTGAAAGGACTCAGTAGGTGCAGTACCAGAGAGAGGAGACGTACCAGCACCTGAAGCAGCAGACGCACTAGCACCTAGAGCAGCAGCCGCACTAGCACCTAGAGCAGCAGCCACAGTGCCCGGGTCGGGCAGGACACGCAAGTAACAGTCACCCTCAGTAATATCAGCAAGAGCATACATGGCAGCAAGGATAGCATCAAAGTCTAGATCAAAGATAGGCACATTCTGCAGAAGCAGATCATGCCAACGAGGAAGCTCAACAGCGTCAGGAAACTGAGTACGCAAAGAGTCAGTCAGGCGGCCGAAGCAGCGCTGCGTGGTGTGTGGGAGACCACACACCTCCCCACTACGAGTGCCTGTGCGAAGAACGTACGCGCAGGGACCTGCACCCCCAGACCTCCCACGCCCAGCGTACCACTCACGAAGCTGCTGAACAGACGGGGTCTCACGGGTGCGCAGCTGCTGCTGACGCTGGCCGCCACCAAGGCCTCCACGCTGCGTGGCTGCACCGCGACCAGCACCACCTCCTCCGCTACCTCCTCCACCGCTGCCGCCGCCTCCACCGCCTCCGCCACCGCCTCCACGGCCTCCACCGCCGCCACCGACGCCCCCACCCCCGGGACCACCCCCACCACCACCTCCACCTCCTCCACCGCTTCCTCCACCGCCCCCTCCACCACCCTTGCTTCCCTTGCCCTTGCCAGTGCGGCGTCGCCCACTAGGGGTAGACGCAGCGCCGACCTCCTCAGTGCCAACGAGGTCGACAGCAGCAGCAGAGGCAACAGAGGGGAGAAGGGGGACAGGGGAACACCCCTCAAAGAAGGGGGTGCGACGGTCGCCGCGAGAAGCCCCAACAGCTAAGATACTCTTCTCAGCTGCAGCAAGGCGCTCCTCTAGCAAGTCGACAGTCAGCTCGGTAGGGCACAGTGAGAGAAAGTGATCCCTCACTGAGGAGAGAGAGTCAGGGAGGCGGGTGACTAGGTAGTAAAGGGTGATGTACATGGGGGGGGAGTTCGTGGGAAGAAACTCAGTGGGAAGGGCAGCGCGGTAGCGAGCGTCACTAGTGCGGAGGTGAGCAACTAGGTCAGCCACTGTGGCAAAGGCGGCAAGGTCAGGAAAGAGGTACGGCAGCATGAGGCGGCTGAGGGCAGCAGTGGTAGGGGAGGAGTAGCGTGCAACTACAGCGTCGTACAGAGCCCTAGCACTCTTGTACTGACTAAAGTGCGTGCGCTCAGTAGACGGCAGGTGATTGCGCACAGCAAGACGAGCAGCAGCATCGCGCGTGAGCCACTGCGAGCGAACAGTACTGTCAGCATCAGCAGTAGGGGCAGTAGAGGCGCCAGACGTGAGATCGAACAGTGAGAGGCCATCCTTGCTATCGCACTGTAGGAAAAGCTGCAGATCATCTAGCCAGACCTCAAAGTCAACAGCACGACCCTCAGCATCAAAGGTAAGAACATTGAGACTAGCCATGATAGGTGCAGCAGCAGGCTAGCAGTAGCAGCAGTGCAACTCGGCAGGGCAGGCTAGGCAGGGCGGCGCGGCTCGGCAGGGCGGCACTCTTACCAGTGGCGAGGCCGGGGCAGGGCCGGGGTAGGGCCGCGACAGTGCAGGAGCAGGGCAGGGGCAGGGCCGGGGCAGAGCCGGGGCAGGGCCGGGGCAGGGCCGGGGCAGGGCAGGGGCAGGGCCGGGGCAGAGCCGGGCCGGGGCAGGGCAGGTGCAGGGCCGGGGCAGAGCCGGGGCAGGGCCGAGGCAGGGCCGGGGCAGGGTCGGAGCAGGGCCGGGGCAGAGCCGGGGCAGGGCCGGGGAAGGGCCGGGGCAGGGCCGGGGCAGAGCCGGGGCAGGGCCGGTCCAGGGCCGGGGCAGGGTCGGAGCAGGGCCGGGGCAGGGCCGGGGCAGGGCAGGTGCAGGGCCGGGGCAGAGCCGGGGCAGGGCCGGGGCAGGGCAGGTGCAGGGCCGGGGCAGGGCAGGTGCAGGGCCGGGGCAGAGCCGGGGCAGGGCCGGGGCAGGGCCGGGGCAGGGCAGGGGCAGGGCCGGGGCAGGGCCGGGGCAGGGCAGGTGCAGGGCCGGGGCAGTGCAGAAGCAGGGCCGGGGCAGTTCAGGAGCAGGGCCGGGGCAGTTCAGGAGCAGGACCGGGGCAGGGCCTGAAGGGGCCTCTAACGGGGCCTGACGGGGCCGTACGGGGCCTCTAACGGGGCCTGACGAGCCTTACAGGGCCTTTAAACAGGGCCTGACGGGGCCTACGGGGCTTCTAACGGGGCCTGACGGGGCCTTACGGGGCCTTAAACGGGGCCAAACGGGGCCTGACGGGGCCTCACGGGGCCTCTAACGGGGCCTGACGGGGCCGTACGGGGCCTCTAACGGGGCCTGACGGGGCCTTACGGGGCCTCTAACGGGGCCTGACGGGGCCTTACGGGGCCTCTAACGGGGCCGGAAGGGGCCGTACGGGGCCTTAAACGGGGCCAAACGGGGCCTGACGGAGCCTTACGGGGCCTCTAACGGGGCCTGACGGGGCCGTACGGGGCCTCTAACGGGGCCTGACGGGGCCTTACGAGGCCTCTAACGGGGCCGAAAGGGGCCTTACGGGGCCTTAAACGGGGCCAAACGGGGCCTGACGGGGCCTTACGGGGCCTCTAACGGGGCCTGACGGGGCCGTACGGGGCCTCTAACGGGGCCTGACGGGGCCGTACGAGGCCTCTAACGGGGCCGAAAGGGGCCTTACGGGGCCTTAACGGGGCCAAACGGGGCCTGACGGGGCCTTACGGGGCCTCTAACGGGGCCTGACGGGGCCTTACGGGGCCTCTAACGGGGCCTTACGGGGCATAACGGGGCCTTACGGGGCCTTACGTGGCGGGCGCTAGCTCTGAGGGCAGGCGCAGGGGCCGCGACGGGCCTCGAAGGGAAAGCGCGACGCGCGCGTCAAGTAGGCAGTAAAAAATTTTAGTGGTGGGCCCTTTTTAAAAATTCTCGAAACTAGCTCTATACCATGTGAGAAAGATAGACGAAAGAATGAATAAACTAGAAAGTGAGATGGGTACAAATAGGAAACACATAAGTGTTGTACCCTCTAAGAGCTACCCCACTACAGCCTAATTAGACCATAGCAGATATAAGTTTGACAGGTCGCCCTTCTGCAGTGCTGGCGCGGCTCCTCTACGCAACGCTGGCAGGCGGTCGACCATGCTGTGCTGTCGGTCGACCAGGCTAGCTGCAAAGTTGCTAGGTGCCTGATGTAGTCATTGTTGTCATTGCCTGTTGAACAACTCTGTAATTTCAACTTTGCTAGTGGAAACTCTTGCCGATTTCTCCCGTGATTGTGCAAGCACTAAGGAACTAGGCAAAGCTACGATCACTCCTAGTAGTTCGTGCCAACCCCCGTAGTCTAGCTCACTACCTTTGTAGAGTGAATCTCCGCAACCACCACCCCCGCTGCCACCGCCACCACCCCTGCCACCCTTGCCCTTCCTGCTGTGGCGCTTCCCACTAGCAGAAGCAGCCCCGACATCCTCAGCACCAAGGACGTCAACAGCAGCAGCAGAGGCGTAGGAGGGGGCGAGGGGGGAGGGGGAACACCCCTCAAAGAAGGGCGTGCGAGGAGTGCCACGAGCAGCACGTACAGTGACTACACTAGTCTCAGCTGCAAAGAGGTGCTGCTCGAGTAGGCCAATAGTGAGGGCTGCGGGGTCAAGTGCGAGAAAGTGGTCCCTGACAGCGCGAAGAGAGTCAGGGAGCCGGGTGACTATAAAGTAGAGAGTGATGTACATCGGGGGCGGGTTCTTGTCAAGGAACTCTGCTGTGAGGGTAGTGCGGTAGCGAGCGTTGCTAGTGCGAAGGTGGGTAACGAGGTCCTCTACTGTGGCAAAGGCGGATAGCTCGGAAAACAGGTAGGGCAGTAGAAGACGGCCAAGAGCAGCAGTGGCAGGGGAGGAGTAACGGGCGACTACAGCGTCGTACAGCACCTGTGCAGTCCTGTGCTGTCCGAAGTGAGCGCATTCGGCTAACGGCAGGTGGTTGCGAATGGCTAAGCGGGCAGCAGCGTCACGAGTAAGCCACTGTGAGCGAGTCGCACTGTCTGCTGTGGCGGGAGGGGCGAGAGAGGCTCCAGACCTGTGGTCAAACA
This sequence comes from Closterium sp. Naga37s-1, assembly GCA_947471745.1. Classification (NCBI taxonomy): domain Eukaryota; kingdom Viridiplantae; phylum Streptophyta; class Zygnematophyceae; order Desmidiales; family Closteriaceae; genus Closterium; species Closterium sp. Naga37s-1. Next base: position 336,536 of record CANJKZ010000498.1, on the reverse strand, counting down.
ACGAAACGCTATCTCTAGAGTCGCACAGTAGGTACAGCTATAAGTCGTCGAGCCACGTGTCGAACTGGATCGGACGGCCCTCATGATCGAACGCGAGTACGCGGAGAGAAGCCATAGCGGGCAGAGCAGGGCGGTCGCTACCAGCCGAGCAGCACGCAGGCAGGGGAGGGCAGTGCACGGCTAGGTTTGCCAGCAGCATGGCGGTGCAAGCAGCAGGGTAGGCAGCAAAGGGGCGGCTAGCGGACTGCAAGGGGGGGAGCGGCACGCGAGCTGCAAGGGGGGCGGCTAGCGGTCCGCAAGGGGCAGCGAGCGGACTGCAAGGGGCGGCGCGCGAGCTGCAAAGGGGCGGCGTAGCGGGCCACAAATTGCGGCGAGCGGGCTGCAAGGGGCGGCGCGCGAGTTGCAGGGGCGGCGAGTGGGCCGCAAGGGGCTGCGAGCAGGCTGCAAGGGGCGGCGTAGTGGGCCGCAAGTGGCAGCGAGCGGGCTGCAAGGGGCGGCTAGCGGGCCGCACCAGGGCAGCGAGCGGGCTGCAGGCAGGCAGCAAGCGGGTTGCAGGGGCGGCGGGCGGGCCGCAGGCAAGCGGCGAGCAGGCGGCAGGGGCGGTTAGCGGGCCGGGAGCAAGTGGCGAGCGGGTTGCACGGGCGGCTAGCGGGCCCCAAGGGCGGCGAGCGGGCCTAGGGGCGGCGCGCGGGCCGCACGAGGGCGACGAGCGGGCTGTAGAGGCGGCGCGCGGGCCGTGAGCAGGTGGCGAGCGGGCTGCAAGGGCAGCGCACTAGCTGCAGGGGCGGCTCGTGGGCTGCTAGGGGCGGCGCGACGAGCGGCTAGGGGCGACGCAGCGGGCTACTAGGGGCGATGCGACGGGCCCTTAGGGCAGGGCAGTTCGTGGGGCAGCTCTGTGGTGGGCCCTAAAAAAAACGGTCCTAGCAAAGGACCTGCTCTGAAATCATGTCAGAAGAATGAACGAGAATGAATGAACTATGAAAGAGTTGGGTACAAGTACTAACCCTAATTGGGTTGTACCCCTTATGGGCTACCCCACTATAGCCTACACAAAGTAAGCAATATAACATTCTGACAGCTCGTGCAGTAGAGTGGCGTAGAGATGCGCTTCTGTTGACGTAGTAAAGCTTTGCAGGGAGTCCACTGAAGACCCAGGCCTCGAAGAACAATTATGACGAACATGTCTTCGGGAATGGAGTTGACGAGCTTTAAGAGCTGTTCGCGAACGTTGCGGCAGCGGTTGATGTAGGCATTTGCCTTTTCGCCAGGTGCCATCTTGACCTCCATGAGTTGCTGGAGCAAGCGGCTAGAAGAGACGGAGTCCTTGGGCTGGTAGGTTTTGGTGAGGTAGCTCCAGGCGGCCATGGAGGGAGCTGGGTGTGTTTTGAAGGGGCGTATGCCGAGCTGTTCGGCTGGCGCCTTGTTGCGCAGGAGCATGTTGTACGCCATGAGTTACTCGTTGTAATACTGAGCTTTCGCGTCGTTAGTGTCGCTAGTGGGGCCAGCATAGCTTACGTCGGAGTAGCAGGAGCTTTGTGCGCTTTGAAGAAGTAATTCGAGCTCAAAGCTCCTGGTGTAGAAATCTCGCCCGCTAAACACGGTGCTAGTACGAATCTTGGAGATCGTCAGAAACTTGTTCTGAGCAGCGAGCATGACTTCGTCACTTGGACGGGAAGCGGTTGGAGCGAAAGTGTTCGACTCGAGGTCGAAAATGGTTGGGCTCGGTTCCTAGCTTGGAGCAGCCAGTTGATCGGGTTGTTGCGAGGTGCCCGGGTTACCACTCTTCAATTATTGTATTCCTGATTCCAGCGTAGTGATTCGCTGAATGAGTTGCTCCAGGAGCGCATTGCTGACGGTGTTGTTGCCCGCGGAGTTCGTGGTAGGGTTGGCGGGGGCTTCAGCAGTGGGCACTGCTTGTCCGCCAGACCCTCCAACCATGTTTCGACGGGAGCCCTTACCGGGCGCCACCTTGAATTTGAATTTGAATCAAAGGTGGTGATGCGAAGAATCCTGAGTGGTTCTCATACCATTATACAATCTGAACCATCTTATAGGATCATCTCAGGTTGATCACACGGAGTATAGCAGCGGAAGATTCCTTGGTAATGTCAGGTACGGACCCTGTCAGTAGGAGATTTGAATCTCGACAGAAGTTACTAATACAATGTGGTACATGGGTTTATATAGGAATGCTGTACAGTGGAATTCGAAAGGTCCTAGCTAGCCATGTACTATGCAGGGCTACATTCTCCTTAGGGCTAATCTAGATGCAGGATTGCAACCGTGCGGTTCGGTAACCGTTTGAAAGTTTTCCCTTGCGTTGCACTTCGAATTCTTCCTGCTTGTAACTGTCTTGTCGCTCGGTCTTCTTCCTCGCTGCAGTCATCTTCGCATGAAGGGTTCGTTATTTTAGGAATCTTTATTCAACTATTCCGTATCGTAACAGTTTTGATATAATTTAGAATATGGTAATATAATATAGACAAATTCATAATAACTAACATAATGTTAATATTTATTTTAATATTAATGTATTATTTGTATGTCATAACAAGTTGAAACATGTCAAACCACTAGCATTACCATAAAACAATGATGTATAGAAGTATTAATTGATATGATTTAAATATATATTGTTAAAAAATCATATATATACCGTATATGTTATTGATATCTGTTGAGATAGTATCAAGACTTAAGCACTTCAAGGAATTTGTGTAGTACAGTTAGTACAGTGCGAGACTTCGCACGTAATAGTAAAGTACCGATAGGCTGACGTCAGCAAAGCGCTACGCGCCCTAGGATGACGTCAGCACGTAGCTATAGGCCTCGCAAATAGTCACGTACCGTTTCAGAACAGGAATATCGTGAATAATACAATACAGTAGGCGAACAGGTACGTTACTCTAGATATATATTATGTATGCTTGTCATTCTATAATATATCTGATTTCAGAGACATTGATCCTGAAACATATCACTACATGGGCTTTTATTAGTCTAGACAAAGCCTTCTATAACTGGCTTTAACTCATACAAGACTTCCGCTACGACAGGAAACTACCATCCTAAGTATTACGATCCTACTCAATCATTTCAAATTCTAACATGGTATTGCGAGCGTCTTAGGATTCTACAAGCTTCCAACTATATACTCTGCAACTATGTCTGGCTCTCCACGGTCCGACAACGGGTCTTCTATTACGAGCCCATCACGCCCAACAGCGTCTCCAGCTGCTGACAATTCTTATCTGCAGCAACAACATCAGCAACAACAATATCAGCAACAACCGATGTACGGCATGCCACTGAGCAATCAGCCCGTACACACAACCGCAGCAGCGGCATCATCGGCAGCAGCCGCAGCAACAGCGGCATCAGCAGCCACAACAGCTGCAGCTGCAGTAACTGGTTTTACTAATCAACCACGACAACAGTCTAGTTTTGTACCGACTGGACCATATCAATATCAAGGTGCTTACCAGCCAACAAATCTTCAACAGCGTGTCAATGCTGCCGTCTTGTCACTTAACCAGATGTTTCCAACTCCTATGAGTCTTGATGGCTCCAGTTATCAGCATGGACAAATGCCACAAGGGAGCGACGGGTCGAATAACTCCTTCTCTTTTGTTCCTGCTGGACAAGGACAACAAGCACCACAAGGGTCACAGATGCCATCACTTTATCAGTTACAGTCAGCTGACGGCACCGGAAACTATCTTCCCGCTACTGCAAACCCAACAAAGATTAAAACAACAATGCCATTTAACGGTCAAGACTTCTATACCTGGAGTTTCGAATTCGAGCTTCTTGTTCAGACCGTGGGATTCTGGCAGTTGTTTGACGGCACAGCACCCTTTCCATCTCACGGCTCACCACTTCAACAGGCCACTTTTCGATCGGCGTCGCTGACTGCATACACAGTTCTCGTTCGCAATCTGACACCGTCTGAACAGCTTGGTATTCGTCCTTTTCGTACCAGTGCCGCTCCCGCTGAAGCAGCTTGGTTATACCTGCAAGGGGTTCACATGGTAAAGGACACCGTCAACCAGAGTAAAATTTTAACGCAGCTGTCAAATATACAGATGATAAACGGCGAGAAGGTGACGCAGTACATCAACCGCGCTCGAAATCTGCGCGACCAGCTTCAGAAGTGTGGAGGATACTTCCCTGACGCTATGTTTCACACGGTGCTACTCGCGGGTCTTGGACCAGAATGGCGGCAGTGTCGCTCTATTCTTCGGATGCAAGCAACGTTGTCTGAGGGGGCACTCTGTGCCGCTCTCATCGCCGAGCAGCAGGATATGGACCTGCACAACGCTCGAGGAGGGAAAAAGGTGGTAAACAACACAGTCAGTTTTTATTCTACTCCACGTCACAAGCCCGTTTGTTCCTTTTGTCGCAAAGCAGGTCATACTATCGATACCTGCTGGTCGAAGGATAAACCATCTTGGAAGCGGTCTGCATCGAAACACACCAAAGGTTCTTCAGGTGAAGCTGAGAAGCCAGAAGCTGAGAAGCCGGAAGTTGCGAAGCAGAACACTGCGAAGCCGAACTCTGCGAAGCCGCCTACTACACCTGTCAAGAAACAAGCGAAAGAAGTTATTAATTGCATGACGTCAGTTTCTACCGTCTACGATCCTGACGCTGAAGACCGTATTCACAGTAACTTCAACGATGAACTCAATACGCCCATACCACCTGAGGTCTACGCCAATCTTGCACATACCTTGGAAGGTCCCAACACATGGTATCTCGACAGTTGTTGCGGCCAGCATATGTGTTCATCAGAAAACCGCTTCGTCATCAACCAGCGTCGTCTTCAAAACCCATGCGTTGTAACCGTCGCCAACAATCAACGTCTTACAACACACTGGATGGGTAACATCATTCTTGATTCCGTTGAAGAAGACTTCAGTCTTCACCTTAACGATGTACTTCTCGTTCCTCGACTTGGCTTCAATCTGATGTCATCTGCACAGCTCATGAGGAATGGGATTACTCTTCTTGGCAAACCTGGAAAATTTACTTTGAAATATGGAGACAGGAAACTCGGCACGGCAATCGAACAGAACGGTGTATTCGTTCTCAACTTCGTACCCGTGCGCACCACTGCCGACTCCGACAATATTCTCTCTCTCGGCCCATGGGAACATCGTGATGACATCGATTACACCGATGATACCGTTCCTCGTGAAGGAGTCGTACCCACGTCTTCAACCACGGCTGCCGCTGTCATGCTGACCTTCGACAATCAAAGCTTGAATGATGTCCAGAACTCTCGAGATTATCTTGCTCAAGTTGGTGGTTGGGGAGATACGACGAATATGCCCACGGATGAAGGCGCTTGGGGGGCACAGGAACCTGACGAGACCACTTGGGGAGAAACACCTGCTGATCGTGATCAACGTCTTCTCACTGAAGCAGAGCAGCGTGTCGCTGACATGGAAGTCCTTGACTCTGGACGACTTGTCGGCATTGAGCCTAAACCTGCAGCATCATATCAAGAGAGCGGGGAGTTAGTTCTCTCTCCTGGCGAATACGTCGACGTTGACATAAAATTTCCACCACCTAACCTTACCAGGTTTATCTCACCTGTCACAGATCATGTTCGCGCCGACGGTCAACGGCTGCTGTTATCTTTCTTCGCTAATGCCGATTATTATCTGCGCGCACAGGGACACAAAGCATCTGCAGACACATGGCATAAGCGTCTTGGTCATCCGTCGCAGTCTACGCTCAACAACACAATCAAAGCTGCTGTTCTCGACAAGAATTCGCTTCTCTTACCTGGCGGCCTCGAAATGAAACCAGTCAATCGTCCGTCACCCTGCTTGATCTGCCCAGCAGCAAATCTTGTCAAACATTATCTATATGTTGTTGTTGTGTAGGCTGTAGTGGGTTAGCCTTTAGGGGGTATACAACTCTAGGGTTTCATACTTGTACTCCAATCTTTCATAGTTCAATCACTTCTTGATTCTGACATGGTATTAAGAGCTTAGGTCCTAGTCCTAGGACCGCTTACCTAAGGGCCCACCACTAGAAGCGCCCTCGAGCGCTGCATCGACTTAGCGCCCTCGAGCGCCCCTCTCCTAGAGCGCCCTCGTGCGCCCCTCTTCCTCCTGCTGCCCGTGCGCAGCTCGCTAGTGCCGCGCGCGGCCTTTTTTTTTAGCGCGCGACCCACTAGCCGCCCGTGCGCCGACCCCTAGCCGCCCGCGCGACCTGCGCCGCCCGCGAGCAGCCCCCCTAGCCGCCCGTCGACCGCTGCCCCGGACGACGCAGCCGCCCGTAGGCCGCCGCGACGCCCCGCCCCCCCCCCTTTTCGGCCGTCGCCCGCGCGTTAGTCAAGCCCACGCACAGCCACGGCCCGCCCGCTACTGCCGCCCACGCGCACGCCCCCCCCGTTGCGCACAGCTGCGTAGCCCAGCCCGAGCCGAGCCGCGCCGCCCGAACCGAGCCGCGCCGCCCGAACCGAGCCGCGCCACCCGAACCGAGCCGCGCCGCCCGAACCGAGCCGCGCCGCCCTGGCCGAGCCGCGCCACCCTACTGTGCCCCACCGGCAGTAACTCCTGTTCCTGTTCCTACTGTACTACTGCTACTGTTCCTGCTGCTACTGCTGCCACTATGGCCACTCCCTCTGTTCTCACCTTTGACGCTGAGGGCCGCCCGATTAAGTTTGAGGTGTGGTTAGATGACCTCCACCTGTTCCTTCAGATCACTGCCAAGGATGATGTTTCCCTCTATGATCACACGTCTGGCGCTGCCCCCGCACCTCCCACTACTGCTGACAGCACTGCTCGCTCCCAGTGGCAGACCCGTGATGCTCACGCTCGCCTAGCCGTTCGCAGCCACCTGTCGTTAGATGAGCGCGAGCACTTCGGCCAGCATAAGACCGCTAAGGAACTGTACGACGCAGTAGTCGCACGCTACTCCTCCCCTGCCACTGCGGCTATAGGCCGTCTCTCACTGCCCTATCTCTTCCCCGACCTGTCCGCGTTTGCCACTGTTGCTGACCTCATCACCCACCTCCGTACGAGTGACCTCCGCTACCGTGCCGCGCTCCCCCCTGATTTCCTCGCCAAGAACCCCCCCCCGATGTACCTCATACTGTACCACCTTGTCACCCGCCTCCGTGACTCCCTTCGCACTGTCAGGGACCAGTTTCTCGCCCTCTCCCCCACTGACCTCACTGTCGACCTCCTCGAGAAGGAACTCCTAGCAGCTGAGAAGAGCATTGTAGCTGTAGGTGCCTCTCGTGGTGACCCCCGCACCCCCTTCTTCGAGGGGTGCTCCCCCTCCCCCCTCCTTCCCTCCATTGCATCTGCTGCTGCTGTCGGCTACCTCGGAGCTGAGGGGGTCGGGGCCGCGTCTTCTCCTAGTGGGAGACGCAAGGGCGGCAGGGGCAAGGGGGGCAGGGGTGGTGGAGGTGGAGGAGGGGGCGGCGGCAGTGGAGGGGGTGGGGGGGGCGGGGGTGGTGGCGGAGGTGGGAGTGGCGCGGGTGGTGGGGGGGTCAGTGGCGGCACAGGGGGTGGTGGCGGTGGTGGGGGTGGAGGGGGCGGTGGTGGCAGTGGTGGCGGCGGTGGAGCGGGTGGCGGACGTGGTGGAGCGGTGCAGCGTGGGGGGTTTGGCGGTGGCCAGAGGCAGCAGCAGCAGCGTCCCGGCGAGACTCCCTCGCCCCAGCACCTCCGTGAGTGGTACTCTCACCGTGGGGGGTCTGGGGGTGGAGGTACCTGCCCGTACGTCATCCGCACAGGTGACCGCACTGGCCAGACCTGTGGGAGGTTCCACACGGCGCAGCGCTGCTTCTTTCGTCTCGACGACGCCTGGCGTGAGCAGTTTCCTGACGCCACTGAGCTGCCCCGCTGGGCTGATCTGCTTAGGAAGAACATTGATATCTTTGCTCTTGACTTTGATGCTATCCTTGGTGCCATGTATGCATTGACTATTAGTGTTGAGGGTGACTGTTACCTGAGTGTACCGCCAGACCCTGGCATTGGGACCAGTGAGACAGCTGCTCCAGGTGCTAGTGCGTCTGCTGCCCTAGGTCCTGGTGAGGCTGCTGCTCTTGGTACGCGTGCGTCTCCTGCCCTAGGTCCTGGTGAGGCTGCTGCTCTTGGTGCTAGTGCGTCTGCGCTTGCTGGTACTGCGTCTACTGAGGCACTGCACACCTTCACACTCGACTCGGGTGCTTCCCGCTGCTTCTTCCGTGACCGCACTGCCCTTGAGCAGCTAGCTCGGCCAGTTGCTGTCTCTCTCGCTGACCCCTCTGGGGGCCCGGTCATTGCGACCTCCTCCACAGTCCTCCCTTGTCCTGCGGTCCCGTCCGGCACCCTGTCGGGTCTTTACCTCCCCTCGTTCTCTACGAACTTGGTGGCGGGCTCTGCTCTTCAGGATGGGGGTGTTCACCAGTTCACCCCTGCCTATGAGCGTGTGACCCACTGTACGTGTGCTAGGACAGGTCGCCACCTAGCTACCTTCACTTGGCAGCCGGGGTCGGACCTGTACACACTGACCACTGAGTCCCCTCAGGTAGCTGCGTCTGCGTCTGCGTCAGGTCAGCTGTCGGCCCCCTGCTCGTGTCGCTCCCTGTCGCACCAGACGGTTCTCTGGCACCACCGTCTCGGTCACCCGTCAGTGCAGCGCCTTCGTGGCATGCACTCCCGGTACCTTGTCTCTGGTCTTCCCAGGGTTCTCCCTCCCCTCCCGCCCTCGCCTGCTCCTCCCTGTCTTCCCTGCGTCGAGGGGCGGCAGCGCGCCGCTCCTCACTCCTCCTCGTTCCCTCCCACAGAGGCTCCTCTGCAAACTCTCCACCTGGACGTGTGGGGCCCAGCCCGCGTCCGTGGACAGGGCCACGAGCGGTACTTCCTGCTGGTTGTCGACGACTACACGCACTACACCACGGTCTTCCCCTTGTGCGCCAAGGGTGAGGTCCCTGATGTTTTGATCCCTTGGATCCGCGCTGCTCGTCTCCAGCTCCGCGAGCGGTTCCAGTCGGACTTTCCCGTCCTGCGTCTGCACTCTGACCGAGGTGGTGAGTTTTCCTCTGACCTCTTGGCAGCCTACTGTGCGGAGCAGGGCATCCGCCAGACTTTCACGCTTCCGGCCTCTCCACAGCAGAATGGGGTTGCTGAGCGCCGCATTGGCTTGGTCATGGAGATCGCTCGTACCTCCTTGATCCATGCGGCTGCCCCCCATTTCCTGTGGCCGTTTGCAGTCCAGTACGCTGCGCATCAGCTCAACCTCTGGCCCCGTGTCTCCGCTCCGGAGACCTCGCCCACACTGCTGTGGACGGGGCAGGTTGGCGATGCGTCGCGTTACCGGGTCTGGGGTGCTCGTGCCTTTGTCCGCGATACCACTGCGGACAAGCTCTCCGCCCGTGCTGTGCCTTGTGCCTTCCTTGGCTTTGTCCCCGACGCGCCTGGTTGGCAGTTTTACCACCCCACCTCGCGCCGTGTCTTCCCCTCTCAGGACGTCACCTTTGACGAGTCGGTACCCTTCTACCGTCTGTTCCCCTACCGCACTGCTCCGCTCCCTCCCCCGCCTCTCTTCCTCACCCCAGGTGCCCCTCCGGTAGACCCCCTCCCCCCCCAGGGTCCTGCTCCCTCAGGTGTTTCCCAGGTAGACGCGGTCGAGCCTGTTGAGGTAGCTGTTGACTCTGGTCCTGAGCGGGGTACTGAGCCTTGGGGTACTGAGACTGGGGGTGCTGAGCCTGGGGGTGCTGCGTCTGGGGGTGCTGAGCCTGGGGGTGCTGCGACTGGGGGTGCTGCGTCTTTGAGTGCTGAGACTGAGGGTACTGAGACTGGGGGTACTACGGCTGGGGGTGCTGAGACTGGAGGTACTGCGGCTGGGGGTGCTGAGCCTGGGGGTGCTGAGCCTGGGGGTGCTGAGCCTCGGGGTACTGAGCCTGGGGGTGTTGACCCTGTTGGTGCTCCCTCTTCACAGCAGCTGCGTGAGTGGTACTCTCAGCGTTGCGGCCTCCAGCGTGGGGCTACTGGAGCTGCGAGTACTGTGTTGTGGCCGGAGCCTCCCTCCCCTCCGCGGCTACGTGAGTGGTACGCTCGGCGCTGCAGCCTCCGGAGTGGAGCTCCTAGTTTTGAGTTACCACCTGTTGGAGGCCCGGCTGCTCCTGGAGGTGCTTCTGGTGCTGCCGGAGGTCCTGGAGCTGTTGGAGGTGCTGCTGGTGCTGCTGGAGGTTCTGGAGCTGCTGGAGGTGCTTCTGGTGCTACGGGAGGTCCTGGAGCTGTTGGAGGTGCTGCTGGTGCTGCTGGAGGTACTGGAGCTGCTGGAGGTGCCACTGGTGCTGCTGTAGGTGCTGGGGCTACTGGAGGTGCTGCTGGTGCTGCTGGAGGTACTGGCGCTGCTGTTGGTGCTGCTGGAGGTCCTGGAGCTGCTGGAGCTCCTAGTGGTGCTCCTGGTCCTGGGACTGGTGGTGCTGCTGGAGCTGGTGTTACTGGAGGTACTGGAGTTGACACTCCTGGAGGTACTACTGGTGCTGCGGGAGTTGGAGCTGCTGCTGGGGGTTCTGGTGCTGTCTCTGCTGGTTGTGGGGGCACGTCACGGCCGCGGCCATACTTCGTTCCGCTCCTTCAGCGGGTTCTTGGTCGGTCGCCTCCTCCTTGTCCTGCTCCCTCCTTAGAGTGTCCTTCGCCTGTCCGGTTGCAGTCACAGTTACAGCCCGCCTCACCACTTCCTGGTCCTTCTCCCTACGCTGGTCCGACAGGAGGTCTTACGGAGCGTCGTCAGCCTGAGTCTCGTCCTGTGTCGCCTGAGTCTCGTTCTGCGTCACCTGTTAGTGCTGCTCGCCCTGGTCGTCGTGTCCCGCGTCAGCGTCCTCCGGCTGTCCCCGGCACTCACCAGATGCTGCTTCGTCTTTCTACTGCTCCACGGCGTGTCCCTCTGCCTTCTCCTCTTGCGTCCTCCCTTCCTGCCCTTGCTGACCCAGAGTCTGACTCTCTTCGTGCTGCTAGTCCTACTGTCACGCGTCTCCTGTCTACAGTTGTCACTGACCCTTCCTTTGAGTCAGCTGCTGCGTCTGCCTTAGTTACTGAGCTTGTCGACTATGCTACTCACTGTAGACTAGACTACGCTGCCAGTCTTGTTGCTAAGTCTGAGTCTGTCTGTCCTTCGTCCGTCGGGGGTGAGTGTGCTCTTGGCACGGACGTCCTTGAGGACAGGCAGGAGGAGTTTGAGTGCTTTGCCGCCGCTGTACCTCATCTCGTGTCCATGCTGATTGCACCTGAGGGAGACCCGGATGCTCCAGACATCCCGACCCCGCGCTCTTACGCTGAGGCGATCGCGGGTGAGTACTCCTCTCAGTGGCAGACAGCCATGGATGCAGAGATGGCATCCTGGAAGTCCACTGGCACTTACGTCGACGAGGTTCCCCCTCCTGGGGCGAACATCGTCAGTGGCATGTGGATTTTCAGGGTGAAGCGGCCGCCAGGTTCTCCGCCTGTCTTCAAGGCTCGGTACGTTGCTCGAGGCTTCAATCAGCGAGAGGGAGTAGACTTCTTTCAGACCTTCTCCCCCACCCCGAAGATGACCACTCTTCGGGTGCTGCTGCACGTTGCCGCTCAGCCTGACTACGAGCTTCACTCTCTTGACTTCAGCACAGCTTTCTTGCAGGGCAGCCTGCACGAGGAGATCTGGCTGCGCCGCCCTCCTGGCTTCACTGGGTCGTTTCCTCCTGGTACCCAGTGGAGCCTCCGGCGGCCGGTCTACGGTCTCCGCCAGGCTCCACGTGAGTGGCACGACACACTGAGGACTACACTTGCAGCTCTTGGGTTCTCGTCTTCTACTGCCGACCCGTCTCTGTTCCTGCGCACCGACACTTCACTGCCGCCGTTCTACATCCTCGTGTACGTCGACGACTTGGTCTTTGCCACTGCTGACACTGAGGCTCTCGCCCACGTGAAGTCGGAGCTGCAGAAGAGACACACGTGCACAGACCTGGGTGAGCTGACAAGCTATCTTGGCTTGCGGATCACCCGGGACAGAGCACGCCGCACCATCACACTGACTCAGTCACACATGGTGCAGCAGGTCCTTCAGCGCTTCGGCTTCACCTGGTCCTCAGCACAGGCCACTCCTCTGGCTATAGGTCACTCGCTCTCAGCTCTGCCTTCGGATGAGTCCGTAGAGCCGAGTGGTCCTTACCCAGAGCTAGTTGGTTGCCTCATGTACCTGATGACTTGCACTCGTCCTGACCTAGCATACCCTCTTGGCCTTCTGGCCCGCTATGTGGCTCCTGGCAGGCACCGAAAGGTGCACTGGGATGCTGCAAAGAGGGTATTGCGCTACTTGTGCAGTACATCGGGCATGGGGCTCGTGCTTGGAGGGAGGCGCTCAGTTGTTCTCACTGGGCACTCAGACGCTTCTTGGGTTGACGACCAGGCTACTCAGCGGTCGTCACAGGGTTACACCTTCAGTCTTGGCTCTGGTTCAGTTTCTTGGCGTTCTACTCGCTAGTCTTCAGTTCTCAGCTCCAGTTGTGAGGCTGAGATCTACGCCACAGCCATGGCTGCACAGGAGTTACGCTGGCTGACCTACCTGCTGACCGACTTGGGAGAGCGGCCTAGTTCTCCTCCAGTGCTGTACGTCGACAACAAGGCTGCCATTGCCTTGTGTCAGGAGCACAGACTGGAGCACAGAACGAAGCACATCGCTCTCCGTTACTTCCTGGCTCGAGAGCTGCAGCAGCGCGGTCAGCTTTGTCTGCGCTACGTGGCCACTCGGGCCAACAACGCTGATATATTCACCAAGGCACTTCAGCCTGGTGATCATCAGCGCTTCTGCACTGTGCTGGGGCTTGTGCCCACTGTTCCTCACTTACTGTAGGCTTTGTCTGTACTGTGATCTCTATAAATATATACCTGCTTGTTTGTTTTGTTAGGTTGAGATCACCTTGCTGTTTGTGTTGTATATATGACTCTGCATTTGAACTGGCCCTGTGGCCCTTTGCTTGTGCTCAGATTGTGTGGTGACGTTGTGATCCACCCTGAGCTTGCTTTGCCTTTCTTGACTGGTCTTGTGACCCCTTGCTCTCCCCACTTTGCCTATGGGGGTGTCTCAAACATTATCTATATGTTGTTGTTGTGTAGGCTGTAGTGGGTTAGCCTTTAGGGGGTATACAACTCTAGGGTTTCATACTTGTACTCCAATCTTTCGTAGTTCAATCACTTCTTGTTTCTGACAAATCTACCGCACGAACCGTACCCGACTCATTTTCCTGGCGCTGAGGATTATCGCTTGATGGAAAAAGTCTACAGCGATATTTTAAACTTACCTTCAGAGGGTTTCAATGGCGAGAAATACGTCATCACGTTCACTGAAGCATCTACTCGATACGTCTGGACTGGTAACATGACTAACCGTTTTCTTGCCTTCACAGCGTTTCGAACATGGCTACCTCTCGCAAAACGCGAGTCCGACACCAAACTCAAAACCTTCCAGTGTGATGGAGCCGGGGAGTATCGCAGTCTCGAGTTTACAACGTACCTGCAAGAAAGAGGCATCCGGCGCCTGTTCTCACTTCCTCACGCTCACCAACAGAGGTGTAGCTGAACGCCTCAATCGCACTTTGCAAGAAAATATGCGAGCACTACTCGCCCAATCTCAACTCGGCCCACTCTACTGGCCCTTCGCAATGGACCATGCAACACTGTTGCATAACCTCCTGTCTTCATCGGCTCTACCCAACAACGCATCACCTCACTTGTTGTGGACAGGAAAATTGGGCACTACAAAACTTCTTCGAGTTTTTGGGTGTGTCGTACAATATCGTCCTCCCACCGCTCCGCTCGGAAAATTCGATCAACGTGCTAAGTGGGGCCTTCATCTCGGCCTTGAGAAGCAGTTTTCTGCCTGGCGTATCATGGATTACCGCAGTCGCCTTTTAATTCCTGCCCGTGACTGTATTTTCTACGAAAATCTGACCCTTCCTGTCTTCGAACAGTATCTCGCCATGCAGCGTGACCCTGCTACACTTTTCCACATAGTTCGTTCATTCGCCAGCGCTGACGCCGAACTCGCTGCCAGCGAAGAACCTGACCTTGACGGTGCACGTGAAGCTGCTCTTAATCCACCTATACCAACCACTTCTTCCGGATTTCTGGAATTCATTCCTCTCGTCGACGCTCATCCGGAGGACGTTCGTGAAGTTCATCATACTTACTTGGTGGACGACCAACAACGTCCCATGCCAGCTGTAACTGACAGCAGCATCCGCGTCGATCCTGACGAAATTGGGGGGGCAAGTGGTGAACAGAGTGAACCTGTCAATTTCGCAGGACGGACCGAAGACAGTCCTAACTATCAAACTGGGCTTCAGATACTGGGACTCGCAGCAGCAGTACAGCACAATTCTACAGAAGTCGCAGAACCGAAAACTGCCCGACAGGCTCTTTCAGGACCACATCGCAAAAAATGGCGTGAAGCTATGGATCGTGAACTAGCTGCCCTGGAAAAACAGGAGACTTGGGAGCTCATACCCATCGAGAAAGCCGTAAATAAAAATATTCTTACCGGAAAATGGGTCTTCATGGTGAAGACGAAAGCTGATGGCTCTTACGAAAAACATAAGGCAAGGTGGGTTGTTCGCGGTTTTGACCAAACTCATGGGGTCGACTACATGCTAACTTTTGCCCCGGTCAGCCGACACACAAGTGTTCGTCTCGTCATCTGCGAAGCAGCTGCGAAGAACTTTCCGCTTCGACAAATTGATGTTTCCAGCGCGTTTCTATACGCTGACGTCGATGCTGAAATCTACGTTGAATATCCGCATACCTATCCGACAAATCCGCCAAGTGTCTGCAAGCTCAAGAAGTCACTGTACGGTATCAAACAAGCACCGCAACTGTGGCAGCATCATTTGAACAGGAAACTTACAGAAGTTGGGTTCCGACAACTGCCGCATGATCCTGGAATGTATCGACTAGATGACAAGGGGAGCTACGCGCTGCTCGTGGCATACGTGGATGATATTCTCTACGTCAATTCCTCGGCTTCCCTGGGTGATCGCATCGAAGCAGATCTGAAGAAATCTCTTGACTTAACCGTCTCCACCGAAGTAACCCAATTTCTTGGGTTAAACATTTCGCGAACCTCCTCCGCCATCCACCTCACAGCATCGAAGTATGCTGAGTCACTCGCTAAGCGTTTCAAGATTTCTACAAATTACGTCGCTACACCTTACCGATCTACACCCACCGGGCACGTCCTAAACAACACCAAACTTTCAGCAGCTGGCCTACAACTGTACCAGCAGCAACTCGGGTGTCTTCTCTTCGCAGCAGTCACATGCCGTCCCGACCTTGCTTACGTCGCAAGCTATCTCGCACAATTTTTACGATGCCCAAAAGAAGAACATCACCTCGATCTTCAGCGCGCTCTACACTACTTTGTCGCTACACCAATAGTCGGGCTGATTTTCAACACAGGAAAACCGACCGACAAAATGTACCTCAGCGGATATGTCAACGCAGAACACGCAGGTGACACGTCAGATCGTCGGTCACGAACAGGCTACGGCTTCCGTCTCGAGCCAATTGGCCCGATCTCATGGAACTCATCGAAACAGGAACTCGTGTCACTTTCCTCGGCTGAAGCAGAATTCATTGCCGCGTGTGCTGCAACTCGAGAAGGACTATACTTACAGGAACTGCTCGACGAAGCAAATTTCGTCACGCCAAATCAGTTTACGTTGCAGTGCGACAACCAGAGTGCGATTACCATCGCCAACAAGCCCGGCTTCGTCAATCGCACGAAACATATTTCACTGCGTTACTTCTTCGTCAAAGATGCGATCGACAAGGGGAGAATGCGCCTTGTCTACTGTCCCACTTGTGACATGGCAGCTGACTCACTTACCAAGAAACTGACACGACAGTGTCAGAGGTCCACTGGTGATCCCCGATTGATCCTAGGGGAAGGGTTACAGGCATGTTGGCCTGGGGGGTTATGGGTGCACTGACCCGCTACTTAACAAGCCCTTTTATCCCAATGGTCTAGTGGTTGGGATTCTGACAGACAGAAGTTTCACCACTGCAACCAACTCAGCGGCGTTTCTGAGACAACCAGGTAACTACACCGAACTGTGAGAATCGATAATGAAATGAGAAGGAATGAATGCACTAGAAAGCAATTGAGTACATATAGGAAACCCTAACAGGGTTGTACTCACTATTGAGTACCCCACTGCAGACTAGAGAAACATAATGTTCTGACACACCCCCATAGTCAAAGTGGGGTATGATCAGCACAACAAGCAATGGTCACAAGACCAGTCAAGAGAAGAAGCAAAGCAAAGCAAGCTCAGGGTGGATCACAAAGTCACCACACATTCTGAGCACAAGTACAAGAAGCAACAGTTTATAGTTCACTGCAAATAAGTAAAGCTAGAGGCTATCACAGAGGGCAAGTAAGGAGGAGGAGGCTGGACTAATAGGAAAGGAGAGAGGGGGCAACGGCGGAAGCTGCAGACACACGGGCAACAGGAGCGGCTCGCACTGTTGCTACCGGAGGCGCACCTCCGGACTACAGGAGTAACTGGCTCCGCGGCTAAGACGAGCGGCAGGAGCAACGGACCCACGGGCGACTGGCGCAGCGGCATCACTGGGCTACCGGAAGCGCACCTCCGGACTACTGGCACTGCTAGCAACACGACAGCTACCTCCACCCAACCTTCCTCTACTGCCGCACCCCCCATTCACACACCCCCTGCTACACCCCTAGGTTCACTCACACCCACCCCCTAGCACCACTCCGTCGACTCACACACACCCACCCCCCTCAGCGGCAGCTGCAGCAGTGGGAGACGGAGTAGGAGGAGGAGCAGGAGATGCCACACACCCGCCACCCCCATACCCTCCCCCACTGCTGCACCTGCAGCAGGGGATGGAGGAGAAGGGGGGGGGGGGGGGTGCTGTGCATGGCGCATGCAGAGGGCAGCAGGGCGCGCGGGGCGCACAGGGCTGCAGGGCGCGCGGGGCGCACAGGGCAGCAGGGCAGCAGGGCGCACGGGGCGCACAGGGCAGCAGGGCGCGCAGGGCAGCAGCAGGGCTGGCGGGTTGGCCACACCCGCCACCCCCATACCCTCCCCCACTGCCGCACCCGCAGCAGAGAGATGGGGGGGGGGGGGGGGGGGGGGGGTTGGCAGATCCCCTCTCCCCACTGCTGCACCCGCAGCAGGGGGAGGGAGCGGCGGCACCAGGGGCGGCTGCTCCAGGGGCGGCTGCTCCAGGGGCGGCTGCTCCAGGGGCGGCTGCACCAGGGGCGGCTGCACCAGGGGCGGCTGCTCCAGGGGCGGCTGCACCAGGGGCGGCTGCACCAGGGGCGGCTGCTCCAGGGGCAGCTGCACCTGGGGCGGCTGCTCCGACGCACGGCCCCCCCCGCCAGGTCGCCCCTCCCGTCGCCTGTTGAGGCGACCTGAAGGGGGGGGGGGGGAGGGTGCGGGGGGGGGCAGGCAGGTGCTGCAGGTCCCCTCCCCCCACTGCCGCATCCGCTCCAGGGGGATGGCAGATCCCCTCCCCCCCACTGCTGCACCCGCAGCAGGGGGAGGGAGAGGAGAAAAGGGCGGAGAGGAGGGGGGTCCAGGGGCGGCTGCTCCAGGGGCCAGGGGCCAGGGGCGGCTGCTGAGGTCCAGGAGCGGCTGCACCAGGGGCGGCTGCACCAGGGGCGGCTGCACCAGGGGCGGCTGCACCAGGGGCGGCTGCACCAGGGGCGGCTGCTCCAGGGGCTGCTGCACCAGGGGCGGCTGCTCCAGGGGCGGCTGCACCAGGGGTGGCTGCACCAGGGGCGGCTGCTCCAGGGGCAGCTGCACCAGGGGCGGCTGCTCCGACGCACGGCCCCCCCCCTCCAGGTCGCCCCTCCCGTCGCCTGTGGAGGCGACCTGAGGGGGGGGGGGGGGGGGTGAGTACGGGGACGCGCAGCCTCCCAGGGCGCCAGAGCAGGCGGAAGAAGGGGCGACGCGCGCCCCCCCAGGTCGCCCCTCCCGTCGCCTTACGTGGCGACCCGGGGGGGGGGGGGGCGCGGGGGGCGGTGCACGGGCCCCTGGTGCGCCACGACCGGCATGAGGGGGGCGGGGCCTGGGCAGGGTCGGGGCATGGCAGGGGCAAGGCCGCGACAGGTCCGGGGCAGGGCCGGGGCCGGGCCGCAGCAGTGCAGGAGCAGGGCAAGGGCAGGGCAGGGGCAGGGTAGGGGCAGAGCCGGGGCCGGGTCGGAGCAGGGCCGTAGAAGGGGCCGGGACAGGGCTGCGACGGGGCCGCAGCAGGGCCGCGACAGGTCGGGGTAGGGCCGGGGCACTGAGGGCAGCAGGGCAGCAGCAGGGCCTGACGGGGCCTTACGGGGCCTCTAACGGGGCCGGAAGGGGCCGTACGGGGCCTTAAACGGGGCCAAACGGGGCCTGACGGAGCCTTACGGGGCCTCTAACGGGGCCTGACGGGGCCGTACGGGGCCTCTAACGGGGCCTGACGGGGCCTTACGAGGCCTCTAACGGGGCCGAAAGGGGCCTTACGGGGCCTTAAACGGGGCCAAACGGGGCCTGACGGGGGCTTACGGGGCCTCTAACGGGGCCTGACGGGGCCGTACGGGGCCTCTAACGGGGCCTGACGGGGCCGTACGAGGCCTCTAACGGGGCCTGACGGGGCCTTACGGGGCCTTAAACGGGGCCAAACGGGGCCTGACGGGGCCTCACGGGGCCTCTAACGGGGCCTGACGGGGCCGTACGGGGCCTCTAACGGGGCCTGACGGGGCCTTACGGGGCCTCTAACGGGGCCTGACGGGGCCTTACGGGGCCTCTAACGGGGCCGGAAGGGGCCATACGGGGCCTTAAACGGGGCCAAACGGGGCCTGACGGAGCCTTACGGGGCCTCTAACGGGGCCTGACGGGGCCGTACGGGGCCTCTAACGGGGCCTGACGGGGCCTTACGAGGCCTCTAACGGGGCCGAAAGGGGCCTTACGGGGCCTTAAACGGGGCCAAACGGGGCCTGACGGGGCCTTACGGGGCCTCTAACGGGGCCTGACGGGGCCGTACGGGGCCTCTAACGGGGCCTGACGGGGCCTTACGAGGCCTCTAACGGGGCCGAAAGGGGCCTTACGGGGCCTTAAACGGGGCCAAACGGGGCCTGACGGGGGCTTACGGGGCCTCTAACGGGGCCTGACGGGGCCGTACGGGGCCTCTAACGGGGCCTGACGGGGCCGTACGAGGCCTCTAACGGGGCCTGACGGGGCCTTACGGGGCCTTAAACGGGGCCAAACGGGGCCTGACGGGGCCTCACGGGGCCTCTAACGGGGCCTGACGGGGCCGTACGGGGCCTCTAACGGGGCCTGACGGGGCCTTACGGGGCCTCTAACGGGGCCTGACGGGGCCTTACGGGGCCTCTAACGGGGCCGGAAGGGGCCGTACGGGGCCTTAAACGGGGCCAAACGGGGCCTGACGGAGCCTTACGGGGCCTCTAACGGGGCCTGACGGGGCCGTACGGGGCCTCTAACGGGGCCTGACGGGGCCTTACGAGGCCTCTAACGGGGCCGAAAGGGGCCTTACGGGGCCTTAAACGGGGCCAAACGGGGCCTGACGGGGCCTTACGGGGCCTCTAACGGGGCCTGACGGGGCCGTACGGGGCCTCTAACGGGGCCTGACGGGGCCGTACGAGGCCTCTAACGGGGCCGAAAGGGGCCTTACGGGGCCTTAACGGGGCCAAACGGGGCCTGACGGGGCCTTACGGGGCCTCTAACGGGGCCTGACGGGGCCTTACGGGGCCTCTAACGGGGCCTTACGGGGCATAACGGGGCCTTACGGGGCCTTACGTGGCGGGCGCTAGCTCTGAGGGCAGGCGCAGGGGCCGCGACGGGCCTCGAAGGGAAAGCGCGACGCGCGCGTCAAGTAGGCAGTAAAAAATTTTAGTGGTGGGCCCTTTTTAAAAATTCTCGAAACTAGCTCTATACCATGTGAGAAAGATAGACGAAAGAATGAATAAACTAGAAAGTGAGATGGGTACAAATAGGAAACACATAAGTGTTGTACCCTCTAAGAGCTACCCCACTACAGCCTAATTAGACCATAGCAGATATAAGTTTGACAGGTCGCCCTTCTGCAGTGCTGGCGCGGCTCCTCTACGCAACGCTGGCAGGCGGTCGACCATGCTGTGCTGTCGGTCGACCAGGCTAGCTGCAAAGTTGCTAGGTGCCTGATGTAGTCATTGTTGTCATTGCCTGTTGAACAACTCTGTAATTTCAACTTTGCTAGTGGAAACTCTTGCCGATTTCTCCCGTGACTGTGCAAGCACTAAGGAACTAGGCAAAGCTACGATCACTCCTAGTAGTTCGTGCCAACCCCCGTAGTCTAGCTCACTACCTTTGTAGAGTGAATCTCCGCAACCACCACCCCCGCTGCCACCGCCACCACCCCTGCCACCCTTGCCCTTCCTGCTGTGGCGCTTCCCACTAGCAGAAGCAGCCCCGACATCCTCAGCACCAAGGACGTCAACAGCAGCAGCAGAGGCGTAGGAGGGGGCGAGGGGGGAGGGGGAACACCCCTCAAAGAAGGGCGTGCGAGGAGTGCCACGAGCAGCACGTACAGTGACTACACTAGTCTCAGCTGCAAAGAGGTGCTGCTCGAGTAGGCCAATAGTGAGGGCTGCGGGGTCAAGTGCGAGAAAGTGGTCCCTGACAGCGCGAAGAGAGTCAGGGAGGCGGGTGACTATAAAGTAGAGAGTGATGTACATCGGGGGCGGGTTCCTGTCAAGGAACTCTGCTGTGAGGGTAGTGCGGTAGCGAGCGTTGCTAGTGCGAAGGTGGGTAACGAGGTCCTCTACTGTGGCAAAGGCGGATAGCTCGGAAAACAGGTAGGGCAGTAGAAGACGGCCAAGAGCAGCAGTGGCAGGGGAGGAGTAACGGGCGACTACAGCGTCGTACAGCACCTGTGCAGTCCTGTGCTGTCCGAAGTGAGCGCATTCGGCTAACGGCAGGTGGTTGCGAATGGCTAAGCGGGCAGCAGCGTCACGGGTAAGCCACTGTGAGCGAGTCGCACTGTCTGCTGTGGCGGGAGGGGCGAGAGAGGCTCCAGACCTGTGGTCAAACAACGAAACGCTATCTCTAGAGTCGCACAGTAGGTACAGCTATAAGTCGTCGAGCCACGTGTCGAACTGGATCGGACGGCCCTCATGATCGAACGCGAGTACGCGGAGAGAAGCCATAGCGGGCAGAGCAGGGCGGTCGCTACCAGCCGAGCAGCACGCAGGCAGGGGAGGGCAGTGCACGGCTAGGGTTGCCAGCAGCATGGCGGTGCAAGCAGCAGGGTAGGCAGCAAAGGGGCGGCTAGCGGACTGCAAGGGGGGGAGCGGCACGCGAGCTGCAAGGGGGGCGGCTAGCAGTCCGCAAGGGGCAGCGAGCGGACTGCAAGGGGCGGCGCGCGAGCTGCAAAGGGGCGGCGTAGCGGGCCGCAAGGGGCGGCGCGCGGGCTGCAGGGGCGGCGAGCGGGCCGCAAGGGGCGGCGAGCGAGCTGCACGGGGCGGCGTAGCGGGCCACAAATTGCGGCGAGCGGGCTGCAAGGGGCGGCGCGCGAGTTGCAGGGGCGGCGAGTGGGCCGCAAGGGGCTGCGAGCAGGCTGCAAGGGGCGGCGTAGTGGGCCGCAAGTGGCAGCGAGCGGGCTGCAAGGGGCGGCTAGCGGGCCGCACCAGGGCAGCGAGCGGGCTGCAGGCAGGCAGCAAGCGGGTTGCAGGGGCGGCGGGCGGGCCGCAGGCAAGCGGCGAGCAGGCGGCAGGGGCGGTTAGCGGGCCGGGAGCAAGTGGCGAGCGGGTTGCACGGGCGGCTAGCGGGCCCCAAGGGCGGCGAGCGGGCCTAGGGGCGGCGCGCGGGCCGCACGAGGGCGACGAGCGGGCTGTAGAGGCGGCGCGCGGGCCGTGAGCAGGTGGCGAGCGGGCTGCAAGGGCAGCGCACTAGCTGCAGGGGCGGCTCGTGGGCTGCTAGGGGCGGCGCGACGAGCGGCTAGGGGCGACGCAGCGGGCTACTAGGGGCGATGCGACGGGCCCTTAGGGCAGGGCAGTTCGTGGGGCAGCTCTGTGGTGGGCCCTAAAAAAAACGGTCCTAGCAAAGGACCTGCTCTGAAATCATGTCAGAAGAATGAACGAGAATGAATGAACTATGAAAGAGTTGGGTACAAGTACTAACCCTAATTGGGTTGTACCCCTTATGGGCTACCCCACTATAGCCTACACAAAGTAAGCAATATAACATTCTGACAGCTCGTGCAGTAGAGTGGCGTAGAGATGCGCTTCTGTTGACGTAGTAAAGCTTTGCAGGGAGTCCACTGAAGACCCAGGCCTCGAAGAACAATTATGACGAACATGTCTTCGGGAATGGAGTTGACGAGCTTTAAGAGCTGTTCGCGAACGTTGCGGCAGCGGTTGATGTAGGCATTTGCCTTTTCGCCAGGTGCCATCTTGACCTCCATGAGTTGCTGGAGCAAGCGGCTAGAAGAGACGGAGTCCTTGGGCTGGTAGGTTTTGGTGAGGTAGCTCCAGGCGGCCATGGAGGGAGCTGGGTGTGTTTTGAAGGGGCGTATGCCGAGCTGTTCGGCTGGCGCCTTGTTGCGCAGGAGCATGTTGTACGCCATGAGTTACTCGTTGTAATACTGAGCTTTCGCGTCGTTAGTGTCGCTAGTGGGGCCAGCATAGCTTACGTCGGAGTAGCAGGAGCTTTGTGCGCTTTGAAGAAGTAATTCGAGCTCAAAGCTCCTGGTGTAGAAATCTCGCCCGCTAAACACGGTGCTAGTACGAATCTTGGAGATCGTCAGAAACTTGTTCTGAGCAGCGAGCATGACTTCGTCACTTGGACGGGAAGCGGTTGGAGCGAAAGTGTTCGACTCGAGGTCGAAAATGGTTGGGCTCGGTTCCTAGCTTGGAGCAGCCAGTTGATCGGGTTGTTGCGAGGTGCCCGGGTTACCACTCTTCAATTATTGTATTCCTGATTCCAGCGTAGTGATTCGCTGAATGAGTTGCTCCAGGAGCGCATTGCTGACGGTGTTGTTGCCCGCGGAGTTCGTGGTAGGGTTGGCGGGGGCTTCAGCAGTGGGCACTGCTTGTCCGCCAGACCCTCCAACCATGTTTCGACGGGAGCCCTTACCGGGCGCCACCTTGAATTTGAATTTGAATCAAAGGTGGTGATGCGAAGAATCCTGAGTGGTTCTCATACCATTATACAATCTGAACCATCTTATAGGATCATCTCAGGTTGATCACACGGAGTATAGCAGCGGAAGATTCCTTGGTAATGTCAGGTACGGACCCTGTCAGTAGGAGATTTGAATCTCGACAGAAGTTACTAATACAATGTGGTACATGGGTTTATATAGGAATGCTGTACAGTGGAATTCGAAAGGTCCTAGCTAGCCATGTACTATGCAGGGCTACATTCTCCTTAGGGCTAATCTAGATGCAGGATTGCAACCGTGCGGTTCGGTAACCGTTTGAAAGTTTTCCCTCGCGTTGCACTTCGAATTCTTCCTGCTTGTAACTGTCTTGTCGCTCGGTCTTCTTCCTCGCTGCAGTCATCTTCGCATGAAGGGTTCGTTATTTTAGGAATCTTTATTCAACTATTCCGTATCGTAACAGTTTTGATATAATTTAGAATATGGTAATATAATATAGACAAATTCATAATAACTAATATAATGTTAATATTTATTTTAATATTAATGTATTATTTGTATGTCATAACAAGTTGAAACATGTCAAACCACTAGCATTACCATAAAACAATGATGTATAGAAGTATTAATTGATATGATTTAAATATATATTGTTAAAAAATCATATATATACCGTATATGTTATTGATATCTGTTGAGATAGTATCAAGACTTAAGCACTTCAAGGAATTTGTGTAGTACAGTTAGTACAGTGCGAGACTTCGCACGTAATAGTAAAGTACCGATAGGCTGACGTCAGCAAAGCGCTACGCGCCCTAGGATGACGTCAGCACGTAGCTATAGGCCTCGCAAATAGTCACGTACCGTTTCAGAACAGGAATATCGTGAATAATACAATACAGTAGGCGAACAGGTACGTTACTCTAGATATATATTATGTATGCTTGTCATTCTATAATATATCTGATTTCAGAGACATTGATCCTGAAACATATCACTACATGGGCTTTTATTAGTCCAGACAAAGCCTTCTATAACTGGCTTTAACTCATACAAGACTTCCGCTACGACAGGAAACTACCATCCTAAGTATTACGATCCTACTCAATCATTTCAAATTCTAACATGGTATTGCGAGCGTCTTAGGATTCTACAAGCTTCCAACTATATACTCTGCAACTATGTCTGGCTCTCCACGGTCCGACAACGGGTCTTCTATTACGAGCCCATCACGCCCAACAGCGTCTCCAGCTGCTGACAATTCTTATCTGCAGCAACAACATCAGCAACAACAATATCAGCAACAACCGATGTACGGCATGCCACTGAGCAATCAGCCCGTACACACAACCGCAGCAGCGGCATCATCGGCAGCAGCCGCAGCAACAGCGGCATCAGCAGCCACAACAGCTGCAGCTGCAGTAACTGGTTTTACTAATCAACCACGACAACAGTCTAGTTTTGTACCGACTGGACCATATCAATATCAAGGTGCTTACCAGCCAACAAATCTTCAACAGCGTGTCAATGCTGCCGTCTTGTCACTTAACCAGATGTTTCCAACTCCTATGAGTCTTGATGGCTCCAGTTATCAGCATGGACAAATGCCACAAGGGAGCGACGGGTCGAATAACTCCTTCTCTTTTGTTCCTGCTGGACAAGGACAACAAGCACCACAAGGGTCACAGATGCCATCACTTTATCAGTTACAGTCAGCTGACGGCACCGGAAACTATCTTCCCGCTACTGCAAACCCAACAAAGATTAAAACAACAATGCCATTTAACGGTCAAGACTTCTATACCTGGAGTTTCGAATTCGAGCTTCTTGTTCAGACCGTGGGATTCTAGCAGTTGTTTGACGGCACAGCACCCTTTCCATCTCACGGCTCACCACTTCAACAGGCCACTTTTCGATCGGCGTCGCTGACTGCATACACAGTTCTCGTTCGCAATCTGACACCGTCTGAACAGCTTGGTATTCGTCCTTTTCGTACCAGTGCCGCTCCCGCTGAAGCAGCTTGGTTATACCTGCAAGGGGTTCACATGGTAAAGGACACCGTCAACCAGAGTAAAATTTTAACGCAGCTGTCAAATATACAGATGATAAACGGCGAGAAGGTGACGCAGTGTCAGAACATTATAGCTCATGCATTTTGTGTAGGCTATAGTGGGGTAGCCCATAAGGGGTACAACCCAATTAGGGTTAGTACTTGTACCCAATTCATTCATAGTTCATCCATTCCTTGTTTCTTCTCATGGTATCGAGCAGGTTCCCCCGTGGGAACTGTTCCTAGGGCCCACCGTTTTTTTTTTTTTTTTTTTTCCTGCCCGGAGCGCACTCTGCCCCTGCCCGAGTCGCGCTCCCCTCTCTCGCGCCGCCCTAACGGCCCCTTCGCGCCGCCCTCGCGGCCCCTTCGAGCCGCCCTCGCGGCTCTATCTGCCGCCCTTCGCGGCCCCTA
The DNA here is from genome assembly GCA_947471745.1 of Closterium sp. Naga37s-1. NCBI lineage: Eukaryota > Viridiplantae > Streptophyta > Zygnematophyceae > Desmidiales > Closteriaceae > Closterium > Closterium sp. Naga37s-1. Next base: position 310,931 of record CANJKZ010000498.1, on the reverse strand, counting down.
CTCCGCCGCCCTCGCGGCCCCGATCTGCCGCCCTCGCGGCCCCGATCCGCCGCCCTCGCGGCCCCGCTCCGCCGCCCTCGCGGCCCCGATCCGCCGCCCTTCGCGGCCCCAATCCGCCGCCCTCGCGGCCCCGCTCCGCCGCCCTTCGCAGCCCCGATCCGCCGCCCTCGCGGCCCCTACTCCGCCGCCCTCGCGGCCCCGATTCGCCGCCCTCGCGGCCCCGATCTGCCGCCCTCGCGGCCCCTACTCCGCCGCACTCGCGGCCCCTACTCCGCCGCCCTCGCGGCCCCGATCCGCCGCCCTCGCGGCCCCGATCCGCCGCCCTAGCGGCCTCTGGCCCCTGCTCCTACGGCCCCCGCTCCTACTCCTACGAGCAGCCCACCCGCCGAGCCGCCCAGCAACCGAGCCGCCCCGCCGCCGAGCCGCCCAGCAGCCGAGCCGCCCAGCAGCCGAGCCGCCCTGCCGCCGATACGCCCAGCAGCCGAGCCGCCCAGCAGCCGAGCCGCCCAGCCGCCGAGCCGCCCAGCCGCCGAGCCGCCCAGCAACCGAGCCGCCCAGCAGCCGAGCCGCCGAGCCGCCCAGCAGCCGAGCCGCCCAGCCGTCGAGTCGCCGAGCCGCCCTGCAGCCGAGCCGCCCGAACCGCCCTGTCCGGTAAGAGCAGCGCCTCTCTCACAGCACTGCCCTCACCCTACTGTTTGCACTGCTAGTCTACTGCTGTCATGGCTACCCCTAGTGTCCTCGCTTTTGACGCTGAGGGTCGGGCCATTGACTTTGACGTCTGGATAGATGACCTGCAGCTTTTCTTACAGTGCGACAGAGCAGACGGCCTCTCCCTCTTTGACCTCACTTCTGGTGCCTCTCCTGCCCCCGCTGCTGATGCTGACGCCACTGTTCGCTCACAGTGGGCCACGCGCGATGCTGCTGCACGTCTTGCTGTGCGTCGCCACCTACCTACCTCTGAGCGTGCGCACTTTAGCCAGTACAAGAGTGCTCAGACCTTGTACGACGCTGTAGTTGCACGCTATTCCTCCCCTGCCACTGCTGCACTGAGCCGCCTCATGCTACCGTACCTCTTCCCTGACCTTGCTGCCTTTCCCACAGTCGCTGACCTCATTACGCACCTCCGCACTAGTGACACTCGCTACCGCGCTGCGCTTCCTGCTGAGTTCTGTGCCAAGAACCCCCCCCCCCCCCATGTACATCACCCTCTACTACATAGTCACCCGTCTCCCTGACTCCCTTCGCGTAGTCAGGGACCACTTCCTCTCGGTTTGTCCCACCACTCTCACCGTTGACCTCCTCGAGAAGGCCCTCCTAGCAGCAGAAAAGAGCATAGTCGCTGTAGGAGCCTCTCGTGGTGACCCTCGCACCCCCATCTTTGAGGGGTGTTCCCCCTCCCCTCTTTTGCCCTCTGTTGCCTCTGCTGCTGCGGCCGACCTCGCTGGTTTGGATTCGGTTGGGGCAGCGTCTACCCCTAGCGGGAGACGCCGCCCTGGCAGGGGCAAGGGGGGCAGGGGCGCTGGAGGAGCTAGCGGGGGCGGTGGAGGCGGCGGTGGAGGCGGTGGAGGAGGTGGGGGTGGCGGTGGGGGTGGTGGCGGGGGTGGAGGTGTAGGTGGCGGCAGTGGAGGCGCAGGCGGCAGCGGCGGTGGCGGAGGGAGCGGAGGTGGCGGCGGTGGAGGAGGAGGCGGCGGAGGAGGTGGAGCTGGTCGGGGTGGCGCTGCGCAGAGGGTCAGCTCCGGTGGTGGTCAGCGCCAGCAGCAGCAGCAGCAGCAGCAGCAGCAGCAGCAGCAGCAGCAGCGCACTCGTGACGTCCCCTCCCCTCAGCAGCTCCGTGAGTGGTACACTGCACGCCAGAGGGGTTGGGGTACTGGTCCGTGCACCTACGTCCTGCGCAGCGGCGACCGCGCGGGTGAGCTGTGCGGGGGTGCGCACTCCACCCAGCGCTGCTTTGGCCGCCTGACGGACGCTTGGCGTCACCAGTTCCCTGAGGCCACTGAGATCCCCCGCTGGGGTGAGCTGTCTAGGGCGGGTGTGGCTGTCTTTGACCTTGACTTTGATGCTATTCTTGCTGCCATGTATACTGTGACTATTAGTGATGAGGGTGACTGTTACCGGTGTTTTCCGCCCGACCCGGGCATTGAGTCTGCTGCTCTAGGTCCTGGTGAGGCTGCTGCTCTAGGTGCTAGCGAGGCTGCTGCTCTAGGTGCGTCTGCTCCCTCAGGTACTGGTGGGTCTGCTCTCTCAGGTTCTGCGTCGGCTTCGGCCTCCCACACCTTTACCCTTGACTCGGGGGCTTCTCGCTCCTTCTTTCGAGACCGCACCACACTCACGCCGCTTGGCCGGCCAGTTGCGGTCTCTCTGGCAGACCCCTCTGGGGGTCCTGTCCTTGCTCACTTCTCCACTGTCCTCCCGTGTCCGGCGGCCCCCTCTCGCACCCTGTCTGGTCTTTACCTCCCCTCGTTCTCTACGAATTTGGTGAGTGGTGCTGACCTACAGGATGCGGGGGTTCACCAGTTCACTCCTGCGAGTCAGCGGGTGACCCACTGCACGGACGCTCGGACAGGCCGACACCTGGCCACGTTTACACGTCGGCCGGGGTCGAGCCTGTACACACTGACCACTGCGTCTCCTCCGGTCCTTGCGTCTGGTCAGGTAGCTGCATCGGGTCAGGTGTTTGCTGCAGCGTCCAGGTCTGGTCCTGAGTCTGCCCCCTGCTCGTGTCGCCTCCTGTCTCACGAGACTCTCCTCTGGCACCACCGCCTTGGTCACCCCTCCCTGCTTCGTCTCCGGAGCATGGCCTCCCGTGTCCTTGTCTCTGGTCTTCCCCGGTCCCTCCCTCCACTTCCTCCGGGGCCTGGCCCTACCTGCGTCCCCTGTGTCGAGGGACGACAGCGGGCTACCCCTCACCCCTCCCAGTTTCCTCTGACAGAGGCCCCGCTGCAGACGCTTCACATGGACGTGTGGGGCCCGGCCCGCGTCCGTGGACAGGGTCACGAGCGCTACTTCCTGCTGGTGGTTGACGACTACTCGCGTTACACCACAGTCTTCCCCTTGCGCAGCAAGGGTGATGTCACTGAGGTGTTGATCGACTGGATCCGCGCAGCTCGTCTCCAGCTCAGGCGGAGCTTCGGCTCGGACTTTCCTGTTCTGCGTCTGCACTCTGACAGAGGCGGAGAGTTCTCCTCTGGCCTTCTGCGAGCCTACTGTCGTGCACGAGGCATCCGCCAGACCTTCACGCTTCCGGACACTCCACAGCAAAATGGGATTGCTGAGCGCCGCATTGGCATGGTCATGGACGTCGCCCGTACGTCCATGATGCATGCGGCTGCCCCCCATTTTCTGTGGCCGTTTGCGGTTCGGTATGCGGCGCATCAGATCAACCTTCAGCCCATGGTCTCCATGCCGGAGACCTCCCCAGCCTTGCTGTGGACGGGGAAGGTTGGCGATGCGTCTGCGTTCCGTGTCTGGGGATCTCGGGCGTTTGTCCGCGACTTGTCTGCGGACAAGCTGTCCCCTCGTGCTGCTCCTTGCGTCTTCCTGGGTTTCCCCCCTGACGCCCCAGGGTGGCAGTTCTACCACCCCACCTCTCGCCGTGTACTGTCCTCCCAGGACGTCACGTTCGACGAGTCGGTCCCCTACTACCGCCTCTTCCCCTACCGCACTCCGTCCCTCCCCCTGCCACCGCTCTTCCTGGTACCAGGTCCCCCCCCGGTAGATCCCCTCCCCCCTCAGGGTCCTGCCCCTTCAGGTGTGTCCCAGGTAGACGCTGTTGAGCCTGTCGAGGTCGCTGGTGACTCTGGTGCTGCTGAGGGTGCTGAGCCTGGGAGTGCTGACTCTGGGGGTGCTGAGCGTGTGGGTGCTACGCCTGGGGGTGCTGAGCCTGAGGGTACGACGACTGGGGGTGCTGAGCCTGGGGGTGCTGAGTCTAGGGGTGCTACGCCTGGGGGTGCTGCGTCTGGGGGTGCTGAGCCTGGGGGTGCTACGCCTGGAGGTGCTGAGCCTGGGGGTGCGGAGCCTGAGGGAGCTGGGCCTGCTGGTGCTGTGCCTGGCGGTTCTCCGGGTGCTTCTTCTCGCCGGGAGCCACTCTCTCCACAGGAGCTGCGTGAGTGGTTTGCCCGGCGCTGGAGGCGAGCTGCTGGAGCTGGAGGAGCTGCGGGTACTGGAGTTTCTGTTGCTGCTGAGAGAGCTGGTGCCACGGGTCCCGGAGGTGCTCGTACTGGGCGTACTGGAGCTGCTGGACCTGCGGGTACTTCTGGAGCTGGAGCTGCTGCGGGTGTTGGCGCGGAGGCTACTGCTGTCGGTCCTGGAGGCGGTCCTGCTGGGGGTACTGCTGGTGCTGCTGGGGGTACTGGAGCTGGAGCTGCTACTGGTGCTGGTGCTGCCACAGGGGGTGCTGGTGCTGTCCCTACTGTGTCTGGAGTCGCCGCGCGGCCTCGGCCGTACTTCGTTCCGCTCCTTCAGCAGGTTCTTGGTCTCCCGTCTTCTACTGGTCCTCCTCCTCCCTTAGAGTGTCCACAGCCTGTCCCGTCGCAGTTACAGTTACAGCCGGCCTCCCCACTGCCTGCTCCGTCTCCCTACACTGGTCCTACTGGAGGTCTTGCTGAGCGTCGTGAGCCTGCGTCTCGCCCTGCGTCGCCTGTCCGTGCTGCTCGCACTAGTGGTCGTGGTTCGCGTCAGCGTCCTCCTCCTGTCCCTGGCACGCACCGGATGTCTCTGCGTCCGTCCACTGCTCCTCTACGTGCCCCTTTGCCTTCTCCTCCTGAGTCTTCTCTTCCTGCTCTTGCCGACCCGGAGTCGGACTCTCTTCGTGCTGCCAGTCCTACTGTCACGCGTCTCCTTGCTACTGTTGTCACTGACCCTTCCTTTGAGTCCACTGCTGCGTCTGCCCTAGTTGCTGAGCTCGTCGACTTTGCCGCTCGTTGTCGCCTAGACTACGTCGCCAGTCTTGTTGCTGAGTCTGAGTCTGTCTGTCCTCCGTCCGTCGGGGGTGAGTGTGCCCTTGGCACGGACGTCCTTGAGGACAGGCAGGAGGAGTTCCAGTGCTTGGCCGCTGCTTCACCTCATCTCGTGTCCGTACTGCTTACCCCTGAGGGAGACCCGGATGCACTTGACATCCCGACTCCGCGCTCTTACGCGGAGGCGATAGAGGGTCCCTACTCCTCTCAGTGGCAGGCAGCTATGGACGCAGAGATGGCTTCCTGGAAGTCCACAGGCACCTACGTTGACGCTGTTCCCCCTCCTGGGGCGAACATCGTCAGTGGCATGTGGATTTTCAGGGTGAAGCGGCCGCCGGGTTCTCCGCCTGTCTTCAAGGCGCGTTACGTGGCTCGAGGCTTCAGTCAGCGGCAGGGAGTTGACTACTTTCAGACCTTCTCTCCCACCCCGAAGATGACCACTCTTCGGGTACTGCTGCACGTAGCTGCTCACCGTGACTACAAGCTACACTCTCTTGACTTCAGCACTGCTTTCTTGCAGGGCAGCCTGCACGAGGAGATCTGGCTGCGTCGCCCACCTGGTTTCACTGGGTCTTTTCCTCCTGGCACCCAGTGGAGCCTACGGCGGCCAGTCTACGGTCTTCGCCAGGCACCGCGTGAGTGGCACGACACACTGAGGACTACACTTGCGGCCCTTGGGTTTGCTCCCTCTACTGCCGACCCGTCGTTGTTTCTGCGCACCGACACTTCGTTGCCGCCGTTCTACATCCTCGTGTACGTCGACGACTTGGTCTTTGCCACAGCTGACACTGCTGGACTCGCCCACGTGAAGTCCGAGCTGCAGAAGAGACACTCGTGCACTGACTTGGGTGAACTGCGCAGCTACCTTGGCTTGCAGATCACTCGGGACAGAGCACGCCGCACCATTACCCTGACTCAGTCACACATGGTGCAGCAGGTCCTTCAGCGCTTCGGCTTCACGTACTCCTCGCCTCAGGCCACTCCTCTGCCTACTCGCCACTCGCTCTCAGCTCTGCCTTCGGATGAGTCCGTAGAGTCGAGTGGCCCGTACCCAGAGCTTGTTGGCTGCCTCATGTACCTGATGACCTGCACACGACCTGACCTTGCATACCCTCTTAGCATACTCGCACGCTATGTTGCTCCTGGGAGACACAGACCGGAGCACATGGCTGCAGCGAAGAGGGTGTTGCGCTACTTGTGCAGTACGTCGGGCATGGGGCTTGTGCTTGGAGGGCAGAGTCCAGTGGTACTTACTGGGCACGCAGACGCTTCTTGGGCTGACGACCAGGCTACGCAGCGGTCGTCACAGGGTTACACCTTCAGCCTTGGTTCCGGCTCTGTTTCGTGGCGGGCTACTCGCTCGTCTTCTCTTCTCGGCTCCAGTTGTGAGGCTGAGATCTACGCAGGAGCCATGGCTGCACAGGAGCTTCGCTGGCTCACCTACCTGCTGACTGACCTCGGAGAGCCGCCTCGTTCTCCTCCAGTGCTGTACGTAGACAACAAGGCCATGCTGGCCTTGTGTCGGGAGCAGCGACTGGAGCACAGAACGAAGCACATTGCTCTCCGCTACTTTCTTGCTCGTGAGCTGCAGCAGCGTGGTCAGCTGCGTCTTGCGTACGTGGCCTCTGAGGCCAACACTGCTGATATCTTCACCAAGGCGCTTGCGCCTTGTGACCATCAGCGCTTCTGTACTCAGCTGGGTCTTGTGCCTACCTTGCCTCACTTGCTCACCTCTTGACCATGCTTGTACTGTTACATATATATACCTGCTCTTGCTTGTCTAGCCTTTTTATATATATGTAATCCTGCATGTGAACTGGCCTTGTGGCCTTGAACTTGTGCTCGGAATGTGTGGTGACTTTGTGATCCACCCTGAGCTTGCTTTGCTTTGCTTTACTTGACTGGTCTTGTGACCCCTTGTTCTCCCCCACTTTGCCTATGGGGGTGTGTCAGAACATTATAGCTCATGCATTTTGTGTAGGCTATAGTGGGGTAGCCCATAAGGGGTACAACCCAATTAGGGTTTGTACTTGTACCCAATTCATTCATAGTTCATCCATTCCTTGTTTCTTCTCACGCAGTACATCAACCGCGCTCGAAATCTGCGCGACCAGCTTCAGAAGTGTGGAGGATACTTCCCTGACGCTATGTTTCACACGGTGCTACTCGCGGGTCTTGGACCAGAATGGCGGCAGTGTCGCTCTATTCTTCGGATGCAAGCAACGTTGTCTGAGGGGGCACTCTGTGCCGCTCTCATCGCCGAGCAGCAGGATATGGACCTGCACAACGCTCGAGGAGGGAAAAAGGTGGTAAACAACACAGTCAGTTTTTATTCTACTCCACGTCACAAGCCCGTTTGTTCCTTTTGTCGCAAAGCAGGTCATACTATCGATACCTGCTGGTCGAAGGATAAACCATCTTGGAAGCGGTCTGCATCGAAACACACCAAAGGTTCTTCAGGTGAAGCTGAGAAGCCGGAAGCTGAGAAGCCGGAAGTTGCGAAGCAGAACACTGCGAAGCCGAACTCTGCGAAGCCGCCTACTACACCTGTCAAGAAACAAGCGAAAGAAGTTATTAATTGCATGACGTCAGTTTCTACCGTCTACGATCCTGACGCTGAAGACCGTATTCACAGTAACTTCAACGATGAACTCAATACGCCCATACCACCTGAGGTCTACGCCAATCTTGCACATACCTTGGAAGGTCCCAACACATGGTATCTCGACAGTTGTTGCGGCCAGCATATGTGTTCATCAGAAAACCGCTTCGTCATCAACCAGCGTCGTCTTCAAAACCCATGCGTTGTAACCGTCGCCAACAATCAACGTCTTACAGCACACTGGATGGGTAACATCATTCTTGATTCCGTTGAAGAAGACTTCAGTCTTCACCTTAACGATGTACTTCTCGTTCCTCGACTTGGCTTCAATCTGATGTCATCTGCACAGCTCATGAGGAATGGGATTACTCTTCTTGGCAAACCTGGAAAAATTACTTTGAAATATGGAGACAGGAAACTCGGCACGGCAATCGAACAGAACGGTGTATTCGTTCTCAACTTCGTACCCGAGCGCACCACTGCCGACTCCGACAATATTCTCTCTCTCGGCCCATGGGAACATCGTGATGACATCGATTACACCGATGATACCGTTCCTCGTGAAGGAGTCGTACCCACGTCTTCAACCACGGCTGCCGCTGTCATGCTGACCTTCGACAATCAAAGCTTGAATGATGTCCAGAACTCTCGAGATTATCTTGCTCAAGTTGGTGGTTGGGGAGATACGACGAATATGCCCACGGATGAAGGCGCTTGGGGGGCACAGGAACCTGACGAGACCACTTGGGGAGAAACACCTGCTGATCGTGATCAACGTCTTCTCACTGAAGCAGAGCAGCGTGTCGCTGACATGGAAGTCCTTGACTCTGGACGACTTGTCGGCATTGAGCCTAAACCTGCAGCATCATATCAAGAGAGCGGGGAGTTAGTTCTCTCTCCTGGCGAATACGTCGACGTTGACATAAAAGGTCCACCACCTAACCTTACCAGGTTTATCTCACCTGTCACAGATCATGTTCGCGCCGACGGTCAACGGCTGCTGTTATCTTTCTTCGCTAATGCCGATTATTATCTGCGCGCACAGGGACACAAAGCATCTGCAGACACATGGCATAAGCGTCTTGGTCATCCGTCGCAGTCTACGCTCAACAACACAATCAAAGCTGCTGTTCTCGACAAGAATTCGCTTCTCTTACCTGGCGGCCTCGAAATGAAACCAGTCAATCGTCCGTCACCCTGCTTGATCTGCCCAGCAGCAAATCTTGTCAAACATTATCTATATGTTGTTGTTGTGTAGGCTGTAGTGGGTTAGCCTTTAGGGGATATACAACTCTAGGGTTTCATACTTGTACTCCAATCTTTCATAGTTCAATCACTTCTTGATTCTGACATGGTATTAAGAGCTTAGGTCCTAGTCCTAGGACCGCTTACCTAAGGGCCCACCACTAGAAGCGCCCTCGAGCGCTGCATCGACTTAGCGCCCTCGAGCGCCCCTCTCCTAGAGCGCCCTCGTGCGCCCCTCTTCCTCCTGCTGCCCGTGCGCAGCTCGCTAGTGCCGCGCGCGGCCTTTTTTTTTAGCGCGCGACCCACTAGCCGCCCGTGCGCCGACCCCTAGCCGCCCGCGCGACCTGCGCCGCCCGCGAGCAGCCCCCCTAGCCGCCCGTCGACCGCTGCCCCGGACGACGCAGCCGCCCGTAGGCCGCCGCGACGCCCCGCCCCCCCCCTTTTCGGCCGTCGCCCGCGCGCTAGTCAAGCCCACGCACAGCCACGGCCCGCCCGCTACTGCCGCCCACGCGCACGCCCCCCCCGTTGCGCACAGCTGCGTAGCCCAGCCCGAGCCGAGCCGCGCCGCCCGAACCGAGCCGCGCCGCCCGAACCGAGCCGCGCCACCCGAACCGAGCCGCGCCGCCCGAACCGAGCCGCGCCGCCCTGGCCGAGCCGCGCCACCCTACTGTGCCCCACCGGCAGTAACTCCTGTTCCTGTTCCTACTGTACTACTGCTACTGTTCCTGCTGCTACTGCTGCCACTATGGCCACTCCCTCTGTTCTCACCTTTGACGCTGAGGGCCGCCCGATTAAGTTTGAGGTGTGGTTAGATGACCTCCACCTGTTCCTTCAGATCACTGCCAAGGATGATGTTTCCCTCTATGATCACACGTCTGGCGCTGCCCCCGCACCTCCCACTACTGCTGACAGCACTGCTCGCTCCCAGTGGCAGACCCGTGATGCTCACGCTCGCCTAGCCGTTCGCAGCCACCTGTCGTTAGATGAGCGCGAGCACTTCGGCCAGCATAAGACCGCTAAGGAACTGTACGACGCAGTAGTCGCACGCTACTCCTCCCCTGCCACTGCGGCTATAGGCCGTCTCTCACTGCCCTATCTCTTCCCCGACCTGTCCGCGTTTGCCACTGTTGCTGACCTCATCACCCACCTCCGTACGAGTGACCTCCGCTACCGTGCCGCGCTCCCCCCTGATTTCCTCGCCAAGAACCCCCCCCCGATGTACCTCATACTGTACCACCTTGTCACCCGCCTCCCTGACTCCCTTCGCACTGTCAGGGACCAGTTTCTCGCCCTCTCCCCCACTGACCTCACTGTCGACCTCCTCGAGAAGGAACTCCTAGCAGCTGAGAAGAGCATTGTAGCTGTAGGTGCCTCTCGTGGTGACCCCCGCACCCCCTTCTTTGAGGGGTGCTCCCCCTCCCCCCTCCTTCCCTCCATTGCATCTGCTGCTGCTGTCGGCTACCTCGGAGCTGAGGGGGTCGGGGCCGCGTCTTCTCCTAGTGGGAGACGCAAGGGCGGCAGGGGCAAGGGGGGCAGGGGTGGTGGAGGTGGAGGAGGGGGCGGCGGCAGTGGAGGGGGTGGGGGGGGCGGGGGTGGTGGCGGAGGTGGGAGTGGCGCGGGTGGTGGGGGGGTCAGTGGCGGCACAGGGGGTGGTGGCGGTGGTGGGGGTGGAGGGGGCGGTGGTGGCAGTGGTGGCGGCGGTGGAGCGGGTGGCGGACGTGGTGGAGCGGTGCAGCGTGGGGGGTTTGGCGGTGGCCAGAGGCAGCAGCAGCATCGTCCCGGCGAGACTCCCTCGCCCCAGCACCTCCGTGAGTGGTACTCTCACCGTGGGGGGTCTGGGGGGGGAGGTACCTGCCCGTACGTCATCCGCACAGGTGACCGCACTGGCCAGACCTGTGGGAGGTTCCACACGGCGCAGCGCTGCTTCTTTCGTCTCGACGACGCCTGGCGTGAGCAGTTTCCTGACGCCACTGAGCTGCCCCGCTGGGCTGATCTGCTTAGGAAGAACATTGATATCTTTGCTCTTGACTTTGATGCTATCCTTGGTGCCATGTATGCATTGACTATTAGTGTTGAGGGTGACTGTTACCTGAGTGTACCGCCAGACCCTGGCATTGGGACCAGTGAGACAGCTGCTCCAGGTGCTAGTGCGTCTGCTGCCCTAGGTCCTGGTGAGGCTGCTGCTCTTGGTACGCGTGCGTCTCCTGCCCTAGGTCCTGGTGAGGCTGCTGCTCTTGGTGCTAGTGCGTCTGCGCTTGCTGGTACTGCGTCTACTGAGGCACTGCACACCTTCACACTCGACTCGGGTGCTTCCCGCTGCTTCTTCCGTGACCGCACTGCCCTTGAGCAGCTAGCTCGGCCAGTTGCTGTCTCTCTCGCTGACCCCTCTGGGGGCCCGGTCATTGCGACCTCCTCCACAGTCCTCCCTTGTCCTGCGGTCCCGTCCGGCACCCTGTCGGGTCTTTACCTCCCCTCGTTCTCTACGAACTTGGTGGCGGGCTCTGCTCTTCAGGATGGGGGTGTTCACCAGTTCACCCCTGCCTATGAGCGTGTGACCCACTGTACGTGTGCTAGGACAGGTCGCCACCTAGCTACCTTCACTTGGCAGCCGGGGTCGGACCTGTACACACTGACCACTGAGTCCCCTCAGGTAGCTGCGTCTGCGTCTGCGTCAGGTCAGCTGTCGGCCCCCTGCTCGTGTCACTCCCTGTCGCACCAGACGGTTCTCTGGCACCACCGTCTCGGTCACCCGTCAGTGCAGCGCCTTCGTGGCATGCACCCGGTACCTTGTCTCTAGTCTTCCCAGGGTTCTCCCTCCCCTCCCGCCCTCGCCTGCTCCTCCCTGTCTTCCCTGCGTCGAGGGGCGGCAGCGCGCCGCTCCTCACTCCTCCTCGTTCCCTCCCACAGAGGCTCCTATGCAGACTCTCCACCTGGACGTGTGGGGCCCAGCCCGCGTCCGTGGACAGGGCCACGAGCGGTACTTCCTGCTGGTTGTCGACGACTACACGCACTACACCACGGTCTTCCCCTTGTGCGCCAAGGGTGAGGTCCCTGATGTTTTGATCCCTTGGATCCGCGCTGCTCGTCTCCAGCTCCGCGAGCGGTTCCAGTCGGACTTTCCCGTCCTGCGTCTGCACTCTGACCGAGGTGGTGAGTTTTCCTCTGACCTCTTGGCAGCCTACTGTGCGGAGCAGGGCATCCGCCAGACTTTCACGCTTCCGGCCTCTCCACAGCAGAATGGGGTTGTTGAGCGCCGCATTGGCTTGGTCATGGAGATCGCTCGTACCTCCTTGATCCATGCGGCTGCCCCCCATTTCCTGTGGCCGTTTGCAGTCCAGTACGCTGCGCATCAGCTCAACCTCTGGCCCCGTGTCTCCGCTCCGGAGACCTCGCCCACACTGCTGTGGACGGGGCAGGTTGGCGATGCGTCGCGTTACCGGGTCTGGGGTGCTCGTGCCTTTGTCCGCGATACCACTGCGGACAAGCTCTCCGCCCGTGCTGTGCCTTGTGCCTTCCTTGGCTTTGTCCCCGACGCGCCTGGTTGGCAGTTTTACCACCCCACCTCGCGCCGTGTCTTCCCCTCTCAGGACGTCACCTTTGACGAGTCGGTACCCTTCTACCGTCTGTTCCCCTACCGCACTGCTCCGCTCCCTCCCCCGCCTCTCTTCCTCACCCCAGGTGCCCCTCCGGTAGACCCCCTCCCCCCCCAGGGTCCTGCTCCCTCAGGTGTTTCCCAGGTAGACGCGGTCGAGCCTGTTGAGGTAGCTGTTGACTCTGGTCCTGAGCGGGGTACTGAGCCTTGGGGTACTGAGACTGGGGGTGCTGAGCCTGGGGGTGCTGCGTCTGGGGGTGCTGAGCCTGGGGGTGCTGCGACTGGGGGTGCTGCGCCTTTGAGTGCTGAGACTGAGGGTACTGAGACTGGGGGTACTACGGCTGGGGGTGCTGAGACTGGGGGTACTGCGGCTGGGGGTGCTGAGCCTGGGGGTGCTGAGCCTCGGGGTACTGAGCCTGGGGGTGTTGACCCTGTTGGTGCTCCCTCTTCACAGCAGCTGCGTGAGTGGTACTCTCAGCGTTGCGGCCTCCGGCGTGGGGTTACTGGTGCTGCGAGTACTGTGTTGCGGCCGGAGCCTCCCTCCCCTCCGCGGCTACGTGAGTGGTACGCTCGGCGCTGCAGCCTCCGGAGTGGAGCTCCTAGTTTTGAGTTACCACCTGTTGGAGGCCCGGCTGCTCCTGGAGGTGCTTCTGGTGCTGCCGGAGGTCCTGGAGCTGTTGGAGGTGCTGCTGGTGCTGCTGGAGGTTCTGGAGCTGCTGGAGGTGCTTCTGGTGCTACGGGAGGTCCTGGAGCTGTTGGAGGTGCTGCTGGTGCTGCTGGAGGTACTGGAGCTGCTGGAGGTGCCACTGGTGCTGCTGTAGGTGCTGGGGCTACTGGAGGTGCTGCTGGTGCTGCTGGAGGTACTGGCGCTGCTGTTGGTGCTGCTGGAGGTCCTGGAGCTGCTGGAGCTCCTAGTGGTGCTCCTGGTCCTGGGACTGGTGGTGCTGCTGGAGCTGGTGTTACTGGAGGTACTGGAGTTGACACTCCTGGAGGTACTACTGGTGCTGCGGGAGTTGGAGCTGCTGCTGGGGGTTCTGGTGCTGTCTCTGCTGGTTCTGGGGGCACGTCACGGCCGCGGCCGTACTTCGTTCCGCTCCTTCAGCGGGTTCTTGGTCGGTCGCCTCCTCCTTGTCCTGCTCCCTCCTTAGAGTGTCCTTCGCCTGTCCGGTTGCAGTCACAGTTACAGCCCGCCTCACCACTTCCTGGTCCTTCTCCCTACGCTGGTCCGACAGGAGGTCTTACGGAGCGTCGTCAGCCTGAGTCTCGTCCTGTGTCGCCTGAGTCTCGTTCTGCGTCACCTGTTAGTGCTGCTCGCCCTGGTCGTCGTGTCCCGCGTCAGCGTCCTCTGGCTGTCCCCGGCACTCACCAGATGCTGCTTCGTCTTTCTACTGCTCCACGGCGTGTCCCTCTGCCTTCTCCTCTTGCGTCCTCCCTTCCTGCCCTTGCTGACCCAGAGTCTGACTCTCTTCGTGCTGCTAGTCCTACTGTCACGCGTCTCCTGTCTACAGTTGTCACTGACCCTTCCTTTGAGTCAGCTGCTGCGTCTGCCTTAGTTACTGAGCTTGTCGACTATGCTGCTCACTGTAGACTAGACTACGCTGCCAGTCTTGTTGCTGAGTCTGAGTCTGTCTGTCCTTCGTCCGTCGGGGGTGAGTGTGCTCTTGGCACGGACGTCCTTGAGGACAGGCAGGAGGAGTTTGAATGCTTTGCCGCCGCTGTACCTCATCTCGTGTCCATGCTGATTGCACCTGAGGGAGACCCGGATGCTCCAGACATCCCGACCCCGCGCTCTTACGCTGAGGCGATCGCGGGTGAGTACTCCTCTCAGTGGCAGACAGCCATGGATGCAGAGATGGCATCCTGGAAGTCCAATGGCACTTACGTCGACGAGGTTCCCCCTCCTGGGGCGAACATCGTCAGTGGCATGTGGATTTTCAGGGTGAAGCGGCCGCCAGGTTCTCCGCCTGTCTTCAAGGCTCGGTACGTTGCTCGAGGCTTCAATCAGCGAGAGGGAGTAGACTTCTTTCAGACCTTCTCCCCCACCCCGAAGATGACCACTCTTCGGGTGCTGCTGCACGTTGCCGCTCAGCCTGACTACGAGCTTCACTCTCTTGACTTCAGCACAGCTTTCTTGCAGGGCAGCCTGCACGAGGAGATCTGGCTGCGCCGCCCTCCTGGCTTCACTGGGTCGTTTCCTCCTGGTACCCAGTGGAGCCTCCGGCGGCCGGTCTACGGTCTCCGCCAGGCTCCACGTGAGTGGCACGACACACTGAGGACTACACTTGCAGCTCTTGGGTTCTCGTCTTCTACTGCCGACCCGTCTCTGTTCCTGCGCACCGACACTTCACTGCCGCCGTTCTACATCCTCGTGTACGTCGACGACTTGGTCTTTGCCACTGCTGACACTGAGGCTCTCGCCCACGTGAAGTCGGAGCTGCAGAAGAGACACACGTGCACAGACCTGGGTGAGCTGACAAGCTATCTTGGCTTGCGGATCACCCGGGACAGAGCACGCCGCACCATCACACTGACTCAGTCACACATGGTGCAGCAGGTCCTTCAGCGCTTCGGCTTCACCTGGTCCTCAGTACAGGCCACTCCTCTGGCTATAGGTCACTCGCTCTCAGCTCTGCCTTCGGATGAGTCCGTAGAGCCGAGTGGTCCTTACCCAGAGCTAGTTGGTTGCCTCGTGTACCTGATGACTTGCACTCGTCCTGACCTAGCATACCCTCTTGGCCTTCTGGCCCGCTATGTGGCTCCTGGCAGGCACCGAAAGGTGCACTGGGATGCTGCAAAGAGGGTATTGCGCTACTTGTGCAGTACATCGGGCATGGGGCTCGTGCTTGGAGGGAGGCGCTCAGTTGTTCTCACTGGGCACTCAGACGCTTCTTGGGTCGACGACCAGGCTACTCAGCGGTCGTCACAGGGTTACACCTTCAGTCTTGGCTCTGGTTCAGTTTCTTGGCGTTCTACTCGCTCGTCTTCAGTTCTCAGCTCCAGTTGTGAGGCTGAGATCTACGCCACAGCCATGGCTGCACAGGAGTTACGCTGGCTGACCTACCTGCTGACCGACTTGGGAGAGCGGCCTAGTTCTCCTCCAGTGCTGTACGTCGACAACAAGGCTGCCATTGCCTTGTGTCAGGAGCACAGACTGGAGCACAGAACGAAGCACATCGCTCTCCGTTACTTCCTGGCTCGAGAGCTGCAGCAGCGCGGTCAGCTTTGTCTGTGCTACGTGGCCACTCGGGCCAACAACGCTGATATATTCACCAAGGCACTTCAGCCTGGTGATCATCAGCGCTTCTGCACTGTGCTGGGGCTTGTGCCCACTGTTCCTCACTTACTGTAGGCTTTGTCTGTACTGTGATCTCTATAAATATATACCTGCTTGTTTGTTTTGTTAGGTTGAGATCACCTTGCTGTTTGTGTTGTATATATGACTCTGCATTTGAACTGGCCCTGTGGCCCTCTGCTTGTGCTCAGATTGTGTGGTGACGTTGTGATCCACCCTGAGCTTGCTTTGCCTTTCTTGACTGGTCTTGTGACCCCTTGCTCTCCCCACTTTGCCTATGGGGGTGTCTCAAACATTATCTATATGTTGTTGTTGTGTAGGCTGTAGTGGGTTAGCCTTTAGGGGGTATACAACTCTAGGGTTTCATACTTGTACTCTAATCTTTCATAGTTCAATCACTTCTTGTTTCTGACAAATCTACCGCACGAACCGTACCCGACTCATTTTCCTGGCGCTGAGGATTATCACTTGATGGAAAAAGTCTACAGCGATATTTTAAACTTACCTTCAGAGGGTTTCAATGGCGAGAAATACGTCATCACGTTCACTGAAGCATCTACTCGATACGTCTGGACTGGTAACATGACTAGCCGTTTTCTTGCCTTCACAGCGTTTCGAACATGGCTACCTCTCGCAAAACGCGAGTCCGACACCAAACTCAAAACCTTCCAGTGTGATGGAGCCGGGGAGTATCGCAGTCTCGAGTTTACAACGTACCTGCAAGAAAGAGGCATCCGGCGCCTGTTCTCACTTCCTCACGCTCACCAACAGAGGTGTAGCTGAACGCCTCAATCGCACTTTGCAAGAAAATATGCGAGCACTACTCGCCCAATCTCAACTCGGCCCACTCTACTGGCCCTTCGCAATGGACCATGCAACACTGTTGCATAACCTCCTGTCTTCATCGGCTCTACCCAACAACGCATCACCTCACTTGTTGTGGACAGGAAAATTGGGCACTACAAAACTTCTTCGAGTTTTTGGGTGTGTCGTACAATATCGTCCTCCCACCGCTCCGCTCGGAAAATTCGATCAACGTGCTAAGTGGGGCCTTCATCTCGGCCTTGAGAAGCAGTTTTCTGCCTGGCATATCATGGATTACCGCAGTCGCCTTTTAATTCCTGCCCGTGACTGTATTTTCTACGAAAATCTGACCCTTCCTGTCTTCGAACAGTATCTCGCCACGCAGCGTGACCCTGCTACACTTTTCCACATAGTTCGTTCATTCGCCAGCGCTGACGCCGAACTCGCTGCCAGCGAAGAACCTGACCTTGACGGTGCACGTGAAGCTGCTCTTAATCCACCTATACCAACCACTTCTTCCGGATTTCTGGAATTCATTCCTCTCGTCGACGCTCATCCGGAGGACGTTCGTGAAGTTCATCATACTTACTTGGTGGACGACCAACAACGTCCCATGCCAGCTGTAACTGACAGCAGCATCCGCGTCGATCCTGACGAAATTGGGGGGGCAAGTGGTGAACAGAGTGAACCTGTCAATTTCGCAGGACGGACCGAAGACAGTCCTAACTATCAAACTGGGCTTCAGATACTGGGACTCGCAGCAGCAGTACAGCACAATTCTACAGAAGTCGCAGAACCGAAAACTGCCCGACAGGCTCTTTCAGGACCACATCGCAAAAAATGGCGTGAAGCTATGGATCGTGAACTAGCTGCCCTGGAAAAACAGGAGACTTGGGAGCTCATACCCATCGAGAAAGCCGTAAATAAAAATATTCTTACCGGAAAATGGGTCTTCATGGTGAAGACGAAAGCTGATGGCTCTTACGAAAAACATAAGGCAAGGTGGGTTGTTCGCGGTTTTGACCAAACTCATGGGGTCGACTACATGCTAACTTTTGCCCCGGTCAGCCGACACACAAGTGTTCGTCTCGTCATCTGCGAAGCAGCTGCGAAGAACTTTTCGCTTCGACAAATTGATGTTTCCAGCGCGTTTCTATACGCTGACGTCGATGCTGAAATCTACGTTGAATATCCGCATACCTATCCGACAAATCCGCCAAGTGTCTGCAAGCTCAAGAAGTCACTGTACGGTATCAAACAAGCACCGCAACTGTGGCAGCATCATTTGAACAGGAAACTTACAGAAGTTGGGTTCCGACAACTGCCGCATGATCCTGGAATGTATCGACTAGATGACAAGGGGAGCTACGCGCTGCTCGTGGCATACGTGGATGATATTCTCTACGTCAATTCCTCGGCTTCCCTGGGTGATCGCATCGAAGCAGATCTGAAGAAATCTCTTGACTTAACCGTCTCCACCGAAGTAACCCAATTTCTTGGGTTAAACATTTCGCGAACCTCCTCCGCCATCCACCTCACAGCATCGAAGTATGCTGAGTCACTCGCTAAGCGTTTCAAGATTTCTACAAATTACGTCGCTACACCTTACCGATCTACACCCACCGAGCACGTCCTAAACAACACCAAACTTTCAGCAGCTGGCCTACAACTGTACCAGCAGCAACTCGGGTGTCTTCTCTTCGCAGCAGTCACATGCCGTCCCGACCTTGCTTACGTCGCAAGCTATCTCGCACAATTTTTACGATGCCCAAAAGAAGAACATCACCTCGATCTTCAGCGCGCTCTACACTACTTTGTCGCTACACCAATAGTCGGGCTGATTTTCAACACAGGAAAACCGACCGACAAAATGTACCTCAGCGGATATGTCAACGCAGAACACGCAGGTGACACGTCAGATCGTCGGTCACGAACAGGCTACGGCTTCCGTCTCGAGCCAATTGGCCCGATCTCATGGAACTCATCGAAACAGGAACTCGTGTCACTTTCCTCGGCTGAAGCAGAATTCATTGCCGCGTGTGCTGCAACTCGAGAAGGACTATACTTACAGGAACTGCTCGACGAAGCAAATTTCGTCACGCCAAATCAGTTTACGTTGCAGTGCGACAACCAGAGTGCGATTACCATCGCCAACAAGCCCGGCTTCGTCAATCGCACGAAACATATTTCACTGCGTTACTTCTTCGTCAAAGATGCGATCGACAAGGGGAGAATGCGCCTTGTCTACTGTCCCACTTGTGACATGGCAGCTGACTCACTTACCAAGAAACTGACACGACAGTGTCAGAGGTCCACTGGTGATCCCCGATTGATCCTAGGGGAAGGGTTACAGGCATGTTGGCCTGGGGGGTTATGGGTGCACTGACCCGCTACTTAACAAGCCCTTTTATCCCAATGGTCTAGTGGTTGGGATTCTGACAGACAGAAGTTTCACCACTGCAACCAACTCAGCGGCGTTTCTGAGACAACCAGGTAACTACACCGAACTGTGAGAATCGATAATGAAATGAGAAGGAATGAATGCACTAGAAAGCAATTGAGTACATATAGGAAACCCTAACAGGGTTGTACTCACTATTGAGTACCCCACTGCAGACTAGAGAAACATAATGTTCTGACACACCCCCATAGTCAAAGTGGGGTATGATCAGCACAACAAGCAATGGTCACAAGACCAGTCAAGAGAAGAAGCAAAGCAAAGCAAGCTCAGGGTGGATCACAAAGTCACCACACATTCTGAGCACAAGTACAAGAAGCAACAGTTTATAGTTCACTGCAAATAAGTAAAGCTAGAGGCTATCACAGAGGGCAAGTAAGGAGGAGGAGGCTGGACTAATAGGAAAGGAGAGAGGGGGCAACGGCGGAAGCTGCAGACACACGGGCAACAGGAGCGGCTCGCACTGTTGCTATCGGAGGCGCACCTCCGGACTACAGGAGTAACTGGCTCCGCGGCTAAGACGAGCGGCAGGAGCAACGGACCCATGGGCGACTGGCGCAGCGGCATCACTGGGCTACCGGAAGCGTACCTCCGGACTACTGGCACTGCTAGCAACACGACAGCTACCTCCACCCAACCTTCCTCTACTGCCGCACCCCCCATTCACACACCCCCTGCTACACCCCTAGGTTCACTCACACCCACCCCCTAGCACCACTCCGTCGACTCACACACACCCACCCCCCTCAGCGGCAGCTGCAGCAGTGGGAGACGGAGTAGGAGGAGGAGCAGGAGATGCCACACACCCGCCACCCCCATACCCTCCCCCACTGCTGCACCTGCAGCAGGGGATGGAGGAGAAGGGGGGGGGGGGGTGCTGTGCATGGCGCATGCAGAGGGCAGCAGGGCGCACGGGGCGCACAGGGCAGCAGGGCGCGCGGGGCGCACAGGGCTGCAGGGCGCGTGGGGCGCACAGGGCAGCAGGGCAGCAGGGCGCACGGGGCGCACAGGGCAGCAGGGCGCGCAGGGCAGCAGCAGGGCTGGCGGGTTGGCCACACCCGCCACCCCCATACCCTCCCCCACTGCCGCACCCGCAGCAGAGAGATGGGGGGGGGGTTTGGCAGATCCCCTCTCCCCACTGCTGCACCCGCAGCAGGGGGAGGGAGCAGCGGCACCAGGGGCGGCTGCTCCAGGGGCGGCTGCTCCAGGGGCGGCTGCTCCAGGGGCGGCTGCACCAGGGGCGGCTGCACCAGGGGCGGCTGCTCCAGGGGCGGCTGCACCAGGGGCGGCTGCACCAGGGGCGGCTGCTCCAGGGGCGGCTGCACTTGGGGCGGCTGCTCCGACGCACGGCCCCCCCCGCCAGGTCGCCCCTCCCGTCGCCTGTTGAGGCGACCTGAAGGGGGGGGGGGGGAGGGTGCGGGGGGGGGCAGGCAGGTGCTGCAGGTCCCCTCCCCCCACTGCCGCATCCGCTCCAGGGGGATGGCAGATCCCCTCCCCCCCACTGCTGCACCCGCAGCAGGGGGAGGGAGAGGAGAAAAGGGCGGAGAGGAGGGGGGTCCAGTGGCGGCTGCTCCAGGGGCCAGGGGCCAGGGGCGGCTGCTGAGGTCCAGGAGCGGCTGCACCAGGGGCGGCTGCACCAGGGGCGGCTGCACCAGGGGCGGCTGCACCAGGGGCGGCTGCTCCAGGGGCTGCTGCACCAGGGGCGGCTGCTCCAGGGGCGGCTGCACCAGGGGTGGCTGCACCAGGGGCGGCTGCTCCAGGGGCAGCTGCACCAGGGGCGGCTGCTCCGACGCACGGCCCCCCCCCTCCAGGTCGCCCCTCCCGTCGCCTGTGGAGGCGACCTGAGGGGGGGGGGGGGGGGGTGAGTACGGGGACGCGCAGCCTCCCAGGGCGCCAGAGCAGGCGGAAGAAGGGGCGACGCGCGCCCCCCCAGGTCGCCCCTCCCGTCGCCTTACGTGGCGACCCGGGGGGGGGGGGGGGGGGGGGGGGCGCGGGGGGCGGTGCACGGGCCCCTGGTGCGCCACGACCGGCATGAGGGGGGCGGGGCCTGGGCAGGGTCGGGGCATGGCAGGGGCAAGGCCGCGACAGGTCCGGGGCAGGGCCGGGGCCGGGCCGCAGCAGTGCAGGAGCAGGGCAAGGGCAGGGCAGGGGCAGGGTAGGGGCAGAGCCGGGGCCGGGTCGGAGCAGGGCCGTAGAAGGGGCCGGGACAGGGCTGCGACGGGGCCGCAGCAGGGCCGCGACAGGTCGGGGTAGGGCCGGGGCAGGGCCTTACGGGGCCTGACGGGGCCTGACGGGGCCGCTAACGGGGCCGGACTGGGCCTTACGGGGCCTTACGGGGCCTTAAGCGGGGCCGTAAACGGGGCCTTACGGGGCCTAACTGGGCCTTAAGGGGCCTTACGGGGCCATAAACGGGGCCGACGGGGCCTTACGGGGCCATACGGGGCCTTAAGCGGGGCCGTAAACGAGGCCTTACGGGGCCGAACGGGGCCTTACGGGGCCTTACGGGGCCGTAAACGGGGCCGACGGGGCCTTACGGGGCCTTACGCGGGGCCGTAAACGAGGCCTTACGGGACCTAACGGGGCCGTACAGGGCCTTACGGGGCCGTAAACGGGGCCGACGGGGCCTGACGGGGCCGTAAACGGGGCCGACGGGGCCTTAAGGGGCCGTACGGGGCCGTAAGTGGGGCCGTAAACGGGGCCTTACAGGGCCGTAAACGGGGCCTGACGGGGCCTTACGGGGCCTTAAGGGTAGGCGCGACGCGCGCGGCAGGAAGGTGAGGAAAAAAAAAAGTTCCAGTTTCAGTTTCAGTGGTGGGCCCAAGGATCGAAAAAGCAGCTCTATACCATGTGAGAATCGAGAATGAAATGAGAAGGAATGAATGCACTAGAAAGCAATTGAGTACATATAGGAAACCCTAACAGGGTTGTACTCACTATTGAGTACCCCACTGCAGACTAGAGAAACATAATGTTCTGACACGAACTCCTAGAAGTGAAGGGGAGTGTTGAGATAATATCAAGACTTAAGCACTTCAAGGAATTTGTGTAGTACAGTTAGCACAGTGCGAGACTTCGCACGTAATAGTAAAGTACCGATAGGCTGACGTCAGCAAAGCGTTACGCGCCCTAGGATGACGTCAGCACATAGCTGTAGGCCTCGCAAATAGTCACGTACCGTTTCAGAACAGGAATAGCGTGAACAAGAAAAGCACAGTACAGTAGGCGAACAGGTACTTTACTCTAGATATATATTTTGTATGCTTGTCATTCTATAATATATCTGATTTCAGAGACATTGATCCTGAAACATATCACTACATGGGCTTTTATTAGTCCAGACAAAACCTTCTATAACTGGCTTTAACTCATACAAGGCTTCCGCTACGACAGGAAGCTACCATCCTAAGTATTACGATCCTAGTCAATCATTTCAAATTCATAATAACTAATATGATGTTAATATTTATTTTAATATTAATGTATTATTTGTATGTCATAACAAGTTGAAACATGTCAAACCACTAGCGTTACCATAAAACAATTATGTATAGAAGTATTAATTGATATGATTTAAATATATATTGTTAAAAAATCGTATATATACCGTATATGTTATTGATATCAAAGTGAATTAATTTACGCATTGAAATTTGATACATGCATATAATTCCAAAATAGACAACATTTGCAGATGTTAGTGTCAGATATATATACCTTAGCCTATATAGGCTGTAGTGGGGTAGACACTAAGGGGTACAGCTTTCATATTTGTATCTCACACTTTCCTAGTTCATTCATTCCTGTTTCAATCTTCACATGGTATAGAGCGGGTTCCCTCATGGGACCGCTCCTTCCTAAGGGCCCACCATAAGAAAAAAAAAAATTTAGCTGCCCGAAGCGCGTCTCGCGCCCTGCCCTAAATTTTTTTTTCGCGACCCCCTAGCGGCCCCTAATGAGAAGAAACGAGGAAAATGGAATGACTAAGGGAAAGTTGGGTACAAATGTGAACCCTAGAAAACTGTACCCCATATGTGCTACCCCACTATAGCCTACAGTAGCTATGTCATATAAATCTGACACACCCCCATAGGCAAAGTGGGGGAGAACAAGGGGTCACAAGACCAGTCAAGCAAAGCAAAGCAAGCTCAGGGTGGATCACAAAGTCACCACACATTCCGAGCACAAGTTCAAGGCCACAAGGCCAGTTCACATGCAGGATTACATATATATATAAGGCTAGACAAGCAAGAGCAGGTGTATATATATATGCAACAGTACAAACAAGGTCAAGGGGTGAGCAAGTGAGGCAAGGTAGGCACAAGACCCAGCTGAGTACAGAAGCGCTGATGATCACAAGGCGCAAGTGCCTTGGTGAAGATATCAGCAGTGTTGGCCTGAGAGGCCACGTACGCAAGCCGCAGCTGACCACGCTGCTGTAGCTCACGAGCAAGGAAGTAGCGGAGAGCAATGTGCTTCGTTCTGTGCTCCAGTCTCTGCTCTCGACACAAGGCCAGCATGGCCTTGTTGTCTACGTACAGCACTGGAGGAGAACGAGGCGGCTCTCCGAGGTCAGTCAGCAGGTAGGTGAGCCAGCGAAGCTCCTGTGCAGCCATGGCCCCGGCGTAGATCTCAGCCTCACAACTGGAGCCGAGAACAGAAGACGAGCGGGTAGCCCGCCACGAAACGGAGCCGGAACCAAGGCTGAAGGTGTAACCCTGTGACGACCGCTGCGTAGCCTGGTCGTCAGCCCAAGAAGCGTCTGCGTGCCCAGTGAGGACCACTGGACTCTGCCCTCCAAGCACAAGCCCCATGCCCGACGTACTGCACAAGTAACGCAACACCCTCTTCGCTGCAGCCATGTGCTCCGGTCTGTGTCTCCCAGGAGCAACATAGCGTGCGAGAATGCTAAGAGGGTATGCGAGGTCAGGTCGTGTGCAGGTCATCAGGTACATGAGGCAGCCAACAAGCTCTGGGTACGGGCCACTCGACTCTACGGACTCATCCGAAGGCAGAGCTGAGAGCGAGTGGCGAGTAGGCAGAGGAGTGGCCTGCGGCGAGGAGTACGTGAAGCCGAAGCGCTGAAGGACCTGCTGCACCATGTGTGACTGAGTCAGGGTAATGGTGCGGCTCCGCCACCGACACCTCCACCCCCGCCACCACTCCCACCACCACCCCCACCCCCTCCATTGCCGCCACCGCCACCTCATCACTAATAGTCACAGCATACATGGCAGCAAGAATAGCATCAAAGTCAAGGTCAAAGACAGCTACACCCGCCCTAGACAGCTCGCCCCAGCGGGGGATCTCAGTGGCCTCAGGGAACTGGTGACACCAAGCGTCCGTCAGGCGCCCAAAGCAGCGCGTGGTGGAGTGCGCACCCCCGCACGGCTCACCCGCGCGGTCGCCGGTGCGTAGGACGTAGGTGCACGGACCAGTACCCCCACCCCGCTGGCGTGCAGCGTACCACTCACGGAGCTGCTGAGGGGGGGGGATGTCACGAGTGCGCTTCTGCCGCTGCTGCTGCTGCTGCTGCTGGCGCTGACCACCACCGGAGCCGACCCTCTGCCCAGCGCCACCCCGACCACCTCCACCTCCTCCGCCGCCGCCTCCTCCACCGCCGCCACCTCCGCCACCTCCGCTCCCACCGCCACCGCCGCCGCCGCCTCCGCCTCCACTGCCGCCACCGACACCTCCACCCCCGCTACCACTCCCACCACCACCCCCACCCCCTCCACTGCCGCCACCGCCACCTCCGCCACCCTCGCCAGCCCCTCCAACACCCTTGCCCCCCTTGCCCTTGCCGGGGCGGCGTCTCCCGCTCGGGGCAGACGCAGCGCCGACCGACTCGAGACCAACGAGGTCGGCCGCAGCAGCAGAGGCAACAGAGGGCAAAAGGGGGGAGGGGGAACACCCCTCAAAGACGGGGGTGCGAGGGTCACCACGAGAGGCTCCTACAGCGACTATGCTCTTCTCTGCTGCTAGGAGGGCCTTCTCGAGGAGGTCAACGGTGAGAGTGGTGGGGCAAACTGAGAGGAAGTGGTCCCTGACTACGCGAAGGGAGTCAGGGAGCCGGGTGACTATGTAGTAGAGGGTGATGTACATGGGGGGGGGGTTCTTGGCGCAGAACTCAGCAGGAAGCGCAGCGCGGTAGCGAGTGTCACTAGTGCGGAGGTGCGTAATGAGGTCAGCGACTGTGGGAAAGGCAGCAAGGTCAGGGAAGAGGTACGGTAGCATGAGGCGGCTCAGTGCAGCAGTGGCAGGGGAGGAGTAGCGCGCAACTATAGCGTCGTACAAGGTGTGAGCACTCTTGTACTGGCTAAAGTGCGCTCGCTCAGAGGTAGGCAGGTGGCGACGCACAGCTAGACGTGTAGCAGCATCGCGTGTGGCCCACTGTGAGCGAACAGTGGCGTCGGCATCAGCAGCAGGGGCAGGAGAGGCACCAGAGGTGAGGTCAAAGAGAGAGAGACCGTCTGCCCTATCGCACTGTAAGAAAAGCTGCAGGTCATCTACCCGGACGTCGAAGTCAATGGCTCGACCCTTAGCGTCAAAGGCGAGGACACTAGGGGTAGCCATGACAGCAGTAGACTAGCAGTGTGAACAGTAGGGTAAGGGCAGTGCAGTGATAGAGGCGCTGCTCTTACCGGACAGGGCGGCTCGGGCGGCTCGGCGGCTCGGGCGGCTCTGGCGACTCGGCGGCTCGGGCGGCTCGGGCGGCTCGGCAACTCGGCGGCCCGGGCGGTTCGGCGGTCGGCTGCTGGGCGGCTCGGCGGCTCGGCGGCTCGGCTGCTCGGCTGCAGGGCTGCTCGGCGGCTCGGGTGCTCGGCTGCTGGGCGGCTCGGCGGCTGGTGTGGTTGGTGACGACCGCGGCAGCAGTCGCAGAAGCTGTGGCGACTGCTGCTGCAGAGATGGCTGCAGCTGCTGCCTCAGGGACGGCGGCTGCCGGCCGCTAGGGGCCGCGAAGAGCGGCGGAGAGGCCACGAAGGGCGCCACAAGGGGCCGTCGAGGGCGGCGACAGGCCGTGAGGAGGCCGCGGAAGGCGGCTCGAGGGGCCGCGAGGGGGGGCCGTAAGGGGCCGACTGGCGACGGGAGGGGCCGAAGGGGGCCGCGGGGGGGGGGGGGGGCCGTAAGGGTAACGCGAGGGGCCGTAAGGGCGGCGCAAGGGGCCGTGAGGGCGGCGCGACGGGCGCGACGGGCCGTAAGGGCAGCACGAGGGGCCGTGAGGGCGGCGCGACGGGCGCGACGGGCCATAGGGGCAGCGCGACGGGCCGTAAGGGCGGCGCGACGAGCCGTAAGGGCGGCGCTAGGGAGCCGTGAGAGGGTCGCTAAGGGCGACGCGACGGGGCCGTGAGGGGCCTAGTGAGGGCGCGACGGTAGGGAGAGCACACAGGGCGCGACTCGGGCCGGAGCGAAGCGCGCTCCGGGCAGGAAAAAAAAAATTCGTGGTGGTGGGCCCTAGGAATCGTTCCCACTAGGGAACCTGCTCGATACCATGAGAAGAAACGAGGAAAATGGAATGACTAAGGGAAAGTTGGGTACAAATGTGAACCCTAGAAAACTGTACCCCATATGTGCTACCCCACTATAGCCTACAGTAGCTATGTCATATAAATCTGACACCTAACGGCCCCTACGCGGCCCCTACGCGACCCTACGCCGCCCCTAAACGGCCCCGTCGCGGCCCCGTACCTGACGCGGACCCGTCCCTGACGCGGCCCCGCCCCTACCCGGCCCCTACGCGGCCCCCCCACGCGGCCCCTAAGCGGCCCCTACGCGGCCCCTACGCCGCCCCTACGCGGCCCCTACGCGGCCCCCCCATGCGGCCCCTACGCGGCCCCTACGCGGCCCCTACGCCGCCCCTAAACGGCCCGATCCGGCCCCGTCCCTGACGCGGCCCCTACGCGGCCCCTACGCCGCCCCTACGCGGCTCCTACGCGGCCCCTACACGGCCCGTCCCGGCCCTGTACCTGACGCGGCCCCTACCTGACGCGGCCCCGTACCTGACGCGGCCCCTACGCGGCCCCTACGCCGCCCCTAAAAGGCTCCGTCCCGGCCCTACCCCGGCCCCGTCTCGGCCCCGTCCCGGACCTGCCCCGGCCCCGACCCTGTCCCGGCCCTACCTCGGCCCCGTCCCGGACCTGCCCCGGCCCCGACCCCGTCCCGGACCTGCCCCGTCCCCGACCCTGTCCCGGCCCCGTTGCTGCCCCGTCCCGGACCCTGCTCGGCCCCGACCCTGTCCCGGACCTGCCCCGGCCCTGACCCTGTCCCGGCCCCGTTGCTGCCCCGTCCCGGACCCTGCTCGGCCCCGACCCTGTCCCGGACCTGCCCTGGCCCCGACCCTGTACCGGCCCCGTTGCTGCCCCGTCCCGGACCCTGCTCGGCCCCGACCCTGTCCCGGCCCTGTCACGGCCCCGACCTAGTCCCGGACCTGTCGGCTCCGCCCCTGGTAAGAGCCTAGCCGGGCCGAGCCGCGCGGCCGAGCCGCACTGCTTTGCCGAGTCGCCCTGCCGAGTCGCACTGTCCTGCCTCGCTTAGTTGCACTGCTGCCGCTGCTAGTCTGCTGCTGCTCCTATCATGGCTAGTCCTAGTCTTCTCACATTTGATGCTGAGGGTCGAGCGGTTGACTTTGATGTCTGGCTAGATGATCTGCAGCTTTTCCTTCAGTGCGATAGCAAGGATGGTCTCTCCCTGTTTGATCTTACGTCGGGCGCCTCTACTGCCCCTGCTGCTGATGCTGACAGTACCGTTCGCTCGCAGTGGCTCACGCGCGATGCTGCTGCCCGCCTTGCTGTGCGTAGTCACCTACCGTCTACTGAGCGCGCGCAGTTTAGTCAGTAGAAGAGTGCTAAGACTCTGTACGACGCAGTAGTTGCACGTTACTCTTCCCCTGCCACTGCTGCGCTTAGCCGCCTCATGCTACCGTACCTGTTCCCTGACCTCGTTGCTTTTGCCACAGTCACTGACCTCATTACGCACCTCCGCACTAGTGACACTCGCTACCGCGCTGCGCTTCCTGCTGAGTTCTGCGCCCAGAACCCCCCCCCCATGTACATCACCCTCTACTACCTAGTCACTCGACTCCCTGACACTCTCCGCTCGGTCAGGGACCACTTCCTCTCTCTTTGCCCTACCACCCTCACTGTCGACCTCCTCGAGGAGCGCCTCCTTGCAGCAGAGACTAGTATCACCGCTGTAGGCGCCTCTCGTGGTGACCCCCGTACCCCTTTCTTTGAGGGGTGCTCCCCCGTTCCTCTTTTGCCCTCTGTTGCCTCTGCTGCTGCTGTCGACCTTGTTGGCACCGAGTCGGTCAGCGCTGTGTCTGCTCCTAGTGAGAGGCGCCGCATCAGCAAGGGCAAGCGGGGCAAGGGAGCTGGAGGAGGTGGTGGGGGCGGCGGTAGTGGCGGTGGAGGCGGAGGAGGGGGTGGGGGTGGAGGTGGTGGTAGAGGTGGGGGCTTCGGTGGCGGCGGTGGAGGTGGAGGCGGCGGTGGCGGTGGCGGGAGGGGTGGAGGAGGCGGAGGCGGCGGCGGCGGAGGTGGAGCTGGCAGAGGCGGAGCTGTGCAGCGGGGACCCCAGCAGCAGCAGCGCTCTCGTGAGGCCCCTTCGCCCCAGCAGCTTCGTGAGTGGTACGCGGGGCGCCAGGGGTCTGGGGGTGCTGGTCCCTGTACTTACGTCCTGCGCACCGGCGACCGCACTGGAGAGCAGTGTGGCGGCCTGCACGCCACCCAGCGCTGCTTCGGTCGCCTGACGGACGCCTGGCGTGCCCAGTTCCCGGACGCCACTGAGATCCCTCGTTGGGGAGATCTATTCAGGTCGGGGGTAGCTATCTTTGATCTTGACTTTGATGCTATTCTTGCTGCCATGTATGCTGTGTCTATTAGTG
The DNA here is from genome assembly GCA_947471745.1 of Closterium sp. Naga37s-1. Classification (NCBI taxonomy): domain Eukaryota; kingdom Viridiplantae; phylum Streptophyta; class Zygnematophyceae; order Desmidiales; family Closteriaceae; genus Closterium; species Closterium sp. Naga37s-1. The sequence goes on along the minus strand of CANJKZ010000498.1, from coordinate 282,106 downwards.
CTGAGGGTGACTGTTACGTGTGTGTTCCGCCTGACCCTGGTATTGAGGCTGGTGCTCTAGGTGCTAGTGAGTCTGCTGCTCCAGGTACTCGTGAATCTGCTGCTCTAGGTGCTGGTGAGTCTGCTCTCTCAGGTACCGAGTCGGCTCAGGTCTTTCACACCTTCACCCTCGACTCGGGTGCTTCCCGCTCCTTCTTTCGAGACCGCACCACCCTTACGCCGCTCAGTCGGCCGGTTGCGGTCTCCCTGGCAGACCCCTCTGGGGGTCCTGTCCTTGCTCGCTACTCCACTGTCCTCCCGTGTCCGGCGGCCCCGTCAGGCTCCCTGTCTGGTCTCTACCTCCCCTCGTTCTCCACGAACTTGGTGAGTGGTGCTGACCTTCAGGATGCCGGAGTTGACCAGTTCACTCCTGCAGGTCAGCGAGTGACCCACTGCACGTGTGCTCAGACGGGCCGCCACTTGGCCTCGTTTACCCGTCGACCGGGGTCGAGCCTGTACACACTGACCACAGAGTCTCCTCCGGTTGCTGCGTCTGGTCAGGTAGCTGCGTCGAGTCAGGTGTTTGCTGCAGCGTCTCGGTCAGGTCCTGAGTCTGCCCCCTGCTCGTGTCGCCTCCTGTCCCACCAGACCCTCCTCTGGCACCACCGCCTTGGTCACCCCTCCTTGCCTCGTCTCCGAGGCATGGCCTCCCGTGTCCTTGTCTCTGGTCTCCCCCGGTCCCTCCCTCCCCTTCCCCCGGGGCCTGCCCCTACCTGCGTTCCCTGCGTCGAGGGGCGGCAGCGCGCCGCTCCTCACTCCTCCGAGTTTCCCCCGATAGAGGCTCCACTGCAGACTCTTCACATGGATGTGTGGGGCCCAGCCCGCGTCCGTGGACAGGGTCACGAGCGTTACTTCCTGCTGGTGGTTGACGACTACTCGCGTTACACCACTGTCTTCCCCTTGCGCAGCAAGGGTGAGGTCACTGAGGTGTTGATCGACTGGATCCGCGTTGCTCGTCTCCAGCTCAGAGAGCGTTTCGGCTCTGACTTTCCTGTTCTGCGTCTGCACTTCGACAGAGGCGGAGAGTTTTCCTCCGACCTTCTGCGAGCCTTCTGTCGTGCAGAGGGCATCCGCCAGACGTTCACGCTTCCGGCCTCTCCACAGCAAAATGGGATTGCTGAGCGCCGCATTGGCATGGTCATGGATGTCGCTCGTACGTCCATGATCCATGCGGCTGCTCCCCATTTTCTGTGGCCGTTCGCGGTTCAGTACGCGGCGCATCAGATCAACCTTCAGCCCCGGGTCTCCCTGCCGGAGACCTCCCCTACTCTGCGGTGGACGGGGAAGGTTGGTGATGCGTCTGCGTTCCGTGTCTGGGGATCTCGAGCTTTCGTCCGAGACTTGTCTGCGGACAAGCTGTCCTCCCGTGCTGTTCCTTGCGTCTTCCTCGGCTTTCCCCCTGACGCGCCTGGTTGGCAGTTTTACCACCCCACCTCGCGTCGTGTTCTGTCCTCCCAGGACGTCACGTTTGACGAGTCGGTTCCGTACTACCGTCTCTTCCCCTACCACACTGCCCCCCTCCCCCCCCCGCCGCTCTTCCTCGCTCCCGGTCCCCCCCCGGTAGACCCCCTCCCCCCTCAGGGTCCTGCCCCCTCAGGTGTGTCCCAGGTAGATGCACTCGAGCCTGTCGAGGTAGCTGCTGACTCTGGTGCGTCTGGGGGTGCTGAGCCTGAGCGTGCGGAGCCTGGGGGTGCTGGGTCTGGGGGTGCTGAGCCTGAGCGTGCGGAGCCTGGGGGTGCTGGGTCTGGGGGTGCTGAGCCTGAGCGTGCGGGGCCTGGGGGTGCTGCTTCTAGGGGTGCTGAGCCTGGGGCTGCTGGGAGTGGGGGTGTGGAGCCTGTCGGTGCTGGACCTGGCGGTCCTTCGGGTGCTTTGTCCCGGCGGGAGCTTCCCTCTCCACAGGAGCTGCGCGAGTGGTTTGCTCGCCGCTGGAGCCGTGCTGCTGGAGCTCGAGGTGCTGCCGGTGCTGGAGGTTCTGCTGCTGCTGGAGGTTCTGGAGCTGGAGGTGCTGCTGGAGCCGGTACTGGAGGTTCTGCTTCTGCTGGGGGTGCTGGAGCCACGGGTCCCGGAGGTGCTCGTACTGGAGGTACTGGAGCTGCTGGGCCTGGTGGTGCTCCTGGTGCTGGAGCTACTGGTGGAGCTGGAGCTGGTGGTGCTGCTGGAGTGGGTGCTACTGGAGGTACTGGAGCCGGAGCGGCTGTGTCTGCTGGTGGTCCTGCTGGAGCTGGAGCTGCTGGAGGTACTGGAGCTGGTGGTGCTGCTGGAGTTGGAGCTGACGCTGGGGGTACTGGTGTTGTCCCTGCTAGTTCTGGAGGTGCTGCGCGGCCGCGGCCGTACTTCGTTCCGCTCCTTGAGCAGGTTCTTGGTCTTCCGCCTTCTCCTAGTCCTGCTCCTTCCTTAGAGTGTCCTCCGCCTGTCCAGTCCGAGTCACAGTTACAGCTGGTCTCCCCTCTGCCTGCTCCTTCTCCCTACGCTGGTCCTACTGGAGGTCTTGCTGAGCGTCGTGAGCCTGAGTCGCGTCCTGCGTCGCCTGTTCGCACTGCTCGCACTAGTCGTCGTGTTCCACGTCCCCGTCCTCCTGCAGTCCCGGGCACGCATCAGATGGCACTGCGTCCTTCCACTGCGCCACAGCGTGTCCCTTTGCTGTCTCCTCCAGAGTCCTCTCTTCCTGCTCTTGCTGACCCGGCGTCTGACTCCCTTTGTGCTGCCAGTCCTACTGTCACGCATTTCCTAGCCACTGTTGTCACTGACCCTTCCTTTGATTCTACTGCTGCGCCTGCCTTAGTTACCGAGCTTGTCGACTTCGCTGCTCACTGTCGTCTAGACTACGCCGCTAGTCTTGTTGCCGAGTCTGCGTCTGAGTCTGTCTGTCCTCCGTCCGTCGGGGGTGAGTGTGCTCTTAGCACGGACGTCCTTGAGGACCGACAGGAGGAGTTCCAGTGTTTTGCTGCTGCTTTACCTCATCTCGTGTCCACGCTGCTTGCCCCTGAGGGAGACCCGGATGCACCAGACATCCCGACCCCGCGCTCTTACGCAGAGGCGATAGAGGACCCTTACTCCTCTCAGTGGCAGGCAGCCATGGACGCAGAGATGGCTTCCTGGAAGTCCACAGGCACCTACGTCGACGAGGTTCCCCCACCTGGGGCGAACATCGTCAGTGGCATGTGGATTTTCAGGGTGAAGCGGCCGCCGGGTTCTCCGCCTGTCTTCAAGGCGCGTTACATGGCTCGAGGCTTCAGTCAGCGGCAGGGAGTTGACTACTTTCAGACCTTCTCCCCTACCCCGAAGATGACCACTCTTCGGGTTCTGCTGCACGTTGCTGCTCAGCGTGACTACGAGCTTCACTCCCTTGACTTCAGCACTGCTTTCCTACAGGGCAGTCTGCACGAAGAGATCTGGCTGCGCCGCCCACCTGGCTTCACTGGGTCGTTTCCTCCTGGTACCCAGTGGAGCCTCCGGCGGCCAGTCTACGGTCTCCGCCAGGCGCCACGTGAGTGGCACGACACACTGAGGACTACGCTTGCGGCTCTTGGGTTTGCTCCTTCCACTGCTGACCCGTCGCTGTTTCTTCGCACCGACACCTTACTGCCGCCGTTCTACATCCTCGTGTACGTCGACGACTTGGTGTTTGCTACAGCTGACACTGCTGGACTCGCCCACGTGAAGTCTGAGCTGCAGAAGAGACACACGTGCACAGACCTGGGTGAACTGCGCAGCTATCTTGGCTTGCAGATCACCCGGGACAGAGCACGGCGCACCATCACCCTGACTCAGTCACACATGGTGCAACAGGTCCTTCAGCGCTTCGACTTCACGTACTCCTCGCCTCAGGCCACTCCTCTGTCTACTCGCCACTCGCTCTCAGCTCTGCCTTCGGATGAGTCCGTAGAGCCGAGTGGCCTGTACCCAGAGCTTGTTGGCTGCCTCATGTACCTGATGACCTGCACTCGAACTGACCTAGCATACCCTCTGAGCATTCTGGCGCGCTATGTTGCTCCTGGGAGACACCGACCAGAGCACATGGCTGCAGCGAAGAGGGTGTTGCGCTACTTGTGCAGTACTTCGGGCTTGGGGCTAGTGCTTGGAGGGCGGAGTCCAGTGGTCCTCACTGGTCACGCAGACGCGTCTTGGGTGGACGACCTGGCTACGCAGCGGTCGTCACAGGGTTACACCTTCAGCCTTGGTTCCGGCTCTGTTTCGTGGCGGTCTACCCGCTCGTCTTCTGTTCTCAGCTCCAGCTGTGAGGCTGAGATCTACGCAGGGGCCATGGCTGCACAGGAGTTACGCTGGCTCACCTACTTGCTGACTGACCTGGGAGAGCCGCCTCGTTCTCCTCCAGTTCTGTACGTAGACAACAAGGCCATGCTGGCCTTGTGTCGGGAGCACAGACTGGAGCACAGAACGAAGCACATTGCTCTTCGCTACTTCCTTGCTCGTGAGCTGCAGCAGCGTGGCCAGCTGCGCCTTGCTTACGTGGCCTCTCAGGCCAACACTGCTGATATCTTTACCAAGGCACTTCAGCCTTGTGATCATCAGCGCTTCTGTACTATGCTAGGTCTTGTGCCTACTTGGCCTCACTTGCTTACCTCTTGACTTTGCTTGTTTTGTGATCTATATATACCTGCACTTGCTTGTTTACCTTTATATATGAACTTGCATGTGAACTGGCCTTGTGGCCTTTGAACATGTGCTCAGACTGTGTGGTGACGTTGTGATCCACCCTGAGCTTGCTTTGCTTTGCTTTGCTTGACTGGTCTTGTGACCCCTAGTTCTCCCCCACTTTGCCTATGGGGGTGTGTCAGATATATATACCTTAGCCTATGTAGGCTGTAGTGGGGTAGACACTAAGGGGTACAGCTTTCATATTTGTATCTCACACTTTCCTAGTTCATTCATTCCTGTTTCAATCTTCACAGTTAGAATAAGGACCTTAAATATGAGAGGTCTGCTAGAGCTGGTAGCGGAAGTCATTTGTAGTAGTGATATTTTTGTGCATAGTCAATGTAAATAACAAGGTTGATTAAAAATATAACATTATATATACTGTACTGATTCTAATTAGCCATATAATCTAAGGGATACATTCCCTTATTCAACTGTAATACAGACATCGCTACAGAGTTAGGGACTATTACGATCCTTCAATTACCGGGTTGCTGCTTATAACTGTAGAGTCAGTTACGACTGTTGTAATTCTTCGTAACCGTTCGGTCCAAGTCAATCAACAAACGCGACAGTTGACTTGTGACTGTTGAGCTGCGTGCCCTATATGGGTTGGCGCGATAGTGATACATGTTGTTGCTTCGACAATAGCAGGTACGCTACTGCTGCACCTTCGGAAATGCTCAAGGTAGTTCCATTCTTACTCCAGCAGCAGCTATTGTTGATGAATTAGTAACATACTTGAAAGATTTGTTAGAATGTGAGCGAATGAATGATTGAACTAGGAAGCAGGTGGGTACAAGTAGCAAACCTAAAAGTGTTGTACCCTAAAAGAACTACCCCACTACAGCCTAAACAGACTATAGCATATAAGTTTGACACACCCCCATAGGCAAAGTGGGGGAGAACAAGAGGTCAAAAGACCAGTCAAGAAAGGCAAAGCAAGCTCAGGGTGGATCACAAAGTCACCACGCAGTCTGAGCACAGGCAAATGGCCACAAGGCCAGTTCACATGCAGAGTTATATAAAGGAAAACAAACAATACAGTGAACACAACCTAGCAAGTGTAAGCATGCAGGTATATGTATAAAGAGTGCAATACAAGCAGAGTCAAGAAGTAAACAAGTGAGGCACAGTAGGTACAAGGCCTAACACAGTACAGAAACGCTGATGATCACAAGGCTGAAGTGCCTTGGTGAAAACATCAGCAGCGTTGGCCTGAGAGGCCACGTAAGCAAGACGAAGCTGGTCACGCTGCTGCAACTCTCGAGCAAAGAAGTAGCGCAGAGCAATGTGCTTCGTTCTGTGCTCCAGTCTGTGCTCCTGACACAAGGTCAGCATGGCCTTGTTGTCGACGTACAGAACTGGAGGAGAACGAGGCGCCTCTCCCAAGTCGGTCAGCAGGTAGGTGAGCCAGCGTAGCTCCTGTGCAGCCATGGCCCCAGCGTAGATCTCAGCCTCACAACTGGAGCTGAGAACAGAAGAAGAGCGGGTAGACCGCCAAGAGACAGAACCGGAGCCAAGACTGAAGGTGTAACCCTGTGACGACCGCTGCGTAGCCAAGTCGTCAACCCAGGAGGCGTCAGCGTGACCAGTGAGGATAACTCGAGCCCGTCCTCCAAGCACGAGCCCCATGCCCGATGTAATGCACAAGTATCGCAACACCCTCATCGCAGCATCCCAGTGCACCTTTTGGTGCCTACCGGGAGCCACGTAGCGAGCCAGAAGGCTGAGAGGGTATGCGAGGTCAGGTCGTGTGCAAGTCATCAGGTACATGAGGCAGCCCACAAGCTCTGGATACGGGCCACTCGGCTCTACGGACTCGTCCGAAGGTGGAGCTGAGAGCGAGTGACCGGTAGGCAGAGGAGTGGACTGTGGCGAGGAGTACGTGAAGCCGAAGCGCTGAAGGACCTGCTGCACCATGTGTGACTGAGTCAAGGTAATGGTGCGCCGTGCTCTGTCCCGGGTGATCCGCAAGCCAAGATAGCTTGTCAGCTCACCCAGGTCTGTGCACGTGTGTCTCTTCTACAGCTCGGACTTCACGTGGGCGAGTGCCTCAGTGTCAGCAGTAGCAAAGACGAGGTCGTCTACGTGCGGCATGTTAGAATGTAGAACTGAACGAGAATGTGCGAAAACTAGGCAGCAGGGTGATACAAGTAGGAAACCCTAGCAATGTTGTACCCCCTAAGGCTAAACCCACTATAGCCTACACAATATGAACATGTATAATGTTTGACACACCCCCATAGGCTAAGTGGGAGACAACCAGATGGTCACAAGACCAGTCAAAGCAAAGCAAAGCAAGCTCAGGGCGGATCTCAAGGAAACCACACAAATTCCGAGCACAAGCAAGTGGTCACAAGACCAGTTCACATGCAGTTTGATAATATAACAAGAGGTACAGTGATCACAACCTAACAAGAGTAAACATGCAGGTATATATATATAGAGATCACAGTACAAGCAGAGTCAAGAAGTGAGCAAGTGAGGGAGAGTAGGCACAAGGCCTAGAACAGTACAGAAACGCTGATGGTCACAAGGCTGAAGCGCCTTGGTGAACACATCAGCAGTGTTGGCCCGAGTGGCCACGTAACGCAGACGAAGCTGACCACGCTGCTGCAGCTCTCAAGCAAGGAAGTAGCGCAGAGCGATGTGCTTCGTCCTGTGCTCCAGTCTGTGCTCCTCACACAAGGCAATGGCGGCCTTTTTGTCAACGTACAGCACTGGAGGAGAACGAGGCCGCTCTCCCAGGTCGGTCAGCAGGTAGGTGAGCCAGCGTAACTCCTGTGCAGCCATGGCTGTGGCGTAGATCTCAGCCTCACAACTGGAGCTGAGAACAGAAGAAGAGCGAGTAGAACGCCAAGAAACTGAACCAGAGCCAAGGCTGAAGGTGTAACCCTGAGACGACCGCTGCGTAGCCTGGTCGTCAGCCCAAGAAGCGTCTGAGTGACCCGTGAGGACAACGTCGCTCCGACCTCCAAGCACGAGCCCCATGCCCGACGTACTGCACAAGTAGCGCAACACCCTCTTAGCGGCATCCATGTGCTCCTTCCGGTGACGGCCGGGAGCGACATAGCGTGCTAGGATGCTAAGAGGGTATGCCAGGTCAGGTCGAGTGCAGGTCATCAGGTACATGAGGCAGCCCACAAGCTCTGGATACGGGCCACTCGGCTCTACGGACTCATCCGAAGGCAGAGCTGAGAGCGAGTGACCGGTAGGCAGAGGAGTGGGCTGAGGCGAGGAGTACGTGAAGCGGAAGCGCTGAAGGACCTGCTGCACCATGTGTGACTGAGTCAAGGTGATGGTGCACTGTGCTCTGTCCCGGGTGATCCGCAAGCCAAGATAGCTTGTCAGCTCACCCAGGTCTGTGCACGTGTGTCTCTTCTGCAGCTCCGACTTCACGTGGGCGAGTGCCTCAGTGTCAGCAGTAGCAAAGACCAAGTCGTCTACGTAAACAAGAACGTAGAACGGCGGCAGAGTGGTGTCGGTGCGTAGAAACAGCGACGGGTCAGCTGTAGAAGGAGCAAACCCAAGAGCAGCAAGAGTAGTCCTCAGTGTGTCGTGCCACTCACGGGGTGCCTGGCGGAGACCGTAGACTGGCCGCCGGAGGCTCCACTGGGTACCAGGAGGGAACGACCCAGTGAAGCCAGGTGGGCGGCGCAGCCAGATCTCCTCGTGCAGGCTGCCCTGTAAGAACGCAGTGTTGAAGTCAAGAGAGTGGAGCTCGTAGTCACGCTGAGCAGCGACGTGCAGCAGAACCCGAAGAGTGGTCATCTTCGGGGTCGGGGAGAAGGTCTGGAAGAAGTCAACTCCCTCTCGCTGACTGAAGCCTCGTGCAACGTAACGCGCCTTGAAGACAGGCGGAGAACCCGGCGGCCGCTTCACCCTGAAAATCCACATGCCACTGACGATGTTCGCCCCAGGTGGGGGAACCTCGTCGACGTAGGTGCCTGTGGACTTCCAGGAAGCCATCTCTGCGTCCATGGATGTCTGCCACTGAGAGGAGTAGGGACCCTCCATCGCCTCTGCGTAGGAGCGTGGGGTCGGGATGACTGGTGCATCCGGGTCTCCCTCAGGGGCAACTAGCATGGACACGAGATGAGGCAAAGCAGCGGCAAAGCACTCAAACTCCTCCTGTCTATCCTCAAGGACGTCCGTGCCAAGAGCACACTCACCCCCGACAGACGGAGGACAGACAGACTCAGACTCAGACTCAGCAACAAGGCTAGCGGCGTAGTCTAGACGACATGGAGCAGCAAAGTCAACAAGCTCAGCGACTAGAGCAGACGCAGCAGAGGACTCAAAGGAAGGGTCAGTGACAGCAGTGGCAAGGAGACGCGTGACAGTAGGACTGGCAGCACGAAGAGAGTCAGACTCCGGGTCAGCAAGAGCAGGAAGAGAGGACGCTGGTGGAGACGGCAGTGGGACACGCTGTGGAGCAGTAGAGGGACGCAGGGTCATATAGTGAGTGCCAAGGACAGGAGGAGGACGCTGACGTGGAACACGACGACCAGCGCGGACAGCGCGGACAGGCGACTCTGGACGCGACTCAGACGACTCTGGACGAGTCTCAGGCGACGGAGGACGAGACTCAGGCTCACGACGCTCCGTAAGACCTCCCGTCGGCGCAGTGTAGGGAGAAGGACCAGGAAGTGGAGAGACTGGCTGTAACTGTGACTGCGACTGGACAAGCGGTGGACTCAGTAGGGGAGGAGTAGGACCAGGAGAGGGCGGAAGGCCAAGAACCTGCTGAAGGAGCGCAACGTAGTACGGCTGTGGCCGCTCAGCACCTCCAGCTCCAACCCCCTCAGCAGGGCCAGTCCCAGCAGCTCCAGCAGCACCGCCAGCAGCAGCAGGGTCCCCAGCAGCTCCAGTACCAGCAGCACCTCCAGCAGTGCCAGCAGCACCACCAGCAGCAGCAGCACCTCCAGCAGCTCCAGCAGCACCAGAACCAGTAGTACCTCCAGCAGCGCCAGCAGCACCTCCAGCAGCAGCAGTACCTCCAGCAGCTCCAGCAGCACCAGTAGCACCTCTAGCAGCGCCAGCCGCACCGCCAGCAGCAGCAGCACCTCCAGTAACTCCAGAAGCTCCAGAGTCCACGACACCGGGAGCGCCACTCCGGAGACTGCAGCGCCTAGCGTACCACTCTCGGAGCTGCTGGGGAGAGGGCAGCTCCCGCCTAGGAGGGTAAGCACTAGCACCAGCTCCGGCACCACTCCGAGCTCCAGAAGCACCTCTCCTGAGGCTGCAGTACTGTAAGTACCACTCACGCAGCTGCTGCGAGGAGAGGCCTCCCCCAGGTGCAGCACGCTCAGGCTCAGTACTCTCAGACGTAGCACTCCCAGGCTCAGCACCCCCAGGCTCAGCACCTCCAGACTCAGCACCCGCAGGCTCCGCACCCCCAGGCTCAGCACCCCCAGACTCAGCACCCGCAGGCTCCGCACCCCCAGACCCCGCACCCCCAGGCTCAGCACCCCCAGACTCCGCAACCCCAGGCTCCGCACGCTCAGGCTCAGCACCCCTGGCAGGACGAGAGTCGACAGCTACCTCGACAGGCTCAACCGGGTCTACCTGGGACACACCTGAGGGAGCGGCACCCTGAGGGGGGAGGGGGTCTACCACAGCAGCACCTGGCGCGAGGAAGAGAGGCGGGGGGGGGAGCGGGGCAGTGCGGTAGGGGAAGAGGCGGTAGTAGGGCACGGACTCGTCAAAAGTGACGTCCTGAGAGGGCAGGACACGGCGCGAGGTGGCGTGGTAAAATTGCCAACCAGACGCGTCTGGGACAAAGCCAAGGAAGACACAGGGAACAGCGCGGGAGGAGAGCTTGTCCGCGAACGTATCGCGAACAAAAGCTCGGGATCCCCAGACCCGAAAACGCGACGCATCGCCAACCTCTCCCGTCCAACGCAGTGTCGGCGAAGTCTCCGGAACGGAGACACGGGGCCAGAGGTTGAGCTGATGCGCAGCGTATCGGACCGCAAACGGCCACAGAAAGTGGGGGGCAGCCGCATGGATCAAGGAGGTACGAGCGACCTCCATGACCAAACCAATGCGGCGCTCAGCAACCCCATTCTTCTGTGGAGAGGCCGGAAGCGTGAACGACTGGCGGATGCCGTGCTCCACCAGTAGGCTGCCAAGAGGTCAGAGGAGAACTCACCACCTCTGTCAGAGTGCAGACGCAGGACAGGAAAGTCCGAGTGGAACCGCTCACTGAGCTGGAGACGAGAAGCGCGGATCCAAGGGATCAAAACATCAGGGACCTCACCCTTGGTGCGCAAGGGGAAGACCGTGGTGTAGCGCGAGTAGTCGTCAACAACGATCAGGAAGTACCTCTCCTGACCCTGTCCACGGACGCGGGCTGGGCCCCACACGTCCATGTGGAGCGTCTGCAAGGGAGCAGTCGTCGGGGGAAACGAGGAGGAGTGAGGAGCGGCGCGCTGCCGCCCCTCGACACAGGGAAGGCAGGGAGGAGCAGGCGAGGGTGGGAGTGGAGGGAGAACCCTGGGAAGACCAGAGACAAGGTACCGGTTGTGCATGGCACGAAGGCGCTGCACTGACGGGTGACCAAGACGGTGGTGCCAGAGGACAGTCTCGTGTGCCAGAGAGCGACACGAGCAGGGGGCAGACAGCTGACCTGACGCAGACGCAGACGCAGCTACCTGTGGGGACTCAGTGGTCAGTGTGTACAGGTCCGACCCCGGCTGCCGAGTGAAGGTAGCCAGGTGGCGGCCCGTCCGAGCGCACGTGCAGTGTGTCACACGCTCGTAGGCAGGGGTAAACTGGTGGACACCCCCGTCCTGGAGCGCACTACCCGCCACCAAGTTCGTAGAGAACGAGGGGAGGTAGAGACCTGACAGAGTGCCCGATGGGACCGCAGGACAAGGGAGAACAGTAGAGGAGGTCGCAATGACCGGACCCCCAGAGGGGTCAGCGAGGGAGACTGCAACCGGCCGAGCAAGCTGCTCAAGGGCAGTGCGGTCACGAAAGAAACAGCGGGAAGCGCCTGAGTCCAGTGTGAAGGTGTGCAGTGCCTCAGTAGAGGCAGTACCAGAGGGCGCAGACTCACGAGTACCTAGAGCAGCAGCCTCACCAGCACCTGGGGCAACAGACACACGAGCACCTAGTGCAGCAGCCTCACCAGTACCTAGAGCAGCAGACTGGATACCGGGGTCAGGCGGCACACACAGGTGACAGGCACTCTCAGCACTAGTAGGAAATGCATACATGGCAGTGAGGATAGCATCATAGTCAAGAGCATAGATATCTACCCTCTGCCTAAGCAGCTCCACCCAGTCGGGGAGCTCAGCCGCGTCGCCAAACTCTGTACGCCAGGCGTCGCTCAGACGGGCGAAGCAGCGGGACTCTGTGTGACCAAACGTCCCGCAAGGCTGACCAGTCCGAGCACCAGTGCGAATGACGTACGGGCAGCGAGCAGTACCCCGTGACCCTCCACGCTGAGCGTACCACTCACGAAGCTGCTGGGGCGTGAGGGACTCACTCGGACGTCGCGGGAGCTGCATCTGGCCACCGCCAGGAGCAGCAGTAGCAGTAGTAGCAGCAGTAGTAGTAGCAGCAGCGCGGCCACCCCTACAACCCCAACCAGCATACCACTCACGAAGCTGTTGGGGCGTGAGGGACTCACGCGGACGGCGCTGGAGCTGCATCTGGCCACGCCAGGAGCAGCAGTAGAAGTAGAAAGAGCAGTAGCAGCAGGAGCAGCAGTAACAGCAATACGGGCAGGGCAGTGCTCACCAGTGGCGAGAAGGGCAGGCGTACGACGGTGGTAACGGCGAGGCCGCTACCACTGCAGGGCGAGGGCTCCGCGGCAGCTGCAGGGGCGGCTGCTCCAGGGGTCAGGGGCGGCTGCAGAGGTCCAGGGGCGGCTGCTGCAGGGGCAGCTGCTGCAGGGGCGGCTGCTGCAGGGGCGGCTGCTCCAGGGGCGGCTACTCCAGGGGGCAGGGGCAGCTGCTCCCTTTTTTTTTTTTTTTTTTTAATAATTAATTATTTATTTTAGGGTTTGGCAGAGCGCACTCGGCGCTGCAGAGGCGGCTCGCGGGCTGCAGGGTGGCTCGGGTAGCAGCGAGGGGGGGGGGGGGGGGGGGGGGGGGCGGCGCGCGGCTCCCCAGGGCGCCGCGACGGGGCAGCGGGGGGGGGGGGGGGGGGGGGGGCGCGCGCGGCTCCCCAGGGCGTCGCGACGGGGCAGCGGGGGGGTCGCGCGTGGCTCCCTAGGGCGTCGCGACGGGTCAGCGGGGGCCGAGCGCGGCTCCCCAGGACGTCGCGACAGGGCAGCGGGGGCCGAGCGCGGCTCCCCAGGGCGTCGCGACAGGGCAGCGGGGGCCGAGCGCGGCTCCCCAGGGCGACGCGACGGGACAGCGGGGGTCGCGCGCGGCTCCCCAGGGCAGCGCGACGGGGCAGAGGCAGCGCCCACGGGCGACACGCGGCTCGGCAGGGCAGCGCGCTGGCTGCAGGGGCGGCTCTCGGGCCTGACGGGCCTGCAGAGGCGGCTCGGGGGGGCCTGACGGGTCTGCAGAGGCGGCTCGGGGGCCTGACGGACCTGCAGGGGCGGCTCGAGGGCCGTACTAGCTTGCAGGAGGCAGCGCGAGGGCTGCAGGACGGCAGACCGAAGGGCGGGTCGCACGGGGGCGCACGAGGGCGCACGTAAGGTAGGGCGCACGAGGGCGCACGAGGGCGCACGAGGGCGCACGAGTATAGAAAGGCGCACGAGGGCGCACGTAAGGTAGGACGCACGAGGGCGCGTCTAGCGGAATAGTGGGCCCGTAGGAGAAAGCGGTCCTAGGTAGCAACCTAGGCTCGTGATACCATGTTAGAATGTAGAACTGAACGAGAATGTGTGAAAACTAGGCAGCAGGGTGATACAAGTAGGAAACCCTAGCAATGTTGTACCCCCTAAGGCTAAACCCACTATAGCCTACACAATATGAACATGTATAATGTTTGACACGGCAGGGTAGTGTCAGTGCGTAAAAACAGAGAAGGGTCAGAAGTGGAAGGAGCAAAACCAAGAGCAGCAAGAGTTGTCCTGAGTGTGTCATGCCACTCACGGGGTGCCTGGCGGAGACCGTAGACTGGCCGGCGGAGGCTCCACTGGGTACCAGCAGGAAAAGACCCAGTGAAGCCAGGTGGGCGGCGCAGCCAGATCTCCTCGTGCAGGCTGCCCTATAGGAAGGCTGTGCTGAAGTCAAGCGAGTGGAGCTCGTAGTCACGCTGAGCAGCAACGTGCAGCAGTACCCGAAGAGTGGTCATCTTCGGGGTAGGGGAGAAGGTCTGAAAGAAGTCTACTCCCTGTCGCTGACTGAAGCCACGTGCAACGTAACGTGCCTTGAAGGCAGGCGGAGATCCCGGCGGCCGCTTCACCCTGAAGATCCACATGCCACTGACGATGTTCGCCCCAGGTGGGGGAACCTCGTCTACGTAGGTGCCTGTGGACTTCCAGGAAGCCATCTCGGCGTCCATGGCTGCCTGCCACTGAGAGGAGTAGGGACCCTCTATCGCCTGTGTGTAAGAGCGTGGGGTCGGGATGTCTGGTGCATCCGGGTCTCCCTCAGGGGCAAGAAGCATGCACACGAGATGAGGTACAGTAGCGGCAAAGTACTCAAACTCCTCCTGTCTGTCCTCAAGAACGTCCGTGCCAAGAGCACACTCACCCCCGACGGACGGAGGACAGACAGACGCAGACGTAGACTCAGTAACAAGACTAGCAGCGTAGTCTAGGCGACAGGCTACAGAAAAAGTCAACAAGCTCATTAACAAGAGCAGACGCAGCAGTGGACTCAAACAAAGGGTCAGTGACAGCAGTGGCCAGAAAGCGCGTGACAGCTGGACTAGCAGCACGTAATGAGTCAGACGCAGGGTCTAGACCGGCAGGAAGAGAGGACGCAGGAGGAGACGGCAGAGGGACACGATGTGGAGCAGTGGAAGGACGTAGAGTCATAGAGTGAGTGCCAGGGACAGGAGGAGGACGCGGACGCGAAACACGACCAGCGCGAACAGTACGGACAGGCGACGCAGAACGAGACTCAGGCGACACAGGACGTGACTCAGGCTCACGACGCTCCGTAAGACCTTTAGTCGGTCCAGAGTAAGGAGAAGGACCAGGCAGTGGAGAGGTCGGCTGTAACTGCGACTGTGACTGGACAGGCGGTGGACTTAGGAAAGGAGGAGGAGGACCAGGAGAAGGCGGGGAACCAAGAACCTGCTGAAGGAGAAGAACGTAGTACGGCCGCGGCCGCGCAGCGCCTCCAGAAACAGCAAAGACAGAACCGGTACCCTCAGCCCCAGGGTCTCCAGTCCCAGCAGCACCTCCAATCCCAGCAGCACCTCCAGCAGCTCCAGCAGCTCCAGCACCAGCAGCACCTCCAAGGTCCAGCAGCTCCAGCACCAGCAGCACTTCCAGCACCAGCAGCACCGCCAGCAGCTCCAGCAGCAACTCCAGCAGCTCCAGCACCAGCAGCACCTCCAGCAGCTCCAGCAGCTCCAGTACTAGCAGCACCTCCAGCACCAGCAGCACCTCCAGCAGCTCCAGTAGCACCTCCAGCAGCTCCAGCAGCACCAGCACCAGCAGCACCTCGACAGCGCCGAGAGTACCACTCACGAAGCTGCTGTGAAGAGAGGGGCTCCCGCCGTGACGGGACACCCAGAGCACCTCGAGACTCAGCACGCGCAGGCTCAGCACCTCCAGACGCAGTACCCTCAGGCTCCACACGCCCAGGCTCAGCACCCTCAGGCTTAGCATGCCCAGACTCAGCACCCCCGGACTCAGCACCCCCAGGCTCCACACGCTCAGGCTCAGCACCCCCAGTCCCCGCACCCACAGTCCCCGCACCCGCAGGCTCAGCACCCCTAGCAGCACCTGAGTCGACAGCTACCTCAACCGGCTCGGCAGGGTCTACCTGGGACACACCTGAGGGGGCAGGACCCTAGGGGGGGAGGGGGTCTACCGGGGGAGTACCTGGTGCTAGGAAGAGCGGCTGGGGGGGGAGAGAGGCAGTGCGGTAGGGAAAGAGACGGTAGTAAGACACCGACTCGTCAAACGTGACGTCCTGAGAGGACAGAACACGACGCGAGGTGGGGTGGTAGAACTGCCACCCGGGTGCGTCAGGAGGGAAGCCAAGGTATACACAGGGAACGGCACGGGAGGACAGCTTGTCCGCTGAAGTATCGCGGACAAAAGCTCGAGATCCCCAAACACGGAACGCGGACGCATCGCCAACCTTCCCCGTCCACCTCAGAGTAGGTGTGGTCTCTGGTAAGGAGACACGAGGCTGAAGGTTGATCTGATGCGCAGCGTACTGAACCGCGAACGGCCACAGAAAATGGGGAGCAGCCGCATGGATCACGGACGTACGAGCAACGTCCATGACCATACCAATGTGGCGCTCAGTAATCCCATTTTGCTGTGGAGAGGCCGGAAGCGTGAACGTCTGGCGGATGCCCTCCGCACGACAGAAGGCCCTCAGGAGGTCGAGGGAAAACTCACCACCTCGGTCGGAGTGCAGACGCAGAACAGGAAGGTCCGAGCCGAAACTCTCGCTGAGCTGGCGACGAGCACCGCGGATCCAGTCGATCAACACCTCAGGGACCTCACCCTTGCTGCGCAAGGGGAAGACTGTGGTGTAACGCGAGTAGTCGTCAACGACCAGTAGGAAGTAACGCTCGTGACCCTGTCCACGGACGCGGGCTGGGCCCCACACGTCCATATGAAGAGTCTGCAGAGGAGCCTCGGTCGGAGGGAACGTGGAGGAGTGAGGAGCGGCGCGCTGCCGGCCCTCGACACAAGGAACACAGGTAGGGGCAGGCCCCGGAGAAAGAGGAGGGAGGGACCGGGGTAGACCCGAGACAAGGGTACGGGAGGCCATACCTTGAAGACGAGGCAGGGAGGGGTGACCAAGGCGGTGGTGCCAAAGGAGAGTCTCGTGCGACAGAGGACGACACGAGCAGGGGGCAGACGCAGGACTAGACCTGGACGCGGCAGCAAACACCTGACTAGACGCAGCTACCTGACTAGACTCAGAGACCAGAGGAGGCGCAGTAGTCAGTGTGTACAGACTCGACCCTGGCCGACGGGTGAACGTGGCCAGGTGGCGGCCCGTCCGAGAGCAAGTGCAGTGGATCACACGCTGACCTCCAGGGGCGAACTGGTCAACCCACGCATCCTGGAGGTCAGCTCCACTCACCAGGTTCGTAGAGAACGAGGGGAGGTGGAGTCCGGACAGCAAGCCCGACGGGGCCGCAGGACACGGTAGAACCGTGGAAGAGTGCGCAAGGACTGGGCCCCCAGAGGGGTCAGCAAGGGAGACTGCGACAGGCCGACTGAGCGGCGTGAGTGTGGTGCTGTCTCTAAAGAAAGAGCGCGAAGCACCAGAGTCAAGTGTGAAAGTGTGCAAGGCCTTAGTAGGTGTAGTACCAGAGAGAGCAGACTCACCAGCACTTGGAGCAGCAGACTCACCAGTACCTGGAGCAGCAAACGCACTAGCACCTAGAGCAGCAGCCGCAATGCCCGGGTCGGGCGGGACACTCAGGTAACAGTCACCCTCAGCACTATCAGTCAAAGCATACATGGCAGCAAGGATAGCATCGAAATCAAGATCAAAGTTAGGCACATTCTGCATAAGCAGATCATGCCAGCGAGGGAGCTCAACAGCGTCAGGAAACTGGGCACGCCAAGCGTCAGTCAAGCGACCGAAGCAGTGCTGCGTAGTGTGTGGCAGCCCACACGCCTCCCCACGACGACTGCCGGTGCGAAGAACGTAAGTGCAGGGACCAGCACTCCCAGACCTCCCACGCCCAGCGTACCACTCACGAAGTTGCTGGGCAGACGGGGTCTCACGGGAACGTGGCTGCTGCTGGCGCTGGCTACCACCAAAGCCTCCACGCCGCGCGGCTGCACCTCGACCAGCACCACCGCCGCCGCCACCGCCACCACCGCTGCCGCTGCCTCCACCACCTCCGCCGCTGCCTCCACCACCCCCACCGCCGCCACTGTAGCCCCCACTCCCGGCACCACCCCCACCTCCACCGCCACCCCTCTCGCCTCCTCCACCACCTCCGCCGCCGCCCCCGCCGTCCCTCCACCACCCTTGCTCCTCTTGCCCTTGCTGTTGCGGCGCCTCCCACTAGGGGCAGACGCAGCTCCGACCTCCTCAGTACCAACAAGGTCGACAGCAGCAGCAGAAGCAACAGAGGCGAGAAGGGGGACAGGGGAACACCCCTCAAAGAAAGGGGTGCGACAGTCGCCACGAGAAGCGCCTACAGCTAAGATACTCTTCTCAGCTGCAGCAAGGCGCTCCTCTAGCAGGTCGACAGTCAGCTCGGTGGGGCAAAGGGAGAGAAAGTGGTCCCTGACTGAAGAAAGGGAGTCAGGGAGGCGGGTGACTAGGTAGTAAAGGGTGATGTACATGGGGGGGGGGGGGTCTTGGCACAGAACTCAGTGGGAAGGGCAGCGCGGTAGCGGGCGTCACTAGTGCGGAGGTGAGCAACGAGGTCAGCGACTGTGGCAAAGGCGGCAAGGTCAGGGAAAAGGTACGGCAGCATGAGGCGGCTGAGGGCAGCAGTGGCAGGGGAGGAGTAGCGCGCAACTACAGCGTCGTACAAAGACTGAGCAGTCTTGTACTGGCCAAAATGCGCGCGCTCAGCAGGCGGCAGGTGACTACGAACAGCAAGACGAGCAACAGCGTCACGAGTGGTCCACTGCGAGCGAACCGTACTGTCAGCAGTGGCAGCAGGAGCAGTAGAGACACCGGACATGTGATCGAAAAGGGATACCCCATCCCTAGAGTCACACTGAAGAAAGAGCTGCAGGTCGTCAACCCACACGTCAAAGTCAACTGCACGCCGCGCCAGTAGGTGTGGCGACGGCAGGGGGCCGCGACAGCAGGGGCCGCGACAGCAGGGGGCCGCGTCAGCAGGGGGGCCGCGCCAGCAGAGGCCGCGCCAGCATGGGGCAGCGTCAGCAGGGGCCGCGCCAGCAGGAGGTCGCGTCAGCAGGGGGGGCCGCGTCAGCAGGGGGCCACGTCAGCAGGGGCCGCGCCAGCAGGGGCCGCGCCAGCAGGGGCCGCGCCAGCAGGGGCCGCGTCAGCAGGGGGGCGCGTGAGCAGGGGCCGCGTCAGCAGGGGCCGCGTCAACAGGGGGCCGCGCCAGCTGGGGCCGCGACTGGCTAGGGCCGCGACAGCAGTAGGGCCGCGTCGGCAGTAGGGGCCGCGTCAGCAGGGGGCCGCGTCAGCAGGGGCCGCGCCAGCAGGGGGCCGCGTCGGCAGTAGGGGCCGCGCCAGCAGGGGGCCGCGTCAGCAGGGGGCCGCGTCAGCAGGGGCCGCGTCAGCAGGGGCCGCGCCAGCAGGGGGCCGCGCCAGCAGGGGCCGCGACGGGCTAGGGCCGCGACAGCAGTAGGGGCCGTGACAGGCGACAAAGGGGCCACGACGGGCAGGGCGCGATGCGCGCTTCGGGCAGGGCAGAAAAAAAAAAGTTGTGGTGGGCCCTTAAAAAAACGTTCCCACTAGGGAACCTGCTCAGAATACCATGTTAGAATGTGAGCGAATGAATGATTGAACTAGGAAGCAGGTGGGTACAAGTAGCAAACCTAAAAGTCTTGTACCCTATAAGAACTACCCCACTACAGCCTAAACAGGCTATAGCATATAAGTTTGACAAGATTAGCTATTCTACCTTGGTTCATAACAGAAAAAATGACAGATCAGTCGTTTATACATTGGTCATTTTTATATTTATATGCTTTATGATATAAGTTAGATATTAATATAATAAATATGTTTAATATTGATGTTTTCCGGAATATTGATAAGTATGGGATGTCAGTTCAATGCACAAATTAGTTTTAATGCTTCTGTGACTGCTATTACTTACAAATTGTGGTTGGGAAATCCAAATTTTACATACTTCATGAGACAGATGTCTGGGGTGTGAAAGTAAGCAGTAGAAGAAGGCGCCATAGCTAGGAAAGCCCTAGCTAGGCAAGAAACAGTTTAGGCAAAGAAGGAGGGAGGTTGCACTAGCAAGAATGAGGATACAAATAGCAAACCCTAGAAGGGTTGTACTCGCTATAGAGCACCCCACTACAGGCTAGAGCATAATATTCTGACACACCCCCATAGCCAAAGTGGGGTGTAATCAGCAGAGCAAGCAAAGCAGTACAAGCTCAGGGTGGATCACAATGTCACCACACATTCTGAGCACAAGTTCAACAAGCAATAGTTTAAAGTTCACAATTATGAGCAAAGCTAGTGGTAGTCACAACGGGCAAGTGAGGAGGAGGAAAGAGACTATGAGAGGAGAGGAGGTAGTGGGCGGCAGCTGAAGCTGCTGGCACACGGCGCAACTGGAGCAACTGGCACACGGGCAACTGGAGCAACTGGCACACTGGCAACTGGAGCAACTGGCACACGGGCTACTGGAGTAACTGGCTCCGCGGCTAAAAGTAGCGGCAGACGAGCAACGGACTCACGGGCGACTGGAGCAACAAGCTCACGGGCGACTGGCGCAACGGGCTCACGGGCGACTGGCACAACGGTCTCACGGGCGACTGGAGCTGCTGGCTTCACGGCGGCCACCCCCTTCAACCTCCCCAAACTATCCCACTCCCCCTGACACACACCCGCTGCTATACCGCTAGCTCCACTCCCCCTGCACCCCCCCTTAGTACCACTCCAACGGCTCCAACAAGTCCACCCCCCCTCAGCGGCAGCTGCAGCACAGGGAGACGGAGGAGGAGGAGGAGCAGGGAACGGCACACAGTGGCTTCACCCCCATACCCCTCACCCCCAAACCCTAATTCAGGAGAACGGGCTGTAGGAGGGGTGGGGCGCCAGTAGAAGCACGGGGGACAGCGGGGAGGGCAGGGGCAGCGAGGAAAGGGCCGCCCACGGGCCTGGCACAGCCGCCCGAACCGCGCGCAGGCGGCCCGAGCCGCGCGCGGGCCTGGCGCAGCCCGTACGGGCCGCGCGCGGGCCTGGCGCAGCCCGTACGGGCCGCGCGCTGGCCTGGCGCAGCCCGTACGGGCCGCGTCCGGGCCTGGCGCAGCCCTTACGGGCCGCGCGCAGCCTGTACGGGCCGCGCGCAGGCCACGACGGGCGACGGGGGGCGACGCGCGTGTCCCCGTCGCCCGTCGCAGCGCCTCCCGAGGGCGACGCGCCGAGTGACGGGGCAGAAGCCCGCCGCGCGCCTCGGGGCGCACAGCGGGCAGAGAACTGCCGCGCGCCTCGGGGCGCACGGCGGGCAGAAAACCGCCGCGCGCCTCGGGGCGCACGGCGGGCTGAAAAACCCTAATTTCGACGCCGCGCACCACGGGGCGCGCGGCGGACAGGGAGTAGCAGTAGCAGCGGAAGCAGTGAGGTGGGGCCCACAGGCCAGGAGCATATCGCTCTAATACCATGTGAAAGTAAGCAGTAGAAGAAGGCGCCATAGCTAGGAAAGCCCTAGCTAGGCAAGAAACAGTTTAGGCAAAGAAGGAGGGAGGTTGCACTAGCAAGAATGAGGATACAAATAGCAAACCCTAGAAGGGTTGTACTCGCTATAGAGCACCCCACTACAGGCTAGAGCATAATATTCTGACATGGGGCTTGACAGTATGGAGAAATTGGTGTATAGGTTACTAAGATTCTGCACTGTACATGAGTCCCGCTGTGAGTGGGCTCTATCGACCGACAACAAAAGCCTGGTTTAGAAACTCGGGAAAATATGCAATAAGTAACCAACTTGGGACTCGGTAACGTGAATGTAAAAAAAAAAAAAAACCGCGTACGGTCACTGTATCGGGTTTTCTGACGGGTTTGGTAAGTGGGGTCACGGATTCAGTCACTAACAACAGGAAAAAAATCACGCGAATGGTCACACATGTAGCTCCCACCAAAAAAACTTGAAACTCAACAAAATTCCCGCTCGCGCCCAACCAATCTGCTAACTCATAAAAAAAAAAAATCAAACCCAATCGGAATCGGATGCGGTTTGGAACGGATCAACCCTAAACACCTGGCGAGTTACGTGTTTAGGGTTGATTCATCCGAAAATGCATCCAGATTCTTTTGGAGTTTCATTTTGTTTTGGCGGGAGTTTCATCTATGACCATTCGCGTTTTTTTTACCAGTTGATAGTGACTGATTACGTGAAACGTTTTATCAGTCGTGTGAAACACCCTTTGCAGTGACCGTACTATTTATTTTTTTACCAAATATGTTATCGAGTCCCGTGATGGTTACGAATGGCATATTTTCCCTTAGAAACTCACTCAAATGATAGAGTTGGCGGTTGGTTGTTTCCGAACCGAAGTCTCATCAGAGCAGAATTGGTCGCACAATCTGTACCGTCGGAAACTATGGTTTTCGTAATTAGTTTCGACTAATCTAGTCCGTCAAGTCCAATGACACGGCTATCTGACACGGGGCAAGAGCGCTCATTCATTTGACAAAGCTCTGGCTGAACGTTCAACATTCTTGAGTTAAATCATAATCTTGGGACCATCGCATGTTTTGGACCGGGTAGCAAGAGAGGTGCCGCGGTCATTCCATGGCCTGACAAGACAACGTCCCAATCAATCCCATTCCCACTCGTTTGATTCCGTTAGTGCTGGTTGTCTATACAATGTTTCTAGATACCCGAATCACTAGGAACTTGTCAGATTTATATGACATAGCTACTGTAGGCTAGAGTGGGGTAGCACATATGGGGTACAGTTTTCTAGGGTTTGCTTCTTGTACCCAACTTTCACTTAGTCATTCTCATTCCTGTTTTTCTTGATTCACATGGTATAGAGCGGGTTCCTACATGGGACCGTTCCTTCCTAAGGGCCCACCATAAGAATTTTTTTTTTTAGCTGCCCGCGCACATTGCGCCCTGCCCTAAAATCCTTTTTAGCGGCCCCTACGCTGCCTCTACGCGGCCCCTACGCCGCCTCCCACGCGCCCCCTATGCGGCCCCTGGCGGCGCCCTGACGAGGCCCCTGCCGGCGCCCTATCGCGGCCCCTGACGCGCCCCCCTGGTGGCGCCCTGACGCGGCCCCTGGCGGCGCCTGACGCGGCCCTGACGCGGCCTGACGCGGCCCCTGGCGGCGCCCTGACGCAGCCCCTGCCGCGGCCCTGACGCGGCCCTGCCGCGGCCCCTGACGCGGCCCTGACGCGGCCTGCCGCGGCCCCTGCCGCGGCCCTGAAGCGGCCCCTGACGCGGCCCTGACGCGGCCCTGACGCGGCCCTGCCGCGGCCCCTGGCGGCGCCCTGACGCGGCCCCTGACGCGGCGCCCTGACGCGGCCCCTGCCGCGGCCCTGACGCAGCCCTGCCGCGGCCCCTGACGCGGTCCTGACGCGGCCTGCTGCGGCCCCTGCCGCGGCCCTGAAGCGGCCCCTGACGCGGCCCTGAAGCGGCTCTGCCGCGGCCCTGACACGGCCCTGACGCGGCCCCTGACGCGGCCCCTGCCGCGGCCCCTTACGCGGCCCTGACGCGGTCCTGCCGCGGCCCCTGGCGGCGCCCTGACGCGGCCCCTGACGCGGCGCCCTGACGCGACCCTGCCGCGGCCCCTGACGCGGCCCCTGCCGCGGCCCCTGACGCGGCCCCTGACGCGGCCCCTGTCGCGGCCCCTGACGCGGCCCCGCCTCCTCTCAGCGGCTCCGCCGCCTCCTCTCAGCGGCCCCGCCGCCTCCTCCCAGCGGCCCCGGACGCCGCCCTCTCAGCGGCCCCGCCGAGCCGCCCAGCAGCCGAGCCGCCGAGCCGCCCAGCAGCCGAGCCGCCCAGCAGCAGAGCCGCCGAGCCGCCCAGCAGCCGAGTCGCTGAGCCGCCCAGCAGCCGAGCCGCCGAGCCGCCCAGCAGCCGAGCCGCCCAGCAGCCGAGTCGCCGAGCCGCCCTGCAGCCGAGCCGCCCGAGCCGCCCTGTCCGGTAAGAGCAGCGCCTCTCTCACAGCACTGCCCTCACCCCACTGTTTGCACTGCTAGTCTACTACTGTCATGGCTACCCCTAGTGTCCTCGCTTTTGACGCTGAGGGTCGGGCCATTGACTTTGACGTCTGGATAGATGACCTGCAGCTTTTCTTACAGTGCGATAGGGCAGACGGCCTCTCCCTCTTTGACCTCACTTCTGGTGCCTCTCCTGCTCCCGCCACTGATGCTGACGCAACTGTTCGCTCCCAGTGGGCCACGCGCGATGCTGCTGCACGTCTTGCTGTGCGTCGCCACCTGCCTACCTCTGAGCGTGCGCACTTTAGCCAGTACAAGAGTGCTCAGACCTTGTACGACGCTGTAGTTGCACGCTACTCCT
Organism: Closterium sp. Naga37s-1; assembly: GCA_947471745.1. Classification (NCBI taxonomy): domain Eukaryota; kingdom Viridiplantae; phylum Streptophyta; class Zygnematophyceae; order Desmidiales; family Closteriaceae; genus Closterium; species Closterium sp. Naga37s-1. The sequence goes on along the minus strand of CANJKZ010000498.1, from coordinate 258,140 downwards.
CCCCTGCCACTGCTGCACTGAGCCGCCTCATGCTACCGTACCTCTTCCCTGACCTTGCTGCCTTTCCCACAGTCGCTGACCTCATCACGCACCTCCGCACTAGTGACACTCGCTACCGCGCTGCGCTTCCTGCTGAGTTCTGCGCCAAGAACCCCCCCCCCATGTACATCACCCTCTACTACATCGTCACCCGTCTCCCTGACTCCCTTCGCGTAGTCAGGGACCACTTCCTCTCGGTTTGTCCCACCACTCTCACCGTTGACCTCCTCGAGAAGGCCCTCCTAGCAGCAGAAAAGAGCATAGTCGCTGTAGGAGCCTCTCGTGGTGACCCTCGCACCCCCATCTTTGAGGGGTGTTCCCCCTCCCCTCTTTTGCCCTCTGTTGCCTCTGCTGCTGCGGCCGACCTCGCTGGTTTGGAGTCGGTTGGGGCAGCGTCTACCCCTAGCGGGAGACGCCGCCCTGGCAGGGGCAAGGGGGGCAGGGGCGCTGGAGGAGCTAGCGGGGGCGGTGGAGGCGGCGGTGGAGGTGGTGGAGGAGGTGGTGGTGGCGGTGGGAGTGGTGGCGGGGGTGGAGGTGTAGGTGGCGGCAGTGGAGGCGCAGGAGGCAGCGGCGGTGGCGGAGGGAGCGGAGGTGGCGGCGGTGGAGGAGGAGGCGGCGGAGGAGGTGGAGCTGGTCGGGGTGGCGCTGCGCAGAGGGTCAGCTCCGGTGGTGGTCAGCGCCAGCAGCAGCAGCAGCAGCAGCAGCGCACTCGTGACGTCCCCTCCCCTCAGCAGCTCCGTGAGTGGTACACTGCACGCCAGAGGGGTGGGGGTGCTGGTCCGTGCACCTACGTCCTGCGCACCGGCGACCGCGCGGGTGAGCAGTGCGGGGGTGCGCACTCCACCCAGCGCTGCTTTGGCCGCCTGACGGACGCTTGGCGTCACCAGTTTCCTGAGGCCACTGAGATCCCCCGCTGGGGTGAGCTGTCTAGGGCGGGTGTAGCTGTCTTTGACCTTGACTTTGATGCTATTCTTGCTGCCGTGTATACTGTGACTATTAGTGATGAGGGTGACTGTTACCGGTGTTTTCCGCCCGACCCGGGCATTGAGACTGCTGCTCTAGGTACTGGTGAGGCTGCTGCTCTAGGTGCTAGCGAGGCTGCTGCTCTAGGTGCGTCTACTCCCTCAGGTGCTGGTGAGTCTGCTCTCTCAGGTTCTGCGTCGGCTTCGGCCTCCCACACCTTCACACTTGACTCGGGGGCTTCTCGCTCCTTCTTTCGAGACCGCACCACACTCACGCCGCTTGGCCGGCCAGTTGCGGTCTCCCTGGCAGACCCCTCTGGGGGTCCTGTCCTTGCTCACTTCTCCACTGTCCTCCCGTGTCCGGCGGCCCCCTCTGGCACCCTGTCTGGTCTCTACCTCCCCTCGTTCTCTACGAACTTGGTGAGTGGTGCTGACCTACAGGATGCGGGGGTTCACCAGTTCACTCCTGCGAGTCAGCGGGTGACCCACTGCACGGACGCTCGGACAGGCCGCCACCTGGCCACGTTTACACGTCGGCCAGGGTCGAGCCTGTACACACTGACCACTGCGTCTCCTCCAGTCCCTGCGTCTGGTCAGGTAGCTGCGTCGGGTCAGGTGTTTGCTGCAGCGTCCAGGTCTGGTCCTGAGTCTGCCCCCTGCTCGTGTCGCCTCATGTCTCACGAGACTCTCCTCTGGCACCACCGCCTTGGCCACCCCTCCCTGCTTCGTCTCCGGAGCATGGCCTCCCGTGTCCTTGTCTCTGGTCTTCCCCGGTCCCTCCCTCCCCTTCCTCCGGGGCCCGGCCCTACCTGCGTCCCTTGTGTCGAGGGGCGGCAGCGGGCTGCCCCTCACTCCACCCAGTTTCCTCCGACAGAGGCCCCGCTGCAGACGCTTCACATGGACGTGTGGGGCCCGGCCCGCGTCCGTGGACAGGGTCACGAGCGCTACTTCCTGCTGGTGGTTGACGACTACTCGCGTTACACCACGGTCTTCCCCTTGCGCAGCAAGGGTGATGTCACTGAGGTGTTGATCGACTGGATCCGCGCAGCTCGTCTCCAGCTCAGGCAGAGCTTCGGCTCGGACTTTCTTGTTCTGCGTCTGCACTCTGACAGAGGTGGAGAGTTCTCCTCTGGCCTTCTGCGAGCCTACTGTCGTGCACGAGGCATCCGCCAGACCTTCACGCTTCCGGACTCTCCACAGCAAAATGGGATTGCTGAGCGCCGCATTGGCATGGTCATGGACGTCGCCCGTACGTCCATGATGCATGCGGCTGCCCCCCATTTTCTGTGGCCGTTTGCGGTTCGGTACGCGGCGCATCAGATCAACCTTCACCCCAGGGTCTCCATGCCGGAGACCTCCCCAGCTTTGCTGTGGACGGGGAAGGTTGGCGATGCGTCTGCGTTCCGTGTCTGGGGATCTCGGGCGTTTGTCCGCGACTTGTCTGCGGACAAGCTGTCCCCTCGTGCTGCTCCTTGCGTCTTCCTTGGCTTCCCCCCTGACGCGCCAGGGTGGCAGTTCTACCACCCCACCTCTCGCCGTGTTCTGTCCTCCCAGGACGTCACGTTTGACGAGTCGGTCCCCTACTACCGTCTCTTCCCCTACCGCACTCCGTCCCTCCCCCCGCCACCGCTCTTCCTTGTGCCAGGTCCCCCCCCGGTAGACCCCCTCCCCCCTCAGGGTCCTGCCCCTTCAGGTGTGTCCCAGGTAGACGCAGTCGAGCCTGTCGAGGTTACTGGTGACTCTGGTGCTGCTGAGGGTGCTGAGCCTGGGGGTGCTGACTCTGGGGGTGCTGAGCGTGTGGGTGCTACGCCTGGGGGTGCTGAGCTTGGGGGTGCTGAGCCTGGGGGTGCTACTACTGGGGGTGCTAAGCCTGGGGGTGCTGAGCCTGGGGGTGCTACGCCTGGGGGTGCTGAGCCTGGGGGTGCTACGCCTGGAGGTGCTGAGCCTGGGGGTGCGGAGCCTGAGGGAGCTGGGCCTGCTCGTGTGGCGTCTGGCGGTGCTGAGCCTGGAGGTTCTCCGGGTGCTTCGTCTCGGCGGGAGCCACTCTCTCCACAGGAGCTGCGAGAGTGGTTTGCCCGGCGCTGGAGGCGTGCTGCTGGAGCTGGAGGTTCTTCGACTGCTGAGGGTGCTGGTGCCGCGGGTCCCGGGGGTGCTCGTACTGGGAGTACTGGAGCTGCTGGGCCTGCGGGTACGTCTGGAGCTGGAGCTACTGAGGGTGTTGGCGCTGAGGCTACTGCTGTCGGTCCTGGAGGCGGTCTTGCTGGGGGTGCTACTGGTGCTGCTGGAGGTACTGGAGCTGGAGGTGCTGCTGGCGCTGGTGCTGCCGCTGGGGGTACTGGTGCTGTCCCTGCTGTGTCTGGAGTCACCGCGCGGCCTCGGCCGTACTTCGTTCCGCTCCTTCAGCAGGTTCTTGGTCTCCCGCCTTCTACTGGTCCTCCTCCTCCCTTAGAGTGTCCACAGCCTGTCCCGTCGCAGTTACAGTTCCAGCCGGCCTCCACACTGCCCGCTCCTTCTCCCTACACTGGTCCTACTGGAGGTCTGGCTGAGCGTCGTGAGCCTGCGTCTCGCCCTGCATCGCCTGTCCGTCTTGCTCGCACTAGTGGCCGTGGTTCGCGTCAGCGTCCTCCTCCTGTCCCTGGCACGCACCGGATGTCTCTGCGTCCGTCCACTGCTCCTCTGCGTGCCCCTTTGCCTTCTCCTCCTGCGTCCTCTCTTCCTGCTCTTCCCGACCCGGAGTCGGACTCTCTTCGTGCTGCCAGTCCTACTGTCACGCGTCTCCTTGCTACTGTCGTCACTGACCCTTCCTTTGAGTCCACTGCTGCGTCTGCCCTAGTTGCTGAGCTCGTCGACTTTGCTGCTTGCTGTCGTCTAGACTACGCTGCTAGTCTTGTCGTTGAGTCTGAGTCTGTCTGTCCTCCGTCCGTCGGGGGTGAGTGTGCCCTTGGCACGGACGTCTTTGAGGACAGGCAGGAGGAGTTCCAGTGCTTGGCTGCTGCTTCACCTCATCTCGTGTCCGTACTGCTTACCCCTGAGGGAGACCCGGATGCACTTGACATCCCGACTCCGCGCTCTTACGCGGAGGCGATAGAGGGTCCCTACTCCTCTCAGTGGCAGGCAGCTATGGACACAGAGATGGCTTCCTGGAAGTCCACAGGCACCTACGTTGACGAGGTTCCCCCGCCTGGGGCGAACATCGTCAGTGGCATGTGGATTTTCAGGGTGAAGCGACCGCCGGGTTCTCCGCCTGTCTTCAAGGCGCGTTACGTAGCTCGTGGCTTCAGTCAGCGGCAGGGAGTTGACTACTTTCAGACCTTCTCTCCCACCCCGAAGATGACCACTCTTCGGGTACTGCTGCACATAGCTGCTCACCGCGACTACGAGCTGCACTCTCTTGACTTCAGCACTGCTTTCTTGCAGGGCAGCCTGCACGAGGAGATCTGGCTGCGTCGCCCACCTGGCTTCACTGGGTCTTTTCCTCCTGGCACCCAGTGGAGCCTCCGGCGGCCAGTCTACGGTCTCCGCCAGGCACCGCGTGAGTGGCACGACACACTGAGGACTACACTTGCGGCTCTTGGGTTTGCTCCCTCTACTGCCGACCCGTCGCTGTTTCTGCGCACCGACACTTCTTTGCCGCCGTTCTACATCCTCGTGTACGTCGACGACTTGGTCTTTGCCACAGCTGACACTGCTGGACTCGCCCACGTGAAGTCCAAGCTGCAGAAGAGACACACGTGCACAGACCTGGGTGAACTGCGCAGCTACCTTGGCTTGCAGATCACCCGGGACAGAGCACGCCGCACCATTACCCTGACTCAGTCACACATGGTGCAGCAGGTCCTTCAGCGCTTCGGCTTCACGTACTCCTCGCCTCAGGCCACTCCTCTGCCTACTCGCCACTCGCTCTCAGCTCTGCCTTCGGATGAGTCCGTAGAGTCGAGTGGCCCGTACCCAGAGCTTGTTGGCTGCCTCATGTACCTGATGACCTGCACACGACCTGACCTCGCATACCCTCTTAGCATTCTCGCACGCTATGTTGCTCCTGGGAGACACAGACCGGAGCACATGGCTGCAGCGAAGAGGGTGTTGCGTTACTTGTGCAGTACGTCGGGCATGGGGCTTGTGCTTGGAGGGCAGAGTCCAGTGGTCCTCACTGGGCACGCAGACGCTTCTTGGGCTGACGACCAGGCTACGCAGCGGTCGTCACAGGGTTACACCTTCAGCCTTGGTTCCGGCTCTGTTTCGTGGCGGGCTACCCGCTCGTCTTCTGTTCTCGGCTCCAGTTGTGAGGCTGAGATCTACGCCGGGGCCATGGCTGCACAGGAGCTTCGTTGGCTCACCTACCTGCTGACTGACCTCGGAGAGCCGCCTCGTTCTCCTCCAGTGCTGTACGTAGACAACAAGGCCATGCTGGCCTTGTGTCGAGAGCAGAGACTGGAGCACAGAACGAAGCACATTGCTCTCCGCTACTTCCTTGCTCGTGAGCTACAGCAGCGTGGTCAGCTGCGGCTTGCGTACGTGGCCTCTCAGGCCAACACTGCTGATATCTTCACCAAGGCACTTGCGCCTTGTGATCATCAGCGCTTCTGTACTCAGCTGGGTCTTGTGCCTACCTTGCCTCACTTGCTCACCCCTTGACCTTGTTTGTACTGTTGCATATATATATACACCTGCTCTTGCTTGTCTAGTCTTATATATATATGTAATCCTGCATGTGAACTGGCCTTGTGGCCTTGAACTTGTGCTCGGAATGTGTGGTGACTTTGTGATCCACCCTGAGCTTGCTTTGCTTTGCTTGACTGGTCTTGTGACCCCTTGTTCTCCCCCACTTTGCCTATGGGGGTGTGTCAGATTTATATGACATAGCTACTGTAGGCTATAGTGGGGTAGCACATATGGGGTACAGTTTTCTAGGGTTTGCTTTTTGTACCCAACTTTCACTTAGTCATTTCATTCCTCGTTTCTTCTCAGAATGTACCCTCTCAAAATACATGGCTAGCTAGGACCTTTCGAATTCCACTGTATTCATATATAAACCCCTATACCGCATTGTATTACCGTCATCGCCCGGATATAAGACATATATGTCTTATCTCGTACACTAGAAAAAATGCTTGGGTTATCTTGTATTTGGGGAGGTTTTGGGTGTCTTATAAGTCTTATAAATGGATTTTTTTTTAACTACTTAGAATTTTTTTCACACATCTTGAAGAGAGTTTCTCATAATGGGTGTGGATGTTGCGAAGGTGCCACTTCGGCAACCATTGTTCGGGAAGCCACGTCATGGAAAATACTTGCAGAGGCAACTTTGGTAGTACCTGAGTCAGCACGTGGAAGAATTCGCGCATCGCAAGGGTAAAAATGTACGCGGTATTTCAAGTTTCACTATAATATGTTGTAGTTTCGATTATACGACACATGTGTCTTATCTCGTACACACAAATAGGTGTCATATAATGAGGCTAGCCTGTTTATAAGAGACACCCGGATAGTAGACAACCCCTGTCTACTATTCAACACTGTCTACTATCCGGGCGATGACGGTAGTCATTTTTGTCGAGACTCAAATCTCCTTCTACTGACAGGGTCCGTACCTGACATTACCAAGCAATCTTCCGCTGCTACACTCCGTGCGATCAACCTGAGACGATTCTATAAGACGGTTCAGATTGTATCACAAACAACTGTTGGGCTGAGAAAAAGCCCTTAAGATCTTTTCAAGGCTAAGACTTTGGGTAAAGATGTTGTAATTTGCGGAAGCATATAATAAGATTGCTGAACCACCTTGCGCTAGTGTGTGAGAGCAAGATGAATTGTTAAAGCAAAGAGATACAAGGATATATATATGTATATATATGATTACAAGGAATACGAAGAGGTGCGATTAAATGTTTTTGCTGTTGCGGTTCGATACAGTAACGACTCGGGAAACTGCTCAATACCGAGTCAGTTGTTTGTCCTTCCTGTCGCGCTGTATTTTCGTCGAGTCAAAGGTCGCTGACCTTTGACCTTCGCGTAACCTCCAGCTGTTACGGTTGTTGACTCGCGTGTTGCTTCACTGTAGTCTGCTTCGTTTGTGTTATTACTTCGATACTTCAGAAGCGTTAAATTGCTTGTTTCCAACACTCCCCTTTGCTTCTGGAGTGTCGCTGCTGATGACGTGGCCTTGTCCAGTCAGCAGCATGCAATACTCAAACTTCTGCTTTCCGAGCTTCTTGGTCAAGTAATCGGTTGCCATCTCGAATGTGGGACAGTAGGATAACTCAAGTCTCCCCTTCTCGATTTCGTCTTTTACGAAGAAGTACCGGAGGGCGATGTGCTTCGTTCGATTCGCGAACCCATTTTTGTTCGCTATGCGAATGGCCGATTGGTTGTCGCAGAAGAGGGAGAAGCTGGGTAACTGAGCCATTTTTGCTTCTTCCAGCAGTTCGTGAAGGTATAATCCTTCCTTAGTGGCTGAGCAGAGTGCGATGTATTCTGCTTCAGCTGAGGAGAGAGCGATTAGCTCTTGCTTGTTCGACTGCCATGAAATGGGGCCGATAGGTTCGAGTCGGTAGATGTAGCCAGTACGAGATCGCCTGTTGTCAGAGTCTTCGACGTGATCGGCGTCGACGTAGTCGATTAATTTAGGTATCGTAGTTCCGGTCTTGTGGTAGGTTAGGCCGATCGTCGGGGTGCTGACGAGGTAGTGAAGTGCACGGTTGAGCTCCGCCATGTGATCTGCTTCAGGCTTCTTGAGATAGGTGGCGAGTTGACTAGCTGAGTAAGATAGGTCCGGTCGGCAGGTAATGGCTGCGAAGAGTAGACAGCCTAGCTTTCGTTGGTAGTCGCGAATGCCGGCGGGTTTGAGTAGGGCGGAGACTTCCTTGCAATTTACGTCGGTGTAACGATATGGCGTGGTGATGGTAACGAAGCGTTTGGCGATGGTGTCTGCGTATTTTGCGGCGCTGAGGTAGATTGTGTTTTCCCCGTCTTGTATGTTGAGTCCCAGGTACTCTGTCACGGTAGACGAGACGGCGAGTGTTGTTAACGAGAATGGAGTGTTGGCCCCGCCCTCGCTTGGGCAACGCCGACGACTTGGTCAGATGTACGGGAGTAGCAGCCGACCGTTCACAGTGGAAGAGCTGCTCGACAGGCTTCATCGAGCTGCAGGGGACCCCTGTTGTGTTGCTGTCGACCAGGGAGCTCAACAGCTGCAACTGACTGGTCTGGGCGACGGGTGGGCCTTCGACCAGGAGGGGCAGTTCGACCGGGATGTCGACGGAGTAGTCCGTCAACCTGACAAGTGAACAGCAGTCTACGAGGGGAGCTCAGCGACAACAGCAGACAGTCCTGATCGACGGAAGGGGTCCGTCGACCAGGGGGTAGCTCGACGGGAGCTGTGGTCGACCAGGGGCACCTGGTGGTTGACCAGAGGCACTTGGTGGTCGACCAGAGCACCTGGGGGTGTCAGGGTCGACCGGGAAATTTGCTCGGCGAGTTCTACGGAGGCACGCGAACGTCGTCGAGGTCGCGATGGCGAAGGCGACTTCGGGTTGGTATCCCGAAGTCAATGTGGCTTGTGAGGTGCAGACAACAGCCGACGGATGCACAACGGTGCAAGTCGGGCCAATCGTCTGCACGCACCTGCGAGCGTGCGCACTACTGTCTTCTGCGGGGCAACGCTGGACAGCCGCTCTACTGCAGCGTTGGCACACCGTCGACCTGCTGTATTGGCAAGTCGCCTTTCTGCAGTGCTGGCGCGGCTCCTTTACGCAACGCTGGCAGGCGATCGACCATGCTGTGCTGTCAGTCGACCAGGCTAGCTGCAGAGCTGCTAGGTGCCTGATGTGTCAGAATCCCAACCACTAGACCATTGGGATAAAAGGGCTTGTTTCAGTAGCGGGTCAGTGCGCCCATAACCCCCCAGGCGAACGCGCCTGTAACCCTCTCCAGGATCAATCGGGCATCCACAGTGCAGATCTACTGACACCCCCCCACACTGGGAGGCCCAGGACTAAGCACAGCGGCAACGGCCTACATGTGCATACACCGGGAATTGAACCCGAGATCGCTCTGATACCATGTCAGAATCCCAACCACTAGACCATTGGGATAAAAGGGCTTGTTTCAGTAGCGGGTCAGTGCGCCCATAACCCCCCAGGCGAACGCGCCTGTAACCCTCTCCAGGATCAATCGGGCATCCACAGTGCAGATCTACTGACATGATGTAGTCATGGTTGTCATTGCCTGTTAAAAAAAAAAAAAAAAAAAAAAATCGGTAATTCCAACTTTGCTAGTGGAAACTCTTGCCGATTTCTCCCGTTATTGTGCAAGCACTAAGGAACTAGGTAAAGCTACGATCACTCATAGTAGTTCATGCCAACCCCCGTAGTCTAGCTCACTACTGTTGTGGAGTGAATCTCCGTAGCACTGACCTGCTACTTAACAAGCCCTTTTATCCCAATGGTCTAGTGGTTAGGATTCTAACAATACGGTACGATAAATCTACGTTATAGGCAGCAGCAGGGGTGCAATCAACAGGGGAGAAATCGATAGGGGAGCTGTCGAAGTCAGCAGAAGACTTGGCCATCGACGACAAAAGGGAGTTGTCAGCAGGAGAAGAGTCCATTGACAGCGACGTGGTGGAGGTGCCGATCACGAAGCCTGAGCTGCGACGCACAGGTCGAGCTCGACGGCCGCCGGAGCGGCTGAGCTTCCACGCCTACCTACCGCCAGCTGCCTTCACCACTGTGTACAACGAGGTAGACGACGACCCGTTGTACAACGACGCCAAGGAGGATGAAGAACTGCCGGAGCTCGACCCCGACATGCATGCCGACCCCGAACACCGCTGGGAGATTGCCACGATGACGGTAAAGGAGGCGCTGGCGAGCTGGAAGGGCGAGGCGGTGAAGGCTGCCATGGAAGAAGAAATCCGCAGCCTCATCGGCATGTGCACTTGGGAGCTGGTCGAACGCCCACGCGGGGTGAACATCATGAAGAACCGGTGGGTGCTGACGACCAAGTACCGGATCGACGACACCTTTGAGCGCGAGAAGGCGAGGTTGGTCGTAAAGGGCTTCACGCAGGTGTGCGGTGCCGACTACGACGAGACGTACTCGCCGGTGAGCAGTTACGTCACGCTGAGGATCTTCCTCAGCATTGTCGCCGTCCTCAACCTCAACTTGATGCAGCTCCACATGAAGAACGATTTCCTGCAGAGCAAGCTCGACCAGGTGCTCTACATGTACCAGCCAGACTACTTTGACGATGGGACTGGCCGGGTGTGTAAGTTGCTGAAGAGCCTCTACGGGCTGAAGCAGTCGCCGTTGCTGTGGTACAGGGCACTCGACGGTGTGCTGCTGGGCGCTGGCTGGAAGAAGAGCCAGGTCGACGAGGCGCTCTACTTCAAGGCCAGCGACGACGGAGTGACCTGCTGGGTGCTGGTCTACGTTGACGATCTGCTCGCCGTCAGCAGCAGCCCCGCAATGCTGAAGGAGCTGAAGGGGTTGTTGGAGGCTGCCTTCAAGCTGCGCGAGATTTCGCCGGTTGTCAAGTACATCTGGCTGGAGATCGTGCGCGACAGGCCAGCGAGGAAGCTGTGGCTTCACCAGTAGGGGTATGCCGATAAGCTGCGCATGTCAAAGTAACGAACGAGAATGAATGAACTAGCAATCAGTTGGGTACAAGTACTAACCCTAATTGGGTTGTACCCCTTATGGGCTACCCCACTACAGCCTACACAAATGTATAAGCTATAATGTTCTGATACACCCCCATAGGCAAAGTGGGGGAGAACAAGTGGTCACAAGACCAGTCAAGAAAAGCAAAGCAAGCTCAGGGTGGATCACAAAGTCACCACACAGTCCGAGCACAAGTAAAGGGCCACAAGGCCAGTTCACATGCAGTGTTATATAAAAGAGAACAAACAATACAGTGATCATACCCTAGGAAGTGTAAGCATGCAGGTATATATGTAGATCACAGTTCAAGCAAAGTCAAGCAGAGAGCAAGTGAGGCAAAGTAGGCACAAGGCCTAACACTGTAGAGAAGCGCTGATGATCACGAGTGTTGGCAGCAGTGTTGGCCCTAGTGGCCACGTACGCAAGACGAAGCTGGCCACGCTGCTGCAACTCTCGAGCAAGGAAGTATCGCAAAGCGATGTGCTTCGTTCGGTGCTCCAGTCTGTGCTCCTGACACAAGGCAATCATGGCCTTGTTGTCTACGTACAAAACTGGAGGCGAACGAGGCTGCTCTCCCAAGTCAGTCAGCAGGTAGGTGAGCCAGCGGAGGTCCTGTGCAGCCATGGCCCCGGCGTAGATCTCAGCCTCACAACTGGAGCTGAGGACCAAAGACGAGCGGGTAGACCACCAGGAGACAGAGCCAGAGCCAAGGCTGAAGGTGTAACCCTGTGACGACCGCTGCGTAGCCAAGTCGTCAACCCAGGAAGCGTCTGCGTGACCGGTGAGGACAACTGGACCCCGTCCTCCAAGCACGAGCCCCATGCCCGACGTACTGCACAAGTAACGCAGTACCCTCTTCGCAGCATCCCAGTGCACCTTTCGGTGCCTACCGGGAGCCACGTAGCGAGCCAGGAGGCTGAGAGGGTATGCGAGGTCGGGTCGAGTGCACGTCATCAGGTACATGAGGCAACCCACAAGCTCTGGGTACGGACCACTCAGCTCTACGGACTCGTCCGAAGGTGGAGCTGAGAGCGAGTGGCTGGTAGACAGAGGAGTTGGCTGTGGCGAGGAGAACTGGAAGCCAAAGCGCTGAACGACCTGGTGCACCATGTGTGACTGAGTCAGGGCAATGGTGCGCCGAGATCTGTCCCGGGTGATCTACAAGCCAAGATAGCTGCGCAGTTCACCCAGGTCAGTGCAGGTGTGTCTCTTCTGCAGCTCCAACTTCACAAGGGTCAGTGCCTCAGTGTCAGCAGTGGCAAAGACGAGGTCGTCGACGTAGACGAGGACGTAGAACGGCGGTAGCGAGGTGTCGGTACGTAGAAACAGCGACGGGTCAGCAGTAGAAGGAGCAAACCCAAGAGCCGCAAGTGTAGTCCTCAGTGTGTCGTGCCACTCGCGAGGCGCCTGGCGGAGACCGTAGACTGGCCGCCGAAGACTCCACTGAGTACCTGCAGGAAAAGACTCAGTGAAACCAGGTGGGCGGCGCAACCAGATCTCCTCGTGCAGGCTGCCCTGCAGGAAAGCTGTGCTGAAGTCCAGAGAGTGCAACTCGTAGTCACGCTGAGCAGCGACGTGCAGCAACACCTGAAGAGTAGTCATCTTCGGGGTGGGGGAGAAGGTCTGGAAGTAGTCAACTCCCTGTCGCTGACTGAAGCCTCTAGCAACGTAACACGCAAAGAAGGCAGGTGGAGAACCCGGCGGCCGCTTCACCCTGAAGATCCACATGCCATCGACTATGTTCGCCCCAGGTGGGGGAACCTCGTCGACGTAGGTGCTTGTGGACTTCCAGGATGCCATCTCGGCATCCATGGCTGCCTGCCACTGAGAGGAGTAAGGACCCGTAATCGCCTCTACGTAAGAGCGCAGGGTCGGGATGTCTGGAGCATCCGGGTCTCCCTCAGGGGCAAGCAGCATGGAAGCGAAACGAGGTACAGCAGCTGCAAGACACTCAAAGTCCTCCTGTCTGCCCTCAAGGACGTCCGTGCCAAGAGCACACTCACCCCTGACGGACGGAGGACTGGCAGACACAGACTCAGCAACAAGAGCAGTGACGTAGTCTAGACGACAGGCAGCAGTAAAGTCAAGCAGCTCAGCAACGAGAGCAGACGCAGCAGCAGACTCAAAAGAAGGGTCAGTGACAGCAGTGGCGAGGAGACGAGAGACAGTGGGGCTGGCAGCACGAGCGCGGTCAGACTCAGGGTCAGGGACCTCAGGAAGAGAGGACTCAGGAGGAGCAGGCAGAGGAACACGTAGAGGAACAGAGGAAGGACGAAGGGTCATAGCGTGCGTGCCAGGGACAGGAGGAGGACGCAAACGAGGAACGCGACGAGCAGTGCGAACAGGCGAGACAGGACGAGACGCAGGCTCACGACGCTCTGTAAGACCGCCGGACTGCTCAGTGTAAGGAGAAGGAGCGGGCAGTGGAGAGGCCGGCTGTAACGGCGGCTGCATCTGGTCACGCGAGGGACACAGGAGGGGAGGAGGAAGAGAAGCAGAAGGCGGGGTACAAAGAACCTGCTGGAGCAGGGGAAAGAAGTACGGTCGCGGCCGCACAGCGCCACCAGGGTCAACAGCTCCAGCTCCTCCAGCTCCAGCACCTCCAACACCAGGGCCTCCAACTCTAGCGCCTCCTGCGCCAGGGCCACCGACTCTAGCTCCTCCAGCTCCAGCGCCACCAGCGCTAGGAGTACCAGACTCCGTAAGGTCTCCAGCTCCAGCACCCTCAACACCACCAGTCCCGGCAGCTCTAGTACACCCGGTACGAGCACCTCCAGGACCAGTGGTCGCAGTACCTCTAGTAACACCAGCTCCAGCAGCAACTCCAGTACCTCCAGCTCCAGCAGCGCCAGCACCTCCGGCTCCAGAGGCTCCACTCCAAAGGCGCGTATGCCAAACAAACCACTCACGTAACTGCTGCGGAGACAGTCTCGACGAAGCACCAGCAGAACCTCCAGACGAAGCAGCACCCTGAGACTCCGCACCTCCAGACTCCGCACCCTCCGACGCAGCACCCCTAGGCTCAACACCCTCAGGCTCAGCACCCCCAGGCTCACCACCCCCAGTTGCAACACCCCCAGGCTCAGCACCCCCAGTCTCAACACCCCCACGCTCAGCACCCCCAGTCCCAGCACCCTCAGACTCCGCACCCCCAGGCTCCGCACCCCCAGACGCAGCACTCCCAGATGCAGCACCCCCAGACGCAGCACCTCGAGCAGCACCTGAGTCGACAGCTACCTGAACAGGCGCAGGACCAGGGAGAGGGTCTACTTGAGACACACCTGAGGGAGCAGGACCCTGGGGTGGGAGGGGGTCTACCGGAGGGGGACCGGGAGCAAGGAAGGGCGCGGGGGCGGGGGAGGGGCAGAGCGGTAGGGGAAGAGATGGTAAAAGGGAACCGACTCGTCAAACGTGATGTCCTGAGAAGGGAAGACACGGCGCGAGGTGGGGTGGTAAAACTGCCAGCCAGGCGCGTCGGGGACAAAGCCAAGGAAGACGCAGGGGATAGCATGGGGGGAGAGCTTGTCCGCTGACGTATCGCGAACAAAGGCACGAGATCCCCAGACCCAGAACACCGACGCATCGCCAACCTCCCCCGTCCAACGCAGTGTGGGCGAGGTCTCCGGCATGGAGACACGGGGCCAGAGGTTGAGCTGATGCGCAGCGTACCGGACCGCAAATGGCCACAGAAAATGGGGAGCAGCCGCATGGATCATGGAGGTACGAGCGACCTCCATGACTAAGCCAATGCGGCGCTCAGCAATCCCATTTTGCTGAGGGGAGTCTGGAAGCGTGAACGATTGGAGAATGCCCTCCCCACGACAAAAGTCCCGCAAGAGGTTGGAGGAGAACTCACCACCTCTGTCAGAGTGCAAACGCAGGACAGGAAGGTCCAGGCCAAACCGCTCGCGGAGCTGGAGACGGACTGTGCGGATCCAAGGGATCAAGACATCAACGACCTGAACCTTGCTGCGCAAGGGGAAGACCGTGGTGTACCGCGTGTAGTCGTCAACTACCAGCAGAAAGTAGCGCTCGCGGCTCTGTCCACTGACGCGGGCTGGGCCCCACACGTCCATGTGGAGAGTCTGCAGGGGAGCAGTCGTCGGGGGAAACGAGGAGGAGTGAGGAGCGGCGCGCTGCCGCCCCTCGACGCAAGGGAGGCAGGTTGGGGCAGGCGAGGGCGGCAGGGGAGGGAGAGACCTGGGGAGACCAGAGACAAGAAGACGAGAGTGTCTGAATATGTTATGTTTGTCTAGCCTGCAGTGGGGTACTCAATAGTGAGTACAGCCCAATTTAGGGTTTGCTAGATGTACTCAACTGCCTGCTAGTGGAACCCTCTTTTTCTGTTTCATTCATTCATTCCTTCTATATTCTAACATGCTATCAGAGCAGTGTGGGTCCTCTTGCTTCCGCTGCTGTCCTGTCTGTCGCGCGCCCCCTGGTGCGCGACGTTTTTTCTTCCCGCCACGCGCTCCAAGCGCGTGGCAGTTTTCTGCCCGCCGTGCGCCCCGAGGCGCGCGGCGGTTTTCTGCCCGCCGTGCGCCCCGAGGCGCGCGGCGGTTTGCTGTCTCACGCTGCGCCCTGGGGGCCCGCGTGCTGCCCTGCCCGTCGCCCGTCGCGGAGCCCTGGGGGGCCCGCGCGTCGCCCCCCCCCATCCCGTAGCCCGTCGCGGCGCCCTAGGGGGCCACGCGTCGCCCCCCCCCCCCCCCCCCCCCCGTCGCCCGACGCAGCGACCTGGGGGGCCGCGCGTCGCCCCCCCATCGCCCGTCGCGGCGCCCTGGGGGGCCACACGTCGCCCCCCCCCCCCCGTCACCCGTCGCGGCGCCCTGGGGGGCCGCGCGTCCCCCCCCCCCCCCCCCCCCCGTCGCCCGTCGAGGCGACCTGGGGGGCCGTGCGCTGCCCCCCCCCATCGCTTGTCGAGGAGACCTGGGGGGCCGCGCGTCGGCCCCCTCCTGACGCCCGTTGTGGCGCCCTCGGGGGCCCACGCGGCCCCCACCCCAGTCGCCCGTCGTGGCGCCCTCGGGGGCCGGGGCTGCCCCTTCTGCAGCTCGCGACCAGCTCCTGCCCCCCGCGAGCCGCCCCTGCAGCCCCCGTTCGGCCACCCCGTGCTGCCTGTGTTAGGGCTTGGGGGTGGCGAGTATGGGGGTGACTGGTGTGTGCGGCCTACCCTACTCCTCCTCCTACTCCGTCTCCCACTGCTGCAGCTGCCGCTGAGGGGGGTGGATGTGTGGGAGCTGTCGGAGTAGTACTGCGGGGGTGGTGTGTGAGCAGTGTCAGAGGTGCAGCAGGGGGTGTGTGAAAGGGGGGTGAGACAGTTAGAGGGAGGTTGGGCGGAGGTAGCCGTCGTGTCGCCAGCAGTGCCAGTAGTCCGGAGGCTACAATCTCCGGTAGCCCAGCGAGCCTGCTGCGCCAGTCGCCCGTGGGTCCGTTGCTCCTGCCACTCAGAGTTAGCCGCGGAGCTAGTTACTCCAGTAGTCCGGAGGCTACAATCTCCGGTAGCCACAGTGCGCGCCGCTCCTGTTGCCCGTGTTTCTGCAGCTTCACCTGTCGTCTCCTATCTCCTCTCAACTCACAGTCCCTCCTCCTGCTCACTTGTCCTCTGTGATAGCCTCTAGCTTTGCTTATATTTGTGAACTATAAACTGTTGCTTCTTGTACTTGTGCTCAGAATGTGTGGTGACGTCGTGATCCACCCTGAGCTTGTTTTGCTTTGCTTGTTGTGCTGATTACACCCCACTTTGGCTATGGGGGTGTGTCAGAATATGTTATGTTTGTCTAGCCTGCAGTGGGGTACTCAATAGTGAGTACAGCCCAATTTAGGGTTTGCTATATTTACTCAACTGCCTGCTAGTGAAACCCTCTTTTTTTGTTTCATTCATTCATTCCTTCTAGATTCTAACAGAGAGTGCATGCCACGAAGGCGAGGCAGGGAGGGGTGACCCAGGCGGTGGTGCCACAGAAGAGTCTGGTGCGACAGGAGGCGACACGAGCAAGAGGCGGCTACCTGACCTGACGCAGACACCTGAGCAGACGCAGCTACCTGAGAAGGCTCAGTAGCCAGTGTGTACAGACTCGACCCTGGCCGATGAGTGAACGTGGCCAGGTGACGCCCCGTCCATGTGCACGTGCAGATCAACACACGCTGACCCCCAGGAGTGGTGGTAGTGACCATCCCATCCTAGAGGGCAGCGGTACTCACCAAGTTCGTAGAGAACGAGGGGAGGTGAAGACGTGACAGTGAACCGGACGGAACCTCCAGACACGGGAGGACAGTGGAGGAACGGGCCACTACCGGTCCCCCGGAAGGGTCAGCCAGTCTGACCGGGACAGGTGCAGGGAGAGGAGTGAGGGTGGTGTTGTCACGAAAGAAACAGCGCGAGGCGTCTGAGTCCAACGTGAAGGTGTGCAAGGCCTCAGCAGGCGCAGTACCAGGGAGAGTACCAGACTCACTAGCACCTAGAGCAGCAGCGGCTATACCTGGATCAGGCGGCACACACCGGTAACAGTCATCCTCAGCACTAACAGAGAAAGCATACATAGCAGAAAGAATAGCATCAAAGTCTAGGTCAAAGATAGCAATCCTAGACTTCAGTAGATCTGCCCAGCGAGGGAGCTTGAGGTCGTCACCAAACTCAGCACGCCAAGCGTCGTCAAGGCAAGAGAAGCAGCGGTGCTGAGTTTGGAGCCGCCCGCAAGTCTGACCAGCACGGTCACCTGTGCGAATGACATACAGGCAAATACTCCCAGACACCCCACGCAGAAACCACTCACGAAGCTGTTGGGGAGACGGGGTCTCGCTCCGACGCTGCTGCTGCTGACGCTGGCCACCCCCAGAACCGACACGCCGAGCGCCAGTCCCACCGCCACCAGTCCCACCGCCTCCACTGCCGCCACTCCCACCGCTGCCTCCACCACCGCCAGCAGAGCCCCCACTCCCACCAACAGTCCCACCGCCGCCACCACCTCCACTGCTGCCCCCACCACCACTCCCGCTGCCACCTCCACCACCACCGCTGCCACCACCACCACCCCGGCCACCCTTGCCCTTGCTGCTGCAGCGCTTTGCACTAGCAGAAGCAGCCCCGACGTCCTCAGTAACAGAGACGTGTGCAGCAGCAGCAGAGGCGTAGGAGGGGGCAAGGGGGGAGGGGGAACACCCCTCAAAGAAGGGCGGGCGCGGAGTGCCACGAGCAGCACCTACAGCAACTGCACTAGTCTCAGCTGCTAGGAGATGCTGCTCGAGGAGGTCAACAGTGAGGGAGGTGGGGTCAAGAGAGAGGAAGTGGTCCCTGACAGAGCGAAGAGAGTCAGGGAGGCGGGTGACGATAAAGTAGAGAGTGATGTACATCTGGGGCGGGTTCCTGTCAAGGAACTCAGCAGGAACAGCAGCGCGGTAGCGAGCGTCGCTAGTGCAAAGGTGGGAAACCAGGTCCTTGACTGTGGCAAAGGCGGACAGGTCGGGGAACAGGTAGGGCAGAAGTAGGCGACCTAGAGCAGCAGTGGCAGGGGAGGAGTAGCGAGTGACTACAGCGTCGTACAGCGCCTGCGCTGTCCTGTGCTGTCCAAAGTGAGCGCATTCAGCTAATGGCAGGTGGTTGCGAATGGCTAAGCGGGCAGCAGCGTCGCGAGTAAGCCACTGTGAGCGAGTCGAACTGACAGCTGTGGCGGGAGGGGCAGTAGCAGCGCCTGACGCTAGGTCAAACAGCGAGACACTGTCCTTAGAATCTCTCAGTTGGTACAGCTGCAGGTCGTCGAGCCACGTGTCAAACTGAACCGGTCTACCCTCATGATCAAACGCAAGAACCCGAAGCGAAGCCATAGCTGTGTAGCACGAGCAGCAGTAGCAGCAGTGACAGTGGGGCGAGGGGGGGCCGAGTGGCTAGGGGTCGACTGGGCCGGGTGCGCGGGCTAGGGGTCAACGGGGCCGGGCGCGGGCTAGGGACGGGGCCGGGCGCAAGGCTAGGGGCCGACGGGGCCGGGCACGGGCTAGGGGTCAACAGGGCCGGGCGCGGGGCTAGGGGTCGACAGGGGGCCGGGCGCGGGGCTAGGGGCCGACCGGGCCGGGCTCGGGCTAGGGGTTGACGGGGGGGGGCCGGGCGCGGGCTAGGGGTCGACGGGGCCGGGCGCGTAGCTAGGGGTCAACAAGGGGCCGGGCGCGGGCTAAGGGTCGACGAGGGGCCGGGCGCTGGGCTAGGGGTCGACGGGCCGGGCGCGGGCTAAGGACGGGGCTGGGCGCGGGCTAGGGGTCGACGGGCCGCGGGCTAGGGGTCGACGGGCCGCGTAGGCTAGGGGTCGACGGGCCGGGCGCGGGCTAAGGACGGGGCCGCGCGTAGGCTAGGGGGGGACGGGCCGAGCGCGCGTAGGCTAGGGTCGACGGGCCTGGCGCGGGCTAAGGACGGGGCCAAGCGCTCGGCTAGGGGTCGACGGGTGGCCGGGCGCTGGGCTAGGGGTCGACAGGCCGCGGGCTAGGGGTCGACGGGCCGCGTAGGCTAGGGGTCGACGGGCCGGGCGCGGGCTAAGGAGGGAGGGACCGGGGTAGACCCGAGACAAGGGTACGGGAGGCCATACCTTGAAGACGAGGCAGGGAGGGGTGACCAAGGCGGTGGTGCCAAAGGAGAGTCTCGTGCGACAGAGGACGACACGAGCAGGGGGCAGACGCAGGACTAGACCTGGACGCGGCAGCAAACACCTGACTAGACGCAGCTACCTGACTAGACTCAGAGACCAGAGGAGGCGCAGTAGTCAGTGTGTACAGACTCGACCCTGGCCGACGGGTGAACGTGGCCAGGTGGCGGCCCGTCCGAGAGCAAGTGCAGTGGATCACACGCTGACCTCCAGGGGCGAACTGGTCAACCCACGCATCCTGGAGGTCAGCTCCACTCACCAGGTTCGTAGAGAACGAGGGGAGGTGGAGTCCGGACAGCAAGCCCGACGGGGCCGCAGGACACGGTAGAACCGTGGAAGAGTGCGCAAGGACTGGGCCCCCAGAGGGGTCAGCAAGGGAGACTGCGACAGGCCGACTGAGCGGCGTGAGTGTGGTGCTGTCTCTAAAGAAAGAGCGCGAAGCACCAGAGTCAAGTGTGAAAGTGTGCAAGGCCTTAGTAGGTGTAGTACCAGAGAGAGCAGACTCACCAGCACTTGGAGCAGCAGACTCACCAGTACCTGGAGCAGCAAACGCACTAGCACCTAGAGCAGCAGCCGCAATGCCCGGGTCGGGCGGGACACTCAGGTAACAGTCACCCTCAGCACTATCAGTCAAAGCATACATGGCAGCAAGGATAGCATCGAAATCAAGATCAAAGTTAGGCACATTCTGCATAAGCAGATCATGCCAGCGAGGGAGCTCAACAGCGTCAGGAAACTGGGCACGCCAAGCGTCAGTCAAGCGACCGAAGCAGTGCTGCGTAGTGTGTGGCAGCCCACACGCCTCCCCACGACGACTGCCGGTGCGAAGAACGTAAGTGCAGGGACCAGCACTCCCAGACCTCCCACGCCCAGCGTACCACTCACGAAGTTGCTGGGCAGACGGGGTCTCACGGGAACGTGGCTGCTGCTGGCGCTGGCTACCACCAAAGCCTCCACGCCGCGCGGCTGCACCTCGACCAGCACCACCGCCGCCGCCACCGCCACCACCGCTGCCGCTGCCTCCACCACCTCCGCCGCTGCCTCCACCACCCCCACCGCCGCCACTGTAGCCCCCACTCCCGGCACCACCCCCACCTCCACCGCCACCCCTCTCGCCTCCTCCACCACCTCCGCCGCCGCCCCCGCCGTCCCTCCACCACCCTTGCTCCTCTTGCCCTTGCTGTTGCGGCGCCTCCCACTAGGGGCAGACGCAGCTCCGACCTCCTCAGTACCAACAAGGTCGACAGCAGCAGCAGAAGCAACAGAGGCGAGAAGGGGGACAGGGGAACACCCCTCAAAGAAAGGGGTGCGACAGTCGCCACGAGAAGCGCCTACAGCTAAGATACTCTTCTCAGCTGCAGCAAGGCGCTCCTCTAGCAGGTCGACAGTCAGCTCGGTGGGGCAAAGGGAGAGAAAGTGGTCCCTGACTGAAGAAAGGGAGTCAGGGAGGCGGGTGACTAGGTAGTAAAGGGTGATGTACATGGGGGGGGGGGGGTCTTGGCACAGAACTCAGTGGGAAGGGCAGCGCGGTAGCGGGCGTCACTAGTGCGGAGGTGAGCAACGAGGTCAGCGACTGTGGCAAAGGCGGCAAGGTCAGGGAAAAGGTACGGCAGCATGAGGCGGCTGAGGGCAGCAGTGGCAGGGGAGGAGTAGCGCGCAACTACAGCGTCGTACAAAGACTGAGCAGTCTTGTACTGGCCAAAATGCGCGCGCTCAGCAGGCGGCAGGTGACTACGAACAGCAAGACGAGCAACAGCGTCACGAGTGGTCCACTGCGAGCGAACCGTACTGTCAGCAGTGGCAGCAGGAGCAGTAGAGACACCGGACATGTGATCGAAAAGGGATACCCCATCCCTAGAGTCACACTGAAGAAAGAGCTGCAGGTCGTCAACCCACACGTCAAAGTCAACTGCACGCCGCGCCAGTAGGTGTGGCGACGGCAGGGGGCCGCGACAGCAGGGGCCGCGACAGCAGGGGGCCGCGTCAGCAGGGGGGCCGCGCCAGCAGAGGCCGCGCCAGCATGGGGCAGCGTCAGCAGGGGCCGCGCCAGCAGGAGGTCGCGTCAGCAGGGGGGGCCGCGTCAGCAGGGGGCCACGTCAGCAGGGGCCGCGCCAGCAGGGGCCGCGCCAGCAGGGGCCGCGCCAGCAGGGGCCGCGTCAGCAGGGGGGCGCGTGAGCAGGGGCCGCGTCAGCAGGGGCCGCGTCAACAGGGGGCCGCGCCAGCTGGGGCCGCGACTGGCTAGGGCCGCGACAGCAGTAGGGCCGCGTCGGCAGTAGGGGCCGCGTCAGCAGGGGGCCGCGTCAGCAGGGGCCGCGCCAGCAGGGGGCCGCGTCGGCAGTAGGGGCCGCGCCAGCAGGGGGCCGCGTCAGCAGGGGGCCGCGTCAGCAGGGGCCGCGTCAGCAGGGGCCGCGCCAGCAGGGGGCCGCGCCAGCAGGGGCCGCGACGGGCTAGGGCCGCGACAGCAGTAGGGGCCGTGACAGGCGACAAAGGGGCCACGACGGGCAGGGCGCGATGCGCGCTTCGGGCAGGGCAGAAAAAAAAAAGTTGTGGTGGGCCCTTAAAAAAACGTTCCCACTAGGGAACCTGCTCAGAATACCATGTTAGAATGTGAGCGAATGAATGATTGAACTAGGAAGCAGGTGGGTACAAGTAGCAAACCTAAAAGTCTTGTACCCTATAAGAACTACCCCACTACAGCCTAAACAGGCTATAGCATATAAGTTTGACAAGATTAGCTATTCTACCTTGGTTCATAACAGAAAAAATGACAGATCAGTCGTTTATACATTGGTCATTTTTATATTTATATGCTTTATGATATAAGTTAGATATTAATATAATAAATATGTTTAATATTGATGTTTTCCGGAATATTGATAAGTATGGGATGTCAGTTCAATGCACAAATTAGTTTTAATGCTTCTGTGACTGCTATTACTTACAAATTGTGGTTGGGAAATCCAAATTTTACATACTTCATGAGACAGACAGATAGTTTAAAGTTCACAATTATGAGCAAAGCTAGTGGTAGTCACAACGGGCAAGTGAGGAGGAGGAAAGAGACTATGAGAGGAGAGGAGGTAGTGGGCGGCAGCTGAAGCTGCTGGCACACGGCGCAACTGGAGCAACTGGCACACGGGCAACTGGAGCAACTGGCACACTGGCAACTGGAGCAACTGGCACACGGGCTACTGGAGTAACTGGCTCCGCGGCTAAAAGTAGCGGCAGACGAGCAACGGACTCACGGGCGACTGGAGCAACAAGCTCACGGGCGACTGGCGCAACGGGCTCACGGGCGACTGGCACAACGGTCTCACGGGCGACTGGAGCTGCTGGCTTCACGGCGGCCACCCCCTTCAACCTCCCCAAACTATCCCACTCCCCCTGACACACACCCGCTGCTATACCGCTAGCTCCACTCCCCCTGCACCCCCCCTTAGTACCACTCCAACGGCTCCAACAAGTCCACCCCCCCTCAGCGGCAGCTGCAGCACAGGGAGACGGAGGAGGAGGAGGAGCAGGGAACGGCACACAGTGGCTTCACCCCCATACCCCTCACCCCCAAACCCTAATTCAGGAGAACGGGCTGTAGGAGGGGTGGGGCGCCAGTAGAAGCACGGGGGACAGCGGGGAGGGCAGGGGCAGCGAGGAAAGGGCCGCCCACGGGCCTGGCACAGCCGCCCGAACCGCGCGCAGGCGGCCCGAGCCGCGCGCGGGCCTGGCGCAGCCCGTACGGGCCGCGCGCGGGCCTGGCGCAGCCCGTACGGGCCGCGCGCTGGCCTGGCGCAGCCCGTACGGGCCGCGTCCGGGCCTGGCGCAGCCCTTACGGGCCGCGCGCAGCCTGTACGGGCCGCGCGCAGGCCACGACGGGCGACGGGGGGCGACGCGCGTGTCCCCGTCGCCCGTCGCAGCGCCTCCCGAGGGCGACGCGCCGAGTGACGGGGCAGAAGCCCGCCGCGCGCCTCGGGGCGCACAGCGGGCAGAGAACTGCCGCGCGCCTCGGGGCGCACGGCGGGCAGAAAACCGCCGCGCGCCTCGGGGCGCACGGCGGGCTGAAAAACCCTAATTTCGACGCCGCGCACCACGGGGCGCGCGGCGGACAGGGAGTAGCAGTAGCAGCGGAAGCAGTGAGGTGGGGCCCACAGGCCAGGAGCATATCGCTCTAATACCATGTGAAAGTAAGCAGTAGAAGAAGGCGCCATAGCTAGGAAAGCCCTAGCTAGGCAAGAAACAGTTTAGGCAAAGAAGGAGGGAGGTTGCACTAGCAAGAATGAGGATACAAATAGCAAACCCTAGAAGGGTTGTACTCGCTATAGAGCACCCCACTACAGGCTAGAGCATAATATTCTGACATGGGGCTTGACAGTATGGAGAAATTGGTGTATAGGTTACTAAGATTCTGCACTGTACATGAGTCCCGCTGTGAGTGGGCTCTATCGACCGACAACAAAAGCCTGGTTTAGAAACTCGGGAAAATATGCAATAAGTAACCAACTTGGGACTCGGTAACGTGAATGTAAAAAAAAAAAAAAACCGCGTACGGTCACTGTATCGGGTTTTCTGACGGGTTTGGTAAGTGGGGTCACGGATTCAGTCACTAACAACAGGAAAAAAATCACGCGAATGGTCACACATGTAGCTCCCACCAAAAAAACTTGAAACTCAACAAAATTCCCGCTCGCGCCCAACCAATCTGCTAACTCATAAAAAAAAAAATCAAACCCAATCGGAATCGGATGCGGTTTGGAACGGATCAACCCTAAACACCTGGCGAGTTACGTGTTTAGGGTTGATTCATCCGAAAATGCATCCAGATTCTTTTGGAGTTTCATTTTGTTTTGGCGGGAGTTTCATCTATGACCATTCGCGTTTTTTTTACCAGTTGATAGTGACTGATTACGTGAAACGTTTTATCAGTCGTGTGAAACACCCTTTGCAGTGACCGTACTATTTATTTTTTTACCAAATATGTTATCGAGTCCCGTGATGGTTACGAATGGCATATTTTCCCTTAGAAACTCACTCAAATGATAGAGTTGGCGGTTGGTTGTTTCCGAACCGAAGTCTCATCAGAGCAGAATTGGTCGCACAATCTGTACCGTCGGAAACTATGGTTTTCGTAATTAGTTTCGACTAATCTAGTCCGTCAAGTCCAATGACACGGCTATCTGACACGGGGCAAGAGCGCTCATTCATTTGACAAAGCTCTGGCTGAACGTTCAACATTCTTGAGTTAAATCATAATCTTGGGACCATCGCATGTTTTGGACCGGGTAGCAAGAGAGGTGCCGCGGTCATTCCATGGCCTGACAAGACAACGTCCC
Source organism: Closterium sp. Naga37s-1 (assembly GCA_947471745.1). Lineage (NCBI taxonomy): Eukaryota > Viridiplantae > Streptophyta > Zygnematophyceae > Desmidiales > Closteriaceae > Closterium > Closterium sp. Naga37s-1. The sequence goes on along the minus strand of CANJKZ010000498.1, from coordinate 233,529 downwards.
AATCAATCCCATTCCCACTCGTTTGATTCCGTTAGTGCTGGTTGTCTATACAATGTTTCTAGATACCCGAATCACTAGGAACTTGTCAGATTTATATGACATAGCTACTGTAGGCTAGAGTGGGGTAGCACATATGGGGTACAGTTTTCTAGGGTTTGCTTCTTGTACCCAACTTTCACTTAGTCATTCTCATTCCTGTTTTTCTTGATTCACATGGTATAGAGCGGGTTCCTACATGGGACCGTTCCTTCCTAAGGGCCCACCATAAGAATTTTTTTTTTAGCTGCCCGCGCACATTGCGCCCTGCCCTAAAATCCTTTTTAGCGGCCCCTACGCTGCCTCTACGCGGCCCCTACGCCGCCTCCCACGCGCCCCCTATGCGGCCCCTGGCGGCGCCCTGACGAGGCCCCTGCCGGCGCCCTATCGCGGCCCCTGACGCGCCCCCCTGGTGGCGCCCTGACGCGGCCCCTGGCGGCGCCTGACGCGGCCCTGACGCGGCCTGACGCGGCCCCTGGCGGCGCCCTGACGCAGCCCCTGCCGCGGCCCTGACGCGGCCCTGCCGCGGCCCCTGACGCGGCCCTGACGCGGCCTGCCGCGGCCCCTGCCGCGGCCCTGAAGCGGCCCCTGACGCGGCCCTGACGCGGCCCTGACGCGGCCCTGCCGCGGCCCCTGGCGGCGCCCTGACGCGGCCCCTGACGCGGCGCCCTGACGCGGCCCCTGCCGCGGCCCTGACGCAGCCCTGCCGCGGCCCCTGACGCGGTCCTGACGCGGCCTGCTGCGGCCCCTGCCGCGGCCCTGAAGCGGCCCCTGACGCGGCCCTGAAGCGGCTCTGCCGCGGCCCTGACACGGCCCTGACGCGGCCCCTGACGCGGCCCCTGCCGCGGCCCCTTACGCGGCCCTGACGCGGTCCTGCCGCGGCCCCTGGCGGCGCCCTGACGCGGCCCCTGACGCGGCGCCCTGACGCGACCCTGCCGCGGCCCCTGACGCGGCCCCTGCCGCGGCCCCTGACGCGGCCCCTGACGCGGCCCCTGTCGCGGCCCCTGACGCGGCCCCGCCTCCTCTCAGCGGCTCCGCCGCCTCCTCTCAGCGGCCCCGCCGCCTCCTCCCAGCGGCCCCGGACGCCGCCCTCTCAGCGGCCCCGCCGAGCCGCCCAGCAGCCGAGCCGCCGAGCCGCCCAGCAGCCGAGCCGCCCAGCAGCAGAGCCGCCGAGCCGCCCAGCAGCCGAGTCGCTGAGCCGCCCAGCAGCCGAGCCGCCGAGCCGCCCAGCAGCCGAGCCGCCCAGCAGCCGAGTCGCCGAGCCGCCCTGCAGCCGAGCCGCCCGAGCCGCCCTGTCCGGTAAGAGCAGCGCCTCTCTCACAGCACTGCCCTCACCCCACTGTTTGCACTGCTAGTCTACTACTGTCATGGCTACCCCTAGTGTCCTCGCTTTTGACGCTGAGGGTCGGGCCATTGACTTTGACGTCTGGATAGATGACCTGCAGCTTTTCTTACAGTGCGATAGGGCAGACGGCCTCTCCCTCTTTGACCTCACTTCTGGTGCCTCTCCTGCTCCCGCCACTGATGCTGACGCAACTGTTCGCTCCCAGTGGGCCACGCGCGATGCTGCTGCACGTCTTGCTGTGCGTCGCCACCTGCCTACCTCTGAGCGTGCGCACTTTAGCCAGTACAAGAGTGCTCAGACCTTGTACGACGCTGTAGTTGCACGCTACTCCTCCCCTGCCACTGCTGCACTGAGCCGCCTCATGCTACCGTACCTCTTCCCTGACCTTGCTGCCTTTCCCACAGTCGCTGACCTCATCACGCACCTCCGCACTAGTGACACTCGCTACCGCGCTGCGCTTCCTGCTGAGTTCTGCGCCAAGAACCCCCCCCCCATGTACATCACCCTCTACTACATCGTCACCCGTCTCCCTGACTCCCTTCGCGTAGTCAGGGACCACTTCCTCTCGGTTTGTCCCACCACTCTCACCGTTGACCTCCTCGAGAAGGCCCTCCTAGCAGCAGAAAAGAGCATAGTCGCTGTAGGAGCCTCTCGTGGTGACCCTCGCACCCCCATCTTTGAGGGGTGTTCCCCCTCCCCTCTTTTGCCCTCTGTTGCCTCTGCTGCTGCGGCCGACCTCGCTGGTTTGGAGTCGGTTGGGGCAGCGTCTACCCCTAGCGGGAGACGCCGCCCTGGCAGGGGCAAGGGGGGCAGGGGCGCTGGAGGAGCTAGCGGGGGCGGTGGAGGCGGCGGTGGAGGTGGTGGAGGAGGTGGTGGTGGCGGTGGGAGTGGTGGCGGGGGTGGAGGTGTAGGTGGCGGCAGTGGAGGCGCAGGAGGCAGCGGCGGTGGCGGAGGGAGCGGAGGTGGCGGCGGTGGAGGAGGAGGCGGCGGAGGAGGTGGAGCTGGTCGGGGTGGCGCTGCGCAGAGGGTCAGCTCCGGTGGTGGTCAGCGCCAGCAGCAGCAGCAGCAGCAGCAGCAGCGCACTCGTGACGTCCCCTCCCCTCAGCAGCTCCGTGAGTGGTACACTGCACGCCAGAGGGGTGGGGGTGCTGGTCCGTGCACCTACGTCCTGCGCACCGGCGACCGCGCGGGTGAGCAGTGCGGGGGTGCGCACTCCACCCAGCGCTGCTTTGGCCGCCTGACGGACGCTTGGCGTCACCAGTTTCCTGAGGCCACTGAGATCCCCCGCTGGGGTGAGCTGTCTAGGGCGGGTGTAGCTGTCTTTGACCTTGACTTTGATGCTATTCTTGCTGCCGTGTATACTGTGACTATTAGTGATGAGGGTGACTGTTACCGGTGTTTTCCGCCCGACCCGGGCATTGAGACTGCTGCTCTAGGTACTGGTGAGGCTGCTGCTCTAGGTGCTAGCGAGGCTGCTGCTCTAGGTGCGTCTACTCCCTCAGGTGCTGGTGAGTCTGCTCTCTCAGGTTCTGCGTCGGCTTCGGCCTCCCACACCTTCACACTTGACTCGGGGGCTTCTCGCTCCTTCTTTCGAGACCGCACCACACTCACGCCGCTTGGCCGGCCAGTTGCGGTCTCCCTGGCAGACCCCTCTGGGGGTCCTGTCCTTGCTCACTTCTCCACTGTCCTCCCGTGTCCGGCGGCCCCCTCTGGCACCCTGTCTGGTCTCTACCTCCCCTCGTTCTCTACGAACTTGGTGAGTGGTGCTGACCTACAGGATGCGGGGGTTCACCAGTTCACTCCTGCGAGTCAGCGGGTGACCCACTGCACGGACGCTCGGACAGGCCGCCACCTGGCCACGTTTACACGTCGGCCAGGGTCGAGCCTGTACACACTGACCACTGCGTCTCCTCCAGTCCCTGCGTCTGGTCAGGTAGCTGCGTCGGGTCAGGTGTTTGCTGCAGCGTCCAGGTCTGGTCCTGAGTCTGCCCCCTGCTCGTGTCGCCTCATGTCTCACGAGACTCTCCTCTGGCACCACCGCCTTGGCCACCCCTCCCTGCTTCGTCTCCGGAGCATGGCCTCCCGTGTCCTTGTCTCTGGTCTTCCCCGGTCCCTCCCTCCCCTTCCTCCGGGGCCAGGCCCTACCTGCGTCCCCTGTGTCGAGGGACGGCAGCGGGCTACCCCTCACTCCTCCCAGTTTCCTCCGACAGAGGCCCCGCTGCAGACGCTTCACATGGACGTGTGGGGCCCGGCCCGCGTCCGTGGACAGGGTCACGAGCGCTACTTCCTGCTGGTGGTTGACGACTACTCGCGTTACACCACAGTCTTCCCCTTGCGCAGCAAGGGTGATGTCACTGAGGTGTTGATCGACTGGATCCGCGCAGCTCGTCTCCAGCTCAGGCGGAGCTTTGGCTCGGACTTTCCTGTTCTGCGTCTGCACTCTGACAGAGGCGGAGAGTTCTCCTCTGGCCTTCTGCGAGCCTACTGTCGTGCACGAGGCATCCGCCAGACCTTCACGCTTCCGGACTCTCCACAGCAAAATGGGATTGCTGAGCGCCGCATTGGCATGGTCATGGACGTCGCCCGTACGTCCATGATGCATGCGGCTGCCCCCCATTTTCTGTGGCCGTTTGCGGTTCGGTACGCGGCGCATCAAATCAACCTTCAGCCCAGGGTCTCCATGCCGGAGACCTCCCCAGCTTTGCTGTGGACGGGGAAGGTTGGCGATGCGTCTGCGTTCCGTGTCTGGGGATCTCGGGCGTTTGTCCGCGACTTGTCTGCGGACAAGCTGTCCCCTCGTGCTGCTCCTTGCGTCTTCCTGGGTTTCCCCCCTGACGCCCCAGGGTGGCAGTTCTACCACCCCACCTCTCGCCGTGTTCTGTCCTCCCAGGACGTCACGTTCGACGAGTCGGTCCCCTACTACCGCCTCTTCCCCTACCGCACTCCGTCCCTCCCCCCGCCACCGCTCTTCCTTGTACCAGGTCCCCCCCCGGTAGACCCCCTCCCCCCTCAGGGTCCTGCCCCTTCAGGTGTGTCCCAGGTAGACGCTGTTGAGCCTGTCGAGGTCGCTGGTGACTCTGGTGCTGCTGAGGGTGCTGAGCCTGGGGGTGCTGACTCTAGGGGTGCTGAGCGTGTGGGTGCTACGCCTGGGGGTGCTGAGCCTGGGGGTGCTGAGCCTGGGGGTGCTGAGTCTGGGGGTACTACGACTGGGGGTGCTGAGCCTGGGGGTACTACGCCTGGAGGTGCTGAGCCTGGGGGTGCTGCGTCTGGGGGTGCTGAGCCTGGGGGTACTACGCCTGGAGGTGCTGAGCCTGGGGGTGCTACGCCTGGTGGTGCTGTGCCTGACGGTTCACCGGGTGCTCCCTCTCGCCGAGAGCCACTCTCTCCCCAGGAGCTGCGTGAGTGGTTTGCCCGGCGCTGGAGGCGAGCAGCTGGAGCTGCTGGAGCTGGAGGTGCTGCGGGTACTGGAGGTTCTGTTGCTTCTGAGGGAGCTGGTGCCACGGGTCCCGGAGGTGCTCGTACTGGGAGTTCTGGAGCTGCTGGACCTGCGGGTACTTCTGGAGCTGGAGTTGCTGCGGGTGTTGGCGCGGAGGCTACTGCTGTCGGTCCTGGAGGCAGTCCTGCTGGGGGTACTACTGGTGCTGCTGGGGGTTCTGGAGCTGGAGCTGCTACTGGTGCTGGTGCTGCCCCTGCGGGTGCTGGTGCTGTCCCTCCTGTGTCTGGAGTCGCCGCGCGGCCTCGGCCGTACTTCGTTCCGCTCCTTCAGCAGGTTCTTGGTCTCCCGCCTTCTACTGGTCCTCCTCCTCCCTTAGAGTGTCCACAGCCTGTCCCGTCGCAGTTACAGTTACAGCCGGCCTCCCCACTGCCTGCTCCGTCTCCCTACACTGGTCCTACTGGAGGTCTTGCTGAGCGTCGTGAGCCTGCGTCTCGCCCTGCGTCGCCTGTCCGTGCTGCTCGCACTAGTGGTCGCGGTTCGCGTCAGCGTCCTCCTCCTGTCCCTGGCACGCACCGGATGTCTCTGCGTCCGTCCACTGCTCCTCTGCGTGCCCCTTTGCCTTCTCCTCCTGAGTCTTCTCTTCCTACTCTTGCCGACCCGGAGTCGGACTCTCTTCGCGCTGCCAGTCCTACTGTCACGCGTCTCCTTGCTACGGTTGTCACTGACCCTTCCTTTGAGTCCACTGCTGCGTCTGCTCTAGTTGCTGAGCTCGTCGACTTTGCTGCTCGCTGTCGCCTAGACTACGTCGCCAGTCTTGTTGCTGAGTCTGAGTCTGTCTGTCCTCCGTCCGTCGGGGGTGAGTGTGCCCTTGGCACGGACGTCCTTGAGGACAGGCAGGAGGAGTTCCAGTGCTTGGCCGCTGCTTCACCTCATCTCGTGTCCGTACTGCTTACCCCTGAGGGAGACCCGGATGCACTTGACATCCCGACTCCGCGCTCTTACGCGGAGGCGATAGAGGGTCCGTACTCCTCTCAGTGGCAGGCAGCTATGGACGCAGAGATGGCTTCCTGGAAGTCCACAGGCACCTACGTTGACGCTGTTCCCCCTCCTGGGGCGAACATCGTCAGTGGCATGTGGATTTTCAGGGTGAAGCGACCGCCGGGTTCTCCGCCTGTCTTCAAGGCGCGTTACGTGGCTCGTGGCTTCAGTCAGCGGCAGGGAGTTGACTACTTTCAGACCTTCTCTCCCACCCCGAAGATGACCACTCTTCGGGTACTGCTGCACGTAGCTGCTCACCGTGACTACGAGCTACACTCTCTTGACTTCAGCACTGCTTTCTTGCAGGGCAGCCTGCACGAGGAGATCTGGCTGCGTCGCCCACCTGGCTTCACTGGGTCTTTTCCTCCTGGCACCCAGTGGAGCCTACGGCGGCCAGTCTACGGTCTCCGCCAGGCACCGCGTGAGTGGCACGACACACTGAGGACTACACTTGCGGCTCTTGGGTTTGCTCCCTCTACTGCCGACCCGTCGCTGTTTCTGCGCACCGACACTTCTTTGCCGCCGTTCTACATCCTCGTGTACGTCGACGACTTGGTCTTTGCCACAGCTGACACTGCTGGACTAGCCCACGTGAAGTTCGAGCTGCAGAAGAGACACACGTGCACTGACCTGGGTGAACTGCGCAGCTACCTTGGCTTGCAGATCACTCGGGACAGAGCACGCCGCACCATTACCCTGACTCAGTCACACATGGTGCAGCAGGTCCTTCAGCGCTTCGGCTTCACGTACTCCTCGCCTCAGGCCACTCCTCTGCCTTCTCGCCACTCGCTCTCAGCTCTGCCTTCGGATGAGTCCATAGAGTCGAGTGGCCCGTACCCAGAGCTTGTTGGCTGCCTCATGTACCTGATGACCTGCACACGACCTGACCTTGCATACCCTCTTAGCATTCTTGCACGCTATGTTGCTCCTGGGAGACACAGACCGGAGCACATGGCTGCAGCGAAGAGGGTGTTGCGCTACTTGTGCAGTACGTCGGGCATGGGGCTTGTGCTTGGAGGGCAGAGTCCAGTGGTCCTTACTGGGCACGCAGACGCTTCTTGGGCTGACGACCAGGCTACGCAGCGGTCGTCGCAGGGTTACACCTTCAGCCTTGGTTCCGGCTCTGTTTCGTGGCGGGCTACTCGCTCGTCTTCTGTTCTCGGCTCCAGTTGTGAGGCTGAGATCTACGCAGGAGCCATGGCTGCACAGGAGCTTCGCTGGCTCACCTACCTGCTGACTGACCTCGGAGAGTTGCCTCGTTCTCCTCCAGTGCTGTACGTAGACAACAAGGCCATGCTGGCCTTGTGTCGGGAGCAGCGACTGGAGCACAGAACGAAGCACATTGCTCTCCGCTACTTTCTTGCTCGTGAGCTGCAGCAGCGTGGTCAGCTGCGTCTTGCGTACGTGGCCTCTGAGGCCAACACTGCTGATATCTTCACCAAGGCACTTGCGCCTTGTGACCATCAGCGCTTCTGTACTCAGCTGGGCCTTGTGCCTACCTTGCCTCACTTGCTCACCTCTTGATCTTGCTTGTACTGTTACATATATATATACCTGCTCTTGTTTGTCTAACCTTTTTTATATATATGTGTACTCCTGCTTGTGAACTGGCCTTGTGGCCTTGAACTTGTGCTCGGAATGTGTGGTGACTTTGTGATCCACCCTGAGCTTGTTTTTTGCTTTGCTTTGCTTGACTGGTCTTGTGACCCCTTGTTCTCCCCCACTTTGCCTATGGGGGTGTGTCAAATTTATATGACATAGCTACTGTAGGCTAGAGTGGGGTAGCACATATGGGGTACAGTTTTCTAGGGTTTGCTTCTTGTACCCAACTTTCACTTAGTCATTCTCATTCCTGTTTTTCTTGATTCACAGAACTTTTCCCGTACTGAGCCGAATCTCTAAAACCCTGATTCATCTGTCTTTTCACATAAAGCACAGAAGAGTTCAACGTGAGCTGTTTAACGGAGGATTTCTAATGGCACAATCGATCCACCCATACATGTGTACCATTTAAGGATGACTACCCATGTGAGCACCTGGAAGTTCCTCGTCAGCAGACATCGAGGGTTAGGACCAACTAAGTCGTGATTCATGAATTGTGCCACAGAGTTTCAGCAAATCATGATGCGAGACGCCGCAACACCAACACCTGAAAAATCTGGATTGCATTGCTCAAACGCGCATCGCAGAGTCAGCCCTTCCCCTTCCAACTTCCCAAAATAAACCTGGCTCGAATCTCTAGGCTGCCACAGATCTGTACACATACACACCACAGCGCCCACTTGTTATCAGAAACACACCTCAGCTGAGTCCCACCTGTCGAGGGAACTTGTAGGCACAACGGAGGAGATACTTTTTGGCAGCGGTCACTATGCAGGGCAATGGCGCCGCCTAAACGGGTGTACTGCCATAGTATCTTATCGCGGGTGGTGAGATCCAGAAGCATTTGGTAAACAGGTATGATGCGGCGGTGTAACCATCGTCAGCAATAGAAACAGCAGTAACCCAGCACTTTCAGAAGGTCCGGTTGGCGGGAATGGGAGCGAGCTCTGGAAGCTGAGCCTGCAAAAGCGAATACCATTACCATCGGAGCCGCAAGCTCTAGCTCTTCCAGGGGTGACGAAAATCTCGGCGGCGGGCCGTTGAGAGCAGAAGATAACGTTGTCATTGCAGCTGCCCGTGGTCCGCGTCAAGTTGCTGCGGCGAGGCAACGAGCGACAGCCTCCGCGCGACACGCGCCTGTGGCTCGAAGCCTCGAAGCTTCATGTGGAAGGACCACGCCCACCGCGGACTGTCGTAACGCGATGCCGACGATGGTGGCGATGGCGATGGCGACACTTGAGTAGGGGCCTTTCAATCTCCGCTAGAATTATCTGCAATAAAACGCATGCTCTAATTGCTATTAAAATCATAGTCGCCCGTGTAACGTATTACCCTAACTACCGAGCTAACAACCATCGATCTCTCTCTAAGTCAATTGTTGAGAACTTCTCTCGACAAAGGAAGAGTTGGAGAAGATGGTTGAGTTGGTTGGGATGAAACTTGGTTTGGGTTTGCCAAGCCTCAACTTTGGAGGTTTGGAACATTTCCAACTCAACCAAGAGAATGTTGAAGGTTGGAATTCCAACCAATCAGAAACTGCCAAACAAGTGTTACAATCTACTCTATCCTAACCACAACCATTGAATGGTTCTAAGTTGGGTTTTCCAACCCAACACAATTGCCACATAGGCTCCAAGCCTAGGAACCATCCCACCATGGAAACCATGGTTGGGATAGTTCCCCAAGGGGTGTATTGAGGGGGTCTGAGCTAAGCAAGCTCATTCTCAACCTCCCACTCCAACTAAACAATTGGAAATGGGATTGTTTTGCCTAAGTCATTGAGAGCTCTCTCACGAGCCTTCCTACACAATTCTCTCAAGCCTTTTCAACAACTCCTTCAAGAAGATTGACACCTCCAAGGCTATTGGGAGCTAGTTAGAGCTTCAACTTGTATTGAGATTTATTATAAAAGCATTGTAACTCCATTATAATAGCCTTGGGTGTTACAGCCCGCCAGTAACCACCCGCGCATCTCGCAGCGAGCCATGTCAGGTTCTCAAGCGCGTTTCCGTCGGCCGTAACGTTCTGTTGCCAGTATTTCCCGTCGCACGTAGCATTCTGTGCGCCGCGAATCAGGTGAAATCGTCTTGTTCCGATAAAGCCGAGCCATGGCGGTGCCAGCGCGAGAGCGCACTCCGATGGCGGCAGCAGGCGTACCGATCCCCGCACGTCCCGACTCAGCTGCCACCACCTTGCCGCAGTCTCCCGGCGCCGTCTTCTGGTCCGACGATCCCGAAGCGGCCGGGCTCAACGCCCTCCGCAATCATTAGCGCGGGCGTGAGCGGCAGCGGCGGCAACGGCGGCGCGGCGGTTGCGTACCCCGCGACGGACGGGGGGGGCATGGCGCAGGTCTTCTCGTCCCCCGCAGACGCCAGACCCGGGGGACCCCCGCCAGAACCCATTCATGCGCCGTCATCGTCGCTGCACGTCATTCCCGAGGTGTCTCTAGCCGTGGTGGTGCTGGTGCTCGTACTGCTCGTGTGCCTGCTTCTGCTGCACCGCTACCGCTACCGGCTGCGCATCTCCTGCTTGACGGTTTGGGAGGCGCAACTCGACGGCGAAGGGCGGAGTGCAGGCAACCAAGGGAGTGGCGGCGGAGCGTTCCTTGCTGGCAGCGCGCGCAGCGGCAGCAGCGCGACGGGCGGAGGCAGAGCAGGAGGAGGCACGAGCGCGGGTCGCGGGGCGAACTCGCGGCTCCGCGTGGGGGGCGGCGGCGGTGGTAGTGGAGGCAGGGCAGGGCGGAGGGACGAGAGCAGCGAGTGGGTGCACGTGCTGCTGGACATACACGGATTCAGGGACGCCCTGGGCGACGACCACTCGTACCGTGTGGGGGCCGCTGGGCTGGCCCGAGGGTATAGCCGCGGTGGCCGTGGGCACGGCGGCAGGCGGGCGCCGTCTGGGCTGGATGTGGCGACGATCAACTCGTTGGGGGCTCTCACGGTGTTCGAGCGCAGTAAGGTCAGCGTCAAGGGCAGCTTGCAGCATGCGGAGAGTGGGGCGGGGAAGACGGCGGAGGTGCAGGCGGAGAAAGGGTGCGCAAGGGAAGGGCGAGAGCGGACGAGGGAGGTGGGAGAGCAGGGAGAGGAGCACGAGGTGGTTGGTACTCCAAATTTGAACCCATCCGGGGGGAAAATCGCGACGGTCGAGCCAGCGATTGGCTTGCAGGTTTCGCGAGGAACGAGAGTTGAGGAGGTGGGAGCACAAGCGGTAGAGAGAGAGCCAGCAGGCTTGCATTCAGGGGCGGCAGATGGGCTGACAGGCGCGAAAGACGGCGTGCTGGGGAGTGGGTGGTCGTGTGTGGGTATTGATGTGCGGGTGCAGGAGGCAAGATGCAAGCGAGGCCGAGGCAGACACAGAGGGGAGCATGGCAGGTGTGGGTGCGACGGCACATGCAATGAGGGGCAAGGCCGGGCAGCAGATCAAGGGCCAGTCGAGGGCATCGGGCATGGAGGCGGAGGGGAAGACGGGTCGGGGCGCGAGAGTGAGGTTGTTGTGAGCTGTGAGGAGGGGGAGTGCGCTGTGTGCCTGAGTGAGTACGTGGAGGGGGACGTGCTGCGCACCCTGAACAAATGCCACCACCACTTCCACCAGGTCAGCTCCATACCACCTTATGCTAGCTGGTGTTGAATGGATTGTTGCTGTGGTGAGTAGTATTCTGCATCATGGTGTCCAGTTCAGGTGGGATGCGTCCTGTTGAGTCTGGGTAGCATCAATGCTGTGACGCTGAGGACAGCAGAAAATTCCAGTCGATTCTTTTCTCTTTAGCTTTGCCTGCTGTTGCTACCCCACCCACATGCTCCTTGTCACCTCGTCCCTTGTGTGCAGATTTGCATTGACGAGTGGCTTTCGGGCAGCACCTCCTGTCCTCTGTGCCGCACGGCCATGGTGCCTGACAGATCTCCCCACGCCCAGCAACAAGAGCAAACAGCGACATATGCAGCAGCAATGCCACCACGACCACTAGTGGTAGCAGGAACAGCTGCAGTTCAAGCAGCGGCAGCAGCAGCGGCAGGAGGAGGGGATGGAGGAGGAGGAGGAAATGCCGTGGTATCTGGCACATCAGCATCAGCTGCCCATGCGCATGACCCACAGCACAGGCTCCATTCTCTGCACCCCGCGTCGTCTGACCCCTCGATGCCTCCAGCAGGTGCTGAACCAACCGCTCTCCCCCACACCCTACAGCAGGAGCAGCGGAATGAACAGCGGGGCGAGGTGGCAGAGAGGGGAAGGGTGGCAGAGCAGGTGCAGCTAGTGGAGAGCTTGAGAGGGCAAGGTGGTGAGGAGGGGAGAAGGCAGATCCGGAGAGTTGAGCATGATGGAGCAGCAGCAAGAGGCCCGAGTGGACAAGAGCAACAAGCAGAACAGTCAGTGGCCGAGGCCAGGTTACAGCAGGCACGTGAGGAGGGGTTATCACCTGCTCTCAGCCTTCCTGCTGCTAGAGTACTCCATGTGGGGCCAAGGATGGAAGCTCAGCAAGCTCCTGCACGCTCACTTCTCAGCCGGCTCTGGCTCGCGGCGGCTCCAGCTACTGGTGCTCATGGGCTCAGTATACCATTAGGCAGAGGCAGATCACATCATGAGAGTGAGGCACACGTATCAATATAGGGAGCTTGGGCGAAGCGGTTGAAGGGAGGCGTTTGAGCTGCAAGTTCTTGCTGAACAGTGCATGCTACCCGCTCTGCCCTTTCTGCTGTGTTGTTGTGGGCGCGTGTTTTGTATTTGTAATGTTTCCATGTACTGTACTCTTTTATTGCATTCGGCTCACACGCTGTGTGTGTAGAGCTGGTCACACTGGTACTGATCAAATTGTATGTTAAGCCTGGTGTATTACAACCAACGCCCACTCCAGTCACCCAACTTGTTGGAGCGGCAATGGGCCAGAACTAGCACAGGTGTTTCCCTACCTTCGCAGAGTCCGCTAAGTACAATCATAGTAGAAGGTGGTATGGTATGGGATTTGGTGTGTGCCATTCCTGGTTGTGTCTGGGTAGCCACCCCCTCAACTGTAGATTTCTTATTTCCATGTTCTCTGCTCCAATGCAGATGGGATGGGGTTGCTAAAAGGGATAGGCAAATTTCAAGGATATGGTTGGGCATTTTGTGTAGTGTTGTGCAACTCAGTGTACTGCAAACTTATGAAAAAATTGCTAAACACCCTTACCTGCAAGTCCCACTGTAACTGGTTCCAGCCCTCACTTCGCTAGTAGCACACTATTCGCTTCGGGAGAAGAACAATCATCACCAGCCATCAGTTGCCGCGCATTATTTCCACGTCATGCCTACAACCTGACTTCCACTGAGCCAATTTTACTAGCGAAGCAGCCCCACCTCCGCTGGTGCACACCACACACTACTCATTTCAGTTGCCCAGAAACCAACACGCTAGCGAAGTTAGGCTTAGGGGACATAAACAAGTTGGCATTAGCACTCCTTATGATAATCTGCTCTCTCCATCACTCGTTCCGCTTTTCCTATCCGTTCTGTCTTGGCTCCTGCTTCCAATCTGACATGTATAGTTCTACCACGCATCCAGCGATCTGAGAGAACGTTTGCGTGGAGTCAGCCGGGCCTTTTCTGCGCGTGAGTTCGTCAACGTTGGATTGTTGCGGTTGAATTTCCCGATCCCCGTTCTCCCTGTAACCAAGAACCAGCAGTTTTCAGCGTGTGTTGCACGCGGTGCGCGTAGTCCTGATCCTGTGGGTACAGTTTATATTGGAACGCCCTAGTTTCGAAGGAACGATTTAAAGCAGTTCGCTGCCAGGCGTTTAGTGTGCACGATCTGGTTGGATCCACGTCGTCAGATCCTCTGTTTGAGGGAGGCAGTCGGTATCGACACACCTCTGTGCTGGCTACGCCGCGTGTGACCGTGACGGCGAGTGAGCTGTCCCCATGGTATGTGTGGGGGATTCTTGTGTTGATCAACGTACGCTTTTCAAGATGTGGGCTGTTGAAGTAAGCAGTAGTTGAACCATTGACTTGTGCGAATCAATTGAACCTGTGAGTCTCACATTCTCATTTACTTCCCCCGTTTCCGAACCACTCCTCACCCTCCTCTTTCCCTCTTTTCCCAGCAAGTAGTACGAACAAGAGCACAAGAGCGCGCAAGCAGCCAAAACACTTGAATTGAAGACAAGCATGGAACGGGGCAAGCCAGATCCATCACCTTACCTGGGCCATTCTCTTCCATACACTGCTTCCGTCCCATACCATTTCCCACAGCTTCCCTCATCCCTTGCTTTTGCTCTAAATGACGCCCCTTCTCCTCCCACAGGCGGCAAAGATAATAGCGAACCTCATAGTGCTGGGCTCAGGCATTGTCATCCGGGCCTTCACTCAGGCATACCAGCAAGCACTGACTAGTGAGTGAATGGACAAGCTCAGCACGTAGCTAACAAAGAGCTCACCAATTGATTAGTCTTACGAGCTGGCAAGGACAAAAGCTTTTGCACATGCTGCATGCACAACACTGTGCTGCCCTCAGCAGCAGGCTCTTTGCTGGTGTACTAGTAAAGTGCGCCCTCATTGTTTTCCAGTGTATGCTCGCGGCACCTTCCACCCGCCTTTCGTTAGTACTATTGGCAGGTGATAGCTGCTTCGAACAATTTATTTCTGAACGGCCCTCACGTCCCACCCTTCCCCTACCCCTTCCCTCCGTGCCCCCTGTGTTTCTGGCTGTTGGTCCCTGCTCGCCCCTCCAGATGCGTCTCGCAGTGGGGTGGCGCAAGAAGCAGCAGCAACGGCATCGCGGCGGCTATCAAAAGTGATGTCAATTCAGGAGGCACGGATGATTTTGGGGGTCACTGAGGAGACGCCCTGGGAGCAAGTGCTGGAGGTAGGTTAAGGGGAAGGGATCGAGAGACACAGGTGTGGTTGAGGTAGGGGGTGATTGGACGGATGCAGGCATTGGTAAGGAGACAGAAGTTTTTTTTTTTTTGCTTTTTTTTTCTTCTTTTGGGTGGGGTGTGGAAGGGGAGATGGAGAGGGAGGTGTGATTATGCGCAGGGCCTTCTCGTTCAACAGCCCTGTCTCCACCGTTGCCTCTCTAATGTTCTCTTGCAATGGCGTTGTTACTTGGCAGAAGTACCAGCGGTTATTTGAGCGCAATGAGAAGATGGGATCATTCTATGTTCAAAGCAAGGTGCAGAGGGCCAAAGAATGCTTAGAAGCAGCTAAACAACAAGGAGATCAACTCTCCTAGCACCTCATCTCTTCTCGCCAACCGTTGTCATCTCAGTGTGCTGCCTAGAAGCTTCTGACCTGGGCCATAATCTGTCATACGAGTGCTTCTGACTCTCGCTGCCGGGGTGGAGCTTTGAAGTAATTTCACCTGAATAACAGGAGCTGGCCAAGTGGGTAATGGTGGTAGTGGTAGTATGATTGTGATAACAGACAGCACATGTTCAGAAGGCATGTGTATGATGGAGGCATGCTTTTGTTAGTGGCATGGCATGGCATGGCATGTCATTGTTGGGATAGGGGGGTGATAGGTTTGTGCAGGCAATGTGTTGCTTCTGGTGGGACTGATATTGTATGTGGATGCATGACGTGACTCTGATTTTGGAATCTGGCCAAACGCAACTGGCATGGGGATTCATTTCGAGGGTAGCTGCCTGTTGCCTGCAGGTCATGTTTAATTCATTATTGGGGCTACGTTCTGCTGAGGGACTGCGGACAGGAATTTTTGGAATGAACGTAGTCAAGAGAACAAACGAAAGCCACTTTTCGAGCCAAATGTCGAGGTCAGCGACCTGCCCCGAAGTCTCCTGGCAACCGCTCTGCCCAAGCACCCTTGTCCCGCGCAAAGTCGCACCCTATCGCACAAGCCGCTTCCAAAACAGAACTGAAGCCAATCACGGTACGCCACTCGGTGAGCCATTTCGGCTCTGACCGTCGTTTGGCCGTCGCCCCACCCCAGCCAAGCACAGCTCAGAAAGACAGTGCCAAGCTACGGTTTCTGCGAGCTGTCGTCGACCTGTCAGAAGCGCGGGAGTATCACACGAACGTGCAAAATTTGTGCCCATCGCCTCAGAGACTGACGGGAGGCCTAAGGGAGTGACGGGAAATGAATGATGGGATGGAGAAAGCAGAAGCAGGGGATGCGGACGGGAGATCTACTGCTGCGGCGATTCCACTCCCTTGCTCCGTGAGCCTTCATCCCTTTCATTCTGGAGCAGATCTAGCATCCCACCCATGTTTCCACAAAGCTAATGTGAACGTAGACAAGTCCACAACGGCGATTAATCTGTTCATTTTCTTGACGAACGATATCTTGTCAGCTGTTTTCAGCAAGCCATTCAAGCTGGGTTTCAGAAAGTGATTTACCATGGTGAGATTGCCGAAACGTCCGTTATATTAGTGCAATAATTGGATTTGCCGTATCCTGAAAGGCGTTCCCTTCTTTCTAGGTTTTTTCACATCGGTGCTAAGTCATAGTATCGTGCCATTGTTGGTACATCGCTCTTTCCTGTGCGAACACGTTTCTACTTTACGTCACGTGTTTCTCCACTAGTTATGCTTCTGCATCGCCTACCTGAGCGAGCGAGTATGAGTTCGCATATTTCCCCTTTCCCTTCCAATCGCATTCTCCCTCGTCACGTTGACGGCAGGATGGGGGTGAAGGAGGAGTCTCCGAGCTTCTCGCTCGGTTTCGACAGGTAAGACAACGTCGCTGCTCCTCTATGCCTTTCGAGTCAACGAGTCAGGAACGTCATGTGAATTGGCGTTAGTGCTGCCACTTGCTTTTTCTTGTCGCAGCACAAACTGCGAATAGTGTCAGGTCGGTCTGGTTCCGGAAAATTTCAGGCCATTACCCGTTGCATCGTATTGCATCGATTATAGATAGTTGTGTCCGTCAGTTACCGCTCGTCCCCTTCTTCCGCCGGATATGTCTACAAATGACTCTCTCTCCCCGTGCTTCTCGTTGTGATAACCGCAATCTCATATGTAGTAACTGCTGATAGATTCATTCCTTCAGGGAGTTTTCGCTAGCCGCAATCAGTTAAGGGGCCGCGTATGTAGTAACTGCAGAAATTCATTCCGTAAGGTAATTCTCGCTAATCCAAGCCACCGTGCTCATTGCCCCCAAAACATCCCACCACTTTTCCCTTCAAGCAGAACAAAACGCGCGAGCCCGCCCCAGCCGATGCCTCGACGGCTGTAACTTCCAATCCCTTCAAAGTGCACCTGCGGGTATGAATCTGCCTCTATCCATCCTGCTGTAATGAGAAAAGGAGAACAATCATGATAAACCGCGTGCTGATGTACGTTCATTGGTAAAGGAAATGTGAATCCGTGTGTCGATAACAAGCATGCAAACGCGAATTCTGTTCGTGGCCGAGACGCGTGTTTTGGCTCCAGTGCGAAGCTTTTGTTTGGTTGCGTGCTGTTGGATTCTGCGCGCTCGTGTACGGATGACTGGGTGTCATCAGTGCTCTTTTGTATACCATGTCCCTTGCTCCTCATGTGGTGGCCGTGTGTGTGGATCTGCTTGCTGATGCCTTGCAGCACGCTGGCGAGCACCATGAAGCCCACCCGCCGGAGAAAGAAGAGGATGAGGAGGAGCGGAAGAAGGAGAAGAAGGAAAAGAAAGAGAAGAAAGAGAAGAAGGAGAAAAAGGAAAAGAAAGAGAAGAAAGACAAGGGGGGTGGAGAAGAGGAGGAGGATGAGAAGAAAAAGGAGAAGAAGGAGAAGAAGGAGAAGCACAAGGAGGAACTTCATGCTGCGCATGAGGAGACAGCGAAAGCAAAGGCAGAGCTGGAGGTGAGGCGTACTCTCATCCCTACGTGGCTATGTTTTGAACAGCAGGGATATCATACCCTGTTCTCCTCAATTTCCCGATACCCTTTTCGCCTCGTGCTGCCTCATCGTACTTGCCACTCTGTCCTTAAGGCGTTGGCGTTCCGTGCTTCCCACTTACGCTAACGTTACTGTTTCCTGATTGGGCCTTGATTTCGTTCCCCCTCTGCCGTCGGTATCAGGAGCTGCGAGGGCAGCACGAACGGCTCGAGGCGCAGCTGAAGGAGCTGACGCAGCAGCAGGAAGCCAAGGATGCGGCGGCGGTGAGTGCCTTGCAGTTGCTGATGGTTTTCGGTACACGCACAACCGCATTGTAGATCCTAGTATCTTGGATTTTCTCTGTGATGCTCGGCAGAAGCTTGCCCAGTGATGCGGGAAACAGCTCGTTCAGGTCTCTTGTAGTGAGCTTACATCTCGTTCACTGCCTTCCGAAATTTGTTATCTCTCCCCTCCTGTTACTCAGCGTTCAGGAGCGGAAGCAGAGGCGGAAGCTGCAGCGCTGCGGGGCCGACTGAGTGAGGCGCAGGCGGAGGTCAGTGCGGCGCAAGAGAAACTCAGTGCGCTGCAGGAAGAGCTTTCCGCCGTGCAGGGGGAGCTATCTGCGGCCAAGGAGGAGTTATCCACCGCGCAGGGGGAGTTGAATAGTGTGCGCGTGCAGCTGGAAGAGGCGCAGGCGGAAGGAGAGGCCCTGCGCAAGGCAGAGGGAGAGATGAAGGTGAGACTCAGGGTGAAGGGAAAATTACGAAGAACAGGGCAAGAGGGAGCGGGACGGGTGTTTTATGGCTGGAGGGACTCAGCGTTGGGTAGTTGAGCCTTGCTCTCTCTGGTGTGAAAGGACCTTGAGGTAGGCTGGGGAAGGGAGAACGCGTGGGCTCACGGGCAGAAGAGTATTCGATGCTCAGGGACGCCGTGGGGCATGGAACAGATTGGCCACAGTAAAGGATGGAGGCTTGACAAGAATGAAGGCTTGACATTGTCGGTGGTATGGTATGCATGGATCTGGCCTGCCTGCGTTGCCAACAGCATTAGTGGCTTATGTGGTGATGCTTGACATGCTGGTTGTGGCGGTGGAACGTGTAGGGTTGTAAGACTGTTCATGCTCCTCTCGTCACTGCCTAGGATGCTCTGCGTCTGTGCGCTGTCTGATTGTGTGTCCGTGGTACGTGACACAGGATGAGGTTGAGAGAGTGAAGGAGGCAGCGACAACAGCGCAGCAGCAGCTGGAGCAGCAGCTGGCAGTGAAAGATGCAGAGATGCAGCAGCTGCAGGCGGACGTCAAGGTACCGAGTTGCAGTGCGCTCTAGGCTTTTCTGTTAACAGAGCTCGTTCGTCGCTTGCACTAGGCTCCGTGCCTTGTATGTGTTCGCCAGAGCCTAACAGTAAACCTTCTCGTATCTCACACGTGTGTGATCGCTCACAGGATCTGCAGAAGAAGCTGGAGGAAAGCAGCAAGCAGGCCATTGACGGGGGAGGGCTGGCAGCGGCGCGTGTGGACGATGGAGCAGCAGGAGCTGATTCAGCAGCGGGGTTGAAGGCAGCTGAAGCAGTGAGTGCCCATGCCTGTGCCTGCACTCGTCTGCCCGTGCTTTTATCTTATCTCTGAATCGTTTCACCACAGAGCTCGCTAGTGGCGCAAATACATTGCCTTTCTGCTCAGCCACACTCGTGCTGCCCTGCACTCTCCTCCTGTTTCTGCTGTTCCTCTCGTCTTCTCGTATCTCCTTGCGGCGGTCTGTGCGTGTGCGAATGCGTGTGCTTGCGTTCGTGCTGCTTACCACCCATGTTCCCCCACGTGAACCAGGAGTTGGCGCGGCTGAGAGAGGAGGTGAGTGACTGGAAGGAGCATGCGGAGGAGATGGCTAGGGAGAAGCTGGAGAGGGAGAGCGCAGCAGAAGCTGAGCAAGAGCAGCGGCAGCTCCTGGTGAGTGTGCGTTCACCTTTTGCAACTAGAGTCCGTTGGGTGTCCCCTGCACCACTGCTCCCGCCCCTTCCCTCCAGCTGGAACTTGCTCCTCCATTCCCTCTCTCCCACCCTTCCTGTACTCCGCATTTTCTGTTGGCTGCTGGTGTGTTCCGTACGGTGCTCAATCCACCTCCCTTCCCATTTTCCGCCTGTCGCCTTCTGCCTTCGGTCTCGCCCCAACCTGTCGTCCTTCTTACAGGAGCAACAGCTGCAGGAGGCCAAGCGGGAGGTGGAGGAGCTGCGGCAGCGGAGCCAGCAGTGCGAAACTGATGCGGAGACAGCAGGTGTCCCGCTGCAGGTGGCAGGTTCAGCTGAAGGGTTGGATAGAGCAGGGGAGACAGAAGAAAGTTTAGGAGAAGGGGAAGTAAGAGAAGTTTCGATAGCAGGAGGGGTGAATGAGGCAGGAGGGCTCGGGGAGGGCGCGGAGGCGGAATGGAGGCGGCGCTTGGAGGAGCTGGAGGGGCAGCTGAGGGCAGCAGAGGCACGCGCGGCCTCTCTGGAAGCAGCTGTGGCGGCTGGCGGGGGAGAGGCGCAGGTCATTGCTGAGCGCACTGGTGACGATGGTGGGAAGAACGAAGAGGAGAGAGAGGGACGTGTTGAAGATGGTGAGAGTGCTGACCAGCCTGCGGGTGCAGAAGAAGGAGAGGATGTGGAGGTGGCAGACGGGGAGGGGGAAGAAGCAGTAGGTGCGGGAGGGTCCAAGGATGCTTTTGAGATGAAGCCACGTGCAATCCGTGCAAGTGCGTCTGCAGAAGGTAGGCAGGAGTTAGACCTGGCAGGCGCGATGGCCCTGGTGGAGGAACTGGAGATGGAGCTGGAGGCAGCGCGCGTGGAGGTGCAGCAGCTCAAGGACGCGGGCGACGAGCTGCAGGCCAAGGTGGAGGCGCTGGAGGAGGAGAAGGAGGAGGTGGCGCGCGAACTGGAAATCACCAGCGAGGACCTCAGGAAGGAGAGAGACCTGGCGGCGGAGGCAGGGCTGGTGGCCGAGGAGGAGTGGCGGAAGAGACAGGAGGCTGAGCGCGCTAAGAAGGAGCTTGAGAGAGAGCTGGCTAAGAAGGGAGGCAATGCTGGCACTGGTGGCGCCGGTGCTGGTGCCGGGTCTGCAGCACAGGGCGGGCACAAGGAAGGGGAGGACGGGGCGGGGAAGAAGGAAGGTGCGGAGCATGGCAAGCAGGGGGGTGGTGGGGTTGGAGATGGGGCAGCAGGCGGACAGGATGGGGACGATGGGATGCACGAGCCGTCAGCAGAGGTGTGTCAGGTGAATCTGAAGCTGGAGCTGTCAGAGATGCGTCGCGAGGCACAGGGCATGCGCCTCAACCTGCACAACTCCAAGCTCGCCCTCGCTGCTGCCGAGGCAGAGGTTGTTCGGCTGACGGTGCGCGTGGCGTTTGGGCGCGTGCTGCTGCAGCTGGTGTCACGGTCGCGAGAGATGCACGAGGATGAGCTGATCATGGCCACACGCATGGTGGAGGAGGCCAAGGTGAGGGAGAGCGCAGTGGAGCGCAACCTCTTCTCTCTGCTCAATGAGATTGCCCGCCTGATCAAGGAGCAGCAGATGCAGGCCAAGAACAACGGCGCCACGTACCTCAAGTATAAGATAGGCCCGGCGGAGATCGAGGTCGTGAAGGAGGACCTGAGGCAGCTGGTGCGGTGGGTGCAGACCAAGGCGACGCTGGCCGAGAAGGGGCGCCAGAAGAACAGGGCTGCACGCGTGGGTGCTGCAGGCGTCGCAGATGCAGCGGCAGCCACCGCAGCTGCGGCAGCTGCTGCCAATGCTGCAGCGACACGTGCGACTGTAGAGGCGGTGAAGCGGGGTGGGGTCGCAGGATTGGGCGGGGAGAGCGGGCGGGACTCGGTGGTGCATGGGGGTCCCGAGATGGTGGTGCAGCTGGAGAGGGAGCTGGAGGAGGCGAAGGCGCGGTCAGAGGAGGCGGAGAAGCTGCATGCCATGGTGGAGGGCGTGCGGGAGAAGGAGAGGCGCACGCGCGAGGAGGTGGAGAGGGAGCTGCGCGCGGCACAGGTTAAAGTGGCGGAGGCGGAGATGATGGTGCAGCAGGTGGACGCCCTGCGCAACACAGCGTCCGTGCTGGCTGCAGAGCTGACGGAAGAAGTGAAGGAGACCAAGGTGAAGATGCTGGAGGCGGAGGAGGTGGAGGGGCGCATCACTGCACTCGAGGCCACGGAGAATGTCATCAAAGCGGATCTTGAGGTGAAGAGCCTACGGCTGAGGGAGATTGACCGGGACTACCCGTACCTCATGGCGCAGGTGGCGGCAGACGGTGCGCCGGCCAAGCCACGTGGGTCGATCTTTTCCCTGGGGCGAAGCTCAGCAGAGGCTGCGGCAGTGGCAGCGGCGTCGGCAGCGGCCAAGGAGAGGAAGCGGCTGCTGGATGAGATCCGTGTGATGCGCGAGCAGCTCATCTGGACGCAGGGCTCGCTCACCAAGAGCCGCCAGCGCCTGCCTGAGCTCTACCAGGTGGGTCATGGGTTAGAGCAGTTGGTGAAGAAAGAGGAAGTGATGTCGGCAGTGGAGGGCGGTGTTGTGATTGTTGGTGGGTGGTCTTGTGGATGTTGAGACTCAAGAGTGTGGGGAGAAGGCTGCCACGGTTTGGAGCAGTTCTTTTTCGTTTTCTCTTGAGCACGAACTTTCATTCCTAAATTTTAAATTCCTCTTTGACCTTCACTCGTGTACATGTGCCATCGTTGGCCCCTATTGCAGGAGGCAAAGGAGTGTAGGCGCAAGGTAGAGGAGAAGGAGAAGGAACAGAAGCGTGTGCGGCAGTGGCTGGCAGAGCACGAGCCTATCATTGCAGCCAACCAGGCCAGGCAGGCTCAGACCGCTGCTGCTGCTGCTGCCCTTGCTGCCTCCGCTCCTCCTCGCACTGCTCCTGCTCGTGCTTCTGCCCCTGCCCCTACTCCTGCTCCTGCGCCTGCGCCTGTTCCTGCTGCTAGTTTGGGCGGGTGGGGTTTCTCTAGTGACTCCAGCCATAGTGCTGCCAGTGGTGGTGGTGGTGGTGGTAGTGGTGGTGTGCCTCTGCCTGCTCACTTGGCAAGTGCACGAGTGGTGGTGCCATCAGCCACGAGCTCTGTGGGCGCTGCTGTGGCCAATGCTGCTCACGTCGCAGCAGCCATGGCTGCCGCAGCAGCAGGAGCGGATGAGAGCCGTACAAGGAGCAGCAGCACGTGGAGCTGGTGGAAGAAGGTGGGGAGCGAAAGGAACTCTTCTCATCTCCTGTTGACTCTTTTGCATGACTCTCCCCCTCTTTCTGTACCCATATCTTGGTGCCTGATTAGTGCGTTTCCATTGCGTTTCCACTGCGTGTGCCTGGATTCTTCTTTCCGTAACTCTTCGCTGTGGTGTGTGCCACTCCGCATCATCTGTGCTTACTGCTGCGCCATCCCACTTCTTGCATTCCCTTGCTGCGCAGAAGGAGGAGCCAGAGCATGTGGAGGAGGAGTTTGAGGAGCCAGCACGTGAGCAGATCATCATGCTGCCACCGCTCACCAACGACAGTGTGCTCTCCAATGCCATTGCTGCCTTCGCCAAAGCCAACAGCACCACCAAGATTTCCCCTCTTCAAACACCCTCGCCTCCTCCCCCCACTCCGTCTGGTCCACCCCCCATGGCCCATGGTATGCCCCCGCCTGCCCTTCCCACTTCCCCTCCTCATGCTCCTGCTGTTCCGTCCTCCCCTCCCTCTGCATCGCCGGTTCCTGCTTCTGGTGCCGATGCTGGAGCCATTGACGATGCTCATGCGGATGATGCTGCTGCTGCTATTTCTTCAGTTGCGGCTCCTGCAGTTGCGGCTGTTGTTGAAGAGATGAACGAGGGAGAGAAGAAGTGCGAGGAGGAGCACGTGGAGGAAGAGGACAGTGAGAAGGAACAGGGAGAGGTTGATGAAGTGAAGGGAGCAAGTGAAGGAGAGGGACGCAATGTGGAGGAAGGAGAGGAAGAAAACTCGGACGCACATGGAAGCGAGGGTAACAAGGTGGAGGAGGCGAAGGAAGAGGATGACAAGTTGGAGGAAAACGTGGAGATTGGAAGCAAGGACGAGGATGCACCACTGCAAGCGGTAGCGGGTGATGATTTAGCTCCACAGCAGGCTCCTGATGTAGCTGACGCTGTAGGAGGAGCAGATGCAGAGGCAGAGGCAGGGGCAGAGGCGGAGGCAGGGGCAGAAGCGGAGGCAGGGGCAGAGGCGGAGGCAGGGGCCGAGGCAGGGGCCGAGGCAGAGGCAGGGGCAGAGGCGGAGGCAGGGGCCGAGGCAGGGGCAGAGGTGGAGGCAGGGGTAGGGGCAGAAGAAGAGGCAGGGGCAGGGACAGAGGCGGATGCAGGGGCAGGGGCAGAGGCAGAGGCAGGGGCAGAGGCGGAGACAGGTGCAGAGACGGAGGCACGTGCAGGGGCAGGGGCAGAGGCAGAGGCAGAGGCAGGGGCAAGGGCAGAGGCGGAGGCAGAAGCAGGGGCAGGGGCGGAGGCAGAGGCAGAGGCAGGGGCAGGAGCAGAGGCGGAGGCCGAGGCAGAGGCAAAGGCCGGTGCGGAGGCAACGGTAGAGGCTGGGGCAGAGGCAGGGGTAGGGTCTGGGGCAGGGGTAGGGTCTGGGGCAGAGGCAGAGCCAGAGGCCGAGGCAAGGGCAGAGGCGGAGGCAGAGGCAGGGACAGAGACGGAGGCGGAGGCGGAGGCTAGGGCAGATACTGAGGCAGGGGCAGGGGCGGAGGCAGAGGCAAAAGAAAATGCAGAAAGAGAGGTGGTTGCAGAGGCAGAAGGCGAGGCACAGGGAGAGGCAGGAGCAGAGGCAGCAACAGAAGGAGAAGCAGAGGCAGAGTATGTTGAATCAGTTGCTTCGATTCAAGCTGCGACTGAGGTTGGCACAGCAGAGGAGGCAAGCGTGTCAAGCAACTTGGAGCCAGTGGATATTGCCACACAACAGGCACAACCACCTCTTTCTGCTGATGAGGTCACTGTCGCCACGCACACTGCACCTGCTGTTGTCTCTGAGCCGACACGTTCAGAGCAGGAGGAGAGCCAGTGTGAGGAGGGCCCTTCTGCCTCCCTTGCATCTGTTGAGTCTCCTCCAGGTACTGATGCTGCTGTTGACAGTGCCGAAGCCAGTGATACGCCCACTGAACGGCAGGAGGACCCAACTCAAGAACGCGCGGAGGCAGAATGTCTCCCAACAGCAGAGCTTATTGATGCTGCGGCCATTGATGCCTCTGAGGCTGTAGCTGATGCGGCTGACGTGGCTGAGTCTGTTCCTACCTCTGCTGAACTGGCGGATGCTCCTGACGTTTCCGCTTATGTGGCTGATCCTGCTGGCATCTCTGCTGATGTAGTGGTTCCTGCTGATGTGGCTGCTGCTGATGTTTCTGCTGATGCGGCTGATGCTGCTGATGTTTTTGCTGATGTGGCTGATGCTGCTGATGTTTCTGTTGATATGGCTGATGCTGTTGGTATCTCTGCTGATGAGGCAGCTGCTGTTGGAGTCTCTGATGACGTGGATGCTGCTGATGTGGCTGAATCTGGTGGTATCTCTGCTGATGTTGTGGATGCAGCTGGTGTGACTGATTCTGTGGATGTTCCTGCCATAGTGGCTGCTGCTCATGTTGATGATGTGGTGGATGCTGCTGATGTGGCGGATGTTGCTGATGTGGCGGATGCTGCTGATGTGGCGGATGCTGCTGATGTGGTGGATGTTGCTGATGTGGCGGATGCTGCTGATGTGGTGGATGTTGCTGATGTGGCGGATGCTGCTGATGTGGTGGATGTTGCTGATGTGGCGGATGCTACTGATGCGGCGGATGTTGCTGATGTGGCGGATGCTGCTGATGTGGCGGATGTTGCTGATGCGGTGGCTGCTGCTGATGTCTCTGCGGAAGTGGCCGCTCCAATTGATGTTACTGCTGATGCGGCCGATTCTGCTGGTATCACTGCGGAGGAGGCGGCTGCTGCTGATGTTGATGAGTCTGCGGAAACCAATGTGGTGGCTGCTGCTGATGTCTCTGCTGATGTGGGGGCTGCTCCTACTGTCTCTGCTGATGTGGCTGATGCTGCTGCTGTCTCTGCTGATGTGGAGAATGCTGCCGCTATCTCTGCTGATGTGGCAACTGCTGCTGCTGTCTCTGCTGATGTGGCTGATGGTGCTGTTGTCTTTGCTGATGTGGCTGATTCCTCTGCTGATATGGCTGATGTCTCTGTTGATGTCTCTGATGTCGTGGCTGCTACTGAGGCTGATCCCATCACTATCTCTGCTGATGTGGTTGATTCTTCATTTGCCTCGGCCGCTGTGGCGGCTTCCGGTGATGCTTCTGCTGATGCAGCTGTTGCTGCCGATGTTTCTGCTGATGCGGCTGATGTCTGTGCTGATGTGGTGGCTGCTGTTGCTGATGTACCTCTGGATGCCTCTCCTGATGCGGCTGTATCTGGCAGTGAGGTTGCTGCCCCTAATGACATCGTATCTGCTGCTGATGCTTCCGCTGGTGTGGCTGCCATTGCCGATGTTGCTATGGCCACCATGGCAGTGGCATTCGATCAGGTAGAGCCGGATGTGGTGGAAGAGGAGCAAGCAGCAGGGCTATCAGATGCCTCTTCTGTTGCTCACACCCTTGATGGTCAGAATGTGCATGAGGCAGAGGCAGCTGCATCTCCAACTGTGTTCCTAGGAGGTGAGGAGGATGCGGAAAGAGATGCGCCCGATGATGCAGCTGCCCCGCCAGCACCTGCTGTGGCGGACTCCCTTCAGGCGCATGTTGCTGAAGGTGATGAGGCCGCAGTACGCGATGCCCCTGCATCCGGCACTGCTGATCGGGACACAGCCACAGCTGGAGAGAGCAAGGTTGTTGGTGACTCGGCGTTGGAAGGGGAAGAGGCGCAGCAGATGGCAATATCTGGAATGGAGGAGGGGCGTGCTGGTAGGAGTGCGCTTGTTGCCGCACTGGCTGAGGGGGGTGTAAGCCAAGATGGGGCAGAGGAGAAGTTTGAGAAGCTGGCGGGGAATGCAGGGGAGCAGAGCAGCGGAGCTGATGAGCGCCATGCTCAGTAGAACCTCAAGGGTGGATCTGGGTGGAATCTCTTAGGTAAGAGCTTCGATTATTTGCTACCCTGATGTCACAATTCTGCCTACTTCAATGCTGCATCCCCTCATTTCTTCCCTTACGAAACCCTGACCTTTCGTTTCCTTCAAGTTTTCCAGATCTTTATCGCCCCTCCTCTCTTCACTTCCCCTTTTTGGGAAGCCCCACCCTTTTCCCCTCATCTCCTCTTGCTTCCTCACTCCCTTCATTCCTCATTATGCTCTTGTTGTGCAGCCATGGTCCTGTACAAGTTTACTTGCGACAATGCTGGTCTGATGCTGTTCTTTGTCTTGTAAACACAGCCACTGTTTTGGCAGTGCACGCTTTGTTGTGTATGAGGTTGGTATTACATTCGTTATACTTTATCAAGTTGTTATCTGTCTAGCAACAGCTCTTAATATTTTTAGTCTCTAAATTGGAAAAAGTCTTATGTATTATCCAGTGATTGCATATACGGCAGGATTTCATAATAAGCATCTTGTAACGTCTTTGACATCACGGAACTCGTCATGCATAGGAAGGTGGATGGACCCTCCATGTCCATAAAAAAATCCCCATGCCCACAGCTAAACCCTAATCAGCCACCTCGGTCCAACCCTAATCCCGTAGTTCCCTGGAATCTTGTCAGATTGATAGGTTTGAATCGGTAAAAGTGCATGTGTATGGACGTGCGTATGCTTCCAAGCCGCAGCGCATTCACATTTTCCGTGACCATAGCTAGTTCCGAGTAACTGGCGAGCACTGCCCGTAGTATCGGCTCATTGCCTAGGTAGACGTTGCTGTAACCTCCAGGAACCTCTCCGTTTGCCGTCATCCTCTGGTCCCTGCCTCCCCTGCTTCTGTCCGTCGCACGTGCCTCGTACCGCCAACCCTGCATTGCATCCGTCATCTCCTCTGCCTGTCCTGCTGCCTATCCCCATTCCCCTCGAGAGTCCTCAGCTCCCCTCCTCCCGTTTAAGCCAAAGCCTTTGCTAAAGCACCCCTGCACCGCCACCGTGACCAGCATCACTGTCGTCTTTTCCATCACCTGTCGCAGCGTTCATTCGTGCGGAGCCTCGCTACCAGCAAAACCTTCCCCAGGATCCCCTCCTCGTCCTTCCCGCTCCCCGGTTACCGTCACCTCTCGCCGCAACTTACCCCATTGCGCGCGCTCGTTGCCGGCAGTGGCAGCGCGAAGCATGCATGGGTCGGCCGGGGTCAGCCCAGGAGGGTGTGAGGGGAGCAGGAGCAGGGTGGGAGCAGCAACAGGAGGAGGCGATGGGGGAGAGAGTGATGCGGCCGCTGCTGCCGCTGAGCTGGGGGAGCAAGCAGCGGTGGCCGTGGGGCTCAAGCCGCGGGGGCTGCTGCCTCTGGAGCGGTTAGAGTTCAGGGACCTGCTGCGGCGCAAGGGAGCCATGGCGGGGTACCTGCAGTGCCGGTGCGCGCTCACCTTGTTGTCTCTTCACCCGCCTCGTCCCTCCCTTGCACTCAAGTGCCGCCTCTCCGCGCCTGCAGCTCAGTCGTCGCTTCCTCACGCTTCCCACCCTCGCCGCCACTCACGAATGCCACAAGCGTCCTCGTTTCCTAGTCTCAGATCACGCTTCTGTTTTCTCCTCTCCCTTATCACCAGACCTTGCCTTTCTTCCCCCAACCCCCTCTCAAATCTCGTTCCCCTCGTCCCGTCCCCCCACCCCGGCCCCGCTTCCCCAATCCCTCCTCTGTGCATCGCAGCAACATGGTGCTGACGGCGTGGTACGCGGACGTGTCCCAGTCGCTGCCACTCGCGGCCTTTGGCGTGCCGTGCATGCCCCTGCCGGGCGAGCCCGCGTGGCATGGCGTCATGCGCCACGTGTACTCGTTCCTCAACGACAAGGTGCGTGCGCCACGGACCAGGCAGGAACAGCGAACGCATCATCGTGGGGGGTGGGGGTAGTGCTGACGTGCCCTGGCGTACCACCTTGCTGCCTGCTGTCGTGCTCCCATAGCGTTCTTGCGCCGTCGGCTCCCTTTGCTCCATGCAGGGCTGCATCATCTTTGCCTGTGGTTTTTGAGTCGACTCAAAAGTCACCTCGTTTTTTAGTCGACTCAAAAGTCACTTCGGCTCCCGTTGCTCCATGCAGGGCTGCATCATCTTTGCCTGTGGTGTGTGCGTGTGTGCTATCCTAGGTGCATAGCATGGCATGGCAGCGCCGCTGCCCCTGTGGCAGCGACTTACCCTCGTCCACCTGGTGGATCTCTGCTTGTGCGTGTGTATGCACCACCACCAGCACCACCACAAGCACACACATGCTTTCAACGCGCCTAATAAAATGTCTCGTGCTTGCACCTGTGTGGGTATGGAGACCCGATACTTGCAGAGCCACGCCGGTTGAACTAGGAAACAACGTCTTCTTCCCTCCGTCCCTCACCCACCCCTCCCTTGCGCACCAGGCCTTCATCAATCTCTGCAAGGCCGGAGACATCCCCGCCTCGCCCGCCCCCTGTTGCCTCTGTACCCCAGCTGCACCAGAGGCACCAGCAGCAGCATCAGCAGTCAAGCCTCCAACCACCCTCTCCCCAGCATCGCCAACCCCATCTCTGCACGGGCGGCGGGTGGTGGTGGTGGGCGCGGGGCCGGCAGGGCTGACAGCAGCGCGGCACCTGGTGCGTCTGGGGGCGCGCGTGGTGGTGCTGGAGGCGAGGGAGCGCGTGGGGGGGCGCGTGCACACGGACTGGACTTCCCTCTCCGTGCCCGTGGACCTGGGCGCCAGCATCATCACAGGCGCCGCCCCCGACGTGCACGACAACCTCCCCCCGGATCTCTCCGCGCTGCTGTGCCAGCAGGCGGGGTTGCCGTGTGTGGTGTTGAGAGAGGCGTGCCCGCTGTACGATGCGGTGAGTGGGGGCAGGGTGGCGGCGGATGTGGATGCGCGCGTGGAGCGCCAGTTCAACCGCCTGCTGGATGATCTTGCGGGGGTGGCGGCGCAGCAGGGGCAGGGCGCTGTGCACATGTCCATGGCTCAGGGCGTCATGCAGACGCTGGGGGAGGCGTTTGGGCGGGAGAATCTGGTGGGCGTGCATGGGTCGCTGGTGGAGGGGCAGGGGCTGGAGCGGGTGCGGGTGGAGGGGGAGGGTGGAGGGGACGGGGGGAAGGGTGGTAGTGGAAGGGAGGCGTGCGCAGAGGAGTTTGGCGGAAAGAGAGGGGTGGGAAACAAGGAGGGGGTGGGGAGGGGCGGAATGAAGGGGATGGCGGCTGAACGGGCGCGCAGGGATAGCTTGGGTAGCAGGCACAAGTACGATGGGGACAGTAATGGTGGCGGCGGTGGTGCGTTTGATGCTGCCGTGTGTGGGGGGGGAGCGACGGCACTGAGTATCATTACGGGTGGCAAGTGGAACGGCGCTGCTACACCTGCTGTGGTGGATGGCAGTGGTGCTGCAGAGGACGGAGGGGGCGGTTGTGAGGGCCTTGCGGCACAGGCCGTCGTGGGGATGAAGGAGAAAGGTGAGATGAAGGAGAAAGGTGGGATGAAGGAGAAAGGTGGGATGAAGGAGGAGCAGCAGGAGGTTGTTGATGGTGGCCTGGAGACAATGGGTGGGGTACATGAGAAGCAGGGGATGGGAGACGAAGTGGAAGTGAGAGAGGTTGGGAAGGAGAGTGGAGAAGGAAAGGAGGAGAAGGAGGAGGAGGAGGAGGAGGAGGAGGAGGAGGAGGAGGAGGAGGAGGAGGAGGAGGAGGAGGAGGAGGAGGAGGAGGAGGAGACGGTGGGCATGGTGGATGAGGAAGGCAAGGGCGAGTGGGGGGCGGAGTTGAAGAAGGAAAGTGCAGATGGGGAGGGAAGGGTACAAGTGGAGACGGATGGAGAGGAGGGTGGTCAGGAGAAAGCACAAGAGGGGCAGGAGAGAAAAAAAGAGGGGCAGGAGAAAACACAAGCGGAGCAGGTGATGAAACAAGAGGGGCAGGAGAAGGAAAGCCAAGAGGGGCAGGAGAAAACACGAGTGGGACAAGTAGAAACACAAGAAAGGCAGGAGAACTCACAGGAGGAGCAGCAGGCAGCAAAGGAGGGAGCGAGGGCAGTAGTCACGAGTGTAAGTGAAGCGACGGGTGTAATGAGCCATGCTGGTGAGGGTGGCACCGAGGAGCCGTGTGCATTCCCCTCCATGGGCCATGGCGGGGAGAGCGAGGGGCAGCAGGGGGCTGGAGAGGCGTCTGTAATGGGAGAGGAGAGGGAGGGTGGCATGTGTGACGGTGGTGGGGATGTGCGGGACAGCAGGGAGGGTGGTTGTGGAAGCACGGAGGGGTGTGGCGGAATGGTGCAAGCCAAGAGTGACTCTCCAGAAGGGCTTAGGTGGATGGGGAAGAGGAAGCGAGCAGGGCTGGAGCCAACGGAGTCAGGACACGTGGCAGCATTGGGTGGGCAAGGAGGGCAGGAGGCAGTGAGAGCACGAGGGGCGGTGGTACAGAATGAGCGGAGCAGCAAGAGGGCGCGGAGAGGCGAGGGGGAGGAGGGGAGGGCGGGCAGTGGAGATGCGGCGGAGGCAGCAGGAAGAGGAGCGGGTGTTGTGAAGGAGGGGGGTAAAGGGTCGAAGGTGCAAGCGAGTCGCGAAGGGGGGAAGGGCGAGGGTGGGGATGCAGACAAGAGTGGGGAGATTGGGAGGGGTGCAGGCGGCATGGAGGTGCGGACGAGGGCTCAAGTGAGGCGCGCAGAGAGGCTCAAGGCGGAGCAAGGGGCGCCGGGGGCAGCGAGGGTCCCTGGGGATTGGGAGGACGGATCAGCGTGGGTGAGTGGAAGCGACAAGCAGCGGGGCGCGGTGAAGGTAGATAGTGCGATGGGGCAGGACGTGCATGGGGTGGGGGAGTCTGGGAAGGGAGGAAGGGATGAGAATGGATGTGTGCAGGGTGGGGAGCAGGTGCAGGAGAGGGCGAGAGGGCCCGTGACTCGCCGGCAGAGCAGAGGCGCGGTGGAGAGAGAGCAGCGCAGCAGAGAGAGCAGCAGGGAGAGACATGGCCATGGGGAGCAGGGCAGGGAGGCAGTTAAGAGGGGCACGAGTGCGCAGGCAGGGGGGCCAGTGAGGGCTGGCAGGCTTCCTGGTGAACAATCGTCAGAGAGGGGTGTGAAACGGGAGGGAGGAGGGAAGGGCGCGGAGGCGAGGGGCAGCAGAAGCAAGGTGGTGAGGGACGTGCGGAGGCGGTCCATAGCTGACCTGGTGGCGGTGCTGGATAGCAAGGAGGAGGGCGCAGTGGGGGAGAGCGGGCAGAGCCTGAATGGGCGGGACCAGGAGAGGAGGGACGTGGAGCGGCGGGTGCTGGGGTGGCACTTTGCGAACCTTGAGTACGGGTGTGCCACGGACCTCACACGCCTGTCACTGCCCTTCTGGAACCAAGATGATGCGTTTGGGGGGTTTGGTGGGCCGCACTGCATGGTGAAGGGCGGGTTTGCGCGCGCCATGGCGCAGCTGGCTCAGGGCGTGGACGTGCGCCTGGGGCAGCCTGTCACTGAGGTGGCGTGGGGGGGGGATGCGGGCGTGCACAAGGCTGGGGCAGCGGCGGGGAGCACGGAGGTAGTTGCTGACATGGAGCAAGAGATGAAGGCGGTAGGCACAGAGGAGACTCACTCACACACCAACAGGCATGCAACGGCCACAGCAGCAGCAGCGGCAGCAGCAGCAGCAACGGCCACAGCAGCAGCAACGGCAGCAGCAGCAGCAACGGCCACAGCAGCAGCAACGGCAGCAGCAGCAGCAACGGCCACAGCAGCAGCAACGGCAGCAGCAGCAGCAACGGCCACAGCAGCAGCAACGGCCACAGCAGCAGCAGCAGCAGTGCATGTGAGGACAGCGTCAGGAGAGGTGTTCCCGTGCAACGCAGCGCTCATCACAGTGCCTCTGGGCTGCCTCAAGGCCGGCGCCGTGGCGTTCTCACCGCCGTTGCCTGCATGGAAGGCACGGGCCATCGAGCGGCTGGGGTTTGGGACGATCAACAAGGTGATTCTGGAGTTTGAGCGCGTGTTCTGGGACCCCCATGTGGACTACTTTGGTGCTGTCGCCCACCCACACCCCTCGCAGCGCGGCAACTGCTTTCTTTTCTGGAACCTGCAGCGCACCTGCGGTGCTCCTGTGCTGGCGGCGCTTGTTGTGGGGCACGCTGCCATGGCCATGGAGGGCCGCGGGGAGGGGGATGGACAGGCGGAGGGGACTGTTGTGGATGAAGCTGGGAAGGAGAAGGGGGGCGGTGGAGGCGAGGGGGCGGTGGGACGAGGGAGGGGGAAGGAGGAGAGTCGTGGTGAGGGCGGTGGGAAGAGGGAAGGGGGTGAGCGTGCGAGGAGGAGGAGTGCACGGCTCAGGAGGGCGGAGGTGGGCAGTGCAGAGGATGAGAGGCAGGGGGAGGGGGGGATGGCGGAAGGGGAGAGGCAGCGGAAGGAGCGTGTGGTGCAACATGCAGTGCGTGTGCTCAAGACCGTGTTCGGCCGCCGCAACGTGCCCAAACCCAAGGCTGCTGCCGTCACCTTCTGGGGCACTGACCCTTACAGGTATGCCAAACTGTTCCCCTTCCCCCTCCGTGCACTAGCTGTACTTCTCAAATCACCCAACACCACCCCTCACCCTTTTTCCACCCCATCCCTCTCGCTCACCCCCGTTCTGGTTTGTGCACTTCCGCTCTCCTCCCTCCCTTGCTGATTTCCCCCCCTCCCTTCCCAATCCTCCTCCCCAGCCGCGGTGCCTACTCGTACGTGCCAGTGGGGGCGTCGGGGCGGGACTACGATCTGCTGGCGCAGCCGGTGCGCGCGCGCGTGTTTTTTGCAGGCGAGGCCACGAGCAGGGAGCACCCCGACACCGTGGGCGGCGCCATGCTCAGCGGGCGCCGCGAGGCAGTGAGGATCGCAGGCGTGCTGCAGGGAGAGGGCGATGTGTGGGAGCAGGCTGAGGCGGCTGCTGCTGCTGTGGTGCATCGGCAGACGGACGAGGAGCGCGAGGAGGTGCAGTGGGTAAGGGAAGTTTTGGGGGCCGCGGAGAGAGGGGGACGAGATGGTGGTGAGTGGGGGAATGGGGTGGAAACGAAGGGAGTGGAGAAGGGAGTGGATGGGGAGAAGGGAGAGAGAAGCGCTTTGGGGGATGACGATGGTGGGATAAGAAGAGGTGGGGGGTTGAGAAGCAATGGTGATGCTAATGGGGAGGATGCAGGAGAGCAGGGTGGGAGGCAGTCCTTGGGGAGGGAGGGCACATGGCATGCGTGGGCGGACCTAGACATAGGGCATAGCGCATGTGTGCAGGCGGAGGGGGAGGAGAGGACGGCCAGGGAGGGGCCTGAAAAAGAAGCTGGTGATGGCAGAGGGGTGCAGCATGTGAGGGCGGCGGGACAGGTGTGTGAGAAGGGTGTCGAGGTTTGCGGTGCGGTGGACGAGGAGGGTGGGGTGCGGGTGGCTGGGCATGGGGAGGGGGAACTTGAGAGGCTCAGCGATGAGGGGGTGATTGGGGAGGCGGGGCAAGGGGGGCGGAGTTTGAGCGAGCAGGGGGGTTCAGGTGACGTGGGGAAGGGCAATGGGCTGGGAGTTGCGGTGCATGGCGTGCACACGAAACAGGAAGGGGAGGCGGTGAGACAGGAGCGGGGCAAGGGAGGGGTTGCGAGAGGGGAGAAGGGCGGGGAGGAGGAGAGGGCGTTGAGGAGGCGAGAGACGCAGGGAGAGCTGCGGCGAGGTGCGGCACTGGCTGCTGTGCTGCGCATGTCTGGCGGACTGCGCATGGGCGTGGCAGCAGCAGGCAGCGCGGAGGGGCGGGGGGAAGGGAATGGCAGGCATGGAGTGGGTGTGGAGAGGGAAGGGGGCGTGCACACGGTGGGGGGGCGCGTGTTTGTGTGCCGCGAGCTGCTGCAGCTGCCCAGGAGGGTGCTGGAGGCCGTGGCGGGCAGCAGGGAGGGGCTCGAGCGAATCAGCGAGTGGATCGTGGTGAGTGTGAGTGTGAGTGAGAGTTGGTGTGAGTGTGGGGGTGAGTGGGGGTGTGAGTGTGGGTGTGAGAGTGGGTGTGAGTGGCAGTGTGAGTGTGAGCATGTGGAGCTGGTGTCATGGCTCACTACCTCCTGCACCATCGCTCCGTGGATCACATGTCGTCACTCACCACACCACCCCCGCCCTCTGCCTTCCCTGCCTCTCCCCACCAGGAGTCCCTGCACTGCAGCTTGTCCCAGGTGCTCACTGCGTCTCTGCGCCTGCTGCTTGCTGCCGCCACGTGCCCGCGATGCGTGCGCTCCTCAGGTCAGCCTTGCCAATGCACTGCTGTCACATCACCACTGCGCTTCACACACACACACACGCACGCTCGCACACGCACACATACACACAAATGCACATACACACAAATGCACATACACACAAATGCACATACACACAAATACACATACACACACCCGTGCACGCGCGTTCACACTCCCACTCCCCTTCCACCTTCCACCAGCCATGTCAGATCGGCCTCCCCTATCAGTGAACCCTTCTTGATCTGATCTTTTACCTTTCGCCTTGACGCTTTCGTTCTCCCACTCTTTCCCTCCCATCCCCTCCCTGTCTTCCACCTCCCCCCCTCGTTCCCCTTGTCGTGCAGGAGTGGCGGTGTGTGTGCGTGCGCTGCTGACCGTGCCACGTGTGGGCAGGGAGGTGCGGTCGCTGGCAGCGCGGCTCATGCGCCTCTGGCACACGCTGGGCCACTTCCCTGCCCCCACCGCTGCTGCTGGGGGGCGCACCGCTGCACTTGCAGGCACGGGGGAACGGGCAACGGGCGAGGGCCAGGAGAGGGGTGAGGCAGAGGCAAGAAGTGATGGGGTGGAGGTGTGTGGAGCCGTGGGAGGGGGGTTGGCAGGGGGCAGCGCGAGAGAGGAGGACACTGAGGGAATGGAGGGAGAGACGGGAAGAGGAGGAGGGAGCAGGGTGGAAGGTGAGGGAGGGGAGCAGATGAGAGGGGTGGTGGGTGGCAGCCTGCACGCAGAGGCTCGTGATGGGTCGGATGGCGGCTTGGGTGGTGCGGCATGCAATGGTGGTCAGCAGAGAGGAGGGGCAAGGCACGGGCAGGGAGCAAGTTGGGAAGAAGGGAGTGGAATGAAGGAGGGTGGAGGGGCTGAGAGCATGAATGGCGAGAGTTCTGGGGTGATGGCGGAAGGGATTCCGCAGTCTCCACTCGCTGCTGCTCGTTCGCCCTCTCATGCTGATGCTGCTGCTTCTCCTCCTGCTCTCACTCCGCATTGTCCTGATGCTGTTGCTGCTGCTGGTGCTGCTGCCCATACCGTGACTGCTGGGCCATGTACCGTTGCAGGCAGAGGAGAAGCAGCAGCTGGAGTCAGCACAGAGGGCATGGCAAGCACTGGTGTTGCGGTCAGAGTTATTGCCGTGGCAGTGGCAGCTGCGAGACTAGCAGCAGAGGTGAGGAGGGAAGTCAGACACGCTCTGCTCCCACTTGTACTCCCAGTTATCTGCTTTTTGACGTCTTTCCAGTTCCCTCACTCCTTCTGTTGCCGATGTGTATCTGCCATGCCCCTCCTGTGCCCCACTCTGCTGTGCGTCCAGGCGTTGGCAGCAGGTGAAGTGCAGGCGGGCCAGTCACCCATGGCTGCTGCCCACCCATCCGCAACAGCAGCTGGCAGCACGCACCATTAGCTGCTGCCACAGCAGCAGCAGCAGCAGCAGCAGCAGCAGCAGCAGCATCGCAGGGCAAGCAGCAGCAGGTTACTCGGTTGCGCAGCCAGCGGCAGTCGCCCCTGGCAGGTGGGGCGGCTGCAGCACATGGGGCTGGCGGCGGCATGGGGGGAGGCCGAGGCAGGACATGGCAGCAGAGTGGGGGGGAGTGGGAGGGGGGAGCGAGTGGGCCTGGGCGAGTGAGAGGAAGGGTGAGGGCTGGGGCGTCAGCATGGGCTTGGGCAAGAGCGAGAGTCGGAGAGGAGGAGAGGACATGGCCAGGCTTGGATGGGAATCTAAGGACGGGAGAGGAGGAAGAAGAGGAGGAGGAGGAGGAAGAGGAGGAAGAGGAGGAAGAGGAGGAGGAGGAGGAGGAGGCAGTCCCAGGGCAGGCGAATGGGGTGGGGGCAGGCGCACACAAGAGGTTACGGGTGATGCAGCCAGGCGGCACTGCTGTGCCCCGTGGTGGTGGGGTGTCATGGCAAGCCTGCCATGTGAATGGCGGAGAGAGAGGAGTGGGCGACAGTGGGAGTGAGGAGAAGCAGAGGGGCGTGAGTGGGAGTGGTGTGAGAACAAGGTCGCAGGCACAGGCGTGTGTGCAAGCAGTGGGCAAGGAGGCGGGTGCAGGTTCACCAGGTGCAGCCGCCTCGGTTGGGGGTGCGGGGAGGGAATCATCTATGCACAGTGGTGGATCAGGCTTAGGCAAAGGTGGGGTGGGCGTTGGCAAACGCCGGGTTTCTGTGGCTGAGTACAGAGCAGCTGTTGAAGGGTATGTGGCGTCCCTGGTGGGGCCACTGGGGGACAAGCAGAGGGTGACACGGCAGCAAGTGAGGGAGATCAGTCGCAAGGCAACAGACGAGGTGAGGAAGCAGGGCGTGTGTGTGATTCCAGAGGCATGGTGGGTCAGTGCGACTAGAAGTGCGATTAGAGGATGCCAGGTCTGTGCTCCCACCAATCCATCATATCTGCACGTGCAGCAATGCAGTAGGCCATGGCAGCAGCCCATCTCTTGAATCATGGTGCCTGTATAGTCATGGGATGGGAAGCGGCCAATGGGCATGATATTAGCAGTTCTGTCGCCTTTCTGTGACCAGGAGAGCATCACTCTGTGCCAAGCCCAGCTGGTTTGCCTGCAAATCACTCACAGTGCCGTGCCAAGCCCCCTCACGATCCACCAGGTGATGGAGAGTGTCCGAGAAGGGGGCGGTGCTATGGACCCTGACGCCTGCCTCACTTCGTACCTCAAGTCGAAGGTAAGGGCATTGCCAAAGGTTGAAAGGGTATCAGCAGCATGGCATTATTATCGCCCTTGCAGCTTGTGCATGCCATGTTGCTGCAAACCATTGTGCTGTTTTCCTGCACCAAAGCACATCATCATGAGCTGCGCAAATGCCCTGCCTTCGTGTTTTGAACGTGTGGCTTTCATTGCTTTTGTCCCTTTTCTTCTGCCCCCGTGCTTGTCCAGATTCGGGACATAGTAGACAAGTACATGAAGGCGTACATTGACTCTTCCACGGATGGCAAAGAATCAGGTTCGATCAAGAGGAAAGGTGTACCCTAAGTCCGGCCTTGATTATCGTGTGGTAGTTGCTCCTGATGTATGATTTGCCTCCTATTTTGTAGCTCATTATCTTCATTCTTGCTCAGAAGTGAAGTATATTTGCACACCCCCGGCATGCTTCAGTGTACCAGGGTGGAATCATAGTATTTCAAGATATGTTTGAAGGTTTATTTCATTGAAATCCATAACCCTCTGAATTACCGCCGAGGTCCTTTCGGGGACGTTTTGGACAGAGTCAAGCAAACCTCAGGCAATATTACTGTGGTTACATAGTGTAAGGAATTTTCTCGCTATTCCTTACCGCGACCGTCCACATCACGTACAGCAGCAGCCGTTGTTCGCCCGTTACTGCTAACGGGGCTTCGCCAACTTCGCGCGCACTGTTTCACCAAACCTCGCACTGCTGGAGCAGCCGAGTCGGCCAACGCTTCGGGACTAGCCCGAACCTCGCGCCAGCGTAGCACTAGCTAGCTCGCCCGCACCGCGTTACCGTTTGCACTCATTGAAAAGTATTCGCTCATACCTTCGGTCATATTTTGTACTCATTGAACACTCAAGTGCAATCCTCGCTACCTCGATTCATTGCATCCGTAACACTTTGTTATCAGAGCCACTTTCTTTCGGACCGCGCATCTCCGCACCCCAGGAAATCAACTTTTGTTTTTTCACTCGAAGGGACTCACGCCCCTTAGCACCTAGGAGCCGCTGTCCTCGCGTTCTCTCGTAAACGCGTGCAGCCACGACTACGCCTAGACTAAGCTGAGCCGACGCCCTTCATTATGGCTGAACATATCGACGTCACGACGCTCACGCAGGACCGTTTGAACGAGCTGCTGCGACAACTCCACGAAAGCTCTGAAGAAATCGCGGCACTGACGGCCGAATGTGTTGAGATAATATCGAGACTTAAGCACTTCAAGGATATTCGTGTAGTACAGTAAAGTACCGATAGGCTGACGTCAGCAAAGCGCTACGCGCCATAGGATGACGTCAGCACGTAGCTATAGACCTCGCGAAAAGTTACGTACCGTTTCAGAACAAGAAAAGCACAGTACAGTAGGCGAACATGTACTTTACTCTAGTTATATATTTTGTATGTTTATCATTTTATAAGATATCTGATTTCAGAGACATCGATCCTGAAACGTATCACTACATGGGCTTTTATTAAGTCCAGACAAACTTTCATAACAGGCTTTAACTCATATAAGACTTCCGCTACGACAGGAAGCTACCATCCTAAGTATTACGATCCTATTCAATCACTTCAGATTCTAACATGGTATTGCGAGCGTCTTAGGATACTACAAGCTTCCAAATACATACTCTACAACTATGTCTGGATCTCCACGGTCCAACAACGGCTCTTCTGTTACGAGTCCATCACGCCCAACAGCGTCTCCAACTGCTGATAATTCACATCTGCAGCAACAACATCAACAACAACAATATCAGCAACAACCGATGTACGGCATGCCACTGAGCAGTCAGCCTGTACACACAACTGTAGCAGCGTCATCATCGACAGCAGCCGCAGCATCAGCAGCCACAACAGCTGCAACTGCAGTCACTGGTTCTTCTAGTCAACCAGGACAACAGTCCAGTTTCGTACCAACTGGACCTTATCAATATCAAGGTGCTTACCAGCCAACGAATCTTCAACAGCGTGTCAATGCTGCCGTCTTGTCACTTCACCAAATGTTTC
Source organism: Closterium sp. Naga37s-1 (assembly GCA_947471745.1). Classification (NCBI taxonomy): domain Eukaryota; kingdom Viridiplantae; phylum Streptophyta; class Zygnematophyceae; order Desmidiales; family Closteriaceae; genus Closterium; species Closterium sp. Naga37s-1. Next base: position 194,370 of record CANJKZ010000498.1, on the reverse strand, counting down.
CAACTCCTATGAGCCTTGATGGTTCCAGTTATCAGCATGGCCAGATGCCACAGGGAAGTGACAGGTCGAATAACTCTTTTTCTTTCGTTCCTGCTGGACAAGGACAACAAGCACCACAAGGGTCACAGATGCCATCACTTTATCAGCTGCAATCAGCTGACGGTACCGGAAACTATCTTCCCGCCTCTGCAAACCCAACAAAAATTAAAACGACTGTGCCTTTTAACGGTCAGGACTTCTATACCTGGAGCTTTGAATTTGAGTTTCTTGTTCAGACCGCGGGGTTCTGGCAGTTGTTCGACGGCACAGCACCCTTTCCATCTCACGGGTCACCACTTCAACAGGCCACTTTTCGATCGGCGTCGCTGACTGCATACACAGTTCTCGTTCGCAATCTGACACCGACTGAACAGCTTGGCATTCGTCCTTTTTGTACCAGTGCCGCTCCTGCTGAAGCAGCTTGGTTATACCTGCAAGGGGTTCACATGGCAAAGGACACTGTCAACCAGAGTAAATTTTTGACGCAGCTGTCAAATATACAAATGATAAACGGCGAGAAGGTGACGCAGTATATCAACCGCGCTCGAAATCTGCGTGATCAACTTCAGAAGTGTGGAGGGTACTTCCCCGACGCTATGTTTCACACGGTGCTACTCGCGGGTCTTGGACCAGAATGGCGACAGTGTCGCTCTATTCTTCGGATGCAAGCACAGTTGTCCGAGGGGGCACTCTGTGCCGCTCTCATCGCTGAGCAGCAGGATATGGACCTGCACAACGCTCGAGGAGGGAAAAAGGTGGTAAACAACACAGTCAGTTTTTATTCTAATCCACGTCACAAAACCGTTTGTTCCTTTTGTCGCAAAGCAGGACATACATACTATTGATACCTGCTGGTCGAAAGATAAACCATCTTGGAAGCGGACTACACCGAAACATCCCAAAGATTCTTCAGGTGAAGCTGAGAAGCAGGCAGCTGAGAAGCAGGAAGCTGTGAAGCAGAATACTGCGAAGCCGAACTCTGCGAAGCCGCCTACTACACCTGTCAAGACACAAGCGAAAGAAGTTATTAATTGTATGACGTCAGTTTCTACAGTCTACGATCCTGACGCTGAGGAACGTATTCACAATAACTTCAATGATGAACTCAACACGCCCATACCACCCGAGGTCTACGCCAACCTTGCACATACCTTGGAAGGTCCCAACACTTGGTATCTTGACAGTTGTTGCGGGCAGCATATGTGTTCATCAGAAAATCGCTTCGTCATCAATCAGCGTCGTCTTCAGAATCAGTGCGTTGTAACCGTCGCCAACAACCAACGTCTTACAGCACACTGGATGGGTAACATCATTCTTGATTCTGTTGAAGAAGACTTCAGTCTTCATCTTAACGATGTACTCCTCGTTCCTCGACTTGGATTCAATCTGATGTCATCAGCACAGCTCATGAGGAATGGTATTACTCTTCTTGGTGAACCGGGCAAGTTTACTTTAAAGTATGGAGACAGGAAACTCGGCACGGCGATTGAACAGAACGGTGTATTTGTTCTCAACTTCGTACCTGAACGCACCACTGCCGACTCCGAGAATATTCTCTCTCTTGGCCCATGGGAACATCGTGACGACATCGATTACACCGATGATACCGTTCCTCGTGATGGAGTTGTACCCACATCTTCAACCACGGCTGCCGCTGTCATGCTGACCTTCGACAACCAAGGCTTAAACGACGTCCAGAACTCCCGAGATTATCTTGCTCACGTTGCTGGTTGGGGAGATACGATGAATATGCCCACGGGTGAAGGCACTTGGGGGGCACAGGAACCTGACGAGACTACTTGGGGAGAAACACCTGCTGATCGTGATCAACGTCTTCTCACAGAAGCAGAGCAGCGTGTCGCTGCCATGGAAGTTCTCGACTCCGGACGACTTGTCGGTGTTGAACCTAAACCTGCAGCATCAGATCAAGAGAGCGGGGAATTAGTTCTTTCACCAGGCGAATCCGACGACGTTGAAATCAAAATTCCGCCACCTAACCTTACCAGGTTTATTCCGCCTGTCACAGATCATGTTCACGCTGACGGTCATCGGTTGCTGTTGTCTTTCTTCGCTAACGCCGACTATTATCTGCGCGCACAAGGACACAAAGCAACTGCAGACATCTGGCATAAGCGTCTTGGTCATCCGTCGCAGTCTACACTCAACAACACAATCAAAGCAGCTGTTCTTGACAAGAATTCTCTTCTCTTACCTGGCGGCCTCGAAATGAAACCGGTTAATCGTCCATCACCCTGCTTGATCTGCCCAGCAGCAAATCTACCGCACGAACCGTACCCGACTCATTTTCCTGGCGCTGAGGATTATCGATTGATGGAAAAGGTTTACAGCGATATTCTAAACTTACCTGCAGAGGGTTTCAACGGCGAGAAATATGTTATCACGTTCACTGAAGCTTCTACTCGATACGTTTGGACTGGTAACTGTCAGAATGTTATATTTGTCTAGCCTGCAGTGGGGTACTCAATAGTGAGTACAGCCCAATCTAGGGTTTCCTATATGTACTCAACTGCTTGCTAGTGCAATCATTCCACTTCCTTCTCTTTCTCATTTCTAACTTCCTTTGGTTTCTTCACATGGTATAGAGCTGGTCCGATCTTTGGGCCCACCACTGAATTTTTTTTTTCCTGCCCGAGGCGCGCGTCACGCCTGCCCTTAACGGCCCTTAGCGGCCCCTCGTAAGGCCCTTAGCGGCCCCTCGTAAGGCCCTTCGCGGCCCCTCGTACGGCGCTTCGCGGCCCCTCGTAAGGCCCCTTCGCGGCCCCTCGTAAGGCCCTTAGCGGCCCCTCGTTAGGCCCCTTACGCGGCCCCGTCGCGGCCTCTTACGCGGCCCCTTACGCGGCCCCGTCGCGGCCCCTTACACGGCCCTTCGCGGCCCTTGCTGCTGCCGTCGCGGCCCCCAGTCGCGGCCCCCCCCGTCGCGGCCCCCAGTCGCGGCCCCCCGTCGCGGCCCCCCGTCGCGGCCCCCCGTCGCGGCCCCCCGTCGCGGCCCCCCGTCGCGGCCCCCCGTCGCGGCCCCCCGTCGCGGCCCCCCATCGCGGCCCCCCGTCACGGCCCCCCGTCACGGCCCCGTCGCGGCCCCGTCGAGGCCCCCCGTCGAGGCCCCCCCCCCCCCCCCCCCCCCCCCCCCCCCCCCCCCCCCCCCTTTTTCCCGTCGCCTGTCGAGGCGACCTGAGGGGGCCGCGCGTCGCCCCTTCTTCCGCCTGTTCTGGCGCCCTGGGAGGCCGCGCGTCGGCCCCCGTACTCCCCCCCCCCCCCCCCCTTCCCCCCCCCCCCCCGTAACCTCCCTACCCGCCATCCCGCCCTGCCCTGTGTTAGGGTTTGGGGGTGGCGCGTAGGGGGTGGCGGGTGAGTGGCATCCCCAACTCCTCCTCCTCCTCCGTCTCCCACTGCTGCAGCTGCTGCTGAGGGGGGTGGATGTGTGGGAGCCGATGGAGTGGTGCTAGGGGGTGGAGTGTGAGTGAATCTAGAGGTGTAGCAGGGGGTGTGTGAAAGGGGGGTGGGATAGTTTGGGGAGGTTGAAGGGGGGTGGCCGCCGTGAAGCCCGCAGCTCCAGTCGCCCGTGAGACCGTTGCGCCAGTAGCCCGTGAGCCCATTGCGCCAGTCGCCCGTGAGCCAGTTGCTCCAGTCGCCCGTGGGTCCGTTGCTCCTGCAGCTCAGAGTTAGTCGCGGAGCCAGTTACTCCAGTAGCCCGTGTGCCAGTTGCTCCAGTTGCCAGTGTGCCAGTTGCTCCAGTTGCCCGTGTGCCAGTTGCTCCAGTGGCGCCGTGTGCCAGCAGCTTCAGCTGCCGCCCACTACCTCCTCTCCTCTCATAGTCCCTCCTCCTTCACACTTGCCCTCTGCGATAGCCTCTAGCTTTGCTTCCATTTGTGAACTTTAAACTATTGCTTGCTTACTTGTGCTCAGAATGTGTGGTGACATTGTGATCCACCCTGAGCTTGTCTTTTGTTTTGCTTTGCTTCTTGTGCTGATTACACCCCACTTTGGCTATGGGGGTGTGTCAGAATGTTATATTTGTCTAGCCTGCAGTGGGGTACTCAATAGTGAGTACAGCCCAATCTAGGGTTTCTATATGTACTCAACTGCTTGCTAGTGCAATCATTCCACTTCCTTCTCTTTCTCATTTCTAACTTCCTTTGGTTTCTTCACAGTAACATGACTAATCGTTTTCTTGCTTTCACAGCGTTTCAGACATGGCTACCTCTCGCAGAACACGAGTCCGACACCAAACTCAAAAGCTTCCAGTGTGACGGAGCTGGAGAATATCGCAGCCTCGAGTTTACAGCGTACCTGCAAGAACGAGGCATACGGCGCCTGTTCTCACTTCCTCACGCTCACCAGCAGAGCGGTGTAGCTGAACGCCTCAATCGTACCTTGCAAGAAAAGATGCGAGCACTACTCGCACAGTCTCAACTTGGCCCACTCTACTGGCCCTTCGCGATGGACCACGCAACGCTGTTGCACAACCTCCTGTCTTCATCGGCTTTACCAAACAACGCATCACCTCACTTGTTGTGGACAGGAAAATTGGGCACTACGAAACTTCTTCGGGTTTTTGGGTGTGTTGTGCAATATCGTCCTCCCACCGCTCCGCTCGGAGTTCGATCAACGTGCTAAGTGGGGTCTTCATCTCGGCCTTGAGAAGCAGTTTTCTGCATGGCGTATTCTGGATTATCGCAGTCGACTTTTAATTCCTGCCCGCGACTGTATTTTCTACGAAAAACTGACCCTTCCTGTCTTCGAACAGTACCTCGCCACGCAACGTGACCCTGCTACACTTTTCCACGGTGTTCGCTCATTTGCCAGTGCTGACGCCGAACTCGCTGCCAGCGAAGAACCTGACATTGACGGTGCACGTGAAGCCGCTCCTGATCCACCTATTCCAACCACGTCTTCCGGATTTCCGGAATTCATTCCACTCGTCGACGCTCATCCCGACGATGTTCGTGAAGTTCATCATACTTACCTGGTGGACGATCAACGACGTCCCATGCCAGCTGTAACTAGCAGCAGCATCCGCGTCGATCCTGACGAAATTGGGGGGGCAAATGGTGAACAGTGTGAATCTTTCAATTTCGCAGGACGGACCGACGACAGTCCTAATTATCAAACTGGGCTTCAGATACTGGGACTCGCAGCAGCAGTACAACATAATTCTTCAGAAGTTGCAGAACCGAAAACTGCTCGACAGGCCCTTTCAGGACCACATCGCGAAAAATGGCGTGAAGCCATGGATCGTGAACTGGCTGCCCTGGAAAAACGGGAGACTTGGGATCTCATACCCATCGAAAAAGGTACAAATAAAAATATTCTTACCGGAAAATGGGTTTTCAGGGTGAAGACGAAAGCTGACGGCTCTTATGAAAAACATAAGGCAAGGTGGGTTGTTCGTGGTTTTGACCAAACTCACGGGGTAGACTATACGCTAACCTTCGCCCCAGTCAGCCGACACACAAGTGTTCGTCTCGTTATCTGCGAAGCAGCTGCGAAGAACTTTCCGCTTCGACAAATTGACGTCTCCAACGCTTTTCTATACGCTGACGTCGATGCTGAAATCTACGTCGAATATCCACATACCTATCCGACAAATCCGCCAAGTGTCTGCAAACTCAAGAAGTCACTGTACGGCATCAAACAAGCTCCACGACTGTGGCAACAACATTTGAACAGGAAACTTACAGAGGTTGGATTCCGACAACTGCCGCATGACCCCGGAATGTATCGACTAGACGACAAGGGGAGCTACGCGCTACTTGTGGCTTACGTGGATGATATTCTCTATGTAAGTTCTTCGACTTCCTTGGGTGATCGCATCGAAGCAGATCTGAAGAAGTCCCTCGACTTAACTGTCTCCACCGAAGTAACCCAATTTCTTGGGTTAAACATTTCGCGAACTTCCTCCGCCATTCACCTTACAGCATCGAAGTATGCTGAGTCACTCGCTAAGCGTTTCAAGATTCCTACAAGTTACGTCGCCACACCGTTTCGATCTACACCCACCGGGTACATCCTAAACAACACCAAACTTTCGGCAGCTGGTCTACAACTGTACCAGCAGCAACTCGGGTGTCTTCTCTTCGCAGCAGTCACGTGCCGTCCCGACCTTGCTTACGCCGCAAGCTATCTCGCACAATTTTTACGCTGCCCAAAAGAAGAACATCACCTCGATCTTCAGCGCGCTCTACACTACTTTGTCGCAACACCCACAGTCGGGCTGATTTTCAACACAGGAAAACCGATCGACAAAACGTATCTCAGCGGATATGTCGACGCAGACCACGCTGGTGACACGACAGATCGCCGGTCACGAACAGGCTACATTTTCCGTCTCGAGCCCATTGGTCCAATCTCTTGGAACTCATCGAAACAGGAACTCGTGTCACTTTCCTCGGCTGAAGCAAAATTCATTGCCGCGTGTGCTGCAACTCGAGAAAGACTATACTTACAGGAACTGCTCGACGAAGCGAAGTTCGTCACACCGAATCAGTTTACGTTGCAGTGCGACAACCAGAGTGCGATCACCATCGCCAACAAACCCGGCTTCGTCAATCGCACGAAACATATTTCACTACGTTACTTCTTCGTCAAGGATGCGATCGACAAGGGGAGAATGCGCCTTGTCTACTGTCCTACTGGTGACATGGCAGCTGACTCACTTACCAAGAAGCTGACACGACAGAAATTTCACCACTGCAACCAGCCCAGCGGAATTTTCGAGACAACCGGATAACTACACCGAACTCCTAGAAGTGAAGGGGAGTGTTGAGATAATATCGAGACTTCAGCACTTCAAGGATATTCGTGTAGTACAGTAAAGTACCGATAGGCTGACGTCAGCAAAGCGCTACGCGCCATAGGATGACGTCAGCACGTAGCTATAGACCTCGCTAAAAGTTACGTACCGTTTCAGAACAAGAAAAGCACAGTACAGTAGGCGAACAGGTACTTTACTCTAGTTATATATTTTGTATGTTTATCATTTTATAAGATATCTGATTTCAGAGACATCGATCCTGAAACGTATCACTACATGGGCTTTTATTAAGTCCAGACAAACTTTCATAACAGGCTTTAACTCATATAAGACTTCCGCTACGACAGGAAGCTACCATCCTAAGTATTACGATCCTATTCAATCACTTCAGATTCTAACAGAACGCACATCCCTGCAAAATGACGTCGCACGACCACAGCAAGCACAATCACAAGCACCTAGAACTCCGGGACAACCTGCACCACAGGCATCACAGCACGGAAGTGTGGGGCAACCCGCGAGCACGGCTAGTGATGGCGTCGTCCGCCACGACGGAGACGACGACCACAGCACGACACACCCCGAAGCGACGAATGCAGCCAGGAGCCAGCCTCGCGTCACGATTTCGGCACCGACCAATGATTCGGCACTGCCGTCACTGATGCCGCTTAAGCCGCAGCGTCCGCCATGCTTTGACCCGAGTCAACGGGGTGGTCCTACCGTTCAGGCGTGGTTGTTCACGTTGAACGTATTTTTTTACTCCAACTACGTCTCGGAGGATACGGCGAAGATTCGCTACGCCTTGTCGCTGCTGCGAGGACCCGCCATGGACTGGTGGTGCGTCATTGTCACGAAGCCGATGAACTACGCGACTCTACCGACACGGGAAGGACAAACCGGACCCTGGGCGCCGTCGTATTTCGTAGAGGTGCCCCAATATCGCAGGTGGGACGCGTGGTGCGCAGGTCTGCGCGCTCGATTCGAGCCAATTGCGGCTTCGATCGCGGCGCGTCAGAAGCTCCGCACTTGGCGCCAACTCGATTCCGTCCAAGACTACACTAGCGGGTTCCTGGCGCTGTGTGAGCAAGTGGGATACATGCACGAAAGCGAGCGCATCTACCGCTACATCGGCGGCCTGAAGCATGATATCGCCCAAGAAATTCAGCTCCGCGGTGTCACCGACTTCCTGGAAATTCTTGCCATGGCGGAGAAGCTCGACTTCTTTCGTCGACCGAGGCTGGGGTCCTACGGAAGCAACAGCAACTAGGGACATCGATCTCATGGGAGGAACGAGGGCGCCACGATACGTGCCGTTGCCACGAATGCCACTGCCGCACCGTTCAAAGGGTGCTGCTTTGCGTGCAATCGGCCGGGACACCGCAAGAGCGAATGCTCGGAAAATGCTAAGGGAAAGGGGGAAGCTGAGCAGCAAGAACAGACCAAGCAGTAAGGAAACGCTGGGAGTCAGTAGCAGACGGGCCCTCTACTGACAAGTCACGCCGCTCGCCCGACCCAACCGACCCTCACCGAGTGATTGTGCCGGTTCACGCAATCGACCACACCCGGCCGAATAAGGAGGGTACTATGGTAGACAGCCCCATATTGCTTAGCAGAAAAATTGGGACAGACTTAGTAAAAACATTCGTAGACAAGGGAGCCAGCCACAGCCTGATCAACACCGCCACGGCACGAAAACTGAGACTGCCACTGGACTGTTTACCTGAGATCCACGCAAGACTTGTTTGTCAGAATGTATTTGCTGTCTAGCCTGCAGTGGGGTACTCTGTAGTGAGTACAACCCAATTTAGGGTTGTACCATTTGTATCCCAACTCTTCCTAGTGCATTCATCATTCTTTCTTCTCCACTTTTCCTCACCAAAAACTCTCTCGACACTCTAACCTAGCTATGTGTAAGGAAAATTCCTTTTCCTTACTTCGCGTCCCTGCTCAGCGCGTACAACACTGACAGCACCCCACAATATCCCGTTACCACCCGCGACATTCGCCCCGACACCATTCCCGCCACTGTTCACGATGCGACCCAACCACACGGTTCGGTTGGTAACCCGCGCTCCGGACCTCCGCCTCCACAGTTCCCCAAACCTCGGCATCAGGCCCGTCGCGCACCCCATTTTTCCCACGTTACCGTTACCACCATAGTTTCGCTATATATTCTTCGCTCATTCCTTCGCTCATTGTATCTTGTCTCGATAGTGCAAACCTCGCTCGCTCACTCCATTGCACTCGTAACACTTGGTTATCAGAGCCTACGATCTTCTCTCGGACCGCACCCACACCTTCGCTTCCCCACTATCATTTTTTTTTTGGGGGGGTATACGTCTCTCAGCGATCAAGCACCGCCGCTCGTAGTGCTCTCTCGTAAGCATGCACGGCCACGACAGAGGCTCTCGCTGAGCTTGCCCAACACCCCCGCCATGGCAGAACTCAACGTCGCGACACTGACGCAGGAGCAACTAGATCGACTCATGCGCCAACTCGAAGAATCGGCGCTTGTAATCGCCACACTCACAGCGGAACGCGACCCCGCCCGCCAACAATCAACGGTGAACGCACCAGCACCAACACATGCACAGTCGGAGGAGCCGATTATCATCTCCTCCGGCACACCGACACAGAATGACAGCGTGGGACAGCGCTCAGGCGCAGCCAGTGAAGGCGCCGCTCACTCGATGCCTGGCATGGAGAGGAACAGGACCACACCAAGCCCACGGGAGCCCCGCGAGTCCCGTCGGCACGTGGAATTTGCGGCAACAAGTGGCGAATATGCCGTCACGGCACCAATGCCACTCAAGCCACAGCGTCCGCCCTGTTTCGACCCGAGCCAACGTGGGGGTCCGACGGTTCAGTCGTGGGTCTTCACGATGAACGTGTTTTTTGACGCCAATTACGTCGAGTCGGACGCAGCGAAGATTCGCTACGCTGTTTCGCTGCTGAGGGGCCCTGCCATGGACTGGTGGCGAGTCATCGTGACATCGCCACGCGCCTACGAGCCACCGTCGCAAGAAGACGGGCCCACGGGCCCAGCCGTCACCTGGAGCTCATTCTGCGAGACAGCCCAGTACAGCACGTGGGATGCGTGGTGCGCAAGGCTTCGAGCGGGTTTCGAGCCGATCGCGGCTTCGATTTCGGCACGTCAGAAGCTGTGCACTTGGCGGCAGCTCGGATCGGTTCAAGATTACACTAGCGGTTTTCTCACACTATGCGAACAAGTCGGCTATATGCACGAGGCGGAGCGGGTGGACCGTTACGTCGGAGGGCTAAAGCCGGACATATCGCACGAAATTATGCTACGCGGGCTCTCGAATTTCAACAAGATCCTCGCGCTCGCCGAGAAAATCGACATCCTACGGCGACTGAGACCGGGGTCCTACTACGGACAACGTCCTCGGGGACCGACCGAGCACGCCACCGTACACGCCGTTGCGACGAATGCAGCTGCCGCGCCATTTAAGGGGCGCTGCTTTGCTTGCAATAGGCCGGGCCATCGCAAAAGTGAATGTCCAGAGGAGCTAAGGCGCCGTGGAACAGAGCAGGGGCGAGAGTCTCAGAGGCCGGGAAACGCCAGCAGTCAGTAGAAGTTGGGCCAACTACTGACAAGACTGCCTGCTCGCCCAACTTCACCGACCCTCACCGAGTCACAGTACCGATTCACGCTATCGATCAGGCTCGGACGAATAAGGAGGGTACAGCGACGGATTGCCCGGTACTGATTCACGGGAAAATACAGGGAGCAGCAGTGAAGATTTTTATAGACGGAGGTGCAAGTCACAGCTTAGTTAATACCGCGACTGCAAGGAAGTTGCAACTAACACTTAGTCGGTGCTTACCAGAGATCGATGCACGCTTAGTTGACGGAACGCCACTGGCCATATGGGAGAAAGTGGAAAGATTAAAAGTCCGCTGTGTGGGGAATTTCGGTTTTACACAGGAAATGCTCGCGACGACATTGGATGGGCACGACATTTTACTGGGACGTGATTGGCTGCGGCGATACAACCCGCGAATCGACTGGACGACAGGCAGCTGCACTGTGCAAAGTAGCGGTAACTGGGTGGAGCTACCTCGCTGGCAGTCACCTGAGTCTTCAACGGTCCACGTCAACGCCATCACGATGAAATGGGCTGTCGCCGCTGGAGCTGACGTGTACGCGGTAGATATCGCGATAGTGGAAGAAGCGGACAAACCAAGTGATTTTCAGAAACTACTGGAAGCAGTACCATCGGGACTACAGGACCTGTTGAAACGATTCCCGGGGATCTTCCCCGATGACCTACCCGAGGGGCTGCCACCTCAGCGGGCGCACGATCACCGAATAGAATTAGAGCCCGGGGTACAGCCAACCGTACAGCGACAGTTCAGACTGACACAGCCCGAGCTTGACGAGCTAAGGAAGCAGTTAGATTACCTGTTAGAGAAAAAAACCATCCTTCCGAGCTCATCGCCATTCGCCGCACCGATACTGTTCACACCGAAAAAGGACGGTGGGTTTCGCATGTGTATCGACTACCGAGCACTGAACAGGGTTACAGTTAAATCACGATACCCCATCCCCCGAGCTGACGAACTGATAGATCAACTGCGAACAGCGCGAGTCTTTTCGAAAATCGACTTACAGGGAGGTTACCACCAAATTAGGGTCGAACCGTCGGACTGCGCCAAAACAGCTTTTAGGACTAGGTACGGGTCGTTCGAATATACGGTGATGCCTTTCGGGTTGACCAACGCACCGGCGACTTTTCAGATGACGATGAACGAGGCATTTAGGCCACTCTTAGATAAATGCGTAATCATCTACCTCGACGACATCCTAGTCTACAGTCGGGATAAGCAGCAGCACTTAGAAGATTTAGAAGGAGTATTTACAGTTCTAGACAAACACAGACTACTGACAAAGGGTTCCAAGTGCGAGTTTTTTCAGGATAGGCTAGAGTTTTTGGGGCACGTTATTTCGGAGGCTGGCGTAGAAATCGACCCGAAGAAATTGGACACGGTAAAAGCGTGGCACCCCCCGACAAACATCACGGAACTCCAGAGTTTTTTGGGTTTTGTTAATTACGTGCGCCGGTTCGTCCCCGATATGGCACGCTTAACGGCCCCGCTTACGGACTTGCTAAGGAAGGGGGTCGCTTTTACGTGGGGGGAGAAAGAGCATGCTGCCTTCTCCACCCTAAAAACTGTTCTCTGTTCACCGCCCGTACTACGCATCGCCGACCCACACCGCCCATTCGAAGTGGTTACTGACGCAAGCGACATCGCCATCGGCGCCGTACTGCTACAAGACTTCGGCAATGGGTTACAGCCCATCGCCTACGAATCACGAAAGCTGCATCCGCCCGAGAAGAATTATCCGATACACGATCGCGAAATGCTTGCGATCGTGCATGCATTCAAAGTGTGGCGCTGTTACTTGACCGGCGCCGACGTGACAGTACGGACAGATCACAAGTCACTACAGTACCTCCGCGCACAACCCCACTCAACCCACGACAAATCCGCTGGCTCGACTACCTCGAGTCGAATTTTCACTACACGGTTACCTACAAAAAAGGGGCATCGAACATCGCCGATGCATTAACCCGACCCACAGCCCAAGTTCACGCCATACTACTCGCCCAGACCAGCCCACTGTTAACAGGCCTATTTACCCACGGTTACCAAACTGATCCATTTTTTACAGGCGGAAACTCGCAGCAGTTTGCAGCAGCAAGAGGAGTCTATTACGTAAAAGCCGGCACCGATCGCATATGGGTACCGGGCTACACACTTCTACGGGAATTACTGTTGCAGGAGGCACACGACGGAGTTACCTCAGGGCATTTCGGAGTAGAGAAACACGGCAGCAGCTGCAACGGTACTACTACTGGCCCGAAATGTTGACCGACGTGCAACGACACGTGGCATCGTGTCCCACCTGCCAGGTCATGAAATCATCACGGAAGCGGCCGGCAGGACAATTGCAGCTGATACGACCCCCAGAGCGTGCTTGGCAGCAGGTGACAATGGACTTCGTCACGGGGTTACCGGCGGGTGCGAGTGGGAACGACGCGATCCTGGTCGTCGTCGATCGACTGACAAAAATGGCACATTTTGCAGCATGCAAGAAATCAATCACAGCCGAAGAAACGGCCCGCCTCTTCATCGCAACCATTGTTCGATTACACGGGATACCCGCAGCGATAATCAGCGACCGAGATACGAAGTTTACCAGCAATTTCTGGCGGAACCTGTGGCAGCAGTTCGGCACGAGGCTGCAGTTCAGTTCTTCGTACCACCCCGAAACCGACGGACAGACAGAACGGACAAACCAGACCATGGAACAGTTAATCCGGGCCATGTGCGACGACCTCACCACCTGGGAACAACAACTTCCACTAATCAAATTCGCGTACAACAACTCGCCATCCGCCACGACCCAACAGTCGCCATTTTACCTGAACTATGAACAAGACCCTACAGTGCCCATGACCCCGAATCCCGACAACCCGGTGCCACGAGCGCAACAGTTCGCAGAAATTTTACAGGAAGCTCGGACCAGGGCAGCAGACGCAATTAAAAAGGCGAACGTTATCGCTAAGCGCAATGCAGACCGACACCGCCGACCAGTCACTTACCAACCCGACGACTTAATTCTACTCGACACTCAAAACCTCCGCCTGCCCATAACTCCGAAACTCCGCCCCCGATATTGTGGGCCGTTCCGCATCAGCCACATGGTCACACCGGTCACCGCCCACCTCCTCCTCCCCGCTGACTGGTACGTCAGCCCCTCCTTCCACGTCAGCCTACTTCGCCCCTACATCCCATCCACCAGCCAACTAGCTCGACATCGCCCAACCAGCATGATCCGACCATCGACCGAGCCAGTCATCATGCTCGAAAAGATTCTGAGCCACCGAGTTCGTGACCCACGAGGAGCCCGAAGGGTCGAATTTTAAATACGCTGGAGAGACCGCACACCCACCGAGGACAACTGGGTTCCCCTGAACAAAATCGAAAACCACCCCGTCCTCAACGACTACTTGCGAAGCAGAAATTTCCGGGATATACACGCGCTCTCGTAAAGGAGGCCTCCTTGAGGGGGGGGGGGGGGTAGTGTAAGGAAAATTCCTTTTCCTTACTTCGCGTCCCTGCTCAGCGCGTACAACACTGACAGCACCCCACAATATCCCGTTACCACCCGCGACATTCGCCCCGACACCATTCCCGCCACTGTTCACGATGCGACCCAACCACACGGTTCGGTTGGTAACCCGCGCTCCGGACCTCCGCCTCGACAGTTCCCCAAACCTCGGCATCAGGCCCGTCGCGCACCCCATTTTTCCCACGTTACCGTTACCACCATAGTTTCGCTATATATTCTTCGCTCATTCCTTCGCTCATTGTATCTTGTCTCGATAGTGCAATCCTCGCTCGCTCACTCCATTGCACTCGTAACACTATGGCTCCTAAGCCTAAGTTGCTACTATTTTAACATGCTATCAGAGTAGGTCGTTCCTAGGACCTCACATTAATGGGCCCACCACCTAATGCCCTGCTAGCCTAGGCCCCGGCCCGTCGCCCCTTGGCGTCGCCCCTAGCCCCTAGGCTCGGCCCCTTGGCCCCGTCGCCCGTAGCCGCGCCCCTCGGCCCCGTTGGCCCCGTCGACCCCGTCGCCCCGCGCCCGGCCCGTACCTAGCCCGCGACCGGCCCGTACCTAACCCGTGCCCGGCCCCGTCTCTCGCCCACGCCCGGCCCGTACCTAGCCCGCGATCAGCCCGTACCTAGCCCGCGACCGGCCCGTACCTAGCCCGCGACTGGCCCGTACCTAGCCTGCGCCCGGCCCTGTCTCAAGCCCGCGCCCGGCCCGTACCTAGCCCGCGCCCGGCCCGTACCTAGCCCCGCGATCGGCCCGTACCTAGCCCGTGCCCAGCCCGTACCTAGCCCGCGCCCGGCCCCGACTCACGCCCGCGCCCGGCCCCGTCTCTCGCCCGCGCCTGGCCCCGTACCTAGCCCGCGCCCGGCCCGTATCAAGCCCGCGCCTGGCCCCGTACCTAGCCAGCGCCCGGCCCCGTTCCGTGCCCAACGCCCGGCCCCGTACCTGCCCAGCTCCCGGCCCCGTCTCTAGCCCAGCACCCGGCCCCATACCTAGCCGCGCCCCTCGGCCCCACTGGCCTCGTCGCCCCTAGCTATGGCCCCTCGCGACCTGCAGCCCCTAAACGCGGGCCCGTCGCCTCTAGCCTCGGCCCCTCGCGACCCGTCGCCCTTAGCTGCGGCCCCGGTGCCCTGTCGCATCATGCCGGGTAAGGGGGTGGCAAGAGGGGGTTCCTCCTGCCCGCGTGCCCTGCAATCGCACGCACAGCTCCGCCCCCGCCCCCCTCCCCCCCTTCCCCCCCCTCCGTGGGGACGGGGGGGAGAGGGTGTGAGGGGGTGGCGGGTGTGCCTCAGCAACAGCAGCTGCCGCCACGCCTCCTCCTCCCTCTCTCCCTGCCGCACCTTGTGTTGGGAGGGGGGGGGAGCTTGGAGGTTATGGAGGTGGCGGAGGGGATCTGCAGCACCAGCCCCCCCCGCCCCCCCCCCCCACTTCTCCTCCATCCTCCTGCTGTGGGTGCAGCAGTGGGGGGGAGGGGATCTGCAGCACCAGCCCTCCCCCCCCCCCCCCCTTCCGTCGCCCGTCGAGGCGCCCTCGGGGGCCCACGCGCTGCCCCTCTTGCAGCTCGCGAACCGCCCCTGCAGCCCGCTAGCCGCCCCTCCCGCCTCCTGTCCTCGTGCAACTGCGGGGTGGCGGGTATGGGGTTGGCGGGTGTGTGAACCGTCCCCTACTCCTCCTCCTCCTTCGTCTCCCACTACTGCAGCTGCCGCTGAGGGGGGTGGGTGTGTGGGAGCCGAGGGAGTGGTGCTAGGGGGGTGACGTGGGAGTGGAGCTAGGGGTGCAGCAAGGGGTGTGTGAAAGGGGGGTGGGACAGTTGGGGGAGGTTGAGCGGAGGCTGCCGTCTTGTCGTCCGCATCATCTGTAGTCCAGGGCTCTGCTGCTGGTAGCTCAGAGAGCCTGCTGTGCCTGTCGCCCGTGGGTCCGTTGCTCCTGCCGCTCAGAGTTAGCCGCAGAGCCAGTTACTCCTGTAGTCCGGGGCCCTTGCTCCGGTAGCCACCGTGCGCACCGCTCCTGTTGCCCGTGTGTCTGCAACATCAGCCGTCGCCTCCTATCTCCTCTCCTCTCACAGTCTAGCCTCCTCCTCCTCACTTGCCCTTTGTGAATGCCTCTGGCTTTGCTTGTAGAGGTGAACCTGCTCTATGACTGCTTGCTCTGCTGATTATACCCCACTTTGACTATGGGGGTGTGTCAGAATGTATTTGCTGTCTAGCCTGCAGTGGGGTACTCTGTAGTGAGTTAACCCAATTTAGGGTTGTACCATTTGTATCCCAACTCTTCCTAGTGCATTCATCATTCTTCCTTCTCCACTTTTCCTCACCCAAAACTCTCTCGACACTCTAACCTAGCTATGGCTCCTAAGCCTAAGTTGCTACTATTTTAACATTGTTGACGGCACGTCACTGGCGATACGGGAACGCGTAGACCGGGTTCGGATTCAATGCGGGGGTAACTTCACGTTTAGCCAGGAAATGCTCGCGACAACCCTCAACGGAACCGACATTTTACTCGGCCATGATTGGCTGCGATGACACAATCTGCGAATCGACTGGACGACGGGTGATTTCACCGTGCGAGTGAACGGTAACAACATCGCCTTACCTCGCTGGGGATCGCTGGAGTCTTCGTCGGTGCGTGTCAACGCAATCACAATGAAACGCGTGTCAGAATACTGAACGAGAATGAATGAACTATGAAAGAGTTGGGTACAAGTACTAACCCTAATTGGGTTGTACCCCTTATGGGCTACCCCACTATAGCCTACACAAAGTAAGCACTGTAACATTTTGACACACCCCCATAGGCAAAGTGGGGGAGAACAAGTGGTCACAAGACCAGTCAACAAAACCAAAGCAAGCTCAAGGTGGATCACGAAGTCACCACACATTCCGAGCACAAGCAAATGGCCACAAGGCCAGTTCACATGCAGAGCTATATAAAAGAGAACAAACAGTACAGTGATCATACCCTAGCAAGTGTAAGCATGCAGGTATATATATAGATCACAGTACAAGCAAAGTCACGCAGTGAGCAAGTGAGGCAAAGTAGGCACAAGGCCTAAAACAGTACAGAAACGCTGATGATCACCAAAGTGAAGTGCCTTGGTGAATATATCAGCAGTGTTGGCCCGAGTGGCCACGTAAGCAAGACGAAGCTGACCACGCTGCTGCAGCTCTCGAGCAAGGAAGTAGCGCAGAGCGATGTGCTTCGTTTTGTGCTCCAGTCTGTGCTCCTGACATAAGGCAATCATGGCCTTGTTGTCTACGTACAGAACTTGAGAAGAACGAGGCCACTCTCCCAAGTCGGTCAGCAGGTAGGTGAGCCAACGTAACTCCTGTGCAGCCATGGCCCCTGCGTAGATCTCAGCCTCACAACTGGAACTGAGAACAGAAGACGAGCAAGTAGACCGCCAAGAAACAGAGCCGGAGCCAAGGCTGAAAGTGTAACCCTGTGACGACCGCTGCGTAGCCAAGTCGTCAACCCAAGAAGCGTCTGCGTGTCCAGTGAGGACAACTGGACCCCGTCCTCCAAGCACGAGCCCCATGCCCGATATACTGCACAAGTAGCAACACTCTCTTAGCGGCCGCCAAGTGCTCAAGTCAGTGTCTCCCAGGCGCAACGTAGCGTGCCAGGATGCTAAGAGGGTAGGCAAGGTCAGGTCGAGTGCAGGTCATCAGGTACATGAGGCAGCCTACAAGCTCTGGATACGGGCCACTCGGCTCTACGGACTCGTCCGAAGGTGGAGCTGAGAGCGAGTGACCGGTAGGCAGAGGAGTGGACTGTGGCAAGGAGTACCGGAAGCCGAAGCGCTGAAGGACCTGGTGCACCATGTGTGACTGAGTCAGATTGATGGTGTGCCGTGCTCTGTCCCGGGTGATCTGCAAGCCAAGATAGCTGCGCAGCTCACCCAGGTCATTGTAGGTGTGTCTCTTCTTCAGCTCCGACTTCACAAGGGCCAGTGCCTCAGTGTCAGCAGTGGCAAAGACCAAGTCGTCGACGTACACGAGGACGTAGAACGGCGGCAGCGAAGTGTCGGTGCACATAAACAGCGACGGGTCAGCAGTCGAAGGATCAAACCCAATAGCCGCAAGCGACATCCTCTGTGTGTCGTGCCACTCGCGAGGCGCCTGGCGGAGACCGTAGACTGGCCGCGGGAGGCTCCACTGGGTACCTGCAGGAAACGATCCAGTGAAGCCAGGTGGGCGGGGCAGCCAGATCTCCTCGTGCAGGCTTCCCTGTAAGAAATTTGTGCTGGAGTCAAGAGAGTGCAGCTCGTAGTCACGCTGAGCGGCGACGTGCAGCAGAACTCGAAGAATGGTCATCTTTGGGGTAGGGGAGAAGGCCTGGAAGAAGTCAACTCCCGGTCGCTGACTGAAGCCTCGTGCAACGTAACGTGCCTTGAAGACAGGCGGAGAACCCGGCGGCCGCTTCACCCTGAAAATCCGCATGCCATCGACTAGGTTCGCCCCAGAAGGGGGAACTGCGACGGCGTAGGTGCCTGTGGACTTCCAGGATGCCATCTCTGCGTCCATGGCCGTCTGCCACTGAGAGGAGTAGGGACCCATAATCGCCTCTTCGTAAGAGTGTGGGGTCGGGATGTCTGGTGCATCCGGGTCTCCCTCCGGTGCAAGTAGCATGGCCATGAGATGAGGTACAGCAGCTTCAAGACACTCAAAGTCCTCTTGCCTGACCTCAAGGAAAGTCGAGACGACAGGCGGCAGCAAAGTCAACCAGCTTTGCAACTAGGGCAGACGCAACACTGGACTCAAACGAAGGGTCAGTGACAACAGTGGCTAGAAGACGAGGGACAGTAGGACTGGCAGCACGAGCTAAGTCAGACTCAGGGTCAGGAATAGCAGGAAGAGAGGGCGTAGGAGGAGGCGGCAGGGGAACTCGCAGTGGAACAGAGGAAGAACGAAGTGCCATAATGTGAGTGCCGAGGACAGGAGGCGGACGCGGACGAGGAACACGACGACCAGTGCGAACAGCGCAAACAGGCGAGGCAGGACGAGACTCAGGCTCACGACGCTCTGTAAAAGAGGTTGTCTGCTCAGCGTAAGGAGAAAGAGCTGGAAGTGGGGAGTCTGGCTGTAACTGTGGCTGCAACTGGTGAGGCGGTGGACTAAGTAAGCTAGGAGGAAGGCCAGAGTGGAAGACGGGAGACTAAGAACCTGGCGAAGGACCGAGTCAGGTGGTGGCAGAGACGACGGCAGTGGCGGAACGAAAAACGGTGGCCGTTGCACAGTGCCTCCAGCACCAGTACCACCAGCTCCAGCACCCCCAGCGCCAGCACCTCCAGCTCCAGGGTCTCCAGCTCCAACGCCTCCGGCTCCAACGCCTCTAGCTCCAGTGCCTCTAGCGCCAGCAACTCCAGTGCCAGGGTCTCCAGCTCGAGAAGCTCCAGCTCCACTGCCTCCAGTGCCAGTGTCTCCAGCTCCAGCGCCTCCAGCGCCTGTGCCTCCACCACCAGTATCGCCAGCTCTAGCACCCCCAGCGCCAGCACCTCCAGCTCCAGGGTCTCCAGCTCCAGCGCCTCCAGCTCCAGTGTCTCCAGCTCCAGCGCCTCCAGCTCCAGCTCCTCCAGCACCAGTGCCACCAACACCACCAGCTCAGGCAGCTCCAGTACCCCTAGTACGAGCACCTCCAGGACCAGCAGCTCCAGCACCTCCGGTACCTCTAGCTCCAGCAGTAACTCCATCACCTCCAAGACTAGAAGCTCCAGCGCCTCCGGCTCCAGTGCCTCCAGCTCCAGCGCCTCCGGCTCCAGGGTCTCCAGCTCCAGAGTCTCCAACACCACCAGCTCCGGCAGCTCAAGTACCCCTAGTACGAGCACCTCCAGGACTAGTAGCTCCAGCACCTCCATCTCCAGTGCCTCCAGCGGGAGAGCCTCCGGCTCCTGCAGCACCACTCTTAATCATGTGCGCTGAGCAAACCACTCGCGCAGCTGCTGCTGTGAGAGAGGTTCCCGCCGGGGAGACAGTCGTGGCGAGGCACCCGCAGGACCTCCAGTACCCTTGGCTCAGCACCCCCAGACTCCGCACCCTAAGACTCAGCACCCCCAGGCTCCGCACCCTCAGGCCCAGTACCCCCAGGCTCCGCACCCCCAGGCACAGCACCCCCAGACTCCGCACCCTCAGGCTCAGCACCCCCAGGCTCCGCACTCGCAGGCTCAGCACCCCCAGAAGCAGCACCTCTAGCAGCACTTGAGTCTACAGCGACCTCGACAAGCACAATCCCGGGGAGTGGGTCTACCTGAGACACACCAGAGGGAGCAGGACCCTGAGGGGGGAAAGAGTCTACCGGAGGGGGACATGGGGCAAAGAAGAGCGACGGGGGGGGGGGGGAGACGGGCAGTGCGGTAGGGGAAGAGACGGTAAAAGGGAACCGACTCGTCAAACGTGACATCCTAAGAGGGCAGGACACGGCGCGAGAAGGGGTGGTAAAACTGCAAGCCATGCGCGTCAGGGGGAAAGCTAAGGAAGACGCAAGGAATAGCGCGGGCGGAGAGCTTGTCCGCGGAATTATCGCGGACAAAGGCACGAGAGCCCCAGGCCCAGAACACCAACGCATCGCCAACCTTCCCCATCCAACGCAGTGTAGGCGAGGTCTCCGTCAAGGAGACACGGGGCCAGAGGTTGAGCTGATGCGCAGCGTCCCGGACCGCAAACGACCACAGAAAATGGGGAGCAGCCGCATGGATCATGGAGGTACGAGCCACCTCCATGACTAAGCCAATGCGGCGCTCAGCAACCCCATTTTTCTGCGGGAAGGCCAAAAGCGTGAACGACCGGAGGATGCCCTCCCCACGACAAAATTCCCGCAAGAGGTCGGAGGAGAACTCACCACCTCTGTCAGAGTGCAGACGCAGGACAGGAAGGTCCTCGCGGAACCGCTCGCGGAGCTGGAGACGGACTGCTCGAATCCAAGGGATCAAGACATCAGGGACCTCACCCTTGCTGCGCAAGGGGAAGACCGTGGTGTAACGCGTGTAGTCGTCAACAACCAGCAGAAAGTAGCGCTCGCGGCACGGTCCACTGACGCGGGCTGGGCCCCACACGTCCATGTGGAGAGTCTGCAGGGGAGCAATCATCGGGGGAAAGGAGGAGGACTGAGGAGCGGTGCGCTGCAGCCCCTCGTCGCAAGGAAGGCAGGGCGGGGCAGGCGAGGGCGGGAGGGGAGGCAGAGACCTGGGAAGACCAGAAACAAGGAGGCGGGAGTGCATGCCACGAAGGCATGGCATGGAGGGGTGAGCAAGGCGGCGGTGCCACAGGAGAGTCTGGTGCGTCAGGAGGCGACACGAGCAGGGGGGCGCTACCGGACATGACGCGGACACCTGAGCAGACGCAGCTACTTGAGGAGGCTCGGTAGTCAGTGTGTACAGAATCGACCCAGGCCGACGGGTGAACGTGGCCAGGTGACGGCCCGTCCGTGTACACGTGCAAAGCGACACACGCTGACCCCCAGGAGTGGTGGTAGTGACCATCACATCCTGGAGGGCAACGGTACTCACCAAGTTCGTAGAGAACGAGGGGAGGTGAAGACCTGACAGTGAGCTGGACGGAACCGCCGGACAGAACAGTGGAGGAATAGGCAAGGACTGGGCCCCCTAAGGGGTCAGCCAGTCTGACCGGTACAGGTGCAGAGAGAGGAGTGAGGGTGGTGCTGTCGCGAAAGAAACAGCGTGAAGCACCTAAGTCAAGTGTAAAGGTGTGCAAGGCCTCAGCAAGCGCAGTACCAGGGAGAGCAGACTCACTAGCACCTAGAGCAGCAGCCTCTAAACCTGGGTCAGGCGGCACACACAGGTAACAGTCACCCTCAGCACTAACAGACAAGGCACACATGGCAGCAAGGATATCATCATAGTCAAGAGCAAAGATATATACTCCAGACCTAAGCAGGTCTTACCAGCGGGGGCGCTCAGGTTCGTCACCAAACTCTGCGCACCAAGCGTCGTCAAGGCGGGAGAAGTAGCGGTGCTGAGAGTGAAACTTCCCGCATGTCTGACCAGCACGGTCACCTGTGCAAATTGTCAAACTTATATATGTTATAGTCTGTTTAGGCTGTAGTGGGGTAGTTCTTAGAGGGTACAACACTTTGTGTTTCCTACTTGTACCCATCTCCTTTCTAGTTTCATCATTCCTCTCATTATTCTCACATGGTATAGAGCTGGTGCCCTAGTGGAATTTTTTTTTTAGGGCCCACCACTACGAAAAGTTTTTTTTTTCCTTACCTGCCCGAAGCGCGTTTCGCTTCTGTCCTAGCAGCGCCCCGTGCGCCTGCCCTTCGCGGCCCCTCGAGGCCTCTTGCGGCCTTCGCGGCCCCTTAGCGGCCCTTTGCGGCCCCGTCACGGCCCTTCGCGGCCCCCTTCGCGGCCCTTCGCGGCCCCCGTTCTCGGCCCTTCGCGGCCCCTCACGGCCCTTTGCGGCCCCTCGCGGCCCTTCGCGGCCCCCTCACGGCCCTTCGTGGCCCCTCGCGGCCCTTCACGGCCCCTTCACGGCCCTTCGCGGCCCCTTGCGCGGCCCTTCGAGGCCCCTTCGTGGCCCTTCGCGGCCCTCTGCGGCCCTTCGCGGCCCCCTTGCGGCCCTTAGCGGCCCTCTTCGACGGCACTTCGCGGCCCCTTCCGGCCCTCTGCTGGCGCGCCCCCCCCCCCTGACGCGCCCCTGTAACCGAGCCCCTGCCGGCCCCTACACACGAGCTGCTGGTGCGCCTCTGCCGGCCCCTGCATCCGGCCCCTACTGGCGCGCCCCTGCCGGCCCCTGCACGCGAGCCCCTGCAGGCCCCTATTGGCGCGGCCCCTGCTGGCGCGCCTCTACCGGCCCCTACTGGCGCCCCCCCCCTACGGTACCGGCCCGCCCCTGCACCCGTTTCTGGTAAGCCGAGCAGCGCCACCCAGCCGAGCCGCGTCGCCCAACCGAGCCGCGCCGCCCATCCGAGCCGCGCCGCCCAGCCGAGCCGCGCCGCCCGGCCGAGCCGCGCCGCCCAGCACTGACTTGTGCTACTGCTACTACTGCTGCTACTGCTGCTACTACTGCTACTGCTGCTACTGCTGCTACTGCTGCTACTGCTACTACTGCTGCTACTGCTACTATGGCTAGTCCGACTGTTCTCACCTTTGATGCTGAGGGACGTGCAGTTGATTTTGACGTATGGGTTGACGACCTACAGCTCTTTCTTCAGTGTGATTCTAGGGATGGGGTATCCCTTTTCGATCACACGTCAGGTGTTTCCACTGCTCCTGTTCGCTCGCAGTGGACCACTCATGACGCTGTTGCTCGTCTTACTGTTCGTAGTCACCTGCCGCCTGCTGAGCGCGCGCACTTTGGCCAGTACAAGACTGCTCGGTCTTTGTACGACGCTGTAGTTGCACGCTACTCCTCCCCTGCCACTGCTGCCCTCAGCCGCCTCATGCTGCCGTACCTTTTCCCTGACCTTGCTGCCTTTGCCACAGTCGCTGACCTAGTTTCTCACCTTCGCACTAGTGACGCCCGCTACCGCGCTGCCCTTCCCACTGAGTTCTGTGCCAAGAACCCCCCCCCATGTACATCACCCTTTACTACCTAGTCACTCGCCTCCCTGACTCTCTCTCTTCAGTCAGGGACCACTTTCTCTCCCTTTGCCCCACCGAGCTGACTGTCGACCTGCTAGAGGAGCGCCTTGCTGCAGCTGAGAAGAGTATCTTAGCTGTAGGTGCTTCTCGCGGCGACCGTCGCACCCCCTTCTTTGAGGGGTGTTCCCCTGTCCCCCTTCTCCCCTCTGTTGCTTCTGCTGCTGCTGTCGACCTCGTTGGCACTGAGGAGGTCGGCGCTGCGTCTGCCCCTAGTGGGAGACGCCGCACCAGCAAGGGCAAGGGGAGAAAGGGTGGTGGCGGGGGCGGCGGGGGAAGCGGTGGAGGGGGTGGAGGCGGCGGAGGAGGTGGCGGTGGAGGTGGGGGTGGTACCGGGAGTGGAGGCGTCAGTGGCGGCGGTGGAGGTCGTGGCGGCGGTGGCGGAGGAGGTGGAGGCAGCGGCAGCGGCGGAGGTGGTGCTGGTCGAGGTGCAGCCGCGCAGCGTGGAGGCTTTGGTGGCAGCCAGCGCCAGCAGCAGCTGCGCACCCGTAAGACCCCGTCGGTTCAGCAGCTTCGTGAGTGGTACGCTGGGCGTGGGAGGTCTGGGGGTGCAGGTCCCTGCACTTACGTTCTTCGCACCGGCACTCGTAGTGGGGAGGTGTGTGGGCTTCCACACACCACGCAGCGCTGCTTCGGTTGCTTGACTGACGCTTGGCGTACCCAGTTTCCTGACGCCGTTGAGCTTCCTCGTTGGCATGATCTGCTTCTGCAGAATGTGCCTATCTTTGATCTAGACTTTGATGCTATCCTTGCTGCCATGTATGCTCTTGCTGATAGTGCTGAGGGTGACTGTAACCTGAGTGTCCCGCCTGACCCGGACATTGCGGCTGCTGCTCTAGGTGCTAGTGCGTCTGCTGCTCCAGGTACTAGTGCGTCTGCTGCTCCGGTTGCTGGTGCGTTTGCTCTCTCTGGTACTGCACCTACTGAGTCCTTGCACACTTTCACACTTGACTCTAGTGCTTCGCGCTCTTTCTTTAGAGACAGCACCACGCTCACGCCGCTCAGTCGGCCTGTTGCGGCCTCCCTTGCTGACCCCTCCGGGGGCCCAGTCCTTGCACACTCCTCCACGGTTCTACCGTGTCCTGCGGCCCCGTCGGGCTTGCTGTCGGGACTCCACCTCCCCTCGTTCTCTACGAACTTGGTGAGTGGAGCTGACCTCCAGGACGCGTGGGTTGACCAGTTCACCCCTGGAGGTCAGCGTGTGACCCACTGCACTTGCTCTCGGACGGGCCGCCACCTGGCCACGTTCACCCGTCGGCCAGGGTCGAGTCTGTACACACTGACTACTGCGCCTCCTCCGGTCCCTACGTCTGGTCAGGTAGCTGCGTCCAGACAGGTGTTTGCTGCCGCGTCCAGGTCTAGTCCTGCGTCTGCCCCCTGCTCGTGTCGTCCTCTGGCGCACGAGACTCTCCTTTGGCACCACCGCCTTGGTCACCCCTCCCTGCCTCGTCTTCGAGGTATGGCCTCCCGTGCTCTTGTCTCTGGACTCCCCAGGTCCCTCCCTCCCCTTCCTCCGGGGCCTGCCCCCACCTGTGTTCCTTGTGTCGAGGGCCGACAGCACGCC
This sequence comes from Closterium sp. Naga37s-1, assembly GCA_947471745.1. Classification (NCBI taxonomy): domain Eukaryota; kingdom Viridiplantae; phylum Streptophyta; class Zygnematophyceae; order Desmidiales; family Closteriaceae; genus Closterium; species Closterium sp. Naga37s-1. The sequence goes on along the minus strand of CANJKZ010000498.1, from coordinate 169,244 downwards.
GCTCCTCACTCCTCCTCGTTTCCTCCGACTGAGGCCCCTCTGCAGACTCTTCACATGGACGTGTGGGGCCCAGCCCGCATCCGTGGACAGGGTCACGAGCGTTACTTCCTGGTGGTCGTTGACGACTACTCGCGTTACACCACAGTCTTCCCCTTGCGCAGCAAGGGTGAGGTCCCTGAGGTGTTGATCGACTGGATCCGCGGTGCTCGTCGCCAGCTTAGTGAGAGTTTCGGCTCAGACCTTCCTGTTCTGCGTCTGCACTCAGACAGAGGCGGGGAGTTTTCCTCCGACCTCCTGAGAGCCTTCTGTCGTTCGGAGGGCATCCGCCAGACGTTCACGCTTCCGGCCTCCCCGCAGCAAAATGGGATTGCTGAGCGCCGCATTGGCATGGTCATGGACGTCGCTCGTACGTCCATGATCCATGCGGCTGCTCCCCATTTTCTGTGGCCGTTCGCGGTTCAGTACGCTGCGCATCAGATCAACCTTCCGCCTCGTGTCTCCTTGCCGGAGACCACACCTACTCTGCGGTGGACGGGGAAGGTTGGCGATGCGTCCGCGTTCCGTGTCTGGGGATCTCGAGCTTTTGTCCGCGATACTACAGCGGACAAGCTGTCCTCCCGTGCTGTTCCCTGTGTCTTCCTTGGCTTCCCTCCTGACGCACCCGGGTGGCAGTTCTACCACCCCACCTCGCGTCGTGTTCTGTCCTCTCAGGACATCACGTTTGACGAGTCAGTGTCGTACTACCATCTTTTTCCGTATTGCACTGCCTCTCCCTCCCCCCCCCCCGCCGCTCTTCCTCGCACCAGGTACTCCCCCGGTAGACCCCCTCCCCCCCCAGGGTCCTGCCCCCTCAGGTGTGTCCCAGGTAGACCCTGCCGAGCCGGTCGAGGTAGCTGTCGACTCAGGTGCTGCTAGGGGTGCTGAGCCTGCGGGTGCGGGGACTGGGGGTGCTGAGACTGGGGGTGCTGAGTCTGGGGGTGCTGAGCCTGGGGGTGCTGAGCCTGGACGTGTGGAGCCTGAGGGTACTGTGTCTGGAGGTGCTGAGCCTGCGCGTGCTGCGTCTGGAGGTGCTCTCGGTGTCCTGCCGCGGCGGGAGCCTCTCTCTCCACAGCAGCTTCGTGGTACTCTCGGCGCTGTCGGGGTGCTGCTGGAGCTCCTGGAGGTCCTGCTGGGGCTTCTGGAGGTACTGCTGGTGCTGGAGGTGCTGCTGGAGCATCTGGAGGTGCTGCTGGTGCTGGTGCTGCTGGTGGTGCTACTGGTGCTGGAGGTGCTGCTGGTGCTGCTGGAGGTGCTGCTGCTGCTGGAGGTGCTGCTGGTGCTGGAGGTGCTGCTGGGGCTTCTGGAGGTGCTGCTGGTGCTGGTGCTGCTGGAGGTGCTGCTGGTGCTGGAGGTGCTGCTGGTGCTGGAGCTGCTGGAGGTGGTGCTGGTGCTGGAGCTGCTGGAGGTGCTGCTGGGACTGGAGACCCTGGGGCTGAGGGTACCGGTTCTGTCTCTGCTGTTTCTCGAGGCGCTGCGCGGCCGCGGCCGTACTACGTTCCGCTTCTTCAGCAGGTTCTTGGCTCCCCGCCTTCTCCTGGTCCTCCTCCTCCTCCTTTACTGAGTCCACCGCCTGTCCAGTCCCAGTCGCGGTTCCAGCCAGACTCTCCACTACATGGTCTTTCTCCTTACTCTGGACCGACTAGTGGTCTTACGGAGCGTCGTGAGCCTGAGTCTCGTCCTGCGTTGCCTGTCCGTCCTGTTCGCGCTGGTCGTGTTTCGCGTCCGCGTCCTCCTCCTGTCCCTGGCACTCACTCTATGACTCTGCGTCCTTCCACTGCTCCACAGCGTGTCCCTCTGCCGTCTCCTCCTGTGTCCTCTCTTCCTGCCGGTCCAGACCCTGCGTCTGACTCCCTACGTGCTACTAGTCCAGCTGTCACGCGTTTTATGGCCACTGCTGTCACTGACCCTTTGTTTGAGTCCACTGCTACGTCTGCTCTTGTTGCTGAGCTTGTTGACTTTGCTGCAGCCTGTCGCCTAGACTACGCCGCTCGTCTTGTTACTGAGTCTGCGTCTGTGTCTGTCTATCCTCCGTCCGTCGGGGGTGAGTGTGCTCTTGGCACGGACGTTCTTGAGGACAGACAGGAGGAGTTTGAGTGCTTTGCTGCTTCCGTACCTCATCTCGTGTCCATGCTGCTTGCCCCTGAGGGAGACACGGATGCACCAGACATCCCGAACCCGCGCTCTTACGCAGAGGCGATAGAGGGTCCCTACTCCTCTCAGTGGCAGGCAGCCATGGACGCAGAGATGGCTTCCTAGAAGTCCACAGGCACCTACGTCGACGAGGTTCCCCCGCCTGGGGCGAACATCGTCAGTGGCATGTGGATCTTCAGGGTGAAGCGGCCGCCGGGTTCTCCGCCTGTCTTCAAGGCACGTTACGTTGCTCGTGGCTTCAGTCAGCGACAGGGAGTTGACTTCTTTCAGACCTTCTCCCCTACCCCGAAGATGACCACTCTTCGGGTACTGCTGCACGTAGCTGCTCAGCGTGACTACGAGCTCCACTCGCTTGACTTCAGCATAGCCTTTCTAGAGGGCAGCCTGCACGAGGAGATCTGGCTGCGCCGCCCACCTGGCTTCACTGGGTCGTTTCCTGCTGGTACCCAGTGGAGCCTCCGGCGGCCAGTCTACGGTCTCCGCCAGGCACCTCGTGAGTGGCACGACACACTCAGGACGACTCTTGCTGCTCTTGGTTTTGCTCCTTCCACTTCTGACCCTTCTCTGTTCTTACGCACTGACACTACTCTGCCGCCGTTCTACGTTCTCGTGTACGTAGACGACTTGGTCTTTGCTACTGCTGACACTGAGGCACTCGCCCACGTAAAGTCCGAGCTACAGAAGAGACACACGTGCACAGACCTGGGTGAACTGACAAGCTATCTTGGCTTGCGGATCACCCGGGACAGAGCACAGCGCACCATTACCTTGACTCAGTCACACATGGTGCAGCAGGTCCTTCAGCGCTTCGGCTTCACGTACTCCTCGCCACAGTCCACTCCTCTGCCTACCGGTCACTCGCTCTCAGCTCCACCTTCGGACGAGTCCGTAGAGCCGAGTGGCCCATATCCAGAGCTTGTGGGCTGCCTCATGTACCTGATGACTTGCACACGACCTGACCTCGCATACCCTCTCAGCCTTCTGGCTCGCTACGTGGCTCCCGGCAGGAACCGAAAGGTGCACTGGGATGCTGCGAAGAGGGTGTTGCGATACTTGTGCAGTACATCGGGCATGGGGCTCGTGCTTGGAGGACGGGCTCGAGTTGTCCTCACTGGTCACGCTGACGCCTCCTGGGTTGACGACTTGGCTACGCAGCGGTCGTCACAAGTTTACACCTTCAGTCTTGGCTCCGGTTCTGTCTCTTGGCGGTCTACCCGCTCTTCTTCTGTTCTCAGCTCCAGTTGTGAGGCTGAGATCTACGCTGGGGCCATGGCTGCACAAGAGCTCCGCTGGCTCACCTACCTGCTGACCGACTTGGGAGAGGCGCCCCGTTCTCCTCCAGTTATGTACGTCGACAACAAGGCCATGTTGGCCTTGTGTCAGGAGCACAGACTGGAGCACAGAACGAAGCACATTGCTCTGCGCTACTTCCTTGCTCGAGAGTTGCAGCAGCGTGGCCAGCTTCGTCTTGCTTACATGGCCTCACAGGCCAACACTGCTGATGTTTTCACCAAGGCACTTCAGCCTTGTGATCATCAGCGTTTCTGTACTGTTCTAGGCCTTGTACCTTTTGTGCCTCACTTGCTGACTTCTTGACTCTACTTGTACTGTACTCTATATACTTATACCTGCATACTTACACTTGCTAGGTTGTGTTCACTGTATTGTTTGCTTTCCTTTATATAACTCTGCATGTGAACTGGCCTTGTGGCCCTTTGCTTGTGCTCAGACTGCGTGGTGACTTTGTGATCCACCCTGAGCTTGCTTTGCCTTCTTGACTGGTCTTGTGACCCCTTGTTCTCCCCCACTTTGCCTATGGGGGTGTGTCAAACTTATATATGCTATAGTCTGTTTAGGCTGTAGTGGGGTAGTTCTTAGAGGAGGTGCTTCTCGAGCAAGTCGACAGTGAGGTCTATGGGGTCAAGTGCAAGAAAGTGGTCCCTGACTGCGCGAAGAGAGTCAGGGAGGCGGGTGACTATGAAGCAGAGAGTGATGTACATCGGGGGGGGGGGGGAGGGGGGGTGGGTTCCTGTCTAGGAACTCGGCTGGGAGGGCAGAGCGGTAGGGAGCATCGCTAGTGCGAAGGTGGGTAACCAGGTCCTCGACTGTGGCAAAGGCTGACAGCTCAGGAAACAGGTAGGGCAGTATAAGGCGGCCGAGAGCAGCAGTGGCAGGGGAGGAGTAACGAGCGACTACAGCGTCGTACAGGGCCTTAGCCGTCTTGTGCTGGCCAAAGTGAGCGCGTTCAGCTAACGGCAGGTGGTTGCGAACGGCTAAGCGAGCAGCAGCGTCACGGGTAAGCCACTGTGAGTGAGTCGCACTGTCAGCTGTGGCGGGAGGGGCGAGAGAGGCTCCAGACGTGTGGTCAAAGAACGAAACTCTGTCTCTAGAATCGCTCAGTAGGTACAGTTGTAAGTCGTCGAGCCACGTATCGAACTGGATCGGACGACCCTCATGGTCGAAGGTGAGTATACTGAGAGAAGCCATAGCGGGCAGAGCAGGGTGGCGCGCGACGAGCAGGGCAGCACGCAGGCAGGGCGGCGCGCGAGCACTCGGGAAGCGTGCAGGGCAGGGTGGGGCGGTGCACGGCTAGGGAAGAGCGGCGCGTGGCCAGGGAAGGGCAGCACGAATGGAAGGGCAGGGTGGCGGCCAGCAGGGCGGGCAGCAGCAGGGCGGCGCGGGCAGGAGGGCGCCGGCCAGCAGGGCTGCACGCAGCAGGGCGGGCAGCAACTTGGCGGCACACGCAGTAGGGCGGCGCGGGCAGCAGGGCTACGCGGGCAGCAAGGCGCCGGCCCGCAGGGCTGCAAGGGGCGGCGAGCGAGCAGCAGCAGGGCGGTGAGTAGCAGCAGGGTGGCGCGTGGGTGCAAAGGGCGGTGCGCGGGCTGCAAGGGGCGGCAAGCGGGCTGTAAAAGGGCGGCGCGCGGGCTGCAAAAAATGGCACGGCGGCCAGCAGGGCGGGGCGCGGGCAAGGCAGGGCGGGCGGAAGCCGGGCGGCTCGCGGGCAGGGCAGAGGGCAGCGCGCGGGCTGCAAATGGCGGCGCGCGGGCTGCAAAGGGCGGCGCGGCGGGCTGCAGAAGGCGGCGCGCGGGTGGCTAAGGGCGGCGCGACGGCCAGCAGGGCGGCGCGACAAGCAGGGCAGGGCTGCAGGGCAGCGCGACTAGCGGGGTAGCGCTCTGTGGTGGGCCCTAAGAAAAACGGTCCTAGGACAGGACTTGCTCTGAAACCATGTCAGAATACTGAACAAGAATGAATGAACTATGAAAGAGTTGGGTATAAGTACTATCCCTAATAGGGTTGTACCCCTTATAGGCTACCCCACTATATCCTACACAAAGTAAGCACTATAAAATTTTGACAACGCGTCGTAGCGGCAGGAGTTGACGTGTAAGCGGTCGACATTCGGGAAGCCGAGGCAGCAGACAAAGAGGGGGATTTACAGAAACTGCTAGCCGACATACCGGATGACTTGGCAGCACTACTGAAGCAGTACAGTGGGATTTTCCCGGATGACCTGCCGACAGGACTGCCACCTCAATGGCCGCACGACCACAGGATAGAGCTAGAGCCGGGGCCACAGCCGATACTACAGCGATAGTTCCGACTGACCAAACCCGAACTGGACGAACTGAGGAAGCAGCTAGACTACCTGCTCGAGAAGGAGTTAATTCGCCCGAGTTCGTCACCCTTCGCAGCGCCGATACGGTTCACACCGAAAAAGGATGGGGGTTTTCGCATGTGCATCGATTACAGCGCACTGAACAGGGTTACCATCAAATCCCGTTACCCCATCCCATGAGCCGACGAACTGATCGACCAACTGCGCACAGCCCAGGTTTTCTCGAAAATTGACCTTTGAGGAGGCTACCACCAGATCCGAGTCAACCCACCTGACTGCCCGTAAATAGCTTTCCGAACACGCTACGGATCCTTCGAATACACCGTCATGCCTTTCGGACTGACCAACGCCCCCGCAACTTTTCAAACGACCATGAACGAAGCCTTCCGCCCGCTTTTAGATAAGTGCGTCATCGTGTACCTCGGCGACTTACTGATTTACAGCCCAAACAGAGCACAGCAACTACATGATATTAAAGCAGCTTTTAAAATACTGAGTGAGAACTGCCTACTGACGAAAGCATCGAAGTGTGAGTTTTTACAGGACAGACTGGAGTTTTTGGGACTCATTATTTCTGTTGAAGGAGTGGAAATAGACCCGAAGAAGTGAGAATCAAGAAAAACAGGAATGAGAATGACTAAGTGAAAGTTGGGTACAAGAAGCAAACCCTAGAAAACTGTACCCCATATGTGCTACCCCACTCTAGCCTACAGTAGCTATGTCATATAAATCTGACACACCCCCATAGGCAAAGTGGGGGAGAACAAGGGGTCACAAGACCAGTCAAGCAAAGCAAAGCAAAAAACAAGCTCAGGGTGGATCACAAAGTCACCACACATTCCGAGCACAAGTTCAAGGCCACAAGGCCAGTTCACAAGCAGGAGTACACATATATATAAAAAAGGCTTGACAAACAAGAGCAGGTATATATATATATGTAACAGTACAAGCAAGATCAAGAGGTGAGCAAGTGAGGCAAGGTAGGCACAAGGCCCAGCTGAGTACAGAAGCGCTGATGGTCACAAGGCGCAAGTGCCTTGGTGAAGATATCAGCAGTGTTGGCCTCAGAGGCCACGTACGCAAGACGCAGCTGACCACGCTGCTGCAGCTCACGAGCAAGAAAGTAGCGGAGAGCAATGTGCTTCGTTCTGTGCTCCAGTCGCTGCTCCCGACACAAGGCCAGCATGGCCTTGTTGTCTACGTACAGCACTGGAGGAGAACGAGGCAACTCTCCGAGGTCAGTCAGCAGGTAGGTGAGCCAGCGAAGCTCCTGTGCAGCCATGGCTCCTGCGTAGATCTCAGCCTCACAACTGGAGCCGAGAACAGAAGACGAGCGAGTAGCCCGCCACGAAACAGAGCCGGAACCAAGGCTGAAGGTGTAACCCTGCGACGACCGCTGCGTAGCCTGGTCGTCAGCCCAAGAAGCGTCTGCGTGCCCAGTAAGGACCACTGGACTCTGCCCTCCAAGCACAAGCCCCATGCCCGACGTACTGCACAAGTAGCGCAACACCCTCTTCGCTGCAGCCATGTGCTCCGGTCTGTGTCTCCCAGGAGCAACATAGCGTGCAAGAATGCTAAGAGGGTATGCAAGGTCAGGTCGTGTGCAGGTCATCAGGTACATGAGGCAGCCAACAAGCTCTGGGTACGGGCCACTCGAGTCTACGGACTCATCCGAAGGCAGAGCTGAGAGCGAGTGGCGAGTAGGCAGAGGAGTGGCCTGAGGCGAGGAGTACGTGAAGCCGAAGCGCTGAAGGACCTGCTGCACCATGTGTGACTGAGTCAGGGTAATGGTGCGGCGTGCTCTGTCCCGAGTGATCTGCAAGCCAAGGTAGCTGCGCAGTTCACCCAGGTCAGTGCACGTGTGTCTCTTCTGCAGCTCGGACTTCACGTGGGCTAGTCCAGCAGTGTCAGCTGTGGCAAAGACCAAGTCGTCGACGTACACGAGGATGTCGAACGGCGGCAAAGAAGTGTCGGTGCGCAGAAACAGCGACGGGTCGGCAGTAGAGGGAGCAAACCCAAGAGCCGCAAGTGTAGTCCTCAGTGTGTCGTGCCACTCACGCGGTGCCTGGCGGAGACCGTAGACTGGCCGCCGTAGGCTCCACTGGGTGCCAGGAGGAAAAGACCCAGTGAAGCCAGGTGGGCGACGCAGCCAGATCTCCTCGTGCAGGCTGCCCTGCAAGAAAGCAGTGCTGAAGTCAAGAGAGTGTAGCTCGTAGTCACGGTGAGCAGCTACGTGCAGCAGTACCCGAAGAGTGGTCATCTTCGGGGTGGGAGAGAAGGTCTGAAAGTAGTCAACTCCCTGCCGCTGACTGAAGCCACGAGCCACATAACGCGCCTTGAAGACAGGCGGAGAACCCGGCGGTCGCTTCACCCTGAAAATCCACATGCCACTGACGATGTTCGCCCCAGGAGGGGGAACAGCGTCAACGTAGGTGCCTGTGGACTTCCAGGAAGCCATCTCTGCGTCCATAGCTGCCTGCCACTGAGAGGAGTAGGGACCCTCTATCGCCTCCGCGTAAGAGCGCGGAGTCGGGATGTCAAGTGCATCCGGGTCTCCCTCAGGGGTAAGCAGTACGGACACGAGATGAGGTGAAGCAGCGGCCAAGCACTGGAACTCCTCCTGCCTGTCCTCAAGGACGTCCGTGCCAAGGGCACACTCACCCCCGACGGACGGAGGATAGACAGACTCAGACTCAGCAACAAGACTGGCGACGTAGTCTAGGCGACAGCGAGCAGCAAAGTCGACGAGCTCAGCAACTAGAGCAGACGCAGCAGTGGACTCAAAGGAAGGGTCAGTGACAACCGTAGCAAGGAGACGCGTGACAGTAGGACTGGCAGCGCGAAGAGAGTCCGACTCCGGGTCGGCAAGAGTAGGAAGAGAAGACTCAGGAGGAGAAGGCAAAGGGGCACGCAGAGGAGCAGTGGACGGACGCAGAGACATCCGGTGCGTGCCAGGGACAGGAGGAGGACGCTGACGCGAACCGCGACCACTAGTGCGAGCAGCACGGACAGGCGACGCAGGGCGAGACGCAGGCTCACGACGCTCAGCAAGACCTCCAGTAGGACCAGTGTAGGGAGACGGAGCAGGCAGTGGGGAGGCCGGCTGTAACTGTAACTGCGACGGGACAGGCTGTGGACACTCTAAGGGAGGAGGAGGACCAGTAGAAGACGGGAGACCAAGAACCTGCTGAAGGAGCGGAACGAAGTACGGCCGAGGCCGCGCGGCGACTCCAGACACAGTAGGGACAGCACCAGCACCCCCTGTGGCAGCACCAGCACCAGTAGCAGCTCCAGCTCCAGTACCCCCAGCAGCACCAGCAGTACCCCCAGCAGGACCGCCTCCAGGACCGACAGCAGTAGCCTCCGCGCCAACACCCGCAGCAGCTCCAGCTCCAGAAGTACCCGCAGGTCCAGCAGCTCCAGTACGCCCAGTACGAGCACCTCCGGGACCCGTGGCACCAGCTCTCTCAGCAGCAACAGAAACTCCAGTACCCGCAGCTCCTCCAGCTCCAGCAGCTCGCCTCCAGCGCCGGGCAAACCACTCACGCAGCTCCTGTGGAGAGAGTGGCTCCCGGCGAGAGGGAGCACCCGGTGAACCGCCAGGCACAGCACCACCAGGCGTAGCACCCCCAGGCTCAGCACCCCCAGACGCAGCACCCCCAGGCTCAGCACCTCCAGGCGTAGTACCCCCAGGCTCAGCACCCCCAGTCGTAGTACCCCCAGACTCAGCACCCCCAGGCTCAGCACCCCCAGGCTCAGCACCCTCAGCAGCACCAGAGTCACCAGCGACCTCGACAGGCTCAACAGCGTCTACCTGGGACACACCTGAAGGGGCAGGACCCTGAGGGGGGAGGGGGTCTACCGGGGGGGGACCTGGTACAAGGAAGAGCGGTGGCGGGGGGAGGGACGGAGTGCGGTAGGGGAAGAGGCGGTAGTAGGGGACCGACTCGTCGAACGTGACGTCCTGGGAGGACAGAACACGGCGAGAGGTGGGGTGGTAGAACTGCCACCCTGGGGCGTCAGGGGGGAAACCCAGGAAGACGCAAGGAGCAGCACGAGGGGACAGCTTGTCCGCAGACAAGTCGCGGACAAACGCCCGAGATCCCCAGACACGGAACGCAGACGCATCGCCAACCTTCCCCGTCCACAGCAAAGCTGGGGAGGTCTCCGGCATGGAGACCCTGGGCTGAAGGTTGATTTGATGCGCCGCGTACCGAACCGCAAACGGCCACAGAAAATGGGGGGCAGCCGCATGCATCATGGACGTACGGGCGACGTCCATGACCATGCCAATGCGGCGCTCAGCAATCCCATTTTGCTGTGGAGAGTCCGGAAGCGTGAAGGTCTGGCGGATGCCTCGTGCACGACAGTAGGCTCGCAGAAGGCCAGAGGAGAACTCTCCGCCTCTGTCAGAGTGCAGACGCAGAACAGGAAAGTCCGAGCCAAAGCTCCGCCTGAGCTGGAGACGAGCTGCGCGGATCCAGTCGATCAACACCTCAGTGACATCACCCTTGCTGCGCAAGGGGAAGACTGTGGTGTAACGCGAGTAGTCGTCAACCACCAGCAGGAAGTAGCGCTCGTGACCCTGTCCACGGACGCGGGCCGGGCCCCACACGTCCATGTGAAGCGTCTGCAGCGGGGCCTCTGTCGGAGGAAACTGGGAGGAGTGAGGGGTAGCCCGCTGCCGTCCCTCGACACAGGGGACGCAGGTAGGGCCTGGCCCCGGAGGAAGGGGAGGGAGGGACCGGGGAAGACCAGAGACAAGGACACGGGAGGCCATGCTCCGGAGACGAAGCAGGGAGGGGTGGCCAAGGCGGTGGTGCCAGAGGAGAGTCTCGTGAGACATGAGGCGACACGAGCAGGGGGCAGACTCAGGACCAGACCTGGACGCTGCAGCAAACACCTGACCCGACGCAGCTACCTGACCAGACGCAGGGACTGGAGGAGACGCAGTGGTCAGTGTGTACAGGCTCGACCCTGGCCGACGTGTAAACGTGGCCAGGTGGCGGCCTGTCCGAGCGTCCGTGCAGTGGGTCACCCGCTGACTCGCAGGAGTGAACTGGTGAACCCCCGCATCCTGTAGGTCAGCACCACTCACCAAGTTCGTAGAGAACGAGGGGAGGTAGAGACCAGACAGGGTGCCAGAGGGGGCCGCCGGACACGGGAGGACAGTGGAGAAGTGAGCAAGGACAGGACCCCCAGAGGGGTCTGCCAGGGAGACCGCAACTGGCCGGCCAAGCGGCGTGAGTGTGGTGCGGTCTCGAAAGAAGGAGCGAGAAGCCCCCGAGTCAAGTGTGAAGGTGTGGGAGGCCGAAGCCGACGCAGAACCTGAGAGAGCAGACTCACCAGCACCTGAGGGAGTAGACGCACCTAGAGCAGCAGCCTCGCTAGCACCTAGAGCAGCAGCCTCACCAGTACCTAGAGCAGCAGTCTCAATGCCCGGGTCGGGCGGAAAACACCGGTAACAGTCACCCTCATCACTAATAGTCACAGTATACACGGCAGCAAAAATAGCATCAAAGTCAAGGTCAAAGACAGCTACACCCGCCCTAGACAGCTCACCCCAGCGGGGGATCTCAGTGGCCTCAGGAAACTGGTGACGCCAAGCGTCCGTGAGGCGGCCAAAGCAGCGCTGGGTGGAGTGCGCACCCCCGCACTGCTCACCCGCGCGGTCGCCGGTGCGCAGGACGTAGGTGCACGGACCAGCACCCCCACCCCTCTGGCGTGCAGTGTACCACTCACGGAGCTGCTGAGGGGAGGGGACGTCACGAGTGCGCTGCTGCTGCTGCTGCTGCTGCTGGCGCTGACCACCACCGGAGCTGACCCTCTGCGCAGCGCCACCCCGACCAGCTCCACCTCCTCCGCCGCCTCCTCCTCCACCGCCGCCACCTCCGCTCCCTCCGCCACCGCCGCTGCCTCCTGCGCCTCCACTGCCGCCACCTACACCTCCACCCCCGCCACCACTCCCACCGCCACCACCACCTCCTCCACCACCTCCACCGCCGCCTCCACCGCCCCCGCTAGCTCCTCCAGCGCCCCTGCCCCCCTTGCCCCTGCCAGGGCGGCGTCTCCCGCTAGGGGTAGACGCTGCCCCAACCGACTCCAAACCAGCGAGGTCGGCCGCAGCAGCAGAGGCAACAGAGGGCAAAAGAGGGGAGGGGGAACACCCCTCAAAGATGGGGGTGCGAGGGTCACCACGAGAGGCTCCTACAGCGACTATGCTCTTTTCTGCTGCTAGGAGGGCCTTCTCGAGGAGGTCAACGGTGAGAGTGGTGGGACAAACCGAGAGGAAGTGGTCCCTGACTACGCGAAGGGAGTCAGGGAGACGGGTGACGATGTAGTAGAGGGTGATGTACATGGGGGGGGGGTTCTTGGCGCAGAACTCAGCAGGAAGCGCAGCGCGGTAGCGAGTGTCACTAGTGCGGAGGTGCGTGATGAGGTCAGCGACTGTGGGAAAGGCAGCAAGGTCAGGGAAGAGGTACAGTAGCATGAGGCGGCTCAGTGCAGCAGTGGCAGGGGAGGAGTAGCGTGCAACTACAGCGTCGTACAAGGTCTGAGCACTCTTGATCTGGCTAAAGTGCGCACGCTCAGAGGTAGGCAGGTGGCGACGCACAGCAAGACGTGCAGCAGCATCGCGCGTGGCCCACTGGGAGCGAACAGTTGCGTCAGCATCAGTGGCGGGAGCAGGAGAGGCACCAGAAGTGAGGTCAAAGAGGGAGAGGCCGTCTGCCCTATCGCACTGTAAGAAAAGCTGCAGGTCATCTATCCAGACGTCAAAGTCAATGGCCCGACCCTCAGCGTCAAAAGCGAGGACACTAGGGGTAGCCATGACAGTAGTAGACTAGCAGTGCAAACAGTGGGGTGAGGGCAGTGCTGTGAGAGAGGCGCTGCTCTTACCGGACAGGGCGGCTCGGGCGGCTCGGCTGCAGGGCGGCTCGGCGACTCGGCTGCTGGGCGGCTCGGCTGCTGGGCGGCTCGGCGGCTCGGCTGCTGGGCGGCTCAGCGACTCGGCTGCTGGGCGGCTCGGCGGCTCTGCTGCTGGGCGGCTCGGCTGCTGGATGGCTCGGCGGCTCGGCTGCTGGGCGGCTCGGCGGGGCCGCTGAGAGGGCGGCGTCCGGGGCCGCTGGGAGGAGGCGGCGGGGCCGCTGAGAGGAGGCGGCGGAGCCGCTGAGAGGAGGCGGGGCCGCGTCAGGGGCCGCGACAGGGGCCGCGTCAGGGGCCGCGTCAGGGGCCGTGGCAGGGGCCGCGTCAGGGGCCGCGTCAGGGCGCCGCCAGGGGCCGCGGCAGGACCGCGTCAGGGCCGCGTAAGGGGCCGCGGCAGGGGCCGCGTCAGGGGCCGCGTCAGGGCCGCGTCAGGGCCGCGGCAGAGCCGCTTCAGGGCCGCGTCAGGGGCCGCTTCAGGGCCACGGCAGGGGCCGCAGCAGGCCGCGTCAGGACCGCGTCAGGGGCCGCGGCAGGGCCGCGTCAGGGCCGCGGCAGGGGCCGCGTCAGGGCGCCGCGTCAGGGGCCGCGTCAGGGCGCCGCCAGGGGCCGCGGCAGGGCCGCGTCAGGGCCGCGTCAGGGCCGCGTCAGGGGCCGCTTCAGGGCCGCGGCAGGGGCCGCGGCAGGCCGCGTCAGGGCCGCGTCAGGGGCCGCGGCAGGGCCGCGTCAGGGCCGCGGCAGGGGCTGCGTCAGGGCGCCGCCAGGGGCCGCGTCAAGCCGCGTCAGGGCCGCGTCAGGCGCCGCCAGGGGCCGCGTCAGGGCGCCACCAGGGGCCGCATAGGGGGCGCGTGGGAGGCGGCGTAGGGGCCGCGTAGAGGCAGCGTAGGGGCCGCTAAAAAAAAAATTTAGGGCAGGGCGCAATGTGCGCGGGCAGCTAAAAAAAAAAAAATCTTATGGTGGGCCCTTAGGAAGGAACGGTCCCATGTAGGAACCCGCTCTATACCATGAGAATCAAGAAAAACAGGAATGAGAATGACTAAGTGAAAGTTGGGTACAAGAAGCAAACCCTAGAAAACTGTACCCCATATGTGCTACCCCACTCTAGCCTACAGTAGCTATGTCATATAAATCTGACAAGAAGATCGCGACGATTCAAGCGTGGCACGCGCCGAAAAACTTGACCGAGTTGCAGAGCTTTTTGGGGTTCGTCAACTACGTGCGCCGGTTCGTCCCCGACATGGCGAAGTTGACTGCTCCGTTGACCGACCTGCTGAGGAAGGGGGTTGAGTACACGTGGGGGGGGAAAGAGCAAGCTGCCTTCTCGGCCCTCAAACAAATTTTGTGCTCGCCGCCCATGATTCACATCGCAGATCCGCACTGTCCGTTCGAGCTCGTCTCCGACGCAAGTGACATCGCTGTGGGAGCTGTACTGTTGCAGGACTTCGGGAACGACCTCCAGCCAATCGCGTACGAGTCCCGCAAGCTGCACCCGCCTGAACGCAACTACCCGATACACGACCGCGAAATGCTGGCGATCGTGCACGCGTTCAAAGTGTGGCGATGCTACCTGACTGGCGCCGACCTGACAGTACGGACAGATCACTGATCACTACAGTACCTCCGTGCCCAACCGAATCTCAACCCGCGACAGATCCGCTGGTTGGACTATCTGGAGTCCAACTTCCACTACACATTCGCGTACAAAAAAGGTGCATCAAACATCGCCGACGCACTCACACGTCCTACTGCCCAACTCCACGCCATCCTACTCGCCCAAACCAACCCACTGTTAATAGGCCTATTCACCCACAGGTACAGTACCGACCCATTTTTCACGACTGGAAATTCACAGCAACTGGCAGAAGCTAAGGGAGTCTATTACATAAAAACAGGCACCAACCGCATTTGGGTACCCGCGTACTCACTACTGAGGGAACTGTTACTGCAGGAGGCACACGACGGGATTACCTTGGGCCACTTTGGGGTAGAAAAAACGCGACAGCAACTGCAGCGGTATTACTACTGGCCAAAGCTGTTGACCGACGTGCAGCACCACATGGGCTCGTGTCCTACATGTCAGGTGATGAAGAGCTCGCGAAAGAGGAAGGCGGGTCAATTGCAGCCGATTCCACCGCCCGAGCGCGCCTGGCAGCAAGTTACCATGGATTTTGTCACGGGGTTACCTTCGAACCCTGGGGGTAACGACGCGGTTATGGTTGTCGTTGACAGACTGACGAAAATGGCTCACTTCGTTGCGTGCAAGAAATCGATCTCAGCCGAAGAAATCGCTCGCCTGTTCATCACAGCCGTCGTTCGACTACACGGGATACCAGCCGCGATAATCAGCGATCGCGACACGAAGTTTACCAGCAACCTTTGGGAGCAGTTCGAGACCAGGCTACAGTTCAGTTCATCGTACCATCCCGAGACCGACGGTCAAACGGAGCGGACCAATCAGACGATGGAGCCGTTGATTCGGGCCACGTGCGACGACCCGACAACTTAGGAGCAGTAGCTGCCGCTGATCGAGTTCGCCTACAACAACGCCACATCAGCGACGACGCAGCAGTCCCTGTTTTACCCAAACTACGGACAAAACCCAACAGTGCCCATGACGCCGAGTCCGGACAACCCAACGCCACGAGCACAGCAATTCGCCGAGATTCTGCAAGCTGCCCGCACCAGAGCCGCAGAAGCAATTAAAAAATCCAACGTCACCGCTAAACGCAACGCTGACCGCCACCGCCGCCCAATCACGTACCAGTCAGGGGATTACGTACTGCTCGACACACAGAACTTAAGACTGCCCGTCGTACCAAAATTACGACCGCGCTACTGTGGACCATTTCAAATCAGCCACATGATCACCCCAGTTACCGCCCACTTACTGCTGCCGACAGACTGGTACATCAGCCCATCATTCCACGTCAGCCTGCTTCGCCCTTACATCCCAAGCACGAGCCAACTGCCTCATCACCGCCCGCCATCCATGACTCGCCTTGCATCGGAGCCGATCATCGAGCCCGAAAAAAATCTGAGCCACCGGATTCGCCACCCCACAGGCATCAAGAGGATCAAGTTCCTCGTTCTCTGGAAGGATCGCACGCCAACTGAGGATAGCTGGGTGCCTCTGGCCAACATCGAAAACCACCCTGCTCTGCTAGTGTACCTGAGGAGCCGGGGTTTCCGCGAGGGGGCTTCTTGAGGGGGGGGGAGGGGGGGGGGGGGGGGGGGGTAGTGTAAGGAATTTTCTCGCTGTTCCTTACCGCGACCGTCCACATCGCGTACAGCAGCAGCCGTTGTTTGCCCGTTACTGCTAACGGGGCTTCGCCAACTTCGCGCGCACTGTTTCACCAAACCTCGCACTGCTGGAGCAGCCGAGTCGGCCTACGCTTCGGGACTAGTCCGAACCTCGCGCCAGCGTAGCACTACCGTAATACCCCGGATATTAGCGCATATGCGCTTATAATAAATTCATTTTTTTTAGGGGGGGCGCTTGTAATTGAGTAACGGCCATAAGTGCCGGCGCTTTTATAAAGGCAAAACTGAATTTCAATGTAAAGGATATCATTCTCAATCCCTCAATAAGGCGAATACAACACTGTACCATGCGCCCGGGGTCGTGCATGGAATGACAGCGAAACTTGCCACGGTTCGATTTCCCACCGCACAAAACCCGTCCCGGTGCAACGCACCTGCCAGCGCTGATGCAAAACCTGCCGTGCAGCCCAATCAGGTTGGCATGCGCTGCCAGGCAGGAGCATCTCGGCAGAACCATCCAGAACGTGATGGAATCTGCCGTGCCAGCGCAGCATGGATGGTGCCCCCAACCCTCCTCTGCGGGTTGGGGTAGGGGTGTACTCGTCTCTCATCGACGAGGACCCCGAGCCGCAAACCAGAAGGGGTCCCCTTCAATCTCCCATTTCAACACCCAGGGTTGCAGTTTTTTATTCAGTCTTCTTGTTCTCGCTCGCCTGGCTGCGGAAGCCATGGCGGAATTCACAGGCACTCATTTTCTCTTCAAGAAAAAACCTTCCAGTAGGCCCGCGTACCGTGTTACAGCTGACGGGTGGTATAGCCGCATACCTCCAGACCCTCCAGAGCCATCACAGCCTCCTGCGCCTCCTGCGCTGCCTGCTCCTCCGGCTCCTCTAGTGCCTCCGACTCCCCCTGCTCCTCCTGTTCCTCCGTCTCCTCCGTGTCCGGTGGCCCCTCACATCGACAACCACCCCCTGCTCACGCTCCTGCTCCCATCGGCGTTCGACGAGTATCTGTCGGAACCGGATTATGACAAGGGCCCCGATGTTGACGTACCCGCTCCAGCGCCAGCACCATGTTGGGGTCAGCCAGAAGATTTCACGTGGGACGAATCTGCAGTCGGCGCTGACGACGATGTGCAAGACGCCGAGGAAGATTGGTGCGCTGAGGGCGACGCCGGCGCCGAGGGTGGCACTGAGGCCGACACCGAGGCCGCTACTGAGGCCGGCACTGCTGAGGATGTGTTTCCCGAGGGTGCGCCGGGCGATGACGACGACGACGGTGTCGAATACTGGTCACGCGATGGCCTCCCCGAGAAACTCCCGATACCAACTTATCCTCCACGTAATCGAAAGCGACCTCACCCTTCTTCACAGAACCGTGATCCTAGCCCCCCCTCTCCAGGCACAAGCGCCAGGCCTATACTGCCGCCGAGAAGTTGAAGTGGGTTGCGCAGCTGGATGTGGCGGTGTCGGTGCGCGCTCTGGCTCGCAAGAATGGCATCCACCGCAAGTGCCTCGCCAACTGGAAGCGTGCCGCTGATTTCCTCAAGGAAGCCCACTCTGCCAGGTGCCGCATGCACGGTCGCGGCAGGGCGTTGTGGTACCGCCCGATGGAGATCAAGGTGTATGAGCGACTGCTCGACTGGCGACGCAAGGGAACTGCGGTGTCCGTCGGCCGCCTGCAGGAGTGGTCCTGGGAGTTCATGAAGATTCTCTACCCCCTCGTGGAGTGGAAAGGGAGCCAACGGTGGTCGGACCGGTTCCATCGGCGGTGGAATCTCAGCGTGCGAATGAAGACGAAGGTCGCCCAGAAAATCGCCGCCCGTAAGAATAATTTTTATTCTCTATGCCATGTGTATGCACTTGTTACTCACTAACCGTAACTGTGCTCAACCGCAGATGTCGCGGAGCAGTGCAAGAAGTTCTGGCAATTCGTCCGTGACAAGCGTCGGGAGCGCGGCATTGAGACGACGTGGATTATCAATGCCAACCAGACGCCGCTGTGGCTGGAGATGCCCGCCACCACTACCGCCGATCAAACCGATGTTCGGTCGGTGCCCATCAGGAGCGCGGGGTACCAGAAGGAGCGTGTGACCGTGATGTTGGCGTGCACGGCGGACGGGATGAAGCTGAAGCCGTGGGTTTTTTTCAAGCGGAAGACCGTGCCGAAAGAGGTGTTCCCGCCGGGTCAGTCATGATTCTTGTTTGTATGCTTTTCATCGGTCCTTTTTTTTACGAGAAACTTACAGAAGCTTCTTTGTTATGCAGATGTGGTCGTGGCGTGTCACGAGAACGGCTGGATGGACGCGGAAGGCGTCATACGATGGCTTGAGGAGAGCGTCAAGCCCTTTTTAAAGCCTGGGTTCGGGAGGCATGCGCGGAGCTCGATGGTCGTACTGGACTCGTACCGCGGTCACCTCACTGAGGGGGTGAAGGAGAAGTTTCGCGAGCTCAACTACGTGCCGGCGATCATCCCGTCTGGCTGCACGGCGGAGGTACAGCCCCTCGACGTCTGCATCAACAAGAGCTTTAAGGCGAGCGTCCGCCAGCAGTATCAGAAGTGGTTTCAGGAAGAAGGCCAAGAACAGCTAACCAGAGCAGGTATGATAGGCACGCGAGTCCCTATCTTACCGTAGATGATTGTCCCCCCTTTTGTTGCGCTAACTAAATATTGTGTGATTCTGTTGGTACAGGGAACTTGAAGAAGCCACCCCCAGAGGTGGTCGTGAGGTGGATCTCACGGGCCTGGAAAGCAGTGCCCGCGGACCTCATCAAGCGCGCCTTCCTCACCTGTGGCATCAGCAACGCGCTTGACGGTAGTGAGGACGGCCTCGCCATGGCGCACAGGCGGAGCCAGCTAACCGCGGAGGTGGACGTCGATGATTCCATCATCGCCGATGGCTTCTTTGGCAACAACTGCCAGGAGCCCGAATCCGACGAGGAGTAGATTTTCTAGGTAGAAATGCTAAACTTAGCAATTTCTAGTTTAGTGTCAGTGTTAGTGTCTATAAAACTGTATGTTGTAGGTGAAAATTTATCATGTTCATGTTTAGTGTTAATTGTTGTTCATATTTCGTAATGAAACCTCCACAACGTGAAAGGGGTGCGCTTATAATAAGTACACCCTATAGAGGGGGGGCGCTTATAATCGAGTTCCGGCCATAAGCGCCATGCTCTAGATAGAAGCGCCGGCGCTCTTAGGGTACATTCCGCGCTGGACATGTCCCAATCGAAAGTGTCCCAATCGTTTCTACCGCACTGCATCGTATTACACCAAATTGCACCCTCGTTTCGATTTTTTCGCGTCTCTGGTTTAGTTCGGTTCGGAGCGGTACACTTGATTGGGACACATCGATTGGGACAGTGTCCACAGCGGAATGTATTATGTACCCTTACTCGGACGGCGCCTATATCCGGGGCCATACGGTAGCTAGCTCGCACGCACCACGTTACCGTTTGCACATTTTCGCGCATAATTATTCGCTCATGCCTTTGCTCATATTTTGTACTCATTGAACACTCTAGTGCAATCCTCGCTACCTAGATTCATTGCACCCGTAACACATAGCCATGAAGCAGTGTTAGCATTTTAGTTTAGGTATAGTTATTTTTGTTATTGTGGTTTTTTTGCTCTTGTTAGCGCATCGTGCGCTGTGTTGAGGTTTCTCCACATTCCTCATCAGGTTGTCGTGCATCCCAATTTGACACGTCTGGGCCCCCAAATTTCGCTGCTCGCATTGGCCCACACGAACCGCAACATTCAGCTCCCCGTTTTGGGGTTACGTGAGGCAACCAATTTTCAGACAAGGTTTCTCTTCCCTTCCAGAGCAAAGTGCGTGGGGTGGGGAGCACCAGCTGTTGACGCCTCGAGTCGCGGCTACAGAGGGGTAACAAAGGAGCATCAAAGCCGTATAGGAGTTTACGTTCTGCCCGAGAAACAAGTATTAGGTTACATGAAAGGATGGCAAACCGCAGAAATTAGCAGTTCAAGTTCCAGTTTAACAAGTATGGAACCTTTTTGTTTAGTTTTTGTCACGGGATCGGGAATGTATTGAATCCAATTTCCGCTGCAAAACACGCTGGATGGGAACTGTGCTTGGCGCCTTTCCTCCCTAGCCATCACCACACATCTCATCAAGCTTGCACTACCCGACTATGTGGCACCACTTCACCTGCTCCCCCGTCAAAGCGATTTGATTGGTTCACAACACTGTCTTGTGTTGACCGCTTATGATGATAGGCGGCAATACCGCTCACACCTTGTTGGCCACTTCGTGAAGGTTTGAAGTGCACTCATACGAGAGCTTATTCTTTGACTGTTCCATAGTAATTAGGGACGGAAAACACCGAGGGAAGTCATGCCGAGATGCTAGGAGCCACAATGACCCTTGGTCGAGGCGCCTCGCAACGGTTGATACACATGCCGCCCGCACGAGGCCGATATCTCTACGAGAGAAAGGATCGATTGTGCCGTCACGGAAAACTAGCAATGCGTGATATTTTAGTCCTCCTATCCGTGTTCATAGTCGTGTTAGGCGTCGCCTGCCCCTCGCAGGCTGCAATTGCGACCATGTCACCGCCGAAGAACGGGCTGTCGCGCCCGGCGTCGCAGTTGGAAAGCGTCGGCAAGGCCGCAGGGTTTCGTCGCCTCTTGCGTCAGGAAGATGTTGCGTTGTTGAACGACGCTTTGACCGTTCGGGAAGGCGAGTGGGTTAAAGTGTCGGATATTGTTGCGCTCGAAGCTGGGCGGGCGGCCGAAAGCCCACCGAACAGTGAGAGCGCGGCAAGCCAGCAGGGCAACGGAAACGGTTCCGTGAAAATGGCCGATAAGGGGAACGGATTAGGGAATAACGAGGCATTTGACTATGGAAATGGAAGTGGCGCAGCAGGACTGGCAACGGTGAGGAGTGGGAACCCAGAAGGAACGGGAGGAGCGGAAGAGAAGGGTAGGGCGGGTGGCGGAACTGGTGGAGCGGCTAGTGGCGGCGATACGATGGGGGCTGAGAAGAAAGAGGAGGAGGAGAGTGGTGATGACTACGTGGACGATGGTGAGGGCGACTGGGCAGCTCAGCCCGGGATGCGGGTGCAGCAGACGACGAACGGCGAGGAAATTGTGGATATGTTCGAACATACCGCCACAGACGCGGAAATGAAGGAGCTTGCTCAGAACTCCGGGCATGCGAGTGCTGCGCAAGGGGGGGTGCAGAACGGAGAGCAAAGCGGAACTTCGCGAGCCCCGGCGTCAGTGCTGCCTCCGCCTTTCGCAAGCGCTAACACGCCCACTGCGGACGTGGCAAGAAGAAAGGACTCGACAGGCGCGGGGCAACGAAAAGGGGAGCAAACGACAGGGCAAGTGCCGAAACAGCAGATAGCGCAGCATGGGAAGCCGGTGGTGCCGCAGGGGGGATATATAGACGTACAGAAGCGACAAGCGGCGGGGGAAGGAGGACAGCTGACGGATTCGCGGAAACGAGCAGACAATCAGCAGAGCCCTTCCAAGGACTCCCGAGGACATGGGGGGGGAGAGGTTGCGAGCGGAAGAGAAGATGGAATGACAAAAGCTGGCAGAGCAAGTGGAGGAGTGGGCGGGAATAACGATGCTGGGGGAGATCACCCAGACGGTGGCGATGTGGGGAATGACATGGGCAGCGACGGCTCGGACACGACTGGTGACGATAGTGGTACGACAGGCGCGGATGAAGTGATATCGCTGGGCGGGGACGTGGAAGGCGGGGACGGGGACGAGAGGGACTACGGCACGGACGCCGAGACCATGTCCCAGGCGAGCACGGCCGGGACTGGGATGGACGTGGGGAACGGCAACGGACAAGGGTACGACAGCGACAGCGTAATCGCCGCCGCGAACGACGGCGGATTAGACGTCGGCATGATGTTTCTTAGTAGTAATAGCATGGTGGGGAAGCCGGTGGTGGGAGCGGGCGCTGGAGGCAGGGCGAGGAAGCCTCCGGTAGGAGGAACTGGGAAGACGGGGTATGAGGGCGAACGGAAGGCGGCCAACCACAGGACGCGAACTAAGCCGCGGTTCAAAGCGGTGGACTGCCAGTACAGAGAAAAAGGCGCGTTCAGCAAGCTGCATCGGTGCGCTGTAGGCTACGCTGGTCACGCCGGTGTGACAGGTAAGCCGCGCTTGGCAGGGGTGACAGTAGTCAACTCAGGCGGGCCTATGTCTTTGGCACGTGGGTGACGTGGGGAAGCAAGAAACTTCTTTCAAGTGGGATTTGTTATTAACCAAGCAATCTGACTCATTGTGAATAACCTCTACCTTTTCCCTCCTTGCCTTGATTACTGTTCCCGTCAACAACCGCCAGGCGGCTATAAACGTCCGATATACCTGGTTACCAGCGACGACGACATGGTCGATAACGTGGCACCTGGCACGATAAGATTCGGCCTCAACCGCTACTGTCGATCGGGTGTCACGATCCGGTTCGCGTCGTCCATGCTCATCAACCTGAAGCAGCGCCTATTTCTCCCAGCACATACCACTATCGACGGTCGGGGGGCACGTGTGGCGATTAACGGCGGCATTGTGGTGCACAATGTAACCAACGTGATCATACACAATGTGGCAGGTGCGAGTTGGAGGAATGTGTAAAAACGGTCAAGTTCCTTCGTCTGTTCCTTCGCCAAGCTCATTCCATTTCGTCAGATATCTTACCGTGTCCACTCGCCACCCTGTTCATTGCTGTCATCTTTCCTCCTGTGTGGTAACAGCTTACCAGACGGACATGTCATCTTTCATCTTTGCTAATCGATCATCTGTCAACCTTCTCCCGTCCTCTTTCCCGATCCCTCTGTCTCCTGACTCCCTTCATAGTGGGCAATCTTCCTGGCGACCATGACGTCATCCACATATCCAATTCCACACGTGTATGGGTGGACCACTGCGCTGTGTACAACGCCATTCGGGGCACTGTAGATGTCGTATACGGCTCTACAGATGTCACCATTTCCAACTGCTACCTTCGTAACAAGTATGTCAATAATTCTACCTCGTACATCTTCATGCTTGTGTCAACTCCGGCTGTCACGACAATTGTTTTTTTTTTTCTCACAAAAAATCTCTCCTGTGTCCATCCATCAGCTCGTGCATCATCTTACTTACACTTTTCCTTCCTCCTCTGTCACCCTTCCTGTCTTGAAGGAACCTCACCATGCTGCTGGGAGCAGATGATGGGGACATGAACGATGCCAACATGCGGGTAACAGTCTACCGCAACTGGTTTGACCAGTCAGGCCAGAGGCAGCCCAAGGCACGCTGGGGCCAGATACACGTGGCCAACAACCTCTACACCAACTGGACCTACTATTGCATTGGTGGGCGGATGTATGCCAACATCAGGTCGGAGAGAAACATTTTCATTGCCGGCACAAAGCGGAAAGAAGTCACACCCTGGTTTGGAGAGAAGAGCCTCCGAACGGCTGGGTTTGATAACACGCCATCCATTCGATCGTACAACGACCTGCTACTGAATGGTGCTACATTTCACCAGTTTACTGGGTACACACGGCCATTCCTGCCTCCTTACGCGCTTGATATTCACCGTGCGGATAAGGTTCTGGCGGATTTCGTTCGTGAGAATGCAGGGCCGCAGGTGGGGAGATTCACGGAGCTGGCTTGTACAGAACTAACCTGCATTCAGCAAGGGGATGAGGTTTAGGTGGACGCATAGAAGGGATAGGAGCCATGGAAGCCGGAAGGACAAGGTATGGCAATCATGGGGCATTGGGATGACAGAACTTGTTTTTCGTGGCTGCAGGAGCCTCTGGGCCGAGGGATGTGTTATCTTTTGAGGTTGGCAAGGGGGAGGGATGGGAATAACGTAACGGCTAACTCCGTGCATTCACTCGAATGCAGATAGCCTACTTTGGTATAAAAATAACTGTATCTCTGTTCTGGTACAGTCAATCTAACCGCACAATGCAGTCTGCGTACCTCCATAACATTTGATAACTTGGAGATGCTCATTCTAATTGCATAGGTTATCATGAAATTTCACTTGAAGTTATCCACAAGCTACAAGCTGCCGCGTGGTAGTGTACATTCTCATTTCCGACTTCTTGAAATTTCCGCGTCCGTCGAGTTCCGAACCAATTTCGAGGACTTGCCATCGAGCCGAACCGCCTTTTTACTACAAATGCCTTATTGTGCAGCTAAATGTCACAACTCAAAACAATCAAGGCATCTCTGAGACCACCAGCACCAAGTTCTCAAGATGGCAAGAGCTCCTAGGGCAGCGAAGTCTGTTACTCCCTCTGTGAAGCCGAAGAGACCCTTGTCAGGTTTCATGTTCTTTGCAAAAGACAACCGAGACAAAGTGAAAAAAGAGTCTCCAACGGCAAGCTTTGGAGAAATTGGTGAGTTGGCTGATGGTCTTATCTCTTTTACGTATCCTTTCACCTGGTAGCTCACTTCAGCAACCACACGTTGCAGGAAAGTTACTTGGACAACGATGGAGCTCGCTTGAAAGTTCGGAAAAGGCCGTTTATCTCAAGATGGCCGAAGAAGACAAATCTCGTTACGTTGAAGAAACAAAGGCCCTCAAACGGGAGAGTTAAATGTCCTGGCCAAGGTCGTTCGTCGTCTTGACTAAGATACTCTTCTGAAACCGCTGCATCAATCTCGAGATGCTCTTCGAGCTTTGAACTCCGGAAAGCCTGTTTGGCGGAATTAATAGTGGCGTAACTTTATGGTCGTCCGATTTCCCATGAGCAAGAGAGCAATGTCTCACATCAGCTTTATTATTGCGAGTACCTCTTGTTGAATCAACTTTCACTGAGTCAAGTCAAATCTTGCATACCTAAAAGCACACCTTTGAGGCTGACTATACCACATCTCAAGTAGGGCATCTGAACTGAGCTGGTGTGAAGTAGTGCGTGCACAAGATGAACTTCCTTGCATTATCAACATGGTGGGCTAACACATGACTAGCCTAAGCATATATTGCGTTGGCCAAAGTGCAAGCTGAATAAGTTGGGCAATGCTCTACTGAAGAGTTTCTATCAGCATTTTGAGAGTGTGATTAGGAACGA
The DNA here is from genome assembly GCA_947471745.1 of Closterium sp. Naga37s-1. Lineage (NCBI taxonomy): Eukaryota > Viridiplantae > Streptophyta > Zygnematophyceae > Desmidiales > Closteriaceae > Closterium > Closterium sp. Naga37s-1. Next base: position 144,203 of record CANJKZ010000498.1, on the reverse strand, counting down.
GTCTGGTGTCATCCAATGGTGCCCCTGTTACTGGTGAAAGACGAGAACTAGTCAGCCAATGCACTAAGCTGCTCCGATCGTAAGTGAACCCGTCTGCTGCAACCACAGGATCAGACATGGTGGTCTGGCGGAGGCACAGGTGGGAGAAACAAAATGACGGGACATTGGGTATGGATCAAGATGGAGTGGCAGCGCAGCGGGTAAGAATATAGCTGGCTCACGCGGAACACTCTCGGCACTTCAAGCTGCTCATCACGAGATGATGACTGTTCAAGACAACTGAGAGAACACCCCAATTTCCCACCTTGACCAGAATTTAAGTGGACCAATGGAGAGAAGCTGCAAGTGCTAAGTGGGCATGTCAATCATACTTACCTTGGATATCGGGCACAAAAATTGCAGGCGTGCAATTCGCCGCCTTCTTTGCATCTCCGCTGCCGCTTCCCTTGCTGCCCGGATGACAGCAGGTAAGACCTCCTCAACAAGGTCCGGGCGCAAGGACCTCCGCCGGTCAGCACACTCAAGAGCCAGAACTAGAACCTCCTCCACAAGTGACCTCGGCCAAGTTCCTCCTGAATCATCCAAATGGCGAGAAAGTGCTGCTACTGCCAATAATATATCACCATCTGTGCCAGCCCAGCATTCAGCAAGCAGCTTGTGGACCCTCCGAACATCAGGTATTCCTGTCAGCAGCTGCACCATCACCAGCCCAAATGCGTAGACATCTGCAGAAACAGATATCTCGCAAGTTTCAAGCTCCTCCGGATCGATGTATCCTGTTGTGCCTTGCACCCGTGTTGTCGTTGCACCCTCACCTTCCAACAGGCGTGCCAATCCGACGTCACCCACACGAGCACCGAGGTTTGCATCCAGAAGAATATTGTCTGGCTTGAAATCACGGTGGACAATGGGGGGATCGTGCAGGTGAAGGTATGCCAGTGCCGACGCCACTTCTGCTGCAATGCGCAGTCTGTCAGACCAAGGAATAGGGCACGTTGGTTGGCCAGTGGAACTAGAAGTTGTAGATGAGTTTGAAGCAGAAAAAGGAAGGTGAGGAGGTGTTAGTGTCCGCTGGTGGCCCTGCTGCTGGTTTCTGTCTACCTCTAGGCTCCGGCGTTGTCTCCGCCTCTGCTGCTGCTTCTTCCTCAACTGCCGCTGCCTCTCATCCTCAGGAGCAACCCTCTCAGTCAAACTCTCTTCCTCATCCTCGTCACTGTCGCTCCCTTGAGAGTCGCTACTGCCACCATCCCCCATCCCAGGATCCCTGTCCATGTCCCCACCACCCATGTCTGCCCCCTCACCATGCAACCGATGCCAGCTCGCTGCTTGCTTCTCCCACTTGTCAGCCTCTTCCCCTCCTCTTAGTCCCCCACCTCCTCCTAGCCCCTTCCCAGCACTACCAGGTGCACACGTGTCATCACCCCACATGCCATGTCTTTGAATGGCTGCTTTGGCGCTCTGAATGGCTGCTTTGGCAGCAGCTGCTGCACGCTTCCTGCGAATGCGCGCCCCTCGGTTCAAGAGGCTCTGCAGGGACCCCCCCGGCAGAAGCTCATACACCAAGCACTGCTCCTCGGGGCAACACCCCATGAGAAGGAGAATGTGGGGATGCCGCATGCGCGTCAGCACCGCCACCTCAGTTTGGAACTCCTGGGGGCCCTGCCAGCTGGCACCTGACAGACGCTTTATAGCCACCTGGCAGCCAAGAAGGGTCCCCCGAAAGACCTGACCGAAAGCGCCCTGACCCAGGAGATTGGCGGGGGAATAACCATCAGTGGCCATGAGCAGCTGATCGGAAGAGAAGGTGCGGCAATCCCCCTCCCCTGTGATTCCACCGCCACTGCTGCTGTGGTTGGTGCTGGCGATGCTATAGATGGGAGGGTTAGGGATGCTGGCTGACTTGGGAGCACTTGTGCTTGTGAGGCTCGCCTCATAGGCTGCTGCGCCCTGCCAGCTCTTGCTATCTGCCGCCCCCTGCTCACTTGCACATGTGTTGCTTCTGGTGAACGGGTCATAGATCCCATTCACTGCCTCTGCCTTGCTAGCAGTCATGGCCAAGCCAGGCATAGCAGAAGTCGCAGCAGAATCAGCAGGCAGAGCCCGATTGCCAGCTGGCGTAGCAGGCCTGGTGAGCGCAAGTGCGGGTGTGGTAGAGCGAGGCACAGATGCTTGCAGCGAAGACGAGGCAGAGGCGGCAGGAGGGGAGGTGGAGCAGGAGGAGGGGTTGGATGCGGTGAGGGAGGCGGCCGCAGAGATGGCAGCGGTTACAGAGGCGCAGGGCAGCGACCCGTGGGACAGCAGGCGATGGGAGGGGGACGCAGCAGGTGAGTCGCCCATGGCAGGCCGCAGCAGCTTCGCGGAATGCATGGGGAGAACCAGTGTGGGGGCCCCTACCCCGCTGCTCTCTGCTGCACTCTGGCTGTTGGATCGAATCCCCTGCCACTCCCCGCCACCCATGTGGGGGGGTTGCTGTCCCATCTGCTGCACCTTGTTCTGCGACTGCTCTGGCCCTTCCTCTGCTCTCTCCCTCCGCCCACTGCCATGCCTGCCGCTGCCAGACAGGTGGTGCTGGCCACCTATCCGCTGCTGCATCCACCCCACAGAGGGCGTGGGCGGCTCCAGCAATTCACCCCCATCCCCTGCGTCCTCACTCCCACTCCCTCCTTCTCCACTCGCCCCCACTCCTTTCCTCCCCCGCGCCACACCCAGTGACACCACAGCAGACGAGCCCTCCACACCCTCCTCACCCTCACGTTCCAAAGCAGCAGCAACTGAGTGCGATGAACCCCCTGCTCCATCCCTCCGCTCTAACCCCTCCCCACTCTGCATTCCCATGCCATACACACCAACCGCCCCCTCTTCCCCTGCACGTGTGCGTACGCTGTCCTCGCTCGCGCGGCGCCTGCCAGGCGGGTCAGCAGCGGGCACCACAGCAACAGCCTCGGATTCGGTGCGGGAGGGTGAGAAGATCGAGCGCGGCGTGGGCAGGCGCAGCAGGCTGCGCGAGAAGGAGAGCGAGCGCGTGTGCGCGTGGTGCACGGAGGGCGTGCGCGGGCGCGAGGGGGAGGCCGCGGGGGAGGCAGCGGCGGAGGAGCAGGCGGAGGCGGACGGGGAGGTACGGGGAGAGCTCTTGGGATGCAGGAACTGGTGCAGCGACAGTAGCGCTGGTGATAGCGATGCCCGAGACGCCGCCACCGGTGCTGCTGCCTTGTCCGCCTGATCGCTCACCGGCTCAGCTGTGCCCTTCTCCTCCACTCCACTCGCCCATTCCCTTCCCCCCTCCCCACCTGCATTCACTGGCCCTGCATCGGCGCCAAAGGGCACGTCCGACAGCCCACTGGACATGCTCAGCCGCGACCTCTGCAGCGTGCTGCCACTCACACGCCCTGCCCCGCTGCTGCTGCTACCACTGCCCCCACCCCTGTCACCACCGCTCCTGTCGCCACTGCTGTCAGCAGCAGGGGCTGACAAGGCAGCAAGGGCGGCCTTCCCATGCACCCGCCCAGGGGATGACATGGGGGACACAACAGCCGCTGCTGATCCAGAAACACTGACAGCATCGGCCGATGCATCAGCAGCGGAAGAAGCAGCAGAGGTGTGGGAGGATTCCAGGTTCTCCACACACTGCCAGATGTCGTACTCACCACCGCACGCCCCATCGCCCTCCACTCTCTCACCCGCCCGTGCACCGCCAGCCTTGACGCCCTCCCACACGTCAGAGGCGGCATCAAACTGCTCGTACGCTGCCAGCTCCTCCTTGAGCGACCGCACCTCCACCGACCGCTGCCTCTCCACACTGCGCCGCTCAAACGCTGATGCACCCATCCCTGGACCCACGCCGCCGGTACTCTCGCTCCCCCCCACCCACATGCCAGTGGCACCAGCACCCCCTTTCCGCTCGGGTGTGTGCGGTGCGGCCCACGCGGGGCTTGCTGTGGCGGAGCCTGGCGCAGCAGCAGCGTGTGTGGCACGCCAGTCGGCGGCAGCAGCGCGCAGCAGGCTGCTGTCAAGGCTCTCCACGCGGTGCACGGACGATGGCGTGAGAGGCCGCGACGAGGGGCGCGCAAAGGAGGGTGCGGACGGGAGTGGTGAGGGGGAGGCATGGTGGCGCGGGGAGGCTGCAGCTTGCTGGTGGCGCTGCAGCTGCTCTTGCTGCTGCTGCTGCCACGGCTGCGGGTCCCCTGCACGCACGTCCACCTGCTGCGCCCCGTGCAAGTCCCCAATGCGCATGGCGCCCTGCACGTCTGGAATGGCCAGCAGCGATGCTATGAGCGCGTCAATGCTGTCCTGCTGCACCTGTCCCTCACCCCGCCCTGCTCCCGCCTCCGCCCCCCCTTTCGTCGCTGCTGCTGCCACTGCCCCTGTTGCTTCGCTGGCAGCTGAATCTGCCCGTTGTGATTCGTGTGTTCCAGGGGTGCAAGCAGGCTTGGAGGCTGTAGGGAGGGAGGACGAACGTGGTGAAGAGGCGAGGGTGGGGCGGGGTGCATGGAGGGAGGAGGAGGTGGGAGAGGGTTCGTCGTCACCGGGCAGAGGCATGTTGAAGTCATCAGTGTACCGCCACCACTCCTCCGTCTCCCCTGCCGCCTCCTCCTTCCCTTCCACCCCTTGCAACGCCTGCTCTGCTCCGCTCCCCCCCACTCGCCCTTGCAGTGCAGCTTGCTGTGCCTCGTCGCCCCCCACCCCTTGCCTCTCCTGCTCCATCGCACTGCCATGCCCTGTCAGCCCCTCCCCTGCCCGCCCCTGCTCCCTATTGCTAACCTGTGCTACGCTGCTGTATGGAGCTGTCTTCCCTTGTTCACTCCCCAAATCGCCCTTATCCCCTGCCCCCACGCTACCCTCCATCCTCCTCTCTTGTTCCACACACCCTTCTCCCCCTTCTCCCCTTTCTCCCCTTTCTCCCCCATCAACGCCCTCCACACCCCCCTCGTCGCTGCCTGACCCATCCACATACCCACCACGGTCATGCCCTGCCTGCCCGCCCTGCTCGCCGCTCTCCACTGTGCCCTGGGTGGTGTTGCCCGTGCTGTCGCTGCGCCACATGCGGGCAAAGATGTTGCCGCTGCTGTTGTTGCGCTTCAGCACCGCAGGGTGGCGCAGGGGCGACGGCATGCACACCGCGCCTGTGGACCCGTCTCTCTGCGCGCCCTCCTCCCACTCCACCAGCGCCCCTGCCTGCTCTGCCAGCAAGTCACACGCCTCTGGGAACTCCACCATGCTCCCACTGCCGTTCCTGCTGCCCCGCCCACTGCCACTGCCTCTCCTTCTCCCTAATCCGCCTGCCCCTGATGTTGCCCTCGAGATGTAAATTTTGTCCCTTCCGTTCTCCCCTGCCCGGAAGCTACCTGCCATGTCCTGCTTGCCAGTGCTATTGTCCAGGCTATCAGTACTGCCCGCGCCAGCAGCAGCAGTGAGGGCTGTCGCAGGAATATCAGTGACCGCAGCCACAGCAGTGGCAGGCTCGACAGGTGGGTGTGGAGGCGAGGGGAAGTCGGAGCGGGAGGAGTGGCGGCGGAGGGGCAGCAGCGAGGAGAGCCACGAGGTGGGGGAGGTGCCGGTGGGTGCGTGGGAGGAAGGGGGGGAGGAGTGTGCAGAGAGGGACGCGGACTTGGCCATGGTGGCGGAGGAGGAGGCTGCACGGGAGAAGACAGAGGTAGAGGAGGAGCGGGAGGGGGGCAGCAGGGACGAGGAGGAGGAGGAGGAGGAGGAAGAGAAGGCGCTGCCCTCCACGGTTTTGGAGCGCGGTAACTTGATGCCGCGCTTCTTCTCCTTGCCCATGCTGCGATGGGACGGCAAGGCAGCAGCTGCGGAGGGAGGGGAGTTGGCAGCAGTGACAACAGAGGCATCCTCTTCATGGACAGTAGCAGCCGGGGATGCAGGTACCACGACGGGCGCAGCAGTGTGTGCAGCGGGAGAGGGAGCGAGAGGAGGAGGGGCGGATACCACATGTGCATCGAGGGAGAGTCTGCCGCTGGTGCTGCTGCTGATGAAGGTGGCAGCGGTGAGCACAGAGCTGTCAGCCGTGGACGTGCGGGGAAGTGACAGCAACCCACTCAGGCTGCCGCTGCTGCCGCGTGCACTCCTGTTGCTGCTGCGCCCACTGGCGCTGCCACTGCCCGCCCTGCTGCTGCGCCCCTTGCCTGCTGTCCCCACTGCAGACGCACGTGGAGAGGACACGCCAGCGGATGGCCGAGCAGTCGTGCTGGTGGCAGCAGCGGTGGCAGCAGCACTAGCAGAAGCAAGCGGGGGCGCAGAGGGTGTAGCAGAAGGCGCAGCGAGGCCCCGTGGGCTTGTTGTCGCTGTGCTGCCCCCGTGACTACTACTGCTGCTGACAGCACGCCCTGCCTTGTGCCTCGATGTCCGGTCGCTGCCAGCCATGGTGCTGGTGGTGGAGACACTGGCGTCCACTGTGCCAGCGAGCACAGTGCTGCTGGCAGCAGCAACAGCAGCGGTGGGAGAGGTACTCGTGGGAGGAGAGGAGGCAGCATCGGTGTGAGAATGAGAGGGAGACGATGGCAAGTGGTGCGCGTGCGCGAGGTGGTGAGGAGTTGGTGAGGCAGTGCGTCTGGCAAAGGTGGAGGAGGGAGAGAGGGACCTTCCAATCTGCATGTAAAGGGATGTGTGCACGTTGGAGGGGAGGGACTTGAGAACCACTGAGCCGTCACAGTCAACATTGATGATGGAACAAAGGGGTGGACACATGAGTATTGTGAAAGAGGGTGTGCGAGTGCATGCACAACAGTTTGAACATAAGTGTGTGCATGAACGAGAGGGATGGCCCATATAGCCCACGACACACACAGAGCAGGAAGAGCGCGCAAGCACGCACCTCTAATCGGAAGGGAGCGGGCACACCACTCTCTGCTGCGCTCTGCACTGTGTGCCGCACCTGCGACCACGCCCTGTCCTGCTCCAACCGCCGCTGCATCACTCGCACCTTCTCCAGCCGCCCCTCGCCTTCCTCCGCCTCACTGCCCCGACCCTCCTGCTCCCCACTACTCCCCTGTGCCTCCGCTTCCTCCTCCCCATGCCGCAACACCTGCCCTGACTCCTGCCACGCTGCTCTCTCCATCTGCTTGTTCCTTTGCTTCTGCCGCAGCTGCTGCCGGCGCCGCAGCCAGCTAACACCACTGCTGCTGCTGCTGCCAGTCTCGCCCGCAGCAGCCACACTGCTCCGTTCCTCCGACCCCTCACCTTGCTCCGCCTCCCAATGCGAGCCCCTGCCTTGCTGCTCGTCCTCGTGTGCCCGCCCTCTCGGCCTCTCTGCCTCGTGCAGCAGCCACCTTGGGGAGTCATGCCCAGTGGGCGACGGCAGCTCACCACCAGGCGGCACCACTGCTGCATTCACCGCCCTCATAGCATCTCTCGCCCCTTCCTGTGCCGCCACGCTCCCATGCCTCCACATCCTTCCCTCACCCACCTTCCTTGCCTCTTTCTTTTCGCCTCTCTCCCTCTCTCCTTTCGCCTTGCGCAATTCCCTTCGCCCTCCCCCACGCCCTCCGTCCTGCTGGCCCCACTCCTCCCCCATGTCCGCCACCCCGTCACACCCATCACCATGCCACCTGTCACGCTCGCTGTCCATGTACTCATCCCCTCCTTGCCGCCCCTCCCTCCCCCCTCCCGCACTCATGTACCCCCCCTCCTCCTGCACTGTCCTTCCCTTGCCCAACCCCCCATCCCCATCCGCCCTACCCTCCCTGTGCCGCTCGTCCCAACCCCCCTCCTCGCCCGCCTCTCGGCCCTGAGGGCGGAACCTAGAGGCAGCGAGCCCGCGCCCACCAACCACCCTGCGCCGGTGCCGCCGCCCATGCCCCTCATTACCATCGCTGTTCACCTCCCTCCCCTCGCCCCCACTGCCCTCGCCCTCGCTCGCGCCACTGCCCGGGTCCCTGCTCTCCGAGTGGCTCTTTCTCATCCCAGGAGGCGCCTCCCCCTCCCCCTCACCGCTGCCCCTCTCCGCGCCTGCAAGAGCGCGCCTCACCCTGTCCGCCTGCCCCTTGCTGGCACCACGGCGTGGCTGGGCGTCCCCAGCAGCGCGAGGGCTGTGCGCATCAGCAGCAGCACTATGAGAGGCAGCGCGGGGGGATTGCGCAAGGGGTTGGAGGGAGGGGCGTGGGGAGGGGGAGAAGAGCGAGCGGGCGTTGGCGGAGGTGACAGGCGTGGCCACCACAGCCGCCCCCTCGCCATCGCTGTCCGCTTCGCTGTCACTGTGGTTCGAAGCGATGGAGAGCGGTGCAGGGGTGTGGGCGTTGGATTGCTGCAGGCGCCAGAGGAAGCCCTCCTTCCACGCCTTGTTCAGGAACGAGCTCATGGCGGACCCTGATGGGGCTAGGGGCGACGCAGCAGGGGAGGACGTGCTGGGGGAGGGCGCTGCTGCTGCTGCTGCTGCTGCTGCTGCTGAGGCGTGCACACGCGGGTCCAGGTGGAAAGACGGCTCCCTGCCAGCGCCACCGCTCTGCTCCCAAGCCGCACCGTTCTGTGTCTCCCACGTGTGCTTCAGAGCCGGAATCCCATCGCCTCCTCCCCCCTCTCTGCCCCCTTGTTCTGCTCCCTTCCCCCTCCGCCCCAGCTTCGCGTTCTCCGCCACGCCCAGCGACACCACTCTCCTAAGCGGCGACCGGCTCTTGCTGCCTGCCTTGCCCGCCGCGCCCTTCACCTGCCCGCCACCCGAGGCCCTGCCAGGCGCTGCCACCTGCTGCACTGCGCTTGCTCTCCTGCTGCCCGCCTCCCTTGCCGCCCCGCTGCCCTCGCCACTGCCGCCACTGCTCTGGGCGCCATTGCTCATGGTGCTGGTAGCAGCACTGCCAGCGCTGCTGCTGCTGCGCGCCCTGCTCTGGGAGAGCAGCCGAGCTGCTGCTGCTGCCGCCACCACCGCTGCCACGGCTGCTCCTGGTGCTGCAGGGGTGCCCAGTCCTCGTGCCTCGTCTGCTGCCGCCACTGCTGCCCCTACTCGTGCTCCTGCTGCACTGCCTTCTACGCTGCCCTCCAACCCCTCTGCTTCTCCTGCTGCTGCTGCCATTCGTGATCCAAATGCTGCTGCTGCTACTGCAGGCCCAGCCGTTACCGGCGGTGGCGACGGAATGGCGAGAGAGGCGGCATCAGCAGAGAGGGGGTCGAGCAGGGAGCAGCGGCCTGGCAGGCGCTTGACCTTGTGTGAGGCGAGCACGAGCGTGATGGTGGTGGTGGGCGGCAGCACGGCCTCGCAGTAGTCCACCAGATATGATGATGGCAGCCCCCGCGCATGTGCTTTCCTGCACTCCATAGGTGGGGTGGCCGTGGGAGGAGATGCGTGTGAAAGAGGTAGGTGGGGGGAAATGGTGGAGATGAAGGCTTGTGTTGGGAGCGAATGAAATGGAGGGAAACAGTTCGGGCAGTGGCTCATGGAAGATCTCAGAAGATGCGAAGCACAAGGCAAGGGGGCACACGGCATGCACACAGATGGCATGGATGGAGGCACATGGCATGGAGGCACTACTTTTTGAGAGAGAGGTAGAGGCGAGTGGCGGAAGTGCGGCGAACAGCAGTGCAGAGACCTCTTTCCCGCCTGCTGTCACACTCCACATGGCCCGTTGCCGCCACCTGCACATGCCATGCACGGGTGGAGAGCACGTGCAAGGAGAGGTGGTGCCGCATGAGTCCACGTCGGCACACGGCCGTGCACTCGTGCTCACAGGTGCATGGGGTGTGCAGGGGCGTGAGTACCATGGGCCGCGCTACGGAGGGTACAAAGTGATGAGAGCACACAGCAAGGGCGTGTTCATGAAACAGGATCAACAAGAGAATCGGTAGCAGCTGACCTCCTTGTGTGTGGCGAAGAGCACGAGGGGCTTGAGCACGTGCTGCTGCAGGCGCTGTACGCTGTCCCTCGTTGCTGCCACATCCGCCTCTTGCACATCTACCTCCTCCCCACCTGCCATGCCATGGAGTGCACACTCGTGAGTCCACACACATTCTCGAAGCACAGAGCCTCCCAACACGTGTGCACTTGTGCATGGAATTCAAGAGCCAAAGAGCCTCTCCCATGCCATGCCATGCCATGCAATGCCATGCCATGCCATGCCATGCCATGGCATGCAATGTCGTCCTGTCCCCTGGCGGCGTACCATGGGAGCGCACGTGCGTCATGACGTGCACGAGCAGCAGCGCGACGGGGTGGGAGTGCAGGCGCGCGTCCGCGATGGCCATCAGCAGCGCGTCCTTGCACCCCTCCCTCTCCCTCTCGCCCTCCCTCGCCTTCTCCCTCTCGCCCTCCCTCTCCGCGTCGCGCGCAGATGCCACCTCCACCACCCACACCTCCCCACCCATGCGCGCGCCACTGCTGAAGGGAGGCCGGGCCGTTCGAAGGGCGACCACGGTGGGGGTCAGCGAGGGAGAGAGAGAACGCGATTAGCGACAGGGGGTAAGAAAGCGGGAGATGGGAGCCGGGGGCGGGGGAGTAAAGGGATGCGCATGCGTGAACGGCGGCGATGCTATGAGCATGCGCACCACGCCATGCCAGCAGCGCCAATTCCGGTTCCCACAGGCGAGTCCACGCAGGGTGGTTGAGAGAGCGGGGCGCCCAGGCACGGAGGCGGGTGAGAGTCCGCGGGTGGCGGAAGGTGATATAAAAGGGCTACAGCGGGCAACGCGGAGGGGTAGGGACTACACAATAGGTTGCCGCATGCCAGAAGAGGGGGGAGAGGGGGAGGGATGATATGAGTGGCGGAGAGCGGGGGAAGAGGGGGAACAAAGCGAGGGTGACGGCGGGTGCAGAGAGGCGCGGGTGCGGGGCAGGTGAGGGAAGGCCGGGAGAGATAAGAGAGGAGTGGGTGATTGGCGGGAAGGGCGTGAACGAGGAGCACATGGGGGCTTCGCAGCACGATCCGCAGGGTTCGACGCGGGCCGACGCGCCGTGGGGAGGGCTTAGGAAAGGGCGGGGAGGATGCGGACGAGGGGGCGCAGGGGTGTGAGGAAAGCCGTTGACCACGACGCAATTGCAATGCGGGGGCCGTTGATGCGATGGCATGCGCTGCGATAACTGGCGGCAGGCTAGAAGAAACGGAGGATCGAAGGGGGGACGGCAGGCAGAAATTAAGCACCGCGCGGCCTGCTGCTAGGTGCGCTAATTGCGCGTGCGTGTCCGCAGGCGTCGTACCGTGGTGTGCGGCTGGATGGCCGCTACTGGCGCAACGAGCACTTGATCCTCGCGCGCATCGAGCGATGCGTTAAGCAGAAAGGTCTAAAACGGGTATGTTACAAGAGACAGAGAGAAAGCGGTGCTCGTGGGACTTTCCAATCAGGAAGGGCCATCTGAGGCGGCAGCAGGCAGTGTCTGAGCCGTGCAGGCGACATTGCACCGTCGCGGTGGTTACTGAAATATTCGTGGCGTGTGCGTGATTACTTATGTACAGGATCAACGGCGGCGCTCTACAGGAAAGCTACGCACATTCATAGTTGAGGACATGGTGATGCGCGAACGAGCAGTGAGTGTATGCATGACTTGGGACGTTACTGCTACAAGAGAGGAAGAACCCATTGAGGAATGCCTGCTTGCCCTGCGGGCAGTACGACTACAGCGGCGCAGCACTGAGAGTGGGCAGAGCATGGAAGGGAAACAACAGCAGCACAAGTAACAAACGACAGAGGTGAGCAGGAGGCCAACCAGCGCGACTGATTGACCAAGGCGAAGCGAATGCGAAGATTAACGAGTGGATGGAAACCCCAGATACTGAATTGCGAAATCGAAAAGCATCGCCTTCTAAGGTGCACCTCAGTTCACTGCCAAAGAAGCTGCCCGTTACAGCCAAATGTGAGTGCCCGTTTGTGGGCGTGGAACGACACGACAAACAGTGCATTTCGAAGTGGAGCGTTATTGCGCCAACCAAACGCCAAGTAGTGCTTACCAACCAGGTTAACTCGCTATTACCGGAGGTGAAGAAGCAGACTGCGATCAACTTGTAGGCTTATAAATCGAATCATTCTTCAAAATACACCACACAAGCAAAAATGGTCGTCTTACTGTACTAGTGGCACACATTAACATCACTGAAGAACTCGGTACTCCTCAACTCTTGCCTTGTCGACCACTGTGGCCGTCCAGATGACAATAGCACCGAAGGCGAAAATCATGAGGCCAAGCAGGTTTGCAACAATAGCCTCTGGGCCCCTTTTGTCGAGGCCCCCAACGAAGCGAAACGTCATTTTTTCAAGGACCCCTTGCGACGCAGTGGCGAGTGCGAAGCAAAAAATAAAGACACCAAGGAAGGTGTGCCATGGCATGAAGGATTGACGAGCAGCAAGAGATGTGGTTGGATAGAAGAACGCGTAGAAGCCAGACAACCACTGTGAGAGGAATGGATGAGTGGGGAAGGATGGAGAAACGAACATGAGCTCTGAATGAAAATTGCAAGGGTCGTGTTAAAGGGAAAGAAGAGAGTGCGATAAGTTAAAGTAAAAGGAACATCAGTGGATCCCAACACAACCAAAAAAAACTAACCACGGGCGGAACACATACCTGAAGCGCAAAGAGGACGAGAACCCCCATGCCACACCAAGAGTGGAGGCTGTAAAGGTCAGGAATGGACTTGAGGCTGTGGAACTTGAACACTGCCCACACTCCCACCAGTGCTAGCAGCAGCGCAACCCCGTTAATGACCAAGTGGGCAACCTTTCTGGCCGGCCTTGACAGAGGAAGCAGGCGGTACGCAAGGATGCCTGCACTCAGTGTGGGATGCACACAGCCAAAATGAAACGGTCTTCAAGGAGTTGCGAACACAAGCAGAAATTGGGTAAATCTTGCAGGGTGCTGGCAGCTGGATCAAGCTACAACTTCCAAAGAAAGAAGAAAAAGAATACGCACCTTCGCCGAACACAACTACAAAGCCCACGATCATAAAGAGAGGATGGTACTGTGTCACGAACGGGAAAGCGGAAAGGCGGGGGTGCCCCCATGTTAGTGAGAACGCCCGACGAAAGGCGCCAGGTGCGCACAGCGTAGGGGAAAGAACACGATAGGAGAGTACAGGTGACGATTCGTCAACAAAATAACTCTATTTTTGCGGAAATTATTTATAGAAAAAAGCAATTACTGCCGCAAAAGAAAATACGAACATTAAAAATGGCGTCAGGCTTTTGCGAGTCCCAGCTTGCTCCACCCTGAAAGCCGACGACCCAGAAGGTCACAAGACCTGCGAGCAACACCGCAGATGCATGGCATGCGGCAACGGCGGTCGTGGAAAACCCTAATTGATCGGACATGGAGGCACGACGGCTTGCTGAAGTCACTGATGACGAGGCTGGAAGTGGAGAGGTCGGCGTGAGTACAGGCGAGTAATCTGCAACTGAGATGGGGAGGGTTCTGATGGTAGTCTTGCGAGTCATGACGGCAAACACTGCCGCAAACAAGGGGTGCAAAATGTGAGGAAGAGCTCAGAAATGCTTGCGGAGTGGTGTACTTCAGTTACATGCTACACGATGTTGATCTCATACACCAGAAACTTACAAAATTATACTTCAAAACCGTATGCAAGGCAATATGATGGAAGCTGGTGTACATGAGCTGTACGCTGCTTATACATTTTATCTCAGATTTCACCGCTAGAAAAAAAAAATCGAATATATTGATTGAGGCTTACGCAGTACATTGCAGACTAGTCCTTGTTAGGAGGCTTGAGCTTGCTCCATTAGAGTGGTGTGTTGTCAGTCCATGAGGCAGCAGCTCCATCATCAGACAGAGATGCGCCCAGATAGAAAGGCCGAGTACCTACAGTCTGGTGCATACACGTCGGTTGATTCGTAATCACGCATAGAGCCATCTAAGAAACCTGCACCCTGTTCAGAGTCCACCGCCACGGGGCGGTGCAGCAGGGCAGACAAAGCAGTGTAATCCATGGCCCGTTGCTCTCTCCCCGGGCGATAGGTCTGTCCCATGACGCCATGAATGTCCTTCGTCGCCTCAACATGCTGGAAAGCCAGGTTGATATGAGCCTCTGCGTCATCTGCAGTCTGCAGCAGGGGATGCGCCACTCGGAGCTTCACGTCCAGCTCGATGAGGTCCGGGATGCTAACATGATACGCGTCAACTTCCATTGGCCCTCGCATCTGCACACCCACGAATGTCAATTCGAGTCCTGCCAGCTTGAGTGTTTCGCCCTGGCGCATGCGACCAATTAGGACGCCATCAACCTCCAGCCGCTCCACGAACCCCTCTCCGCGTTCCTGCTGGGTCCCGCGTCGTGCCACCATCCGCAGTCTGTGCTCACGGTCCACGTCACCAGCGACAGCGCCCTCCTCGCGCCACATGAGGCCCAGCTCGCGGATCCACGTGCGCACGGCCTTGCCGCCGCGGATAATCGACGCACCGATGGTGCGATCGTCCAAGTACCCGTGCATGCGCATGTTCAGGTGCACATGGCGGTCGGTCAGAAGGCAGAATGTCTTATCTGGGAGGCCGTTGAACTCAAAGCGAGTGCCGTGCGCCCCTCGGAAGTGCGGGTCGTTCTTGGTGTAGGGGCACGAGGCGCCGATGCGTGAGCAGTTGTACTTGATGCGGTAGCCATTGTTGTTGTCCAGCTGCGTCTCGCACTTGGGCGCGTCACCAGGAGGGTACAGCCAGCAGATGCCGCACTTGAGACACTTTCCCGAAGGATTTATCGTTCTGCGAAGCCAATGCCACGACTAAATCGAAATGAGTGAAACGCTGAAATGTGGAGGATGATCGAGATCAGTGCACCAAAACAAGACGTACCCGATATAGTGCTGCCAGAGGCGGCAGGGCATGGCGCTGTTAGAGCACGCAGCGCAGCACTCCGAAACGGTGAGATTCTCGATGCACCACTGGTTGTTTGGTTTCGGGTTGCTGCTGCCTGGAGGGCATTGGAGCGACGATTGCACCGGAAGCTGCACCAACGACGTATGGGAAAATGCGCCGGTCAAGCTCTGCAGAAATGGACGTTCGTGCGAATACTCTTTTCAGCAATTCTTACCCTCCAGCGGCCTAGGATCCCAGCAGTGTCATTGCACATGCCTCCAGAGCAGAAAAACTTGAGCGGCGGGCAGTCTTGGAGAGGACACGTGGGGTACTCCTGGTCGTTGTACCAATCTATGACAGCGGCGCTCACGCCATTTCCGTTTCCGTTCTTGTTGTTCTGTCCCGCGGGCGATAGAGTGACTGTGCCAGGGGGTGGAGGGCTCGGCGGCGGAGGGCTCGGCGGTGGGCTCGCCGGCGGCGGGCTCGGTGGAGGGCTCGGTGGAGGGCTCGCAGTCACTGCTGGGGGTGGAGGGGAAACCTTATTGCCGTTCCCATTCCCGTTGTTGTTGCTGCTGCCAGCGAAAGCGGAGGGACATAAGAGTGCGATCAGGAGCGCCAGCGTCAGAACATGTATTGAGAGTGCTCTCATCATGGCGACGTAAACTATGTCGACGAGAGCCAAACGCGGGTCGGGCTTTTGAGTTGGAAGCAATGGCCAAGTACGTCTGTAGTTAGCCAAAAAGAGGCACAAAATACGGATGGTGCATAAGCTTGGATAGGGGACCAAATGGTCTTGTTTATATGTCCACGCACATAGCACACAACCTGTGCATCGTGCAATGTTGTAACAATAGTGGAGTTCGCGACACCAGTTCGCGAAGGCCCGTCTCCAACAAATTTGCGATTCGAAACCTGAGAGCATCAGATTTGTTGACGGAAAATTGTCTTCCAGTCGGCTCCAATACGTGAGGCTCCAACACACCACCTCACACACCTCACTCTCGCCAGGGCATTCAACATCCACACCAAACTACATGCTTGATTGTTTCCCTAATTGAATATGTTTTCATTCAGACAGAATAACTCGATCTGGAAATTGGTAAAAGTCCAAGTAGAGGCAAGTTTAATGCTTGTGATAACCACAGTTTCGACTATGCATGTGTAGGGTGCCTTGTCGTTAACAAGGCGAATAGTTCAGCAATCGCGTTGCAAACAATTCGAGAACACTCTGAAATGAAAACAAGGAATTCGCGAATTCAGTGTAAGCCAAGGAGAAGTTCCCCTTACAATAGGTGGGACTCATTCGCAAGCTGGCTGGATACAACTCTGGTTAGTGCTCTATTTAGGGTGCGAATACCACCCCACCTGGGTTTCTGATACCAGGATCTTACTGCCAAAATGAATTCCGAAAACATATTGAACCGAGAGTGCGATGGTAGAACATAATTAATGTAGGAAGGAATCGAGCCGTGTTATTATAAGCTGTACTTGAAAAACATTTTGATAGATAAATTATTACGTTCGGCAACCTAGAAAGTAGTTCGTGTCCCTGCCAAAAAAAAAAAAAAACCACCTATCAACCAAAGACGGTTGGAAGACGATGGCTTCATGCCACTCATTTCCTGCTGGAATGTTGGAGCCTCAGGGCCAGCAAAGCCTTGGACCTGTTGCTGATAGGCAAGCAAGCAGCCATTCACGGAATAGCTCATCCCTTCAAAATGGGGTTACCGCTGATTTTGTATCAAACATCATGTTTAGTCTAACCAAATCTGGTTATCCCCACTCTGAAAAGTGGCCACTGGCTGTGAACATGATCCAGGATGGTATATAGTACACTAGGGGGTGAGTCGTAGAAATGCTTCCGACTATACACAACGATTCATTAGGGGAACGAAGGACTTGCCATGCGCAACAAGTTACCCCCCAGGCATGAGGGCTCCTCCCGATACGACAAGTCTTATGTCGTCCAAAAGCAGCGAATTCAAGCTGGCATTCAGGATATACAAACAGACAACACCACTGGGAGCCCGCAACATCTCCTGAGAAGCTGAGGATTGATGGTCTGTCCATACAACAATAGTGATCAGTACGAATCTGTCCAGCATTCTGAGGCAGTGTATGACTTCAATGCAAGGGTAGAGCACACACCTAATATATAAATATGTATCTCAAATACCTCACCATAATGTAGATGAAGCATGTGATCAGGTCATGTCGTTGGTGTGAACAAGGTATTGTTCTTTTGAAATATTGCTCATAAATCCCGCAGGTAGTGGAATCTTTTATTTATAATCATCGTTGCAATGGTTGGTGTTCTAGTTTATTAAAAAAAATCAATACAATTTATCTCAATGAAACGCCAAGCGTTCTTAAAGCGATCCTTTAAGAGTCGTCTGACTCTTCATGACCTCGGCATCACCACCACGTTTTCCAGACACGAGCGGTTCGTAACCGGTGGGAACGCTATCACTAGGCACTGTCAGAATAACTGTGCAGGAATGAATGAACTATGAATGAGTTGGGTACAAGTATGTCAAACTTATATATGCTATAGTCTGTTTAGGCCAGGGCCTCAGATTGGTTTTGAGCTAGGCTGAACCAATCAGAGTTGGTACAAAAAAAAATTCTAAAAATCAGAAAAATCTGCCATTATATGCCAGTTTACACTACAAAATACATACATTTTCCTGTTTTTTTCACAGAAAATGCTGAATAATCAGCCACCGTTCTAAAAAAGGTCTGAAATCTCAGCCTTTTTTACCCAAATCAGCCTTTTTTCGCTGACTTCTGAGGCCCTGGTTTAGGCTGTAGTGGGGTAGTTCTTATAGGGTACAACACTTTTAGTTTTCATACTTGTACCCACCTGCTTCCTAGTTCAATTCATTCCTCTCATTATTCTCACATGGTATAGAGCGGGTTCCCTAGTGGGACCGTTTTTTTTTAAGGGCCCACCACTACGATTTTTTTTCCTTACCTGCCCGAAGCGCGATTCGCGCTTGTCCTAGCTGCGCCCCGTGCGCCTGACCTTCGAGGCCCTTCGCGGCCCCCTTTCGCGGCCCTTCGCAGCCCCCTTCGCGGCCCGTCGTGGCCCCTTCGCGGCCCTTCACGGCCCCTTTCGCGGCCCTTCGCGGCCACTTTCGCGGTCCTTCGCGACCCTTCGAGGCCCTTCGCGGCCCCTTTCGCGGCCCTTCGCGGCCCCTTCGCGGCCCTTCGCGGCCCTTCGCGGCCCCTTCACGGCCCTTCGTCGCCCTTCGCGGCCCTTCGCGGCCCCTTCACGGCCCTTCGCGGCCCTCTCCGCGGCTCTTCGCGGCCCCTTAGCGGCTCTTCGCGCCCCCCCCCCTTCGCGGCTCTAAGCTGCCCCTGCAGCTTCTGCCGTCGCCCCTGCCGGCCCCGACTGGCGCGCCCCTACCGGCCCCTGCTGACGCGCCCCTGCTGGCGTGCCCCTGCCGGCCCCTGCTGACGCGCCTCTGCCGGCCCTTGCTGACGCGCCCCTAGTGGCGCGCCCCTGCCGGCCACTGCTGGCGCGCCCCTGCTGGCCCCTGCTGGCGCGGCCCCTGCTGGTGCACCCCCCCCCCCCTACTGGCGCGCCCCTGCACCCGTCACGGCCCGCCCCTGCACCCGTCTCTGGTAAGCCGAGCCGCGCCGCCCAGCCGAGCCGCGCCGCCCAGCCGAGCCGCGCCGCCCAGCCGTGCCGCGCCACCCAGCCGAGCCGCGCCACTCAGCCGAGCCGCGCCGCCCCACCGAGCCGCACTGCCTTGCACTGCCCTACTGCCGCTGCTGCTACTGCTGCTACTCCTGCTACTGCTGCTACTCTTGCTACTTCTCCTACTGCTGCTATGGCTAGTCCTACCGTTCTCACCTTTGATGCTGAGGGACGTGCAGTTGACTTTGACGTGTGGGTTGACGACCTACAGCTTTTTCTTCAGTGTGATTCTAGGGATGGGGTATCCCTTTTCGATCACACGTCCGGTGTTTCCACTGCTCCTGCTGCCACTGCTGTCAGTACAGTTCGCTCGCAGTGGACCACTCGTGACGCTGTTGCTCGTCTTGCTGTTCGTAGTCACCTGCCGCCTGCTGAGCGCGCACATTTTGGCCAGTACAAGACTGCTCAGTCTTTGTACGACGCTGTAGTTGCACGCTACTCCTCCCCTACCACTGCTGCCCTCAGCCGCCTCATGCTACCGTACCTTTTCCCTGACCTTGCCGCCTTTGCCACAGTTATTGACCTAGTTGCTCACCTTTGCACTAGTGACGCCCGCTACCGCGCTGCCCTTGCCACTGAGTTCTGTGCCAAGAACCCCCCCCCCATGTACATCACCCTTTACTACCTAGTCACCCGCCTCCCTGACTCCCTCTCTTCAGTAAGGGATCACTTTCTCTCCCTTTGCCCCACCGAGCTGACTGTCGACCTGCTAGAGGAGCGCCTTGCTGCAGCTGAGAAGAGTATCTTAGCTGTAGGTGCTTCTCGCGGCGACCGTCGCACCCCCTTCTTTGAGGGGTGTTCCCCTGTCCCCCTTCTCCCCTCTGTTGCTTCTGCTGCTGCTGTCGACCTCGTTGGCACTGAGGAGGTCGGAGCTGCGTCTGCCCCTAGTGGGAGACGCCGCAACAGCAAGGGCAAGGGGAGCAAGGGTGGTGGAGGGGGCAGCGGGGGAAGCAGTGGAGGAGGTGGAGGAGGCGGAGGAGGTGGCGGTGGAGGTGGGGGTGGTACCGGGAGTGGGGGCGTCAGTGGCGGCGGTGGAGGTAGTGGCGGCGGTGGCGGAGGTGGTGGAGGCAGCGGCAGCGGTGGTGGAGGTGGCGGCGGCGGTGGTGCTGGTCGAGGTGCAGCCGCGCAGCATGGAGGCTTTGGTGGCAGCCAGCGCCAGCAGCAGCTGCGCTCCCGTGAGACCCCGTCGGTTCAGCAGCTTCGTGAGTGGTACGCTGGGCGTGGGAGGTCTGGGGGTGCAGGTCCCTGCACTTACGTTCTTCGCACCGGAACTCGTAGTGGGGAGGTGTGTGGGCTCCCACACACTAAGCAGCGCTGCTTCGGTCGCTTGACTGACGCTTGGCGTGCCCAGTTTCCTGACGCCGTTGAGCTCCCTCGCTGGCATGATCTGCTTCTGCAGAATGTGCCTATCTTTGATCTAGATTTTGATGCTATCCTTGCTGCCATGTATGCTATTGCTGATAGTGCTGAGGGTGACTGTTACCTGAGTGTCCCGCCCGACCCAGGCATTGCGGTTGCTGCTCTATGTGCTAGTGCGTCTGCTGCTCCAGGTACTGGTACGTCTGCTGCTCCAGGTGCTGGTGCGTCTGCTCTCTCTAGTACTGCACCTACTGAGTCCTTGCACACTTTCACACTTGACTCTGGTGCTTCGCGCTCTTTCTTTAGAGACAGCACCATGCTCACGCCGCTCAGTCGGCCTGTTGCGGTCTCCCTTGCTGACCCCTCAGGGGGCCCAGTCCTTGCACACTCCTCCACGGTTCTACCGTGTCCTGCGGCCCCGTCGGGCTTGCTGTTGGGACTCCACCTCCCCTCGTTCTCTACGAACTTGGTGAGTGGAGCTGACCTCCAGGACGCGTGGGTTGACCAGTTCACCCCTGGAGGTCAGCGTGTGACCCACTGCACTTGCTCTCGGACGGGCCGCCACCTGGCCACGTTCACCCGTCGGCTAGGGTCGAGTCTGTACACACTGACTACTGCGCCTCCTCCGGTCCCTGCGTCTGGTCAGGTAGCTGCGTCTAGTCAGGTGTTTGCTGCCGCGTCCAGGTCTAGTCTTGCGTCTGCCCCCTGCTCGTGTCGTCCTCTGTCGCACGAGACTCTCCTTTGGCACCACCTCCTTGGTCACCCCTCCCTGCCTCGTCTTCGAGGTATGGCCTCCCGTGCTCTTGTCTCTGGACTCCCCAGGTCCCTCCCTCCCCTTCCTCCGGGGCCTGCCCCCACCTGTGTTCCTTGTGTCGAGGGCCGGCAGCGCGCCGCTCCTCACTCCTCCTCGTTTCCTCCGACTGAGGCCCCTCTGCAGACTCTTTACATGGACGTGTGGGGCCCAGCCCGCGTCCGTGGACAGGGTCACGAGCGTTTCTTCCTGCTGGTCGTTGACGACTACTCGCGTTACACCACAGTCTTCCCCTTGCGCAGCAAGGGTGAGGTCCCTGAGGTGTTGATCGACTGGATCCGCGGTGCTCGTCGCCAGCTTAGTGAGAGTTTCGGCTCGGACCTTCCTGTTCTGCGTCTGCACTCAGACAGAGGTGGGGAGTTTTCCTCCGACCTCCTGAGAGCCTTCTGTCGTTCGGAGGGCATCCGCCAGACGTTCACGCTTTCGGCCTCCCCGCAGCAAAATGGGATTGCTGAGCGCCGCATTGGCATGGTCATGGACGTCGCTCGTACGTCCATGATCCATGCGGCTGCTCCCCACTTTCTGTGGCCGTTCGCGGTTCAGTACGCTGCGCATCAGATCAACCTTCAGCCTCGTGTCTCCTTGCCGGAGACCACACCTACTCTGCGGTGGACGGGGAAGGTTGGCGATGCGTCCGCGTTCCGTGTCTGGGGATCTCGAGCTTTTGTCCGCGATACTACAGCGGACAAGCTGTCCTCCCGTGCCGTTCCCTGTGTCTTCCTTGGCTTCCCTCCTGACGCACCTGGGTGGCGGTTCTACCACCCCACCTCGCGTCGTGTTCTGTCCTCTCAGGACGTCACGTTTGACGAGTCGGTGTCGTACTACCGTCTCTTTCCCTATCGCACTGCCTCTCTCCCCCCCCCGCCGCTCTTCCTAGCACCAGGTACTCCCCCGGTAGACCCCCTCCCCCCCCAGGGTCCTGCCCCCTCAGGTGTGTCCCAGGTAGACCCTGCCGAGCCGGTCGAGGTAGCTGTCGACTCAGGTGCTACTAGGGGTGCTGAGCCTGCGGGTGCGGGGACTGGGGGTGTGGGGACTGGGGGTGCTGAGCCTGAGAGTGCTGAGCCTGGGGGTGCTGAGTCTGGGGGTGCTGAGCCTGAGGGTACTGTGTCTGGAGGTGCTGAGCCTGCGCGTGCTGAGTCTGGAGGTGCTCTAGGTGCCCCGCTGCGGCGGGAGCCTCTCTCTCCACAGCAGCTTCGTGAGTGGTACTCTCGGCGCTGTCGAGGTGCTGCTGGTGCTGGTGCTGTTGGAGCTGCTGGAGCTTCTGGATGTGCTGCTGGTGCTGGCGCTGCTGGAGGTGCTGCTGGTGCTGGAAGTGCTGCTGGTGCTGGAGCCGCTGGAGCTGCTGGAGGTACTGCTAGAGCTGCTGGAGGTGCTGAGCCTGCGAGTGCTGAGTCTGGAGGTGCTCTAGGTGTCCCGTCGCGGCGGGAGCCTCTCTCTCCACAGCAGCTTCGTGAGTGGTACTCTCGGCGCTGTCGAGGTGCTGCTGGTGCTGGTGCTGCTGGAGCTGCTGGAGGTGCTACTAGAGCTTCTGGAGGTGCTGCTGGTGCTGGAGCTGCTGGAGGTGCTGCTGGTGCTGGAGGTGCTGCTGGTGCTGGAGCTGCTGCAGGTGCTGCTGGTGCTGGAGCTGCTGGAGGTGCTTCTGGTGCTGGAGCTGCTGGAGGTGCTGCTGGTGCTGGAGCTGCTGGAGGTGCTGCTGGTGCTGGAGCTGCTGGAGGTGCTGCTGGTACTGGAGCTGCTGGAGGTGCTGCTGGTGCTGGAGCTGCTGGAGGCGCTGCGCGGCCGCGGCTGTACTACGTTCCGCTTCTTCAGCAGGTTCTTGGCTCCCCGCCTTCTCCTGGTCCTCCTCCTCCTTTCCTGAGTCCACCGCCTGTCCAATCCCAGTCGCAGTTCCAGCTGGCCTCTCCACTGCCTGGTCCTTCTCCTTACTCTGGACCGACTAGAGGTCTTACGGAGCATCGTCAGCCAGAGTCTCACACTGTGTCGCCTGAGTCTCGTTCTGCGTCGCCTGTCCGTCCTGTTCGCGCTGGTTGTGTTTCGCGTCCGCGTCCTCCTCCTGTCCCCGGCACTCACTCTATGAATCTGCGTCCTTCCACTGCTCCGCAGCGTGTCCCTTTGCCGTCTCCTCCTGCGTCCTCTCTTCCTGCAGGTCCGGACCCTGAGTCTGACTCCCTACGTGCTGCTAGTCTAGCTGTCATGCGTTTTCTGGCCACTGCTGTCACTGACCCTTTGTTTGAGTCCACTGCTGCGTCTGCTCTTGTTGCTGAGCTTGTTGACTTTGCTGCAGCCTGTCGCCTAGACTACGCCACTAGTCTTGTTGCTGAGTCGGCGTCTGCGTCTGTCTGTCCTCCGTCCGTCGGGGGTGAGTGTGCTCTTGGCACGGACGTTCTTGAGGACAGACAGGAGGAGTTTGAGTGCTTTGCCGCTTCTGTACCTCATCTCGTGTCCATGCTGATTGCCCCTGAGGGAGACCCGGATGCACCAGACATCCCGACCCCGCGCTCTTACGCAGAGGCGATAGAGGGTCCCTACTCCTCTCAGTGGCAGGCAGCCATGGACGCCGAGATGGCTTCCTGGAAGTCCACAGGCACCTACGTCGATGAGGTTCCCCCGCCTGGGGCGAACATCGTCAGTGGCATGTGGATCTTCAGGGTGAAGCGGCCGCCGGGTTCTCCGCCTGTCTTCAAGGCGCGTTACGTTGCACGTGGCTTCAGTCAGCGATAGGGAGTTGACTTCTTCCAGACCTTCTCCCCTACCCCGAAGATGACCACTCTTCGGGTACTGCTGCATGTTGCCGCCCAGCGTGACTACGAGCTCCACTCGCTTGACTTCAGTACAGCCTTCCTCCAGGGCAGCCTGCACGAGGAGATCTGGCTGCGCCGCCCACCAGGCTTCACTGGTTCGTTTCCTGCTGGTACCCAGTGGAGCCTCCGGCGGCCAGTCTACGGTCTCCGTCAGGCACCCCGTGAGTGGCACGACACACTCAGGACGACTCTTGCTGCTCTTGGCTTTGCTCCTTCCACTTCTGACCCTTCTCTGTTTTTACGCACTGACACTACTCTGCCGCCGTTCTACGTTCTCGTGTACGTAGACGACCTTGTCTTTGCTACTGCTGACACTGAGGCACTCGCCCACGTGAAGTTGGAGCTGCAGAAGAGACACACGTGCATAGACCTGGGTGAGCTCACAAGCTATCTTGGCTTGCGGATCACCCGGGACAGAGCACAGCGCACCATTACCTTGACTCAGTCACACATGGTGCAGTAGGTCCTTCAGCGCTTCGGCTTCACGTACTCCTCGCCATAGTCCACTCCTCTGCCTACCGGTCACTCGCTCTCAGCTCCACCTTCGGACGAGTCCGTAGAGCCGAGTGGCCCGTATCCAGAGCTTGTGGGCTGCCTCATGTACCTGATGACTTGCACACGACCTGACCTCGCATACCCTCTCAGCCTTCTGGCTCGCTACGTGGCTCCCGGCAGGCACCGGAAGGTGCACTGGGATGCTGCAAAGAGGGTGTTGCGATACTTGTGCAGTACATCGGGCATGGGGCTCGTGCTTGGAGGACGGGCTCGAGTTGTCCTCACTGGTCACGCTGACGCCTCCTGGGTTGACGACTTGGCTACGCAGCGGTCGTCACAGGGTTACACCTTCAGTCTTGGCTCCGGTTCTGTCTCTTGGCGGTCTACCCTTTCTTCTTCTGTTCTCAGCTCCAGTTGTGAGGCTGAGATCTACGCTGGGGCCATGGCTGCACAGGAGCTACGCTGGCTCACCTACCTGCTCACCGACTTGGGAGAGGCGCCTCGTTCTCCTCCAGTTCTGTACGTCGACAACAAGGCCATGCTAGCCTTGTGTCAGGAGCACAGACTGGAGCACAGAACGAAGCACATTGCTCTGCGCTACTTCCTTGCTCGAGAGTTGCAGCAGCATGGCCATCTTCGTCTTGCTTACGTGGCCTCTCAGGCCAACACTGCTGATGTTTTCACCAAGGCACTTCAGCCTTGTGATCATCAGCGTTTTTGCACTGTTCTAGGCCTTGTACCTACTGTGCCTCACTTGCTGACTTCTTGACTCTGCTTGTACTGTACTCTATATACTTATACCTGCATGCTTACACTTGCTAGATTGTGTTCACTGTATTGCTTGCTTTCCTTTATATAACTCTGCATGTGAACTGGCCTTGTGGCCCTTTGCTTGTGCTCAGACTGCGTGGTGACTTTGTGATCCACCCTGAGCTTGCTTTGCCTTCTTGACTGGTCTTGTGACCCCTTGTTCTCCTCCACTTTGCCTATGGGGGTGTGTCAAACTTATATATGCTATAATCTGTTTAGGCTGTAGTGGGGTAGTTCTTAGAGGGTACAACACTTTTAGGTTTCATACTTGTACCCACCTGCTTCCTAGTTCAATTCATTCCTCTCATTATTCTCACAAAGTACTAACCCTAAAGTGTTGTACCCCTTGTAGACTAACCCACTATAGCCAAGAGAGAACACAAACATATATTTTGACACACCCCCATAGGCTAAGTGGGAGATAGCAAACACAACAGACGGTCACAAGACCAGTCAAGCAAGAGAACAAAGCAAAGCAAAACTCAGGGTGGATCTTAAGGACACCACATAATCTGAGCACAAGCAAGCGGCCACAAGGCCAGCTCACATGCAGAGTTATAATAGCAAGGACGTACACTGATCACAACCTAGCAAGAGTAAAGAAGCACGTATAAAGATATATATGGGTGTACAACAAGAGCAAGTCAAGCAACCAACAGGTGAGGCAGAGTGGGCACAAGCCCAAGAGCAGTGCAGAAACGCTGATGATTACCAACCCCAAGGGCCTTGGTGAACACATCAGAAGTGTTGGCCCGCGAGGCCACGTAGGAAAGGCGGAGCTGACAAAGATGATGCAGCTCACGCGCAAGGAAGTAGCGAAGAGAAATGTGCTTCGTTCTGTGCTCCAGTCTCTGCTTGTGACACAAGGCAAGCATTGCCTTGTTGTCGACGTACAGATTTGGAGGAGAACGAGGCCGCTCCCCCAAGTCGCTCAGCAGGTAGGTCAGCCAGCATAGCTCCTGTGCAACCATGGCCCTAGCGTTGATCTTGGCCTCACAGCTGGAACCAAGCACAAAAGAAGAACAAGTGGACGTCCACGAGACAGAACCAGAGCCAAGACTGAAGGTGTAACCCTGTCACGAATGCTGAGTCGCCTGGTCGTCGGCCCAAGAAGTGTCGGCGTGTCCTGTGAGTACCACTGAACCCTGTCCTCCAAGCACGAGCCCCATGCCTGATGTACTGCACAAGTAACGCAGTGCCCTCTTCGCAACATCCTATTGCACCTTTCGGAGTCTACCGGGAGCCACGTAGCGAGTCAGGAGGCTGAGAGGGTATGCGAGGTCAGGTCGTGTGCACGTCATCAAGTACATGAAGAAAACCACAAGCTTTGGGTACGGACCTCTCGGCTCTACGGACTCGTCCGAAGGTGGAGCTGAGAGCGAGTGGCCGGTAGACAGGGGAGTGGGCAATGGTGAGGAGAACTGGAAGTCAAAGCGCTGAAGGACCTGGTGCACCATGTGTGACTGAGTCAGGGTGATGGTGCGCGTGCTATGTCCCGGGTGATCTGCAAGCCAAGATAGCTACACAGCTCACCCAGGTCAGTGCAGGTGTGTCTCTCCTACAGCTCCACCTTCACTAGGGCCAGCGCCTTAGTGTCAGCAGTAGGAAAAAACAAGTCGTCGACGTACACGAGGATGTAGAACGGCGACAGGGTAGTGTCGGTGCGTAGAAACAACGACGGGTCAGCAGAGGAAGGATCAAACCCAAGAGCCGCAAGTGTAGTCCTCAGTGTGTCGTGCCACTCTCGGGGCGCCTGGCGGAGACCGTAGACTAGCCGCCGGAGGCTCCACTGGGTACGTGCAGGAAATGAACCAGTGAAGCCAGGTGGGCGGCGCAGCCAGATCTCCTCGTGAAGGCTGCCATGCAAGAAAGCTGTGGAGAAGTCGAGGGAGTGCAGCTCGTAGTCACGCTGTGCTGCAACGTGCAGCAGCACCCGAAGAGTAGTCATCTTCGGGGTAGGGGAGAAGGTCTGGAAGAAGTCGACCCCCTGTTGCTGACTAAAGCCTCGAGCAACGTAACGCGCCTTGAAGGCAGGCGGAGAACCCGGCGGCCGTTTCGCTATGAAAATCCACATGCCATCGAATATGTTCGCCCCAGGAGGAGGAACCTCGTCGACGTAGATGCCTGTGGACTTCCAGGAAGCCATCTCTACGTCCATGGCTGTCTGCCACTGAGAGGAGTACTCATCTGCGATCGCCTCAGCATAAGAGCGCGGGGTAGGGATGTCAAGTGCATCTGGGTCTCCCTCAGGGCAAAGTGGCATGGATGCGAAACGAGGTAAAGCGGCCGCAAGACACTCAAGCTCAAACTGTATGTCCTCAAGTACGTCACTGTTAAGGGCAGGCTCACCCCCGACGGACGGAGGACAGACAGAATCAGACTCAGTGACAAGAGTCGCGACGTAGTCGAGACGAATCCTAGCTGCAAAGTCGACTAGCTCAGTGACTAGGTCAAACGCTGCAGTAGACTCAAGGTCTGGGTCAGTGACGACAGTAGCGAGGAGACGAGTAACAGTAGGACTGGCAGCACGAGCAAGGTCGGACTCAGGGTGAGGAACGTGCGGGAGAGAGAACGCGGGAGGCTCAGGCAGGATAACACGCTGTGGAACAGAGGAAGTACGAAGTGCCATACCGTGAGTGCGTGGGACAGCAGGAGGACAAGGACAGGCGACACGACAAGCACGAACAGGTGTGGAAGCACGAGTCTCAGGCTCACGACGCTCAGTCAGGGACTCAGTCACCTCAGTGTGAGGAGCAGGAGCAAGCAGCGAGGAGCCAGGCAGTGGCAGTGGCGGAGACTGGTCTGTCTGTGAATACAGGAGAGGTGGAGTGAGGCCAGTGGAAGACGGGAGACTAAGAACCTGGCGAAGGACCGAGTCATGCGGCGGCAGGGACGACTGCGGTTGCGGGTAGAAAAACAGTTGGCGCGGGGCAGAACTAGCAGCTCCAGCTCCTCCAGCACTAGCAGCACCAGCACCTCCAGCACCTCCAGCAGCTCCAGTAGCACCTCTAGCACCTCCAGCACCAGCAACACCACGATCTCCGGCAACGCCATGACCTCGAGCACCAGTAGTACCTCTAGCACCTCCACTGCCAGTAGCTCCAGTAGCACCTCCAGCACCTCTAGCACCAGCAGCACCACCTGCTCCGGCAGCTCCAGCACCTCTAGTATGAGCACCTCCAAGACCAGCAGCTCCAGCACCTCCAATACCTCCAGTTTCTTTAGCTCCAGCGCCTCCAGCACCAGTAGTACCTCCAGCACCTCCAGTGCCAGTAGCTCCAGTAGCACCTCCAGCACCTCCAGCACCAGCAGTACCACCTGCTCTGGCAGCTCCAGTAGCACCTCGAGCAGGAACAGCACCAGAAGCACCACGAGCTCCGGCAGCGCCAGGACCTTATGCACCAGTAGTACCTCAAGCACGTCCAGTGCCAGTAGCTCCAGTAGCACCTCCAGCACCTCCAGCACTAGCAGCACCACCTGCTCCGGCAGCTCCAGCACCTCTAGTAAGAGCACCTCCAGGACCAGCAGCTCCAGCACCTCCAGTACCTCCAGTACCTCCAGCTCCAGCGCCTCCAGCACCAGCAGTACCTCCAGCACCTCTAGTGCCAGCCCAGTAGCACCTCCAGCACCAGCAGTACCACCTGCTTCGGCAGCTCCAGTAGCACCTCCTGCACCTCCAGCACTAGCAGCACCACCTGCTCCGGCAGCTCCAGCACCATTAGTACGAGCACCTCCAGGACCAGTAGCTCCAGCACGTCCAGTACCTCCAGTACCTCCAGCTCCAGCACCTCCAGCACCAGCAGTACCTCCAGCACCTCCACTGCCAGCAGCTCCAGTAGCACCTCCAGCACGAACATCACCACCAGCTCCGGCAACTCTAACACCTCCAGTACGAGCACCTCCAGGACCAGCAGCTCCAGCGCCTCCAGCACCAGCAGCACCTCCAACACCTCCAGCACCAGCTGTACCTCCAAGACTAGTAGGTCCAGCACCTCCAACACCAGTAGCACCTCTAGGACTAGTAGCTCCGGCACCTCCAGCACCAGCAGCACCTCTAGTACCTCCAGCACCTCCAGCACCTCCAGCATTACCTCCAGTACCTCCAGCACCAGCAGTACCTCCAGGACGAGCAGCTCCAGCACCAGCAGGACCGTACCCTCCACCACCAAGACTGCCTCGCCGAACAATCAACGCACAAATCGCCTGCGGCGAGAGCGTCTCAAGTAGATCAGGCTGCGGTGGCTGTCCATCTTTAGGACCACCAGCAGGGTCACCCACAGCTCCACCGCCACTAGGACTCGCAGGACCCGTAGAGTCAGCATCCCCAGTTGCAGCACCCCAAGAACCAGCACCCCCAGTCGCAACACCCCCAGAACCAGCACCCCCAGTCGCAACACCCCCAGTCGCAGCACCCCCAGAATCCTCACCCTCTGTCTTAGCACCCCCAGGCTCAGCACCAGCAGTCTCAGCTCCAGAGTCCACAGCAGCAGGCTGCGGAGGCAGCAAAGACGGCCGAGGTGGAAAACCAGGGGGGGTCTCCAAGCGTGGAGAGCGGCAAGTGGCCGCCATGTCGTCAGCGGCGGGGTCACCCCCCTTAGCTGGGCCAGAGGAGTCAAAAGAGATCTCCAAAGGCTCAACCAAGGGGGGTGGGTCTACCTGAGACACACCTGAGGGAGCAGGCCCCTGTGGGGGGAGGGGGTCTACCGGGGGGGGAACTGGTACCAAGAAAAGAGGCGCTAGGGGGACCGGGTGGGACGCGTGCGGGTGTAGTCTGTGGAAACAGACAGACTTGTCAAAGGTGACATCCTGGGAGGAGAAGACTCGACGCGAGCGTGGGTGGTAGAACTGCCACGACGGGGCGTCGGTGGGGAAGCCAAGGAAGACGCAGCGAAGAGTGCGAGAGGAGAGCTTGCTCGCTTTGGCATCGCGAACAAGGGAGAGCGTGCCCCAGACCCGAAACACTGATGCATCGCCAACCTTCCCCGTCCACCGGAGTGTGGGCGAGGTCTCTGGCTTAGAGACACGGGGCCAGAGGTTGAGCTGATGCGCTGCATATCGGACCGCAAACGGCCACAGAAAATGGGGAGCAGCTGCATGGATCATGGAGGTACGAGCAACCTCCATGATCAAGCCAATGCGACGCTCAGCAATCCCATTTTGCTGAGGAGAGGCCGGAAGCGTGAACGATTGGTGGATGCTCTTGTCTCGACAGAACTCCGCAAGGAGGTCAGAAGAGAACTCACCGCCCCTGTCAGAGTGAAGACACAGGACTGGGAAGTCCCGACTGAACCGCTCGCGCAGCTGGCGACGAGTAGCACGGATCCAGGGGATCAAAACACCGCTGACAACCGCCTTGCGCCGCAAAGGGAAGACAGCGGTATAACGTGTGTAGTCATCAACAACCAGCAGGAAGTAGCGCTCTTGGTCCGTTCCACCGACGGGGGCCGGGCCCCAAATGTCCATGTGGAGAGTCTGCAGAGGAGCAGTGGTCGGAGGAAACTCAGAGGAGTGAGGAGCGGCACGCTGCCACCCCTCGACGCAGGGAAGGCACGGCGGGCAGGCAAGTGCGGGAGGGAGGCCAGGGACCTGGGAAGGCCAGAGACAAGGAGACGGGAGTGCATACTGCGGAGATGTGGTAGGGAGGGGTGACTGAGGCGGTGGTGCCAGAGGAGAGTCTGGTGGGAGAGTACCCGACACGAGCGAGACGCTGCAAGCTGACCAGACGCAGACACCTGACTCGAAGCAATCACCTGACCTGCCTCAGCCACCTGCGCAGACGCAGTGGTCAGTGTGTATAGACTAGACCCAGGCCATCGAGTGAATGTAGCAAGGTGATGGCCAGTCCGGGAGCACGTACAGATCACCACACGCTGCCCTCCAAGAATAAAGGTATCAACCTAGACATCCTGAATGGCAGCGTTGCTCACCAAGTTCGTCGAGAACGTGGGGAGGTGGAGACTTGACAGAGAACCTGAGGGGACTGCTGGACACGGGAGGAGAGTGGAGGCTTGCGCAACTACTGGGCCCCCAGTGGGGTGAGCCAATGAGACCAGTACCGGTGCAGCAAGTGGTGTGAGTGTGGTGCTCAAGATAGGGAACAATCAGATAGCAAGGGATTCAGATAGGGAACAAGTGGTCACAAGACCAGTCAAGAAAAGCAAAGCAAGCTCAGGGTGGATCACAAAGTCACCACACACTCTGAGCACAAGCAAATGGCCGCAAGGCCAGTCCACATGCAAAGTTATATAAATGAGAACAAACAGTACAGTGATCATACCCTAGCAAGTGTAAGCATGCAGGTATATGTATATAGATCACAGTACAAGCAAAGTCACGCAGTGAGCAAGTGAGACAAAACACGCACAAGACCTAAAACAGTACAAAAATGCTGATGATCACCAGACTGAAGTGCCTTGGTGAATATATCAGCAATGTTGGCCCGAGTGACCATGTAAGAAAGACAAAGCTGACCACGCTGCTGCAGCTCTCGAGCAAGGAAGTAACGCAGAGCGATGTGCTTCGTCCTGTACTCCAATCAGTGCTCCTGACACAAGGCAATCATGGCCTTGTTGTCTACATACAGAACTGGAGAAGTACTAGGCCGCTCTCCCAAGTCGGTCAGCAGGTAGGTGAGCAAGCGTAACTCCTGTGCAGCCATGGCCCCTGCGTAGATCTCAGCCTCACAACTGGAACTAAGAACAGAAGACGAGCGGGTAGACTGCCAAGAAATATAGCCGGAGCCAAGACTGAAGGTGTAACCTTGTGACGACCGCTGCGTAGCCAAGTCGTCAACCCAAGACGCGTCTGCGTGTCCTGTGAAGACAACTGGACCCCGTCCTCCAAGCACGAGCCCCATGCCCGACGTACTGCACAAGTAGCGCAACACCCTCTTAGCGGCCTCCATGTGCTCTGGTCAATGTCTCCCGAGTGCAACATAGTGTGACAGGATGCTAAGAGGGTAGGCAAGGTCAGGTCGATTGCAGGTCATCAAGTACATGAGGCAGCCCACAAGCTATGGATACGGGCCAAGAGGCTCTATGGACTCGTTCGAAGGTGGAGCTGAGAGCGAGTGATCGCTAGGCAAAGGAGTGGACTGTGGCAAGGAGTACCGGAAGCCGAAGTGCTGAAGGACCTGGTGCACCATGTGTGACGGAGTCAGGGTGTTGGTGCGCCGTGCTATGTCCCGGGTGATCTGCAAGCCAAGATAGCTACGCAGCTCACCCAGGTCAGTGCAGGTGTGTCTCTTCTGCAGCCCCAAATTCACAAGGGCCACTCTCTCAGTGTCAGCAGTGGCAAAAACCAAGTCGTCGACATACACGAGGACGTAGAACGGCGGCAGCGAAGTGTCGGTGTGCAGAAACAGCGACGGGTCAGCAGTCGAAGGAGCAAACCCAAGAGCCGCAAGCGTCGTCCTCAGTGTGCCGTGCCACTCGCGAGGCACCTGGCGGAGACCGTAGACTGGCCGTCGGAGGCTCCATTGGGTACCTGCAGGAAACGACCCAGTGAAGCCAGGTGGGCGGCGTAACCAGATCTCCTTGTGCAGGCTGCCCTGTAAGAAAGCTGTGCTGAAGTCAAGAGAGTGAAGCTCGTAGTCACGCTGAGCAGCGACGTGCAGCAGCACCCGAAGAGTGGTCATCTTCGGGGTAGGGGAGAAGGTCTCGAAGAAGTCAACTCCCTGTCGCTGACTAAAGCCTCGTGCAACGTAACGAGCCTTGAAGATAAGCAGAGAACCCGGCGGCCGCTTCACCCTGAAAATCCACATGCCGTCCACTCTGTTCGCCTCAAGAGGGGGAACTGTGTCGACGTAAGTGCCTGTGGACTTCCAGGATGCCATCTCTGCGTCCATGGCTGTCTGCCACTAAGAGGAGTAGGGACCCGTAATCGCCTCTGCGTAAGAGCGCGGGGTTGGGATGTCTGGTGCATCCGGGTCTCCCTCAGGTACAAGCAGCATGGCCACGAGATGAGGTACAGCAGCTTGAAGACACGCAAAATCCTCCTGCCTGTCCTCAAGGACGTCCGTGCCAAGAGCACACTCACCCCCGACGAACGGAGGACATTCAGACGCAGACTCAGCAACAAGACTAGCGGCGTAGTCGAGACGACACGCAGCAGCGAAGTCAACAAGCTCAGCAACTAGGGCAGATGCAGCAGTGGACTCAAGCGAAGGGTCAGTGACAACAGTGGCTAGAAGATGTGTGACGGTAGGACTAGCAGCACGAACTAAGTCAGACTCAGGGTCCGGACCGTCAGCAAGAGAGGACGCGGGAGGAGACGGCAGGGAACTCATAGTGGAACAGAGGAAGGACGAAGTGCCATAATGTGAGTGCCGGGGACAGGAGGAGGATGCGAACAAGGAACATGACGACCAATGCAAACAGTGCGAACAGGCGAGGCATGACTAGACGCAGGCTCACGTTTCTCTGTAAGAGAGTCTGTCTGCTCAGTGTAAGGAGAAGGAGCAGGCAGTGAGGAGTCTGGCTATAACTGTGGCTGCGATGGTCAGGCGGTGGAAAAAGTAAGGGAGGAGTAAGTCTAGTAGAAGACGGGAGACTAAGAACCTGGCAAAGTACCGAGCCAGGTCGCGGGTGAGACGATGGCGGCGGCGGAACGAAAAACGGTTGCCACTACACAGTGCCTCCAGCACCAGTACCGCCAGCTCCAGCAACCCCAGTGCCAGCACCTCCAGCTCCAGCTTCTCCAGCCCCAGCGCCTCCAGCTCAAGGGCCTCCAGCTCCAGCGCCTCCAGCTCCAGGTTCTCCATCTCCAGTGCCTCCAGCTCCAGCGCCTCCAACACCATCAGCTCCAGCAGCTCCAGTACTTCCAATACGAGCACCTTCAGGACCACCAGCTCCAGCACCTCCAGTACCTCCAGCCCAGCGCCTCCAGCACCAAAAGTAACTCCAGCACCTCCAGGACTAGTAGCTCTGGCGCCTCCAGCTCCAGTGCCTCCAGCGGCGGGGCCTCCGCCTCCAGCAGCGCCACTCCTAAGGCGTGTGCACCGCGAAAACCACTCACGCAGCTGCCATGGTGAGAGAGGCTCTTGTTGGCAAGACGATAGTGACGAGGCAACCGCAGGACCTCCGGCAGACACAGTACCCCTAGGCTCAGCACCCCCAGACTCAGTACCCTATGGCTCAGCACCCCCAGGCTCCGCACTCCCAGACTCAACACCCCCAGGCTCCGCACCCTCAGGTTCAGCACCCCCAGGCTCCTCACTCTCAGGCTCAGCACCCCCAGACTCTGCACCCTCAGGCTCAGCACCCCCAGGCTCCGCACTCTCAGGCTCAGCACCCCCAGGCTCCGCACCCACAGGCTCAGCACCCCCAGACGCAGCACCCCTAGCAGCAGCACCCCCAGCAGCACTAGAGTCCACAGTGACCTCGACAGGCTCAGCCAAGGGGAGTGGGTCTACCTGAGACACACCTGAGGGAGCAGGACCATGAGGGGGGAGGGGGTCTATCGGAGGGGGACCTGGAGCGAGGAAGAGTGGCGGGGGGGGGGGGGGGAGAGGGACAGCGCGGTAGGGGAAGAGATGGTAAAAGGGAACCGGCTTGTCAAAGGTGACGTCCTGAGAGAGCAGGACACGGCGCGAGGTGGGGTGGTAAAACTCCCAGCCAGGCGCGTCAGGGGGGAAGCCAAGGAAGATACAGGGAATGGCGCGGGAGGAGAGCTTGTCCGCGGAAGTATCGCGGACAAAGGCACGAGAGCCCCAGACCCGGAACACCGACGCATCGCCAACCTCCCCCGTCCAACGCAGTGTAGGCGAGGTCTCTGGCAAGGAGACACGCGGCCAGATGTTGAGCTGATGCGCAACGTACTGGACCGCAAATGGCCACAGAAAATGGGGAGCAACCGCATGGATCATGGAGGTACGAGCGATCTCCATGACTATGCCAATGCGGCGCTCAGCAACCCCATTCTGCTGCAGAGAGGCCGGAAGCGTGAACGACTGGAGGATGCCCTCCCCACGACAAAAGTCCTGTAAGAGGTCGGAGAAGAACTCACCACCTCTATTAGAGTGCAGACGCAGGACAGGAAGGTCCTGGCGGAACCGCTCGCGGAGCTGGAGACGGAAAGTGCGGATCCAAGGGATTAAGATATTAGGGACCTCCCCCTTGCTGCACAAGGGGAAGACCGTGGTGTAACGCGAGTAGTCGTCAACAACCAACAAAAAGTAGCGCTCGTGGCCCTGTCCACTGACGCGGGCTGGGCCCCACACGTCCATGTGGAGAGTCTGCAAGGGAGAAGTCGTCGGGGGAAACAAGGAGTGAGGAGCGGCGCGCTGCCGCCCTTTGACGCAAGGAAGGCAAGGCGGGGCAGGCGAGGGTGGGAGGGGAGGCGGAGACCTGGGAATACCAGAAACAAGGAGATGGGAGTGCATGCCACAAAGGCGTGGCAGGGAGGGGTGACCAGGGCGGTGGTGCCAAAGGAGAGTCTGGTGCGAAAGGAGGCGACACGAACAGGGGGCGGCTACCTGACGTGACGTGGACACCTGACCAGAAGAAGCTACCTGAGCAGGCTCAGCAGTCAGTATGTACAGACTTGACCCAGGCCGACGTGTGAACGTGGTTAGGTGACGGCCCGTCCGTGTATACGTGCAGATCGCCACACGCTGACCCCCAGTAGTGGTGGTAGTGACCATCGCATCCTGGAGGGCAGCGGTACTCACCAAGTTCGTAACGAACGAGGGGAGGTGAAGACCTGACAGTGAGCCGGACGGAACCACCGGACACGGGAGAACAGTGGAGGAACGTGCAAGAACTGGGCCCCCTGAGGGTCAGCCAGTCTGACTGGTACAGGTGCAGGGAGTGGAGTGAGTGTGATACTGTCGTGAAAGAAACATCGGGAAGCACCTGAGTCAAGCGTGAAGGTGTGCAAGGCCTCAGCAGGCGCAGTACCAGGGAGAGCAGACTCACTAGCACATGGAGCAGCAGCCTCTATACCTGAGTCGGGCGGCACACACAGGTAACGGTCACCCTCAGCACTAACATTCAAGGCATACATGGTAGCAAGGATAGCATCATAGTCAAGAGCAAAGATATCAACACCAGACCTAAGCAGCTCTAGCCAGCGGGGGTGCTCAGCCTCGTCGCCAAACTCTACGCGCCAAGCGTCGTCAAGGCGGGAGAAGCAGCGGTGCTGTGTGTGAAACTTCCCGCATGTTTGACTAGCGCAGTCACATGTGCGAATGACATACGGGCAGCGAACACTACCCCCAGCCGCCCCACGCTGAGCAAACCACTCACGAAGCTGTTGGGGCGTAGGGGTCTCCCTCGGGCGTTGCTGCTGCTGCCTCTGGCCACGCCAGAACCTCCCCACTGAACAGCTCCACCCCGACCGCCACCACTGCCGCCACCACCACTCCCACTGCCGCCACCACCACCACCACCACTCCCACCGCTGCCACCACCGTCGCCACCGACGCCCCCACTCCCGCCACCACTCCCACCGCCACCTCCGCCACCTCCACCGCCTCCACCGCCTCCACCACCACCACTCCCGTTACCACCTCCACCACTCTTGCCTCCCTTGCCCTTGCCGCTGCGGTGCTTCCCACTAGGAGCAGAAGCAGCCCCGACCTCCTCAATACCAAGGATGTCAACAGCAGTAGCAGAAGCGTAGGAGGGGGCAAGGGGGGAGGGGGAACACCCCTCAAAGAAGGGTGTGCGATGAGTGCCACGAGCAGCACCTACAGCGACTATGCTAGTCTCCGCGTCAAGGAGGTGCTTCTCGAGCAGGTCGACGGTGAGGTATGTAGGGTCAAGTGCGAGAAACTAGTCCCAGACTGCGCGAAGAGAGTCAGGGAGGCGGGTGACGATGAAGTAGAGAGTGATGTACATCGGGGGCGGGTTCTTGTCTAGGAACTCGGCTTTGAGGGCAGCGAGGTAGCGAGTGTCGCTAGTGCAAAGGTGGGTGATGAGGTCCTTGTCTGTGGCAAAGGCTGACAGCTCGGGAAAAAGGTAGGGCAGTATAAGGCGGCCGAGAGCAGCAGTGTCAGGGGAAGAGTAACGAGTGACTACAGCGTCGTACATGGCTTTAGCAGTCTTGTGCTGGCCAAAGTGAGCGTGTTCAGCTTACGGCAGGTGGTTGCGAACGGCTAAACGAGCAGCATCGTCACGGGTAAGCCACTGAGAGCGAGTCGTTGTCAGATGTGTTGGGAGGGGCGAGAGAGGCTCCAGACGTGTGGTGAAACAACGAGACGCAGTCTCTATAATCGCTCAGTAGGTACAGTTGTAAGTCATCGAGCCACGTATCGAACTGGATCGGACGGCCCTCAGGATCGAATGTGAGAACGATGAGAGTAGCCATAGCGGGCAGAGCAGGGTGGCGCGTGACGAGCAGGGCGGCGCGCGTGCACTAGGAAAACGCTCAGGGCAGGGCAGGGCAGGGCGGCGCACGGCCAAGACAGGGCGGCGTGTAGGGCAGGGCAGGGCAGGGCAGCGCGCGGGCAGGGCAGGGTGGCGCGCGGGCAGGAAATGGCGGTGCGCGGGCAAGCTGCAGGGCGGTGCGTGGGCAGGGCAGGGCAGCGCGCGGCGAGTAGGGTGGCGCGCGGGCAGGAAAGGGGCGGCGCGGGGCCAGCAGGGCGGCGCGCGGACTGCAAAGGGCGGCGCGGCGGCCAGCAGGGCGGCGCACGGCGGGGCAGGGCAGCGCGCGGGCAGGGCAGGGCGGCGCGCGGGCAGGGCAGGGCAGCGCGGCAGTTAGCAGGGCGGCGCGCGGGCAGGGCAGGGCGGCGCGGCGGCCAGCAGGGCGGCGCACGGGCAGGGCAGGGCAGCGCGTGGCCAGCAGGGCGGCGCGACAGGCAGGGCAGGGCGGCGCAGCAGCCAGCAGGGTGGCGTGCGGCTAGCAGGGCGGCGCGACAGGTTGGGCAGGGCGGCGCGGCAGTTAGCAGGGCGGCGCGCGGCCAGCAGGGCGGCGCGACGGGCAGGGCAGGGCAGGGCAGCGCGACTGGTGTGGCAGCGCGACCGGCAGGGTAGGGCGCTACGAGCAGGGTAACGCGCTACGGGCAGGGAACTATTCGGTGGGCCCTAAAAAAAACGGTTCTGGAACAGGAACCGCTCTGAAACGATGTCAGAATACTGAACGAGAATGAATGCATTGAAAAGAAACTGAGTACAAGTGCTAACCCTAATTGGGTTGTACCCCTTATGGGCTACCCCACTACAACCTACACAATATAAACATTATAACAGTTTGACAAATGGGTCGAGGAGTAAGACCTGACCGCAGGTAACCAGGAGACGCATGTTTTTGTTGTTGTTGTTGTTGTTGTTGTTGTTGTTGTTTTTTTTTTGGAGGATGCATTTCACTATAAAGCGGATACATCCACAGTCGTAACTGTCAGGAGACGCATGTGGTGTGGGCAGAATGACGCATTTGATATATAATTTAAACACTCGTTTCAAAGTTAACGAGAATGATGTGTGGAGTGGCGGATGTACCTTGCTGTCCGCGGTATGCACGATGACCTAAAGTTTGTGCCTGACCACAACAGATGCGACACGTGCCCTCATGGACGATTAGTCGCAAAGTTGCAAGGTGAAACCACGAATTTGACTGCCACAATGCGTCGGCTGGGGGATGGGGTACTTCAGGGAAACCTTTCGATAGTCATGATCCCATATAGTCACATTCACGCGTCGCGTGCGTGCAAATGCGAAGCCAACCGAAATTGCTGGACCAAGGCGCCATTGGGTCGCCCCTTGGTTGATCGCGATTGCAGAGAGCGATTCGTTGTTGAAATGTGGCTGCTTCCCACCCGCAGATGACGAGCAGCTCGGAGTACAGAGCAGCCATGAGATGGGATGACGGAACTGAAGCCAGAAGGATACTAGGGCAACGCACCAGGATCATGGTTTTGGAGCATGAATGAGAGCCCACTATTTATTTGCTGGTAAATATTTCTTCGTATCAAGCTTGACGTCTGATAATCTGATGACTCTTTCTAGCTTTCGTGACTTTGCAATATGTTGAATTGTGGTCGCAGAAAATCACGCATTCCTTCTACGCTAAAGGTACTCGACGCTTCATGGTCGACTTAGTGATAGATTATTATCCGCAACGCTCCTCACCATTATCGCTTACCCAGACCCGCATTAGCCACAACGCGTTCCTGATAGCTTTTTCTCCGTAAGTGCGCGTGGCTGGCAGTGAGTCGGACCCGCAGCTGGGGGTGCGTCGCTGGCGGTGTCTGGTGTTACAGAGGCACACCCTTCCGCATGGCAGAATGCGGACGCACCCATGGCGGCCGCGCGCTCTCCTGGACCGGCGCAGCCACCCCCCGCTCTCATCTGCGCCTCCGCCAGCTCGCCCTCATCCCCCTCGTGCTCCTCGCCCTCCACAGCGCGCACTGCCTGCCGCATTCCCCACCTGCCGCGCCACTCGCTCGCCTGGCGGAAGAGACGGAGCACCACGCGCATATGCAGGGCCCGCAATGGATGGACTCCGCGCTGTTGGGGTGGCTAAGGGAACTCACGAATAGTAGCTGGCCGCGCGCACCGGAGAAGGGTGAAGGTGCGGGTCTATTGGATCTCGCGGGCAGGCGGAAGGCTGGCGGCGTGCGGCGGTGGCTGAAGCGGCAGGCGGTGAAGCCGAACCTGGTGCTGGCGCAGGACGGCACGGGCGACGTCACCACGCTGCGAGTAAGCCGCGCGCTCCCCTGAGCTCTCATTACATGCTACCTTGGCCCGACCTCCCTGCCG
This sequence comes from Closterium sp. Naga37s-1, assembly GCA_947471745.1. Classification (NCBI taxonomy): domain Eukaryota; kingdom Viridiplantae; phylum Streptophyta; class Zygnematophyceae; order Desmidiales; family Closteriaceae; genus Closterium; species Closterium sp. Naga37s-1. The sequence goes on along the minus strand of CANJKZ010000498.1, from coordinate 104,800 downwards.
TGCGTCTGTTCGGAGTGATGCCGTCCGTTACTAACAGATGGTATAGTATGCAGTCACTTCGCACCTCATCGCTCTCGCCCCACTTCCTTCCGTCGCAGCCTCACCCACTACATTCGCCTCTCTTCTTCCGTCCCCACCTCCTCCCCACCACATCCCCACACCCACCTCATCCGCCCTCCTCCTTCCCCCATCCGTTACCCGCTCCACCTGCTTCCCCCCAATATCCCCGGATCCCGTTCGCCCGCTCCCTTTCATCGCCCCACTTGCTCTTTCCCCCAATCGCGGCGAGTGTGCAGAGAGCGGCGGAGATAATCAACAACGTGCCGCCGTCGCAGGGGTGGTTCGTGGTGCACATCCGCGCGGGCGTGTACGGCGACAAAGTCGACATCGCGCGCCCCATGGTCGCGCTCGTAGGCGACGGACCCACTCGCACTGTCATTACTGGCTCGCGTAGTAACGCGGACGGGTTAACGACATGGGACACGGCCACGTTCTGTATGCACGTCTCCCGCTGCCCCGCACTTCCCCCGCCTCCCGCTGCTCTCGAGCCCCGCGTGCTGGCCCCACGGCATCGCGTCACACTACGCCTATCTCGCACGCACGTCTTTCGTGGCCACTCACCCTTGTGCTTTCTCTCCTCGTTCTTCAGCTCTCCTTGTAGTCCCATCTTTCCCGTCCCTCGCGGCCCAGCCGCACCGATCTCACTCCAAATCTCACTCTCGTCTGCTGTTCCCCCCCCAGCGTCGTCGGGCGCCAGCTTCGCGGCGGCGAACATCCGGTTCGAGAACACGGCGGGGCCGTACAAGGAGGCGGGCGTCGCGTTCCGCGCGGCGGGCGACATGACCCTGCTCTACCGTTGCCACTTCTCTGCCTTCCAGGTGCCCTGTTCTGCGCCCCCCGCCGTACTCACCCACGCTGTCCATTCACCTGCTGCCCGCACGCGGCCTCGCCGCTTGTAACGCCCAACTGCACGGCATTTGTGTGCTACCAGCCCAATTCCCCCGTTTCCACCCTCCCGCCCCTCCCTACCTTCCCGCGGGCCACCGCGCGCGCGCAGGACACGCTGAACGCGCACAGCGGGCGGCAGTACTACCGCGAGTGCCGCGTGGACGGCGCGCTCGACTTCATCTTCGGGCGCGACGCGTCCGCCGTGTTCGACAAGTGCCGCATCGACGTGCGCAAGTGGACGGGCGTGGCGGGCTTCCTGGGGCGCAGCATCATCACGGCCAACGGGCGCACGACGCGCAATGGCGGCGGCGGGTTCGTGTTCGTGGACTGCGCCATCAACGCGCGCGACCCTGGCGCTAGGGCCGTGCTGGGGCGGCCGTGGAAGGCGTACGCGCGCGTGGTGTTCATCAACACGTACATGAGCAATGTGAGCCACGCGCCGCTGCGCTGCCAGGTATCAGGACGCCAGTGTGCTGCATAGTGGGTGCGCGCATTTGCGTTCCATGCTGCCCTCACTCCCTCATTGTTGCTGCTTCCTCCATCTCCCTTCCATCGTCAACCCTGTCACGGCTCCGTCATCTTCCCCCCCCCCCCCTCCTACCCCCAGGTGATAGACCCGGTGGGGTGGGCGCAGTGGAATGGCGTGAACTTCCGCGCCAAGCCGTTTCTGGCGGAGACAGGCAGCTATGGGCCGGGCGCGCGCAGGGCGTACGCGGACTGGGTGCACCCGGGCAAGCTGGCCGCACGGCACGCAGGGCCGTTCCTGCCGGACCCATTCATCCAGGCACGCACTTGGGTGGGCGGCACGCCACTGCACGTGCCGTACCCCTGACCAGCTGCCCTGCTGGTAAACAGCAGGTGCAGCGACGCTTCTCTGAGGTGGGCGGAGACAAGGATCGAGCGGCGTGGTGGGAGCGTGTGGGCACGCCAACTGCCTGGCTTCCTGGCTTGTTGGCAGAGCCTGATGCTCAGGCGTATATGGTACATATACTGGGTGCTTCTGGGCGAGGGTTGTGTAAATGGTGCTGGTCAAGAAGGTTTCAGTGGACTGCCGACGCTGGAAGCCACCTTGGTGTTGGAATGGACTATCTGCCACGTTCTACCAATAGTCCTATCGTATGTGTTACGAATAGTAATTATTGAAACATCACTGTGCACTCTTTACCGCAGCAATCGAAGCACGCACTGCCAAGGATGAAGGCAAAAAGGCAGAAGTGACGCGAAGCGTCGTACGGTTACGAAAAGGATCTGGACCGTCGGGCAGACAGCATCGGGCAGCAGCAGTGGCGAGGATTCTGCCTGGACAGTTTCGTAACTGTCTGGAGTCGCACGGTTGGATTTCGTTGTAATAAGGGAATGTACCCCTTAGAGTACATGGCTAGCTAGGTCGATTCGTATTCCTTCATGTACTCTTATTTATACCTTTGTACTTGCATGTTTCAATCATCTCAAGCATTTTACATCCACTCTGCTATTGAGGTCAAGGGCCCACCACCACAACTCAGGGCATGTTCCTACGGCCCCTTGTCAGGGCATCCTCTTATCAGCTTCGCTATTTGTTGTACGGTATGCACGTTATAGAACGCCTCTTGTCAGGCTTGTACCGTGAACGCAATCGAATGAAATCGATCGCACCATGTCGCTCAACATTGCGGAACCCACAGTGCACGTCCACAGAAGACGCGTAAGCGTCAGCGCATGATCCTCGCCCGTCACCTTAACCTGCGCACGACCGTGACGTGGCGAATGTGCACCGGGAAGCTTACGTGCTCAATGTTCACGATTCCTAACATTTATCTCATTTCCCGCCACACAGCCATCTAGAGCACCTGCACGTTGGACACTTTTCACAAACCACAGCAAACAAGGAACCAACACCAACATCAAAGTGCATACCGTAGATCTGTCAATGCATACAGAACTGTGAGCAAGCTTCCTAACACCAACATCGCGCTTCAGCAGCTAGCCATGGCACGCAAACGCAAAAGATCAGTTGGCGCAGCAGAGGACGAAGGGTGGAGTGTGGAGGACCTTGCCTATGTCAAATGGATGAACACCGAAATCGCGGCCGGAAAACCAACCGCACGCCCGTTACGTAGTGTGGGAGCCGCGAGCTCAACCCCGAAGCAAGCGACCGTCTTGCCCCGTGAATATGACACTAACAACAAATACATTGAGAAGGATTCGGACGATGCTGCTGGCTCCGATCGCGACGATCCCGTAGCAGCCTGGCACGGTGGCGCTGAATACAACGGCCCTGATTAGGACGATGCAACAGCTGCTCAAGCCGATCACCAGCAAGCTGAGGCTGTCTCGCGCTCAGACGGGAAGCGGAAGGAAAAGGCTGCAGTGCGTGTCAGAACATTATAGCTTATACATTTGTGTAGGCTGTAGTGGGGTAGCCCATAAGGGGTACAACCCAATTAGGGTTAGTACTTGTACCCAACTCATCCATAGTTCATTCATTCTTGCTTGTAACTTTGACATGGTATCAGAGCAGGTTTCTTGGGCCCACCACCTGCTACGCTGCTAGTACCCCCGCCTAGGCCCGTCGTGCCCCTTAGACCCGTCGCGCCACCCCACGGCCCCTAGGCCCCGTCGCTCATGGCCCCTCGGCCCCGTCGCCCATGGCCCCTAGGCCCCGGCCCTTTCGCTGCCCCTAGTCGCGCCCCAAGGCCCCGCTGGCCCCGTCGCCCCTAGCCGCGCCCCAAGGCCCCGTTGGCCCCGTCGCCCCTAGCCGCGCCCCTTCGGCCCCGTCGCCACCTCACGGCCCCGCTGGCCCCGTCGCCCCTAGCCGCGCCCCTTCGGCCCCGCTGGCCCCGTCGCCCCTAGCCGCGCCCCTTCGGCCCCGTTGGCCCCGTCGCCCCTAGCCGCGCCCCAAGGCCCCGTTGACCCCGTCGCCCCTAGCTGCGCCCCTTCGGCCCCGCTGGCCCCGTCGCCCCTAGCCGCGCCCCTTCGGCCCCGTCGCCACCTCACGGCCCCGCTGGCCCCGTCGCCCCTAGCCGCGCCCCTTCGGCCCCGCTGGCCCCGTCGCCCCTAGCCGCGCCCCTTCGGCCCCGTTGGCCCCGTCGCCCCTAGCCGCGCCCCAAGGCCCCGTTGACCCCGTCGCCCCTAGCTGCGCCCCTTCGGCCCCGCTGGCCCCGTCGCCCCTAGCCGCGCCCCTTCGGCCCCGCTGGCCCCGTCGCCCCTAGCCGCGCCCCTTCGGCCCCGTTGGCCCCGTCGCCCCTAGCCGCGCCCCAAGGCCCCGTTGACCCCGTCGCCCCTAGTCGCGCCCCAAGGCCCCGCTGGCCCCGTCGCCCCTAGCTGCGCCCCTTTGGCCCCGTTGGCCCCGTCGCCCCTAACCGCGCCCCACTGCCCCGTTGGCCCCGTCGCCCCTAGCCGCGCCCCAAGGCCCCGTTGGCCCCGTCGCCCCTAGCCGCGCCCCTTCGGCCCCGTCGCCACCTCACGGCCCCGCTGGCCCCTTCGCCCCTAGCCGCGACCCTTCGGCCCCGCTGGCCCCGTCGCCCCTAGCCGCGCCCCTTCGGCCCCGTTGGCCCCGCCGCCCCTAGCCGCGCCCCAAGGCCCCGATTGGCCCCGTCGCCACTAGCCGCGCCCCTTCGGCCCCACTGGCCCCGTCGCCCCTAGCCGTGCCCCTCGTCCCCGATTGGCCCCGTCGCCCCTAGCCGCGCACCTCGGCCCCTAGGCCACTTTGGCCCCTCGGCCCCGCCCCTCGGCCCCTAGCCTAGGCCCCTAGGCTCGGCCCCTCGGCCCCTTGGCCTCGTGTTTGGTCCCTCGGCCCCTAGCCTCGGCCCCTCGGCCCCTTGGCCTCGTGTTTGGCCCCTCGGCCCCTAGGCTCGGCCCCTCGGCCCCTTGGCCTCGTGTTTGGCCCCTCGGCCCCTAGCCTCGGCCCCTAGCCTCGGCCCCTAGGCTCGGCCCCTCGGCCCCTTGGCCTCGTGTTTGGCCCCTCGGCCCCTAGCCTCGGCCCCTAGCCTCGGCCCCTAGGCTCGGCCCCTCGGCCCCTTGGCCTCGTGTTTGGCCCCTCGGCCCCGCCCCTTGGCCCCTCGGCCCCTAGTCCCTTCGGCCCCTCGGCCCCTAGGACCTTTGGCCCCTCGGCCCCTAGGCCCCTAGGCCCTCGTGTTTCGCCCCTCGGTCCACCACCCTCGTGTTTGGCCCCTCGGCCCCTAGGCCTCTCGGCCCCGCCCCTTGGCCCCTTGATTAGTGCTGCTCCTGCTACTGCTGCTTCTGAGTACTGCGCCACTATGGCTTTGCTTCGAGTCCTAGCGTTCGATCACGAGGGCAGACTAGTTGCATTTGACACGTGGCACGATGATCTGCAACTGTACTTACTGAGCGGTATTAAGGACAGTGTCTCGCTGTTTGACCACGTGTCCGGTGTCGCTCCAGCCCCTCCCGCCACAGCTGACAGTTCGACTCGTTCCCAGTGGCTTTCTCGAGATGCTACTGCCCGCTTAGCCATTCGCAACCACCTACCGGTGGCCGAATGTACCCACTTTGGACAGCACAGGACAGCACAGGCCCTGTAAGACGCTGTCGTTGCTCGCTACTCCTCCCCTGCCACTGCTGCTCTAGGCAGACTGCTACTGCCCTACCTGTTCCCTGAGCTGTCGGCGTTTGCCACCGTAGCGGACCTGGTTACCCACCTGCACACTAGCGACGCTCGCTACCGCGCTACCATCCCTGCTGAGTTCCCTGCCACGAACCAGCCCCCCATGTTCATCACCCTCTACTTCTTAGTCTCTCGCCTCCCTGACTCTCTTCGCTCTGTCAGGGACCACTTTCTCTCCCTTGACCCCACCTCCCTCACTGTTGACCTCCTCGAGCAGCATCTCCTCGCAGCTGAGACTAGTGCAGTTGCTGTAGGTGCTGCTCGTGGCACTCCGTGCCCTTCCTTCTTTGAGGGGTGCTCCCCCTCTCCCCTTTCCCCCTCCTTCGCCTCTGCTGCTGCTGCAGACGTCTCTGTTCCTGAGGACGTCGGTGCTGCTTCGACTAGTGCGAAGCGCCGCAGTGGCAAGGGCAAGGGTGGCCGGGGTGGTGGAGGTGGCAGCGGTGGTGGCGGATGTGGCAGTGGGAGCGGTGGTGGGGGCAGCGGTGGAGGTGGTGGAGGCAGTGGAGGTGGTGGCGGCAGTGGGACTGGTGGCGGCAGTGGGGGCTCTGGTGGCGGCGGTGGAGGCAGCGGAGGGAGTGGCGGCAGTGGAGGCGGTGGGACTGGTGGTGGCAGGTCTGGACCTCGGCGTAGATGCCCTGGTGGTGGTCAGCGACAGCATCAGCAGCGTCGGAGCGAGACCCAGTCGCCCCAGCAGCTCCGTGAGTGGTTGGTTCAGCGTGGGACAGGTGGGGGTAGTGAGACCTGCCCTTATGACATTCGCACGGGTGTCCGTGCGGGCCAGACATGCGGGAAGTTTCACACTGAGCACCGCTACTTCTCCCGCCTTGACGACGCCTGGCGTGCTGAGTTTGGTGACGACGTCGAGCGCCCTCGCTGGACTGATTTGCTTAGGTCAGGAGTTGCTATCTTTGACCTAGACTATGATGCTATTATCTCTGCCATGTATGCTTTGTCTTTTAGTGCTGAGGGTGATTGTTACCGGTGTGTGCCACCTGACCCAGGTATAGCGGCTGCTGCTCTAGGTGCTAGAGCATATGGTACTCCCCCTTGTACTGCGCCTGCTGAGGCCTTGCACACCTTCACGTTGGACTCTGGCGCCTCGCGCTGTTTTCTTTCGTGACAGCACCACTCTCACTCCTCTCCCTGCACCTGTCCCGGTCAGACTGGCTGACCCCTCTGGGGGCCCGGTCGTAGCCAGTTCCTCCACTGTCCTCCCGTGTCCGGCGGTTCCGTCCGGCTCACTGTCAGGTCTTCACCTCCCCTCGTTCTCTACAAACTTGGTGAGTACCGCTGCCCTTCAGGATGCGATGGTCACTACCACCACTCCTGGAGGTCAGCGTGTGTCGATCTGCACGTGCACACGGACGGGGCGTCACCTGGCTACGTTCACTCGTCGGCCAGGGTCGAGTCTGTACACACTGGCTACCGGGCCTCCTCAGCTCGCTGCGTCTGCTCAGGTGTCCGTGTCAGGTCAAGTAGCTGCCTCTTGCTTGTGTCGCCTCCTGTCGCACCAGACTCTTCTATGGCACCACCGCCTGGGTCACCCCTCCTTGCCACGCCTTCGTGGCATGCACTCCCAGTTTCTCGTCTCTGGTCTACCCAGGTCTCTGCCTCCCCTCCCGCCCTCGCCTGCCCCGCCCTGCCTTCCTTGCGTCGTGGGGCGGCAGCGCGCCGCTCCTCACTCCTCCTCGTTTCCCCCGACGACTGCTCCCCTGCAGACTCTCCACATGGACGTGTGGGGCCCAGCCCGCATCAGTGGACAGGGCCGCGAGCGCTACTTTTTGCTGGTCGTTGACGACTAGACGCGGTACACCACGGTCTTCCCCTTGCACAGCAAGGGTGAGGTCCCTGATGTCTTGATCCCTTGGATCCACACAGTCCGTCTCCAGCTCCGCGAGCGCTTCGGTACGGACCTTCCTGTCCTACGTCTACACTCTGATAGAGGTGGTGAGTTCTCCTCCGACCTCTTGCGGGAATTTTGTCGTGGGGAGGGCATTCTCCAGTCGTTCACGCTTCCAGACTCCCCTCAGCAAAATGGGATTGCTGAGCGCCGCATTGGCTTAGTCATGGAGGTCGCTCGTACCTCCATGATCTATGCGGCCGCTCCCCATTTTTTGTGGCCGTTTGCGGTCCGGTACGCTGCGCATCAGCTCAACCTCTGGCCCCGTGTCTCCTTGCCGGAGACCTTGCCCACACTACGTTGGACGGGGAAGGTTGGCGATGCGTCGGTGTTCCGTGTCTGGGGTTCTCGTGCCTTTGTTCGCAATACGTCCGCGGACAAGCTCTCTGCCCGCGCCATTCCCTGCGTCTTCCTTGGCTTTGTCCCTGACGCGCCTGGCTGGCAGTTTTACCACCTCACCTCGGCCGTGTCCTCCCGTCTCAGGACGTCACTATCGACGAGTCGGTTCCCTTCTACCGTCTCTTCCCTACCGCTCTGCCCCTCCCCCGCCCCCGCCCCTCTTCCTTGCTCTAGGTCCACCTCCGGTAGACCCCCTCCCGCCCCAGGGTCCTGCTCCCTCGGGTGTGTCTCAGGTAGACCCTCTCCCTGGTACTGCGCATGTTCAGGTAGCTGTCGGCTCAGGTGCTGCTCGAGGTGCTGCGTCTGGGGGTGCTGCGTCTGGGGGTGCTGGATCTGGGGGTGCGGAGCCGGGGGGTGCGGGGTCTGAGGGTGCTGGGTCTGGGGGTGCTGAGCCTGAGGGCGTTGAGCCTGGAGGTGCTGAGTCGGAGGGTGCAGAGTCTGGGGGTGCTGCGCCTCGGGGTGCTGCTTCGACTGGAGGTCCTGCTGGTGCTTCGACGCGAGTGTCTACGCAGCAGCTGCGTGAGTGGCTTGTTTGGCGCGCACACCGTCGGAGTGGAGCTCCCGGGGCTGGAGGTGCTGGAGACACTGGAGCTGGAGGTGCTGGAGACACTGGAGCTGGAGGTGCTGCTGTTCCTGCTGGAGCTGGCGGTACTGGAGGTACTGCGACTACTGGTCCTGGAGGTGCTTGTAGGAGTGGTGTTGGAGCTGCCAGGACTGGTGGTGTTGGGAGCGCTGGAGCTGGAGACCCTACGGAGCCTGGAGCGGCTGGCGCTGGAGGCGCTGGTGCTGGAGGAGCTGGAGTTGGAGGCCCTGGCGTCGGAGGCGCTGGAGCTGCAAGCGCTGGAGCTGTTGACCCTGGCGCTGGAGGTGCTGGAGGCACTGTGCGGCCGCGACCGTACTTCGTTCCCCAGCTTCAGCAGGTTCTTGGTGTCTCGTCCTCTGCTGGTCTTCCTTCTCCCTTCCTGTTTCCACCGCCTGACCAGTCGCAGCCGCCGTTACAGCCAGCCTCCCCACTGCCTGCTCCCCCTCCTTACACTGAGCAGTCAGGCGGCCTTACAGAGCGTCGTGAGCCTGCGTCTTGTCCTGTCTCGCCTGTTCGCACTGCTCGTCTCACTCCTCGTTCGCGTCCTCCTCCTGTCCCAGGCACGCACGCTATGGCACTCCGTCCTTCCTCTGTTCCACTGCGTGTTCCTCTGCCTTCTCCTCTTGAGTCCTCTCTTCCTGAGGTCCCCGAATCTGCATCTGACAGCGCTCGTACTGCCAGTCCCACTGTCTCTCGTCTCCTCGCCACTGCTGTCGCTGACCCTTCCTTTGAGTCTGCTTTTGCGTCTGCTCTCGTTGCTGAGTTGCTTGACTTTGCTGCTGCCTGCCGTCTCGACTACGCCACTGCTCTAGTTGCTGAGTCTGTGTCTGCCAATCCTCCGTCCGTCGGGGGTGAGTGTGCTCTTGGCACGGACGTCCTTGAGGACAGGCAGGAGGACTTTGAGTGTCTTGCAGCTGCTGTACCTCGTTTCACTTCCATGCTACTTGCCCCTGAGGGAGACCCGGATGCACCTGACATCCCGACCCCGCGCTCTTACGCAGAGGCGATTACGGGTCCTTACTCCTCTCAGTGGCAGGCAGCTATGGATGCCGAGATGGCATCCTAGAAGTCCACAGGCACCTACGTCGATGAAGTTCCCCCGTCTCAGGTGAACATAGTCGATGGCATGTGGATCTTCAGGGTGAAGCGGCCGCCGGGTTCTCCGCCTGCCTTCAAGGCGCGTTACGTTGCTCGAGGCTTCAGTCAGCGACAGGGAGTTGACTACTTCCAGACCTTCTCCCCCACCCCGAAGATGACTACTCTTCGGGTGTTGCTGCACGTCGCTGCTCAGCATGACTACGAGTTACACTCTCTGGACTTCAGCACAGCTTTCCTGCAGGGCAGCCTGCACGAGGAGATCTGGCTGCGCCGACCACCTGGTTTCACTGGGACGTTTCCTGCAGGTACTCAGTGGAGCCTCCGCCGGCCAGTCTACGGTCTCCGCCAGGCGCCTCGCGAGTGGCACGACACACTGAGGACTACACTTGGGTTTGCTCCTTCTATTGCGGAACCGTCGCTGTTTCTACGCACCGACACCTCGCTGCCGCCGTTCTACGTCCTCGTGTACGTCGACTACCTCGTCTTTGCCACTGAGGCACTGACCCTTGTGAAGTCGGAGCTGCAGAAGAGACACAGGTGCACTGACCTGGGTGAACTTCGCAGCTATCTTGGCTTGCAGATCACCCGGGACAGAGCACGGCGCACCATCACACTGACTCAGTCACACATGGTGCACCAGGTCCTTCAGCGCTTCGGCTTCCAGTTCTCCTTGCCACAGCCCACTCCTCTGTCTACCAGCCACTCGCTCTCAGCTCCACCTTCAGACGAGTCCGTAGAGCCGAGTGGTCCGTACCCAGAGCTTGTGGGTTGCCTCATGTACCTGATGACGTGCACACGACCTGACCTCGCGTACCCTCTCAGCCTTCTGGCTCGCTACGTGGCTCTCGGCAGGCATCGAAAGGTGCACTGGGATGTTGCGAAGGGGGTATTGCGTTACCTGTGCAGTACGTTGGGCATGGGGCTTGTGCTTGGAGGACGGGGCCCAGTCGTTCTCACTGGTCACGCAGACGCCTCCTGGGTTGACGACTCAGCTACGCAGCGGTCGTCACAGGGTTACACCTTCAGCCTTGGTTCCGGCTCTGTGTCGTGGCGGTCTACCCGCTCGTCTTCGGTTCTCAGCTCCAGTTGTGAGGCTGAGATCTACGCCGGGGCTATGGCTTCTCAGGAGCTACGCTGGCTCACCTACTTGCTGACCGACTTGGGAGAGCAGCCTCGTTCGCCTCCAGATTTGTACGTAGACAACAAGGCCATGATTGCCTTGTGTCAGGAGCGCAGACTGGAGCACAGAACGAAGCACATCGCTTTGCAATACTTCCTTGCTCGAGAGTTGCAGCAGAGTGGCCAGCTTCGTCTTGCGTACGTGGCCACTCGGGCCAACACTGCTGATGTCTTCCGCCTGGTGATCATCAGTGCTTTGCTTTTGTGTTAGGCCTTGTGCCTACTTTGCCTCACTTGCTTACTGCTTGACTCTGCTTGTACTGTGATCTATATATATACCTGCATGCTTGCACTTGCTAGGGTATGATCACTGTATTGTTTGTTCTCTTTATTGCATGTGAACTGGCCTTGTGGCCCTTTGCTTGTGCTCGGACTGTGTGGTGACTTTGTGATCCACCCTGAGCTTGCTTTGCTTTTCTTGATTGGTCTTGTGACCACTTGTTCTCCCCCACTTTGCCTATGGGGGTGTGTCAGAACATTATAGCTTATACATTTGTGTAGGCTGTAGTGGGGTAGCCCATAAGGGGTACAACCCAATTAGGGTTAGTACTTGTACCCAACTCATTCATAGTTCATTCATTCTTGCTTGTAACTTTGACAGTGCGCAGCCCTGCTAAGGTGACCAGCAGCCCGGGGCCTGGCGCTCGTATCGAGTGGTCGCTAAAGGAATCGACCATCCTAGTTGTGGCTCGTTGGTTTACAAAGGACGAGATGCAGCAAATGACCGGGAAGCAAGGCTCGCAATACTGGCTGCATCTCTGCGAGCACATCAAGCTCCAGCACCCCCACTGGAGACGTAACGCTACCGCGTGCACCAGCCAGTGGAAACGGTTGAAGGCCTTGTGGAAGCAGGTGTCGAAGGGGGACTCAGCATCGGGTGGGGCGACTGTCATCAAGCCCCCGTGGTGGGAGTGGATGGTCCTATTCTATAAGGACACTGCCATCCCTAAGCCCGCGGAAACCGATGCTACGACTAAGACATGTGAGTTATTCATCAATGGAATGTGACTAAGTAGTTGTTCACCGTCTTCTATTGAACCAAAGTACGCAATCAAATACTCGGTTTCATACATTGCATTTCGATGGGTATACAATTTATTCATTCCAATGCCTTTGTGCCTGTAGTTCGTAGCACCCCCCCGAGCGCAAAACCTAGGATAAACGAGACAGCAACTATGGCGGCTGCTCAAGTTTTGGCCGACACTCTCACGCGATGCTCAGAGGAGGGCGTCTCCCATATCACCAGAGTAATCCGGGAGTGGATGGCAAGCCAGCACTCTCAGACTAGTCACCCGCTTTGCTTCTCCCGTGGACGTGGTGGCGGTGACGACGCTTGGCCGGACGACGACAATGCCACGCTCAGCGACGAGGTTGAGGAGTGGCGTCGCGACGACGTCTCTTAAGGTATTGGTCATGCAGTTCCATTCCGAGTCTTTTACGACGTTCCTTCATTTCGAACGGCGTCACAACGTCACACGCCTCCCACTTATACTCTGTGAGTTCTCCGCGCGTCCACCACGGGTCCCGGTTGAGTGAAATAGCCGCCCATCTGATGTTCGGGGTCTTCATGCGTGGCCCTGCCATCCCAATGCCCATATTGTGCAGAATAACCACACAACTGGTGCCGGCAAGAACCCGCCAGAGCGCACAATCGTGACGGCCGGCGAACAGTCAATACCGGCCCTTGAACTGTCCGATCGTGCGCTCCACGGACATGCGGGTTGCAGATTGGCAGTAGTTGAACATCTGCTGCCACTCGAGCATGAGGCGTCCAGTCGGAGCGTGCAATGGCGTGAGGCAATAGGCGTGGATGGGATAAGCTGCATCGCCGACTAGCTGGTATGGGGCGATGTCACCATTTTCCAGTCGTTTGTAGAGGTTGGATTGTATGAACACCCGCTGGTCATGAGCTGTGCCCGGAAAGCCTATAAAATAATCCCATATAATTCCTCAAGCGTCGCATGTTATTTGCAGCTGTACGGCATACTGTGATTTGCGCGTATAATACTCCGATCGATGCCCTTCCATTCCCCGGATCTGGACATGGGTGCCATCAATAGCACCAATTGTCAGTAGATCTGCACTGTGGATGCCCGATTGATCCTAGGGGGGTTACAGGCGCGTTCGCGTGGGGGGTTATGGGCGCACTCACCCGCTACTTAACAAGCCCTTTTATCCCAATGGTCTAGTGGTTGGGATTCTGACATGGTATCAGAGCGGTCTCGGGTTCGAATCCAAGTGTTTCGGGCATCCCAGTGCGGGGGGGTGTCAAAGGTCCACTGGTGATCCCCGTTTGATCCTAGGGAAGGGTTACATGCTCGTTGTCCTAGGGGGTTATGGGCGCACTGACCCGCTACTTAACAAGCCCTTTATCTCAGTGGTCTAGTGACTGGGATTCTGACATGGTGTCAGAGTGGTCTCGGGTTCGAAACCCGGTGTATGCACATGTAGGCCCTTGCCGCTGTGCTCAGTCCTGGGCCTCCCAGTGTGGGGGGGTGTCAAGAGATCTGCATTGTGGATGCCCGATTGATCCTAGGGGGGTTACAGGCGCGTTTGCCTGGGGGGTTATGGGCGCACTCACCCGCTACTTAACAAGCCCTTTTATCCCAATGGTCTAGTGGCTGGGATTCTGACATCAATAACCGCTGGAACACCTTTGATGCCTTTAAATTCCTCCGCCATGACCCGCATCTCTTCCTGCGTTGGAAATCGGACCCAGTCCTTTTAAAAAACGCGCGGAAAATTCTGCAGAAACAAATCAACAAGCCTATGACATAGCATTTTAGGGACCCCGAACCAGAATGCAAGATCGATGTACGCCATGGCGCTCGCGAAGTATTTTATGGGGATCAAAATAGCTACTTTGATGGGCAATGTGTGCCTATGTATGACTTGGTGCAATATATGGTGCATTCCTTCGCATATGAGGTCTAATATGGCCCGGTTTATGCAGAACATGTCAGTAAACATCTCGTCCGACATCGATGCCATCTCATCCTCCCACACGTCTAGTCTCCGCCGCCGTAATCCCCGGTTCCGCGTGCGCAGGTCACTTCGGGACTCTACACACATCTCTTCCTGCTCCGCGGCGTCGATGTGCTCTAGCAGTTGAATGCAGGCCTTCCTGGCACAGTCTAAGAAGGAGTTGTAATAAAACGCATGCCATACTATTAGCAGACGTGGGAGGAACGAAACATCGGTCATAGTACGCGTGCTAGTTAGAAATAGTTGTTACTTCTCTTGATGTTATGTGCGTGCTTTTATTTGTGGACCTTCGATGCTTGGCTGAGACTACGTGGGTTGTTGAGTTTGTGTTTTGAGCAATTTGTTTTACGCTGATGTGGCAATGTCGCATATTGAACGGATCGCGGTTCTCATGGGACATCACAAATTGATGCCCGCGGTTGGGTCGCAGCGTGCCACATCATCCAACATTCAAGTTCGCACACAACTGCAAACCGGCAAGTACATCTGACAAGAGGTTTCTCGCTCCAGCCGAATTATAGGTGAATTTTGCGAGGCTGATAAGAGGCGGCTCTGACAAGGGGCCGTAGGAACATGCCCTCAGTCGTGTGCGAACCTTCCTGAGGTGATCCTAGGGACGATCAACTTTTGATTGCAGCATGGTATGAGAGCGACTCAGGAATCCTTCGCACTGCCACCTCCGAAATCTTCGGCGAACGGAAAGTGGCGTCCGGCACATGCTCACGTGTGAGAATGGCCGAAGGATCTGGTAGTTAGACGAATCTGACGGCTGAAGCGCAGACCAACTCGGCTGCGACAAGCGAGGAAACGGCGACGATTGGAACCGCCGCCCTCACACAGATGCTTCAGCGACTCACCAGCCTGGAGCAACAACTCCAAACATTGCGGAATGGCGACGCGAGAACATCTTCCCAACCCGCTCAACCGGCCTCAAACCCGCATACCTTCTCCCTCGATACAAATGGCTCAACACCCAAGACTCCCCGTCCCAGCGAAGAAGCAATTATGTCAGTGCAATCAAGGTTTTTGAGCATATCTAAAATAAAGACAAGTGTGTGTTTTGACGGCAGAGACTTCTATACGTGGAGCTTCGAGTTGGAACTGCTACTGCAAAACGCACAGATATTTCACTACTTCGACGTGAGCTATTCGGGACCCGCTGAGGATACTGCTGACGTCCGGGCGCTGTATTGCAACGAGTCGTTGATGGCGTACGGCGTCCTCCTGCGGAATATGTCGCCGGCGGAGCAGTTGAGCATTCGCTCATACAAAACATCCCCTGCTCCAGCCCTTGACGCTTGGCGCCACCTAAACGGCGTTTACCAACCGAAGGATTCGGTTTCGTCGAGCCGCCTACTCCAGCAGCTACTGGAGACAAGAATGGCCCCAGGGGAGAAGGCCAACATCTACATCAATCGCTGTCGGAGCTTACGCGATCAAATCGCGAAGTTGGGAAGCAACATTTCCGAAGAAATCTTCGTGAACATCGTGCTTCAAGGGCTCGGCCCAGAGTGGCGGCCTTGCAAGGCGCTTCTCCGACAGCAGGGGTTCATCTCGGAGGCCGCCCTTTGCGCCGCCCTTCTCGTCGAACAAAGGGATATGGATCAGCAGCGACCAGCGTTGCGACGAGACAAGGAACGCCTCGCCTTCTACGCCAACAACACGGAGGAGCGACGGCCGCGGCGCCTTTACTGCAAGATTTGCAGAAATTTCGGGCACCAGGCAGATCGATGCAAATTCCGATCTGGCCGACAAGACGCACGCAACGAGACGCGTCCAGCCCAGGGGCATCAACCCCCACCGCGCAACCTGAACCCAACGGTTCAGCATCAGCAGCAGCAGCCACCGACTGCGCCCGTCTGCAACGTCATGGGCAACATGACAATGACGAGTGGATCTTGTCGTCCCCATGGCAGTCACTGTCACCTGAGCCAGCACGGCACCCAATCAGAGCGTTCTCGAACAACAATCCATTCAGCACGCGCCACGACTTCACCGACGACAATGAACGAGACTGGAATCTCCCAATCCCGCTGCTTGAAAGCCCCCCGCACGTACCTGATACGCGGGCGGCACCGATTGATTGGATCGCGCGCGAACAATTTCTAAAGGTTGACACACCACACATCGTTACTCCGCGACTAGCGCTGCTCGCACGTAACGACAACAGGCACTACAACACGTGGTACCTGGACAGCTGCTGTGGGCAGCACATGGTGGGCTCCGAGCGTTACATATCCAACGCCGTCTCCATCCCCACAGTGACCTATGTCACCATGGCAAACAACACACGCCTGCGCGCAAGCGCACAAGGAATCGTTGTGCTCAAGGCCCGAAGGAGCAGGACGCACATCATGCTGAACGACGTGCTGATCGTGAAGAATATACGCTTCAATCTACTTTCGGCGGCGCAACTCATGGACTGCGGGGTTAACCTCAGCACCGACCCCAAGACACGTGACATTGTGCTCCACTTCACAATGCCAAACAAGACGCGCAAGCAGATCGGACGAGCGCACTCCGAAAACGGCGTCTACATCCTTGATTTTAGTATTCTCGACTTCAGCGGTGATTCGCAGGAGCTCATCGACCTCGTCCCCCTGCGCTTCGAGCACATTCATCACCGCGACTGGAAACACCCAGACGAAAGACCGTGGGTGCTGCACCACCCTCATCCGCACGAGTTGGCACTGCATGACCCCGAACCTGACGGCATATGCAGAGATTGCCACACACCCATGTCAGAATAACGAACGAATGAACTACGAAAGAGTTGGGTACAAGTACTAACCCTAATTGGGTTGTACCCCTTATAGGCTACCCCACAATAGGCTACACAAAGTAAGCAATATAATGTTCTGACACACCCCCATAGGCAAAGTGGGGGAGAACAAGTGGTCACAAGACCAGTCAAACAAAGCAAAGCAAGCTCAGGGTGGATCACAAAGTCACTACACAGTCCAAGCACAAGCAAAGGGCCACAAGGCCAGTTCACATGCAGTGTTATATAAAGAGCACAAACAGTATAGTGATCATAGCCTAGCAAGAGTGAGCATGCAGGTATATATATAGATCACAGTACAAGCAAAGTCACGCAGTGAGCAAGTGAGGCAAAGTAGGCACAAGGCCTAACACAGTAGAGAAGCGCTGATGATCACCAGGCGGAAGTGCCTTGGTGAATATATCAGCAGTGTTGGCCCTAGTGGCCACGTACGCAAGACAAAGCTGGCCACGCTATTGCAACTCTCGAGCAAGGAAGTTTCGCAGAGCGATGTGCTTCTGTGCTCCAGTCTGTGCTTCTGACACAAGGCAATCATGGCCTTGTTGTCTACGTACAGAACTGGAGGCGAATGCGGCTCCTCTCCCAAGTCAGTCAGCAGGTAGATGAGCCAGCGTAGCTCCTGTGCAGCCATGGCCCCTGCGTAGATCTCAGCCTCACAACTGGAGCTGAGAACGGAAGAAGAGCGGGTAGACCGCCAGGAAACAGAGCCGGAATCGAGGCTGAAGGTGTAACCCTGTGACGACCGCTGCGTAGCTGAGTCGTCAACGCAAGAAGCGTCTGCGTGACCAGTGAGGACAACTGGACCCCGTCCTCCAAGCACGAGCCCCATGCCCGACGTACTGCACAAGTAACGCAGTACCCTCTTCGCAGCATCCCAGTGCACCTTTCGGTGCCTACCGGGAGCCACGTAGCGAGCCAGGAGGCTGAGAGGGTACGCAAGGTTAGGTCGAGTGCAGGTCATCAGGTACATGAGGCAACCCACAAGCTCTGGGTACAGACCACTCGGCTCTACGGACTCATCCGAAGGTGGAGCTGAGAGCGAGTGGCCGGTAGACAGAGGAGTGGGCTGTGGCGAGGAGAACTCGAAGCCGAAGCGCTGAAGGACCTGGTGCACCATGTGTGACTGAGTCAGTGGGATGGTGCGCCGTGCTCTGTCCCGGGTGATCTGCAAGCCAAGATAGTTGCGCAGTTCACCTAGGTCAGTGCAGGTGTGTCTCTTCTGCAGCTCCGAATTCACAAGGGTCAGTGCCTCAGTGTCAGCAGTGGCAAAGACGAGGTTGTCAACGTACACGAGGACGTAGAACGGCGGCAGTGACGTGTCGGTGCGGAGAAACAGCGACGAGTGAGCAGTAGAAGGAGAAAACCCCAGAGCCGCAAGTGTAGTCCCCGGTGTGTCGTGCCACTCGCGAGGCGCCTGGCGGAGACCGTAGACTGGCCGCCGGAGGCTCCACTGGGTACCTGCAGGAAACGACCCAGTGAAGCCGGGTGGGCGGCGCAGCCAGATCTCCTTGTGCAGGCTGCCCTGCAAGAAAGCTGTGCTGAAGTCCAGAGAGTGCAACTCGTAGTCACGCTGAGCAGCGACGTGCAGCAACACCCGAAGAGTAGTCATCTTCGAGGTGGGGGAGAAGGTCTGGAAGTAGTCAACCCACTGTCGCTGACGGAAGCCTCGAGCAACGTAACGCGCCTTGAAGGCAGGCAGAGAACCCGGCGGCCGCTTCACCCTGAAAATCCACATGCCATCGACTATGTTCGCCCCAGGTGGGGGAACCCCGTCGACGTAGGTGCCTGTGGACTTCCAGGATGCCATCTCGGCATCCATGGCTGCCTGCCACTGATAGGAGTAACGACCCGTAATCGCCTCTGCGTAAGAGCGCGGGGTCGGGATGTCTGGTGCATCCGGGTCTCCCTCAGGGGCAAGCAGCATGGAAGCGAAACGAGGTACAGGAGCTGCAAGACACTCAAAGTCCTCCTGACTATCCTCAAGGACGTCCGTACGAAGAGCACACTCACCCCCGACGGACGGAGGACTGGCAGACTCAGACTCAGCAACAAGAGCAGTGGCATAGTCTAGACGATAGGCAGCAGCAAAGTCAACCAGCTCATCAACGAGGGCAGACGCAGCATTGGACTCAAAGGAAGGGTCAGTGGCAGCAGTGGCGAGGAGACGAGAGACAGTGGGACTGGCAGCACAAGGGAGGTCAGACTCAAGGTCAGGGACCTTAGGAAGAGAGGACTCAGGAGGATCAGGCAGAGGAACACGCAGTGGAACAGAGGAAGGACGAAGTGCCATAGCATGTGTGCCTGGGACAGGAGGGGGACGCGGACGAGGAGGGCGATGACCAGTGAGAACAGGGAAGGGAGGACGAGACGCAGGCTCATGACACTATGTAAGACCTCCTGTCTGCTCAATGTATGGAGAAGGAGCAGGCAGTGCGGAGGCTGGCTGTAACGGCGACTTCGACTGGTCAGGCGGTGGACACAATAAGGAAGGAGTAAGGCCAGTAGAAGGCGGGACACCAAGAACCTGTTGAAGGAGGGGAACGAAGTACGGTCGCGGCCGCACAGTGCCTCCAGCACCTCCAGCTCCAGGGTCAACAGCTCCAGCTCCTCCACCTCCAGCGCCTCCCGTGCCAGTGCCTCCAGCTCCAGCGCCAACAGCTCTAGCTCCTCCAGCTCCAGCAGCTCCAGGCTCCGTAGGGTCTCCAGCTCCAGCTCCCCCAACACCACCAGTCACGGCAGCTCTAGTACCCCTGGTACGAGCACCTCCGGTACCACCAGCTCCAGCAGTAACTCCAGCACCTCCAATGTCTCCAGCGGCAGAGTCTCCAGTTCCGGCAGCTCCACTCCGAGGTGGGTGCGCTGAGCAAACCACTCACGCAGCTCCTGCGGGGAGAGAGGCTCTGGCCGGGGAGACAGTCGTGGCGAAGCACCCGCAGGACCTCCAGAAGAAGCAGTACCCCGAGGCTCAGCACCCCCAGACTCCGCACCCTCAAACTCAGCACCCCCAGGCTCCACACCTTCAGGCTCAGCACCCCTTGGCTCCACACCCGCAGGCTCAGCACCCCCAGGCTCCGCACCCCCAGGCTCAACACCCCCAGACCCAGCACCCCCAGGCTCAGCACCCCCAGACCCGGCACCCTCAGACTCAGCACCCCCAGGCTCCGCACCCCCAGACGCAGCACTTGGAGTAGCACCTGAGTCGATAGCTACCTCAACAGGTGCAGTACCAGGGAGAGGGTCTACCTGAGACACACCTAAGGGAGCAGGACCCTGAGGGGGGAGGGGGTCTACCGGAGGGGGACCTGGAGCAAGGAAGAGCGGCAGGAGTGGGGGAGAAGCAGAGTGGTAGGGGAAGAGACGGTAAAAGGGAACCGACTCGTCAAACGTGACGTCCTGAGAGGGGAAGACACAGCATGAGGTGGGGTGGTAAAGCTGCCAGCCAGGCGCGTCAGGGGAAAAACCAAGGAAGACGCAGGGAATAGCGCGGGCGGAGAGCTTGTCTGCGGACGTATCGCGAACGAAGGCACGAGAACCCCAGACCCGGAACACCGACGCATCGCCAACCTTCCCCGTCCAACGCAGTGTAGGCGAGGTCTCTAGCAAGGAGACATGGGGCCAGAGGTTGAGCTAATGCGCAGCGTACCAGACCGCAAACGGCCACAGAAAATGGGGAGCAGCTGCATGGATCATGGGAAACGAGCGACCTCCATGACTAAGCCAATGCGGCGCTGAGCAATCCCATTTTTCTGAGGAGAGTTCAGAAGCGTGAACGACTGGAGAATGCCCTCCCCATGACAAAAGTCCCGCAAGAGGTTGGAGGAGAATTCACCACCTCTGTCAGAGTGCAGACGTAGGACAGGAAGGTCCGCACGGAACCGCTCGCGGGGCTGGAGACGGACTGCGCGGATCCAAGGGATCAAGACATCAACGACCTGAACCTTGCTGCGCAAGGGGAAGACCGTGGTGTATCGCGTGTAGTCGTCAACAACCAGCAGAAAGTAGCGCTCGCGGCCCTGTCCACTGACGCGGGCTGGGCCCCACACGTCCATGTGGAGAGTCTGCAGGGGAGCAGTCATCGGGGGAAACAAGGAGGAGTGAGGAGTGGCGCGCTGCCGCCCCTTGACGGAAGGATGGTAGGGCGGGGCAGGCAAGGGCGGGAGGGGAGGCAGTGACCTGGGAAGACCAGAAACAAGGAGGCGGGAGTGCATGCCACGAAGGCGTGGCAGAGAGGGGTGACCCAGGCGGTGGTGCCACAGAAGGGTCTGGTGCGACAGGAGGCGACACAAGCAAGTGGGTGCTACCTGACCTGACGCGGACACCTGAGCAGACGCATCTACCTATGGAGGCTCGGTAGCCAGTGTGTACAGACTCGACCCTGGCCGACGAGTGAACGTGGCTAGGTGACGGCCCGTCCGTGTACGCGTGCAGACCGACACACGCTGACCCCCAGGAGTCGTGGTAGTGACCATCGCGTCCTGGAGGGCAGCGGTACTCACCAATTTCGTAGAGAACGAGGGGAGGTGAAGGCCTGACAGTGAGCTAGACGGAACTGCCGGACACGGGAGCACAGTGGAGGAACACGCGAGGACTGGGCCCCCGGAGGGGTCAGCCAGCCTGACCGGTACAGGTGCAGAGAGAGGAGTGAGGGTGGTGCTGTCGCGAAAGAAACAGCTTGAGGCACCTGAGTCAAGTGTGAAGGTGTGCAAGGCCTCAGCAGGCGCAGTACCAGGGAGAAAAAACTCACTAGCACCTAGAGCAACAGCCTCTATACCTGGGTCAGGCGGCACACACCGGTAACAATCACCCTCAGCACTAACAGACAAAGCATACATAGCAGCAAGGATAGCATCATAGTCTAGGTCAAAGATAGCAACTCCAGACCTAAGCAGCCCTGCCCAGCGGGGGCGCTCGGCCTCGTCACCAAACTCTGTGCGCCAAGCGTCGTCGAGGCGGGAGAAGCAGCGGTGCTGAGTGTGAAGCTTCCCGCATGTCTGACCAGCACGGTCACCCGTGCGAATGACATACGGGCAGCTAACACTACCCCAAGACGCCCCACGCAGAGCAAACCACTCACGAAGATGCTGGGGCGACGGGGTCTCACTCCGACGCTGCTGCTGCTGCCTCTGGCCTCCTCCTGAAACTCCACGCTGAGCTCCAGTTTGACCGCCACCACTCCCATTGCTGCCACTACCGCCACTCCCACCGCTGCCTCCACCGCCGCCACCAAAGCCCCCACTCCCGCCACCACTTCCACCGCTGCCACCACCTCCACTGCCTCCACTACCTCCACTGCTGCCCCCAGCACCACCCCCGCTGCCCCCGCCACCACCCCGGCCACCCTTGCCCTTGCTGCTGCGGCGCTTCGCAGTAGCAGAACCGGCCCCGACGTCCTCAGCACCAGGGACGGCTGTAGCAGCAGCAAAGGCGTAGGAGGGAGCAAGGGGGGAGGGGGAGCACCCCTCAAAGAAGGGAGTGCGCGGAGTTCCACGAGCAACACCTACAGCAACTACACTAGTCTCAGCTACAAGGAGGTGCTGCTCGAGAAGGTCAACAGTGAGGGGTGTGGGGTCAAGTGCGAGAAAGTGGTCCCTGACAGCGCGAAGAGAGTCAGGGAGGCGGGTGACTATGAAGTAAAGAGTGATGTACATCGGGGGTGGGTTCTTGGCAAGGAACTCTGCTGGGAGGGCAGCGCGGTAGCGAGCGTCGCTAGTGCGAAGGTGGGAAACCAGGTCGTCTACTTTGGCAAAAGCGGACAGCTCGAGAAATAGGTAGGGCAGGAGAAGACGGCCTAGAGCAGCTGCGGCAGGCAAGGAGTAGCGAGCGACAACAGCATCGTACAACGCCTGTGCTGTCCTGTGCTATCTGAAGTGAGCACACTCAGCTAACGGCAGGTGGTTGCGAATGGCTAAGCGGGCAGCAGCGTCGCGAGTAAGCCACTGTGAGCGAGTCGCACTGTCAACTGTGGTGGGAGGGGCGGTAGCAGCACCCGACGTGTGGTAAAACAACGAAACGCTATCCCTAGAGTCGCTCAGTAGGTACAGCTGTAGGTCTTCAAGCCACGTGTCAAACTAGATCGGGAGGCCCTCATGATCAAACGCTAGAACGCGTAGAGAAGCCATAGCAGCGCAGCCAGCAGCGCATGGAAAAGAGCAGGCCGCAGAGAGGGGCGGCAAGCAGTGCAGCAGCGGCTGCGAGAGGGCAAGGAGCAGCTAGCAGGGCAGCAGGGGCGGCTAGGGGGCCACTAGGGGCGGCGCGCGGGGCTGCAAGGGCGGCTCGCGGGCTGCAGAGGCGAAGGGGGGGGCCGCAAGAGGCGGTGCGCGGGGCCTGGGGTCGACGGGCTGGCCGGAGCCTAGGGGCGACGGGCGCGAGTCAGGGCTAGAGGCGACGGGCCGGGGCTAGGGGCGACGGGCGCGAGTCGGAGCCAGGGGCGATGGGTCGGGGCCTAGGTTAGGGGCGACGGGCGCGAGTCGGGGCTAGGGGCGACAGGCCGGGGCCTAGGTTAGGGGCGACGGGCCGGGGCCTAGGGGTTGGGGCGACGGGCCGTGAGCGACGGGCGTCGGGCCGGGGTCCTAGGGGCGACGGGCGACGGGCCGGGGCGACGAGCCTAGGGGCGACGGGCCGGGGCAGGGTCCTAGGGGCGACGGGCTGCGGGCTGGGGCGACGGGCCTAGGGGCGACGGGCCGGGGCGGCGGGCCTTGAGGCGACGGGCCGAGGGTCGACGGGCCAGGGCGACGGGCCTAGGGGCGACGTGCTCGGGCCTAGGGTCGACGGGCTCGGGCCGGGGCCTAGGGGGCGACGGGCACCGGACGACGGGCGTCGGGCCAGGGCCTAGGGGCGACGGGCCGGGGCGATGGGCGTAGGGGCGACGTGCTCGGGCCTAGGGGGCGACGGTCGACGGGCCGGGGCTAGGGGCGACGGTCGCGGGCCTAGGGGCGAGTGGCGATGGGCCGGGGCCTAGGGGCGACGGGCTAGGGGTGACGGTCGCGGTCCTAGGGGCGAGTGGCGACGGGCCGGGGCCTAGGGGCGACGGGCGCGGGCCGGGGCTAGGGGCAATGGGCGCGGGCCTAGGGTCGAGAGGAGGGCCGCACGAGGGCGGCGCGCGAGGCAGTAGGGGCGGCACGAGGGCCGCTAGGGGCTGCTAGTGGGGCAGCGCTGTGGTGGGCCCAAAAAAACGGTCCAAGCGGAGGACCTGCTCTGAAACCATGTCAGAATAACGAACGAGAATGAATGAACTATGAAAGAGTTGGGTACAAGTACTAACCCTAATTGGGTTGCACCCCTTATGGGCTACCCCACTATAGCCTACACAAAGTAAGCAATATAATGTTATGACAACCCATTGCCTCAACGAGCGCGATTGCCGGCCGTGGCCTTGCCGCCATCGCCGAAGCAGAGCGGGAAGCACCGCCTGCAGAAGGACTGTCTCACCTGGAGCTCGAGACCGCCACGCGCATCGTCTTCGGAACGGAGGAACATCCCCTCCCCGGACCTGCATCACAACATCTTCGGGGTATGTTACGTGGCGTTGGTGTCGGCACCTTCGATGCGCACGGATTCCCGCAACCCTACACAAGGGAGAAATTTCCGGAAATCTACTCTCACCAGCGCGACTCTACGAAGAAGCTTACCGTGGCGCAAGAAGAGGAATTGGCGCGTCGTGAAGCGGAAGAGCTTCGCCAACGCAGCCTTGCGGAGTCGCGTGGCACATTCGCCTGGAGCGGATGGGGCGAAGAGGAGAGCGCCTCCAATGAAGGGGGGTGGCGAAGCGCTGGCGGATGGGGCATGAGCGACACTGGCGGATGGGGAGCCGCATCTGGTGGCGAGACAAGCGGATGGGGCACTTCCGGAGAAGGCTGGGGGGCTTCCCGCGAGGACCAAAGGGGGGAAGAAGAGGAAATTGAGGCAGAACCTCCAGTTGTTCCTCTTGGTCGCCCTCCACGCCGCACTGCTCCTGTACTACCCCCACCTAACATCCAGCCAGGAAGTGACCCCTCGGACACCATCGACTGGGGCAATGAGCCCTCTACTCCGTGTCGCACCGTCTACGGGCCTGCCCCCGAGCCGCGCGAACCAACCTTCTTCCCGGGAACTATCCCCGGAACCAACATTCCCCTCTCCATTATTATTGACAGGGAATTTCTTGCACTGATGCTGACGACGATGACCAGAGACGATGAAGTTGAAGAAACAGCGGCGGAAACTACCCAAGCACCTGACGAGGACCCGGCAAAAGCACACGCGTGCTACATGCTCACCTCTGGATTCCGCGCCAACGATGCCATCTGGCACCAGCGCTTCGGTCACCCCTCGCGCGTAACGCTGAAGAACTGCATCGAGGCCGGCGTGTTTGCGCCTAGCGCCCTGATGGCACCAAATAAGGGGCGCGACACATCCGCGCAACTGCACTGTCTGCCCCGAAGCCGCGCTAAGCCACCAACCGTTCCCCCTGCTCGAGCCCGGAACCAACCGCTACGCAAAACTGGAGAAGGTATACAGTGACTTCCTCAACGTAGGACACTGCGGAATTAGCGATGAGCTGTATATGCTCACCTTTATCGACGCTGGAGTGCACTACGTGTGGGTCGTAAATGTGGAGGCGCGCAGCAGAGCATACGAAGTGTTTCATCTATGGCTGGCGCACGCGTAGCGGTAATCTGGGGAGAAACTGAAAATTTGGCAATCTGACGGCGCAGCGGAGTTCAAGAGCAAGGAGATGCAAGATTACCTAGCGCAGAAGGGAATTGAGCACCATGTTTCCCTCCCCTACGCACGTTAGTAGCAAGGCGTAGCCGAGCGCACGAATTGTATGCTTATGACAAAGGTGCGGGCGTTGATGACGCAGTCGAAGCTTCCACCAACTTACTGGACCTACGCAATGCACCACGCCGTGCGAGTGCACAACCTGCTATCGACCACGTCCATCACCGGCAACTCATCACCGCATGTGAAGTTGATGAGGACCAAGGGCAACACATCAATGCTCCGCGTGTGGGGGTGCATGGTGCAGTACCGCCCGCCAACGTCAACCATCGGGAAGTTTGCAAGCCGCGTGCGCTGGGGGGTTCACCTCGGCATCAGCCACGAACACAAGGCGTGGCTCATCCTGGATCTCATGAGCCAGAAGGTAAAAAATGTGTGTGGCGTCATCTTCTACGAGCGGCTCTTCCTTCGGCAATTTTGCGAAGACGAGCAGGCGAACGAGAATCGTGTCTACGCCAACAACGGGCACAGCTACGCTTCACCTGAGGACGAAGCTGCAGCAGCCATTCTGGAGCAGGACCCCAGAGGCGAGTTCACAAGAGGCGATCGCGACGACGACGACGACGATTCTCTTGGAGGAGGAGCAGGCGCAGCAGGCGGAGGCGGAAGTGGAAGCGACGGAGGCGCAGCACCGCCAGCACCACCTGAACCAGAAAGCGACGATGACGATGTGCAGGAAGTCATCCCGCAGCACCGCCACGACAGCACCATTTCGGGACTTCAACTTCTCGGGCTCCACACTGCCACATCAACGGCGCCATGTGTCATCGAGCCGAAGAATCCACGCCAAGCACTCATGGGACCACACAGCAAGGAGTGGCGTGAAGCGATGGATGCAAAATTCAAGGCACTTAAGTCTCACGACACCTGGGTGCTCGTCGATCGAGCGACAAACAAGGGGAGAAGGATTCTCTCCGAGAAATGGGTTTTCCGCGTGAAGGCCGCAGCGGACGGCACGATTGAACGATTCAAGGCACAATGGGTCGTACGTGGCTACGAGCAGAGGTACGGCATCGACTTCGACCAGACGTTTGCGCCGGTCAGCCGTCACACCTCCGTCAGAATCCTCCTCGTCATCGCTGCCACACGACGCCTCCCTCTCCGACAGATTGATGTGAAGAACACGTTCCTCTACGCGTTAGTAGATGCTGTAATCTACGTGGAGCGGCCGCATACATACGGTGAGGGAGACTCACGCGTGTGCCAGCTGCGAAAGTCCCTTTACGGGATTAAACAAGCGCCAAGGCTCTGGCAGCAGTACCTGCACAACATCCTGCTCGAGGTAGGCTTCAAACAGCTGCCTCATGATCCCGGGATGTATCGCCGCGATTTCCGCGACGAATACATTCTACTCACGGTCTACGTCGACGACCTCCTCTACACAGGGTCAAGCAACGAATTGCTTGAGCAGTTCGAGAAGAGCCTCGTGGGGCACGTCGATATTACATGTAACCACGACATGAAGCATTTCCTCGGGCTCAACATCTCCTACTTGCCAGAAGCCATTCACCTTTCAGCCGCCAAGTATGTAGAGGAACTTGGCAAGCGCTTCAACATTGCACCTGCACCACTCTCCACCCCTTACCGCACTCCAGGACCCAACCACAAGCCTGACAACAAAGCCCTGTCCCCTGCTGGGCTTCGTACCTACCAGCAGCAGCTGGGATGCCTACTCTTTGCCTCTGTCACCTGCAAACCCGATCTCTCCTACATCGCGAGCCAGTTGGCCCAGTACTCTCGCAAATCAACGGCAGAGAAACTGCTAGATTTTCAGCAGGTACTTCAATTCTTCATCTCCACACCCAATGTTGGGCTCTGCTACTCCACCATCCCAACCTCGTCCTTCAACCTCATCGGCTACGTGGACGCTGATCATGCCGCTGACACCGACAATCGACGGTACAGGACAGGCTTCCTCTTCCGCCCTGAGCCCAGCTGCCCATCTCCTGGAATTCGCAGAAACAGGAGCTGGTTGCCCTGTCAACAGCAAAGGCCGAGTTCATCGCAGCAACAGCAGCTGTTCGCGAAGGCCTCTACATTCAGGAGCTGCTGCAAGAGGCGAAAATTCTGGCTTCGCCGAATTTCTGCCTACACTGTGACAACCAGAGCGCGATCACGATCGCGAACAAGCCTGGATTCGTCAACCGCACCAAACACATCGCGCTGCGGTACTTCTTCGTCAAAGACGAAGTTGACAAGGGCAAGGTTGACCTCACCTACTGTCCGATGGGTGACATGGCAGCTGACTTTCTCACGAAGAAGCTGTCACGTCAGCAGTACCAGCACTGTGTCAAACTAACGAACGAGAATGAATGAACTATGAAAGAGTTGGGTACAAGTACTGACCCTAATTGGGTTGTACCCCTTATGGGCTACCCCACTATAGCCAACACAAAGCAAGCACTATGACATTTTGACACACCCCCATAGGCAAAGTGGGGGAGAACAAGTGGTCACAAGACCAGTCAAGAAAAGCAAAGCAAGCTCAGGGTGGATCACGAAGTCACCACACATTTCGAGCACAAGCAAAGGCATGAAGGCTAGTTCACAAGCAGAGTTATATAAAAGAGAACAAACAGTACAGTGATAATACCCTAGCAAGTGTAAGCATGTAGGTATATGTATATGGATTACAGTACAAGCAAAGTCACGCAGTGAGCAAGTGAGGCAAGGAAGGCACAAGGCCTAAAACAGTACAGAATCGCTGATGATCACCAGACTGAAGTGCCTTGGTGAATATATCAGCAGTGTTGGCCCTAGTGGCCACGTAAGCAAGACGAAGCTGACCACGCTGCTGCAACTCTCAAGCAAGGAAGTAACGCAGAGCGATGTGCTTCGTTCTGTGCTCCAGTCTGTGCTCCTGACATAAGGCAATCATGGCCTTGTTGTCTACGTACAGAACTTGAGAAGAACGAGGCCGCTCTCCCAAGTCGGTCAGCAGGTAGGTGAGCCAACGTAACTCCTGTGCAGCCATGGCCCCTGCGTAGATCTCAGCCTCACAACTGGAACAAAGAACAGAAGACGACCGGGTAGACTGCCAAGAAACAGAGCCGGAGCCAAGGCTGAAATTGTAACCCTGTGACGACCGCTGCGTAGCCAAGTCGTCAACCCAAGAAG
Source organism: Closterium sp. Naga37s-1 (assembly GCA_947471745.1). Taxonomy (NCBI): domain Eukaryota; kingdom Viridiplantae; phylum Streptophyta; class Zygnematophyceae; order Desmidiales; family Closteriaceae; genus Closterium; species Closterium sp. Naga37s-1. Next base: position 76,443 of record CANJKZ010000498.1, on the reverse strand, counting down.
CGTCTACGTGTCCAGTGAGGACAAATGGACCCCGTCCTCCAAGCACGAGCTGTTAGAATATATCTGTAACTGCCTATAGGTGTAGTTAGTGTAGTTATAATCTAGAGCATAGGTCTTTAGGACCTAAGATTAGGGCCCACCGATTACTGCATTACCTGCTGCCCGCGCGCGCCTCGGCTGCACGCGCGTGGCCCTTTTTTTTTTTTTTTTTTTTTTTTTTTTTTTTTTTCCGTGCGCGCCACTTAAAGCAGCCCGCGCGCAGCCCGTTTTCGGCCCCGCGTGCCACGTCAGTCACCCGCGCAGCCTGCCGCCGGCCCGCGCGCCGTGTAAACCGCCCGTGCGCAACCCGCTTAGGCCCTGCGCACCGCGTCCGTGTAGCCCGTTTTAGGCCCCACGCGCCGTGTAGCCCGTTTTAGGCCCCACGCGCCGTGTAGCACGTTTTAGTCCCCACGCGCCGCGCCAGCCGCCCATGCAGCCTGCCGCCAGCCCGCGCGTCGCCACGAGCAGCCCGCAGCTGCGCGCGCTGCCCGTAGCCACGTGCAACCTGCAGCCTCGTGCCTGCTGCCGCCTGCCTGTCGCCTGCCTGCTTGCTGCCTGCTAGCTGTCTGCTGCCACCTGCCTGTCGCCTGCCTGCCTGCCTGCCTGCTTGCTGCCTACTGCCGCCTGCCTGCAGCCTGCCTACTGCCTGCCTGCTGCCGCCTGCCTGCTTGCTGCCTACTGCCGCCTGCCAACTTGCTGCCCGTTGCTGCTCCCCCCCCCCCCCCCCCCCCCCCCCCTTTCTTCGTCTCCCTGCTGCGCATGCAGCCGTGGAACGGAGGGTATGGGGGTGGCGGGTATGGGGGTGATGGGTGGTGTGTTTCCCTTCCCCTCCTCCTCCTTTCGTTCCCACTGCTGCAGCTGCCGCTGGGGGGAGGGTGTGAGGGTGTGGGGGAGCCAGGGGAGTGACATTGGGGTGGCGGGTGTGAGACCATCCAGCCCCCGTCCCTCTGAGGTGGGGGGGGGGGAGGAGAGTAAAGGGGTGGCAGGAGTGCCTGCCCCTTTGCTGCTGTACCTGCTTTGTTACCTTGCCTGCTGTTGCTGTTTTCTCAGTTCGTGGTGTACCCATCCAGAATGTGTCGCTGCACAGACTCCTGCTGCAGGCAGTTATGGGGGAGTTTTAGAATATATCTGTAACTGCTTGTAGCTGTAGTTAGTGTAGTTATTATAAACTTGTCGGTGGTGCACATTCTTTGCATCCTATGTTTGCTATATGTACCCTAGTGCTATAGTGAACTTCATTTCTCGACTCTCCCTGCTTGGCACAAACCACCTCGACTCCCCTTGGCCTAGGCTACTAAGCCTAGGCCCTACTCTTTCTGTTTAACACGAGCCCCATGCCCGACGTACTACACAAGTAGCGCAACACCCTCTTAGCGGCCTCCCAGTGCTCTGGTCGATGTCTCCCAGGCGCAACGTAGCGTGCCAGGATGCTAAGAGGGTAGGCAAGGTCAGGTCGAGTGCAGGTCATCAGGAACATGAGGCAGCCCACAAGCTCTGGATACAGGCCACTCGGCTCTACGGACTCGTCCGAAGGTGGAGCTGAGAGCGAGTGACCGGTAGGCAGAGGAGTGGACTGTGGCGAGGAGTACTGGAAGCCGAGGCGCTGAAGGACCTGGTGCACCATGTGTGACTAAGTCAAGGTGATGGTGCGCCGTGCTCTGTCCCGGGTGACCTGCAAGCCAAGATAGTTGCGCAGCTCACCCAGGTCAGTGCAGGTGTGTCTCTTCTGCAGCTCCAAATTCACAAGGGCCAGTGCCTCAGTGTCAGCAATGGCAAAGACCAGGTCGTCGACGTACACGAGGACGTAGAACGGCGGCAGCGAAGTGTCGGTGCGTAGAAACAGCGACGGGTCAGCAGTAGAAGGAGGAAACCCAAGAGCCGCAAGCATAGTCCTCAGTGTGTCGTGCCACTCGCCCGGCGCCTGGCGGAGATGGTATACAGGCCGCCGGAGGCTCTACTGGGTACCTGCAGGAAACAACCCAGAGATGGCTGGCCGCCGGCACAGCCAGATCTCCTCGTGCAGGCTGCCCTGTAAGAAAGCTGTGCTGAAGTCAAGAGAGTGAAGCTCGTATTCACGCTGAGCGGCGATGTGCAGCAGTACCTGAAAAGTAGTAATCTTCGGGGTAGGGGAGAAGGTATGGAAGAAGTCAACTCCCTGTCGCTGACTGAAGCCTCGTGCAACGTAACGAGCCTTGAAGGCAGGCGGAGAACCCGGCGGCCGCTTCACGCTAAAAATCCACATGCCATCGACTATGTTCGCCCCAGGAGGGGGAACTGCGTCGACGTAAGTGCCCGTGGACTTCCAGGATGCCATCTTTGCGTCCATGGCTGTCTGCCACTGAGAGGAGTAGGAACCCGTAATCGCCTCTTCGTAAGAGCGCGGGGTCGGGATGTCTGGTGCATCCGGGTCTCCCTCAGGTGCAATCAGCATGGACACGAGATGAGGTACAGCAGCTGCAAAACACTCAAAGTCCTCCTGCCTGTCCTAAAGGACGTCCGTGCCAAGAGCACACTCACCTCCGACGGACGGAGGATAGTCAGACTCAGACTTAGCAACAAGACTAGCAGCGTAGTCGAGACGACAGGCGGCAGCAAAGTCAACAAGCTCAGCAGCGAGGGCAGACGTAGCCGTAGACTCAAACGAAGGGTTAGTGACAACAGTGGCTAGAAGACGAGGGACTGTAGGACTGGCAGCACGAACTAAGTCAGACTCAGGGTCCAGACCATCAGCAAGAGAAGACGCAGGAGGAGACGGCAGAGGGACACGCAGTGGAACAGAGGAAGGACGAAGTGCCATATGGTGCGTGCCGGGGACAGGGGGAGGACGCTGACGAGGAACACAACGACCAGTGCGAACAGCGCGAACAAGCAAGGCAGGACGAGACTCAGGCTTACAATGCTCTGTAAGACCTCCAGTTTGCTTAGTGTAAGGAGAAGGAGCAGGTAGTGGGGAGGCTGGCTGTAACGGCGGCTGCGACTGGTCAGGCGGTGGACACAAGAAGGGAGGACTAAGGCAAGGAGATGACGGGAGAACAAGAATCTGCTGAAGCAGGGGAACGAAGTATGGTCGCGGCCGTCTAGTGTCTCCAGAACCAGCACCAACAGCACCAGCACCCCTAGGACCAGCGCCTCCAGCTCCGGTGTCTCCAGATCCAGTGCCTCCAGCTCCAACTCCAGCAGCAACACCAGCTCCAGCAGCTCCAGTACCTCCAGTACGAGCACCTCCGGGACCAGTGGCTCCAGTACCTCCAGCAGCTCCAGCTCAAGGGTCTCCAGCTCCAACGTCTGCAGCACCACTAGCTCCAGCAGCTCTAGTACCTCCAGTACGAGCACCTCCAAGACCAGCGGCTCCAGTACCTCCAGCAGCTCCAGCTCCAATGCCTCCAACTCCTACTCCTGCAGCACCACCAGCTCCAGCAGCTCCAGTACCTCCAGTACGAGCACCTCCAGGACCAGCGGCTCCAGTACCTCCAGCAGCTCCAGCTCCAGTGCCTCCAGCGGCAGAACCTCCGGCTCCAGCAGCGCCACTCCGAAGGCGGGTGCGCCAAGCAAACCACTCGCGCAGCTGCGGTGAAGAGAGAGGCTCCCGCTGCGACAAGGCACCCGGAGGACCTCCAGAAGACAAAGTACCCCCAGGCTCAGCACCCCCAGACTCCGCACCCTCAGGCTCAGCACCCCCAGGCTCTGCACGCTGAAGCTCAGCACCCCCAGGCCCCGCACCCCCAGGCTCAGCACCCCCAGACCCGGCACCCTCAGACTCAGCACTCCCAGGCTCAGCACCCCCAAACGCAACACCTCTAGCAGCACCTGAGTCTACAGCAACCTCAACAGGCACAGTACCAGGGAGTGGGTCCACATGAGACACACCTGAGGGAGCAGGACCCTGAGGGGGGAGGGGGTCTACCGGAGGGGGACCTAGAGCAAGGAAGAGAGGCAGGGGTGGGAGTGGGGCAGAGCGGTAGCGGAAGAGATAATAAAAGGGAACCGACTCGTCAAACGTGACGTCCTGAGAGGGGAGGACACGGCGCGAGGTGGGGTGGTAAAACTGCCAGTCAGGCGCATCAGGGGGAAAGCCAAGGAAGACGCAGGGAATAGCGCGGGCGGAGAGCTTATCCGCGGACGTATCGCGGACAAAGGCACGAGAACCCCAGACCCGGAACACCGACGCATCACCAACCTTCCCCGTCCAACGCAGTGTAGGCGAGGTCTCTGGCAAGGAGACACGGGGCCAGAGGTTGAGCTGATGCGCAGCGTACCGGACCGCAAACGGCCACAGAAAATGGGGAGCAGCCGCATGGATCATGGAGGTACGAGCCACCTCCATGACTAAGCCAATGCAACGCTCAGCAATCCCATTTTGCTGCGGTGAGGCCGAAAGCGTGAACGACTGGAGGATGCCCTCCCCACGACAAAGGTCCCGCAAGAGGTCGGAGGAGAACTCACCACCTCTGTCAGAGTGCAGACGTAGGACAGGAAGGTCCTGGAGGAACCGCTCGCGGAGCTGGAGACGGACTGCGCGGATCGAAGGGATCAAGACATTAGGGACCTCACCCTTGCTGCGCAAGGGGAAGACCGTGGTGTAACACGTGTAGTCGTCAACAACCAGCAAAAAGTAGCGCTCGCGACCCTGTCCACTGACGCGGGCTGGGCCCCACACGTCCATGTGGAGAGTCTACAGGGGAGCAGTCGTCGAGGGAAACGAGGAGGAGTGAGGAGCGGCGCGCTGCCGCCCTTCGACGCAAGGAAGGCAGGGCGGGGCAGGCGAGGGCTATTAACGGGAGTGAATTGTTGGCCCCGCCCTCGCTTGGGCAACGCCGACGACTTGGTCGGATGTACGGGAATAGCTGCCGACCATCCACAGTGGGTGAGCTGCTCGACAGGCTTCGTCGAGCTGCAGGGGACCGCTGTGGTGTTGCTGTCGACCAGGGAGCTCGACAGCTGCAACTGGCTGGTCTGGGCGACGGGTGGGGCGTCGACCTGAGAAGTGAGCAGCGGTCGACGAGGAGAGCTCGTGGACAACAGCTGACATTTCTGGTCGACGGAAGGGGTCCGTCGACCAGAGGGTAGCTCGACGGTAGCTGTGATCGACCAGAGGGACCCGGTGGTCGACCAGAGGCACTTGGGGTTGTCCAGGTCGATAGGGTAACCTGCTCGGCGAGTTCTGCGGAGGCACGCAAACGTCGTCGAGGTCGTGATGGCGAAGACGACTTCGGGTTGGTATCCTGAAGTCGATGTGGCTCGTCAGGCATAGACAACAGCTGAAAAATGCACAACGGTGCAAGTCGGGCCAATTGTCTGCGCGCATCTGCAAGCGTGCGCACTGCTGTCTTCTACGGGGCAACGCTGGACAGTCGCTCTGCTGCAGCGTTGGCACACCGTCGACCTGCTGTGTTGGCAGGTCGCCTTTCTGCAGTGCTGGCGCGGCTCCTCTACGCAACGCTGGTAGGCGGTCGACGATGCTGTGCTGTCTGTCGACCAGGCTAGCTGCAGGATTGCTAGATGCGTGATGTAGTCATTGTTGTCATTGCTTGTTCAACAATTCTGTAATTGTGCAAGCACTAAGGAACTAGGCAAAGCTTCGATCACTCCCAGTAGCCGACTTTTGCACCTACTAAGTCATTCGTAGGCCGACAGCAGCGATAGTCACCATGGTCGACCCCGTAGCTAATGCAGGCGTAGCGGACACCTTGGAGGCACGCTTGGCTGATGCGAGGAAACGCCATGCGGATGGCGAGTACGGGACGATCCCCTTGCTGATCGTTGAGTTGGGCATCCGGTCGCACTGGGCGTCGGAACACCCATCCATTCCTATTTCTCCTCGACCGGTGCGAAACGAAGGTGGCGTCGACGACGATGTCGACGGCGATGCACGAGTCAGCGGCAACAATGGCACGAAGCAGAGAGGAGTGATCAAGGTTGACGGTGGCGTCGACAGGAGTCAGGCGCGATTGCAGCAGTCGACGGCAGCTGCAGGCAGCTCGCATGCCGACGTCGATGGTCGACGTCGCTCTCCTCTACGAAGCGGTGGAGGGCTCTTGGCGATGACGCATCTGATGGCGGGCGGGATTGCACCGACTTATGGCTACTTCAAGTTCTCGCTGGATCGGATCACCGTCGCACCGTTGCAAGGTCGACGGGACCTCATCACCTGGAGGGAGTCGATAGAACCTCAGCTAGAGGTCTCCGGGCTGAAGGGCTTCACTGATGGCACGGTGCCAATTCCGCCCATGGACGATGTCAGGCTACTCGGGGAGATTCGTGCGGCTCACTTGCTCACCTTCATGGTCATCTCGAGGTGCTGCTCGCCGGTGGTGCAGCAAGCGCTCAGGAGCTGTCGAGAGCGATTGGATGCTGGTCACCAGGCATGGCACTTCATCCTGTCGACGTACCAGGTCAGGGACGACCTGTACATCGCGCAGCTGGAGGAGAAGATGACCCACATTCGAATGGGTGAGCAGGAGTCGGCAACAGACTACTGCAACCGTGCTTGACGGATCCTGGCTGAGATTCGGATGGCAAGCGCCGAATACTCGACGGCGTCCTACATCTCCCACATTGTCAAGGGCCTGCCACGCGGCTACAACCTCATGAAGAGGATGATGATGGTATCCGGGACGCGTGAGTCCCTCAACGAGGACTCCATCACCGGCTACATCCTTCAAGACGAGGCGATGCAGGAGGCCGAACAGCCCACGGAGCTCCTTCCTCAGGCAAACTACGCTACACCGACGAAGCTGAATCAGCAGCAAGGGCAGCGCAGGAAGCCGAGCGGAGGTGGGCGATCGACGGAGGACGACGACGAGAAGAGGTTGACGTGGGACAAGGGCCGTGGAGGTGGTGGTCGACGGCGGGAGTGTTGGATCTGCCACGATCCCGACCACCTTTCCTACGAGTGTCCCGACCGCGATGACAGCGACGAGGACGACACCAAGGGAGGCCGCGGTAGACCGACCAGCCGTCGCCCACGTCGAGATGCAAAGTCGCGCAAGGAGAAGCAGACGTCAAACAAGACGTCGTCGACGAAGGACGTCGACAACTCCAGCGGTAAGATCCGAGGCGACGGGGAGGCGTCGTGCTCGATGGTCGGCGTAGCGGAGCCGACGGTCTCGCTGGCGCTGGAGGCTCGCGAGGACTTCCACGCGGTGGCGGCAGCTGTGCAAGCCAACCCGATGGCGGTGCTACTCGACAGCGGCTGTTCCCACCACCTAATGGGGACAAAGGCGGTCTTCGTCGACATGGCGCCGAGCGACGGCGTGAAGCACGTGCGTGGATTCAACGTGGCACTACAGCCTATTGAGGGCCGCAGAACCGTCGCTCTGCAAAGGGAGGCCGGAAAGCGGGTACTCATCTCCGACGTGCTCTACGTTCCGGGCATACAGGCGAACCTGCTATCTGCTGGCCAGCTGAAGGAGAGCGGAGTGCAGCTGCAGGGCGACGGCGACGAGATGCTTCTCGTCGCTGCAACTGGGGAGGTGCTCGGTCGAGCACGTTACAACAGACGAGTCCTCTGCACCGACCTTCACCCCTGCTCGACGTGGTCACAGTCGACCGAGGTAGTGGCTCTGCGGACGATCGTCTCGGAGACGAAGTCGACCCCTGACCGGTTGCATGCGAGACTCGCGCACGTCAGCGTCGACACAATCAAGAGCTCAGCGAAACATAAAGTTGCTACACGGCTCGACATCACTCCGTTGACCGGAGCAGACCCACCATGTGTCTCGTGCGTCGGAGGAAAGCTGGCGCAGCACACCTTCTCCGACAAAGGCTCGGACGCCGAGGAGGCGTTGGCTGTTGTGCACATTGACGTGTGCGGGCCATTTCGGGTTGCTGCCAAGGATGGCAAATTGTTCTTCCTGCTGCTGAAGGATCGCCACACTCGATTTGTGTGGGTGATGCTGGTCGCTAAGAAGAGCGACCTGCTACGGGAGTTCCAAAAGTGGCTGGTGCTGGTGGAACGGCAGGCAAAGAAGTCGGTGCTAATCCTCCGCTCAGACCGGGGAGGGGAGTTCCTCGGGAAGGAGTTCACCGACTTCGTCGACGGCAAGGGCATTGTCCACGACCTGATGTGCCCTTACACTCCGCAGCAGAACGGCATGGCTGTGCGGGAGATGCGCACGACCGTCGAGTCCGTGAGGACGATGCTGCTGCACATGGACGTGCAGCACCACTGGTGGCACCTCGCTCTACGACAAGCTGTCTGGGTGCGCAACTGCTTGGAGCGGACGACGACGCCGCCGGGGACGACTCCGTACCAGCTGCTGACCGGGAAGAAGCCCGACCTCACGCTGGCGCAGGTGTGGGGATGCATGGTGCAGTTCATGGTTCCTGAGCAGCAGCGCGGTGGGAAGCTGGCGCCGAAAGCTCGCTGGGGGCTTCACCTGGGCGTGTCGCCGGAGAGTAAGGGCTGGGAGGTGCTCGACCTGACCGACAATAAGGTGGTCACGTCGGTCGAGGTGATCTTCTACGAGACGCTGTCGCTGGAGGTGTGGAAGGCGAAGTTTGGGCCGTCGTCGGGGCGGACGCAGGCACACCCGCCGACGGACACCTCGACGCCAACGGTCCCTTTCCTCGCCGAAGTCGATGAGCCTGCTGATGAGGATGTTGTGGAGGTTCTTCCACCTTCCCCGGTTCTTTCTCCTCCCTTCCCCGTCGCAGATTAGCCTGCGTCAACACCTGTGTCGGCCACTGGCGATGAGGGGAGCCTTGAGGCGTCGCCTGTGGCGCCGGCCAGTGGCATCGCCGGCGGTCGACAAGGCGCCAAGCTCGTCGACCAGGATGGGAAGCCGTCGACGACAGGGGAGCAGCATACAGGGGAGCCGGTCGAACAAGAGGCAGCAACAGGGGTGCAGTCGACAGGGGAGCTGCCGAAGTCAGCAGGAAGTGAGCAGCTGGTCGAAGGTTTGAAGCAGCTGGTTGACGACTTGACAGTCGACGAAGAAGGGGAGCTGTCGGCAGGAGAAGAGTCCACTGTCAGCGACGTGGTGGAGGTGCCAATCACGAAGCCTGAGCTGCGACGCACTAGTCGAGCTCAACGGCCGCCGGAGCGGCTGAGTTTCCACGCCTGCCTACCGCCAGCTGCCTTCACCGATGTGTAAGACGAGGTCGACGATGACCTGTTGTACGACAACGCTGAGGAGGATGAAGAACTGCCGGAGCTCGACCCCGACCTGCACGAAGACCCGGAACACCGCTGGGACATCGCCACGATGACGGTGAAGGAGGCGATGGCGAGCTGGAAGGGTAAGGCGGTGAAGGCCACCATGGAAGAAGAGATCCGCAGCCTCGTCGGCATGGGCATTTGGGAGCTGGTCGAACGCCCACGCGGGGTGAACATCATGAAGAACCGGTGGGTGCTGACGACCTAGTACCGCATCGACGACACTGTCGAGCGCGAGAAGGCGAGGTTGGTCGTGAAGGGCTTCGCGCAGGTGTGCGGTGCCAACTACGATGAGACGTACTCATCGGTGAGAAGCTACGTCACGCTGAGGATCTTCCTCAGCATCGTCGCCGTCCTCGATCTCAACCTGATGCAGCTCGACATGAAGAACGCTTTCCTGTAGAGCAAGCTCGACAGGGTGCTCTACATGTACCAGCCAGACTACTTCGACGATGGGACTGGCCGGGTGTGTAAGCTGCTGAAGAGCCTCATTGGGCTAAAGCAATCGCCACTGCTGTGGTACAGGGCACTCGACGCTGTGCTGCTGCGCGCTGGCTGGAAGAAGCCAGGTCGATGAGGCGCTCTACTACAAGGCCGGTGACATTGGAGTGACCTGCTGGGTGCTGGTCTACGTCGACGACCTGCTCGCCGTCAGCAGCAGCCCCGCGATGCTGAAGGAGCTAAAGGAGCTGCTGGAGGCTGCCTTCGAGCTACACGAGATTTCGCCAGTCGTCAAGTACCTCGGGCTGGAGATCGTGCGCGACAGGCCAGCGGAGAAGCTGTGGCTTCACCAGCAGGGCTACACCGACAAGCTGCGCAAGTGCTTCATTGACGAGGAGCAGGGCGGTCGAGTCCCGAAGACACCGGTCTCGGTTGATGCCTATGCCGAGCTGACATTCGACGACGAGGAGGCGCGGGAGCGCGAGGAGGAGTACCAGCAGAAGGTTGGCTCGCTGCAGTTCGCGGCGACGACGACGAGGCCGGACATCGCGTTCCCCTGCAGCAAGCTGGGGAGCGGCCTCACGATGAGGAGCGACCAGCATTGGCGTGAGGTCGATCGCTGCCTCGCCTACCTCGCTGACACCCGTGATACCGCCTTGGAGTTCGGCGGTGGACCAAAGTCGCTGGAGCTGATCAGCTATGTGGACGCCGACCACGCGGGCGACAAGCAGAAGCGGACGAGCACGAGTGGCTACGTGTTCGTCTACAGAGGGGCCGCCGTCTCATTGTCGAGCTCGCGCATCAAGTGCGCGACATTGTCGTCGACAGAGTCGGAGTATAATGCGGCCACGAATGCAGGCAAGGAGGGACGCCGACTTTGTTTCCTTCTTGCGGAATTCAAGCTGCTCGACGCTGGGAAGCCAACCATCCTTCGCGTCGACAGCAAGTCGGCAATTACTGTCGCTGCGGGCTTGGGGCTGACGGGCAACCTCAAGCACATGGAGCGACGCTATGCCTTGCTGTAGCACATGGTGAGGCGCGGGAAGTTCGTACTGAAGTACATCCCGACTACCGAGCAGCCGGCAGACTTCCTGACGAAGGCGCTCCACTTTCCGGCTTTCAACCGGTGCTCTGTCGCCATCGGCCAAGTTCGTCTGGCCGACGTCGGCGACGACGACTATAATGTGCAGCACTAGGTGCCGTGCCCTTTTGCACGGCTGGTGCGGTGACGGCGTGCTGTGTGAGGGGTGCACACCGAGGACGACTTTTCTCCGTAGTGTGCTGCCGTGTGGGCTGGGGGCCCAAGCGTGAGCGCGGCAGGGGAGTGTTAACGGGAGTGAAGTGTTGGCCCCACCCTCGCTTGGGCAACGCCGATGACTTGGTCGGATGTACGGGAATAGCAGCCGACCATCCACAGTGGGAGAGCTGCTCAACAGGCTTCGTCGAGCTGCAGGGGACCGCTGTGGTGTTGCTGTCGACCAGGGAGCTCGACAGCTGCAACTGACTAGTCTGGGCGACGGGAGGGCCGTCAACCAGGAGGGGCTGTTCGACTGGGAGGTCGACGGAGTAGTCCGTCGACCTGAGAAGTGAGCAGCGGTCGACAGTTCTGGTCAACGGAAGGGGTCCGTCGACCAGGGGGTAGCTTGACGGGAGCTGTGATCGACCAGAGGGACCCGGTGGTCGACCAGAGGCACTTGGGGTTGTCCAAGTCGACCGGGTAACTTGCTCGGCGAGTTCTGCGGAGGCACGCAGACGTCGTCGAAGTCGCGATGGCGAAGGCGACATCGGGTTGGTATCCCGAAGTCGACGTGGCTCGTCAGGCGCAGACAACAGCCGACAAATGCACAACGGTGCAAGTCGGGCCAATCGTCTGCACGCATCTGCGAGCGTGCGCACTTCTGTCTTCTATGGGGCAACGCTGGACAGTCGCTCTGCTGCAGCGTTGGCACACCGTCGACCTGCTGTGTTGGCAGGTCGCCTTTCTGCAGTGCTGGTGCGGCTCCTCTACGCAACGCTGGCAGGCGGTCGACGATGCTGTGCTGGATGTCGACCAGGCTAGCTGCAAGATTGCTAGGTGCCTGATGTAGTCATTGTTGTTATTGCTTGTTCAATAATTATGTAATTCCAACTTTGCTAGTGGAAACTCTTGCCAATTTCTCCCGTGATTGTGCAAGCACTAAGGAACTAGGCAAAGCTTTGATCACTCCCAGTAGTTCGTGCCAACCCCCGTAGTCTAGCTCACTACCGTTGTAGAGTGAATCTCCGCAAGGGCGGGATGGGAGGCAGAGACCTGGGAGGACCAGAAACATGTAGGTGGGAGTGCATGCCACGAAGGCATGGCAGGGAGGGGTGACCAAGGCGGTGGTGCCACAGGAGAGTCTGGTGCGACAGGAGGCGACACGAGCAGGGGGGTGCTCCCGGACCTGAAGCGGACACCTGAGCAGACGCAGCTACTTGGGGAGGCTCGGTAGCCAGTGTGTACAGACTCGACCCAGGCCAATGGGTGAATGTGGCCAGGTGACGGCCCGTCCGTGTACACGTGCAGATCGACACACTCTGACCCCCAGGAGTGGTGGTAGTGACCATCACATCCTGGAGGGCAGCGGTACTCACCAAGTTCGTCGAGAACGAGGGGAGGTGAAGACGTGACAGTGAGCCGGACGGAACTGCCGGACACGGGAGAACACTGGAGGAACGGGCAAGAACTGGGCTCCCTGAGGGGTCAGCCAGTCTGACCGGAACAGGTGCAGGGAGTGGAGTGAGAGTGGTGCTGTCGCGAAAGAAACATCGAGAAGCACCTGAGTCAAGCGTAAAGGTGTGCAAGGCCTCAGCAGGCGCAGTACCAGGGAGAGCAGACTCACTAGCACCTAGAGCAGCAACCTCTAAACCTGGGTCAGGCGGCACACACAGGTAACAGTCACCCTCAGCACTAACAGAAAAGGCATACATAGCATGAAGGATAGCATCATAGTCAAGATCAAAGATAGAAACTCCAGACCTAAGCAGCTCTGCCCAGCCGTGGCGCTCGGCCTCGTCACCAAACTCTACGCGCCAAGCGTCGTCAAAGCGGGAGAAGCAGCGGTGTTGAGTGTGAGGCTTCCCGCATGTCTGACCAGCACGGTCACCCGTGCGAATGACATACGGGCAGCTAACACTACCCCCAGACACCCCACGCTGAGAAAACCACTCACGAAGCTGCTGGGGCGAAGGGGTCTCGCTCCGACGCTGCTGCTGCTGCCGCTGGCCCCCGCCAGAACCTCCCCTCTAAACAGCTCCACCCCGACTGCCACCACTCCCACTGCCGCCACTACCGCCACTCCCACCGCTGCCACCACCGCCGCCACCAAATCCCCCACTCCCGCCACCACTCCTACCGCTGCCACCACCTCCACTGCCTCCACTGCCGCCCCCACTACCACCTCTGCTGCCACCTCCACCACTCCTGCCACCCTTGCCCTTGCTGCTGCGGTGCTTCCCACGAGCAGAAGCAGCCCCGACATCCTCAGCACCAAGGACGTCAACAGCAGCAGCACAGGCGTAGGAGGGGGCAAGGGGGGAGGGGGAACATCCCTCAAAGAAGAGCGTGCGAGGATTGCCACGAGCGGCACCTACAGCGACTACACTAGTCTCAGGTGCAAGGAGGTGCTGCTCGAGCAGGTCAATAGTGAGGTATGTGGGATCAAGTGCGAGAGAGTGGTCCCTTACTTCGCGAAGAGAGTCAGGGAGGCGGGTGACTATGAAGTAGAGAGTGATGTACATCGTGGGGGGGGGGGGGGGGGTTTCTGTTAAGGAACTCTGCAGGGAGGGCAGGGCGGTAGCAAGCGGGCCTCAAGGGGCGGCGAGTGGGCCTCAAGGGGCGGCGAGCGGGCCGTAGGGGCAGCGAGCGGGCCTAGGGGCGACGGGTAGGCCGCAAGGGGCGGTGCGCAGGGTTGCAGGGGCGGCGCGCGGGGCTGCAGGGGCGGCGCGCGGGCTGCAGGGGCAGCGCGCGGGGCTGTAGGGGCGGCGCGCGGGGCTGCAGGGGCGGCGCGCGGGCTGCAGGGGCGGCTAGCGGGCCTAGGGGTGGCGGCCGGGCCGCAAGCGGGCGACGCGCGGGCTGCAGGGGCGGCGTGCGGGCCGGGAGCAGGTGGCGAGCGGGCTGCAGGGGCAGCTCGCTAGCTCCAGGGGCGGCTCGTGGGCTGCTAAGGGCGGCGCGACGAGCTGTTAGGGGCGGTGCCGTGGCCAGAAGGGCGGCGCGTCAGTAGGGTAGGGCGGCAGGGCAGCTAGTGGGGCAGCTCTGTGGTGGGCCCAAAAAAAATATTTGGTCCTAACGAAGGACCTGCTCTGAAACCATGTCAAACTAATGAACGAGAATGAATGAACTATGAAAGACTTGGGTACAAGTACTAACCCTAAGGGGCAGCAAGCGGGCCGCAAGGGCAGCGCGCGCGGCTGCAGGGGCGGCGCGCGGGGCTGCAGGGGCGGCGCGCGGGCTGCAGGGGCAGCGCGGGGGGCTGTAGGGGCGGCGCGCGGGGCTGCAGGGGCGGCGCGCGGGCTGCAGGGGCGGCTAGCGGGCCTAGGGGCGGCGGCCGGGCCGCAAGCGGGCGACGCGCGGGCTGCAGGGGCGGCGCGCGGGCCGGGAGCAGGTGGCGAGCGGGCTGCAGGGGCAGCTCGCTAGCTCCAGGGGCGGCTCGTGGGCTGCTAAGGGCGGCGCGACGAGCTGTTAGGGGCGGTGCCGTGGCCAGAAGGGCGGCGCGTCAGTAGGGTAGGGCGGCAGGGCAGCTAGTGGGGCAGCTCTGTGGTGGGCCCAAAAAAAATATTTGGTCCTAACGAAGGACCTGCTCTGAAACCATGTCAAACTAATGAACGAGAATGAATGAACTATGAAAGACTTGGGTACAAGTACTAACCCTAAGGGGCGGCTAGCGGGCCGCAAGGGCAGCGCGCGCGGCTGCAGGGGCGGCGCGCGGGGCTGCAGGGGCGGCGCGCGGGCTGCAGGGGCAGCGCGCGGGGCTGTAGGGGCGGCGCGCGGGGCTGCAGGGGCGGCGCGCGGGCTGCAGGGGCGGCTAGCGGGCCTAGGGGCGGCGGCCGGGCCGCAAGCGGGCGACGCGCGGGCTGCAGGGGCGGCGCGCAGGCCGGGAGCAGGTGGCGAGCGGGCTGCAGGGGCAGCTCGCTAGCTCCAGGGGCGGCTCGTGGGCTGCTAAGGGCGGCGCGACGAGCTGCTAGGGGCGGTGCCGTGGCCAGAAGGGCGGCGCGTCAGTAGGGTAGGGCGGCAGGGCAGCTAGTGGGGCAGCTCTGTGGTGGGCCCAAAAAAAATATTTGGTCCTAACGAAGGACCTGCTCTGAAACCATGTCAAACTAATGAACGAGAATGAATGAACTATGAAAGACTTGGGTACAAGTACTAACCCTAATTGGGTTGTACCCTTATGGGCTACCCCACTATAGCCTACACAAAGCAAGCACTATGACATTTTGACACACTGCTCCGAATTCAGCGGAGTAGTCAAGCGGGTCAAGACTCGCTACGGCCAGGAGTTAAGGAGGGTGTTACAAAGAGTAATTATTGAAACATCATTGTGCACTCTTTACCGCAGCAATCGAAGCATGAACTACCAAGGATGAAGGCGAAAAGGCAGAAGTGACGCGAAGCGTCATACGATCACGAAAAGGATCTGGACCGTCGGGTAGACAGCATCAGGCAGCTGCAGTGGCGAGGATTTTGCCCGGACAGTTTCGTAACTGCCTGGAGTCGCACGGTTGGATTTCGCTGTAATAAGCGAATGTATCCCTTAGAGTACATGGCTAGCTAGGTCGATTCGTATTCCTTCATGTACTCTTATTTATACCTTTGTACTTGCATGTTTCAATCATCTCAAGCATTTTACATCCACTCTGCTATTGAGGTCAAGGGCCCACCACCACAACTCAGTCGTGTGCGAACCTTCCTGAGGTGATGCTAGGGACGATCAACTTTTGATTATACCTGGTTTGTTTTTCCAGATTATACCGGTACCTATGCTACCTACTCGTTGGACCAGACATATTATTTATTTTATTCCGTATTTATTCCAGACAATGGCAACAGCCAGCTGCACATGGGGTTTGGTGTTTGACATACAACTGCACAAGTCATGGCAGATGCCAGAGGGTCATTTCAGGCACAGCTGCACTGCAGTGTTGAGGAGTACAAATCGTGAGTTGATGGCATGATATTTTAGGTATGGCGCAGAGGCACAAGAGTGGTTATGAGTGCAGCCATTCATGCTGCAGCACCTGCTCTGCTGTTGGCCTCGCTTCCACCCGCACTTGCAACAGCGTTTTCAGCAGCCGACGAGCGCTCCGGGAGATGCCCATTCCACCTCCGCCACCACCACCAAAACCACTACTACTGCTGCCTCCACTTGTGTTACTGCATCCACCCCCCTGCACTCCGTGGCTTGACGAACTTTCGAGATGCGTCCCTTTCCTCACCCGCTCGTGTGAAATGTCAACGCAGCCCTTGTCCTCGTTCCAGCTGGGGTACACGCCCAGCAGCAGTGCGTGCAGCACGATGCCAGCAGACCACACGTCTGCCTTCTGGTTGTACTGCGCCCCCAGAGCCACCTCCGGAGCCATGTAGTGCGGCGACCCTGTCACGTCCGGCCCCATCCACTGCCCCGCCTGCAGCTGCGTTGCCAGCCCAAAGTCAGTGATCTTCACAGTGTCCTCTGCGCTGTACTCCCACATGACTGCTGCCGCTGCTGCCTCACCTATCTCCAGCCCTGCCGTCGCAGAGGGCCCCACGAGCAGCACATTCTCCAGTTTGATGTCGCGGTGTATGATGCCGCGTGCATGGATGTCCGCCAAGCCCTGCACAATGCCGCGGAACATGGCTCTTGCACTCGCCTCGTCCACGCCCCCGCCCGCCTCCACCACGGAGAAGAGGTCGCAGCGGCCCAGCTCCAGCAGCAGGTGCACGCGCTTGGGCTCCTCGTACACGCCGCGCAGCGACACCACGTTGGGCACGTGCGTGAGTGCAGTGAGCAGGTTGATCTCCTGCTGCAGCACGGGGATGCGCCGCTCCGTCTTGCGCAGCGTCTTGCACGCCAGCCACTCCCCCGACGTCCTGTGCTGGCATTTGAACACCTTGCCCCACCGCCCCTCGCCCACGCACCCCCCCACATCAAATATGTCCAGAAAGCGCACGATCCTCACGTTGCCATCGCTGCTCGCACTGCACGCCCCCAACACTGCCTGCGCCTCCCTCTGCCACTTCTGATCCCCTGCTGGATCCCCCTGGCTACCGCCCATGGTGCTTCGGCTGCCACCCGGCCTTGGCTTGCGGTGCAGTGGCAGTTCAACCTCACTCGAGTCATGAGCACTCCCATCGTCCGGTTCCAACTCAAGCGTGCTCACTGTCCTCGCGCACTGTCCTGCCTCGCCCTGCCTCACACGGCCAGCAGCGTCTGCTGCCTGCACCGAGCACGGACCAGCGCTGCTGCCGCCATGTGTGTGGCCACGGGAGCTTGCCTCCACCTCCACATGCACCCTCTCGTTGGTGAAGCACGCACGCTCCGACACCTCCTTCCCCACCTGCACGCAGCAACACTCCTCACTCTCAGCATGTCCCTGTGCTGCAACTTCCACCCTTTCCGTTTGTCCCTCGCCCGTTCTGCCACTCTCAGCGTACAGCAGCAGCTTCTCCAGCGCCTCCGCCTCGTCCCCACTGCGCACGCCCAGCCCCTCGCTGTCCGCCAGGTCGCTCCAGCAGATGCCGTCGCTCACCTCGCCATCGCTTGCCTGCTCGCACACAGGCGACGAGCCTCCCACGCCCTGCGACCCACTGTCTCCCTCACTCGCTCTGCCTGTCGCTCCTTCCCACCCACGATCGCCAGAAACACCCACTGCCATCTCCCCCTCCCCTCCAATCTCAACATGACTCTCACTCAGGCCAATAAATGCGTGTCCTTTCCGTATACTATTCCTTATGTTCTGATCCTCCTCACTGTCATCGTCTTCCTCTTCCAAATCACCTTCCTCCTCTTCTTCGTCTTCCTCCTCTTCTTCGTCCTCTTCATCCTCTTCCTCCTCTTCTTCCTCTTCCTCTTCTTCCACTCCCCCTTCCTCCTGATCCTCCTTACATACCCGCCTGCCCTCTCCGCCCGCGTCCTCTGCGTCACTGTCCCACGGCCCTGCGTCTTCGTCCCAGCCCCACCAGCTCCACAACGGGTTGAAGCACCGCACTGTCTCCCGGCCCCACCCGGGCAGCGCCTTCTCCACCAGTTCGAACTCCATGTCTTCGATCAGCGCATCGCCACCGTATACATCCGCATCGTCATCGGCCTCCAGATAGAAGCGCGAAGAACTGCCCCCAAAACACGAGCTGTGGCGCTTGGAGCGAGGCAGCAGAGCGGTGGGGTCGCAAGCAGGGAAATCCACAGCGGAGGCGGCGATAGCAGCAGTGACATCGGTGTGGCTGCCGAATCTCTTGGTGCTCTTCCTTCCCGTCAGCATGCCCAGCCTCGGGCCCTCATCCTCGTGGAGCTTGCATTCTTCCCGCACGCCTTCCCCACCCACTCTTGGAGAGATGAGGTCAGCATCCCAGCTCGTCCCCGCCTTGAGGGTGTGTCGGCCTATGGCGGTTGTACGCGGAGGCCTGCCGCGGCCCTCTAGCTTCGTGAGCTCGGCCAGGAACTCGCGCTCCTGGCGCTCCTTGGCTGACTCCGTCGAGTTGTCCACCGTGCTCTGCGTCGACGCCGCACAGCTGCTCGCGTCACCACCGGGTGCGTGATCACCATCGCACTCATCAGCGGCGCCTGTCCTCCACCGCGATGCGCGGATGCCACACATGCCTCCAATCCGGCTCCACCGCACCCCTCGGCTGCTCAGGCCCAAACAGCTAGGCTGCGTGGCTTCAGTCCCTTCACCTAACGGAGCCCGCGGCATGCAAAGGCATGCGATGTTGCTGGCAGTTACGCCGGGCGTTCCAGGGTCTGTTACCATGAAGCTGTCCAGTGAGCAACCTCGTCGCAGGGGTTGTTTGCCGACGACACTCGGCCACGCGTCAGCAGTCCACGCTGGGCACTGCCCGCCGTGCATCCGCTCCTGTGCCGCTACCCGGGATCTTGAGCCAAACCAGGTCCTCTGCAGTGAATCACAAAAATCGTGTGAGAACATACTTCAAAGAAAGATTGCATAACCAGAATGATGACAGCACGACTTACTTGACTCGGCGCCCCCGGCTGCTGTTTCCTCGCCCTGTTGAACAGTGACTTAAGCTTGATGGGATATGGCTTTTTGAGTAGTCTCGGAAATGCGAGAGCGCGGACTTTGCTTATCGCAGCCGAATTCTTGAAGCTACGTCCGGTAAAGCGCTGCCTAATACCCCGCCAAGCCAGCTCCGCGGACGTCCTGCTCGTTGCGAGGAAGCTCTTCCCAGCTTTCTGCAAAGGGTTTCGAATTATCCTCGTGACGGCGGAAACCAGAATCGAAACCACGGTGAATACCCAATTCACAGCAGTTTTTAGCCTCCGACGCGGTCCTACGAGCCCCATCGCTTGCTTATGCCTAGGAGTATTCATACAAGCATGTTCTCCACGCCATCTCCAAGCATAATAGTAATAAATGTCACTCTCACTCGCATCCATTTCACCGCAGACGGTAATTTCTGAACAGGGGAAACCCCTCTTGTCTCCTACAAAGCTTCCACTCAATCTTGAGCCAAGAGGAAGCTGAAGCAAAGCCAGGAAGCGAAGTGACTGGAGTGCCGGGTGGAGCCAATCTCGAGGTGGAGTGTGTGTGAGTCAGAGTGAGCATACCAGGCTCACCACCAGAGCAGCTTGATGTGGAGCCGAAGCGGGGCTTTCCCAAGAGGGCTTCAGAACATCCCGATTTTCCCGTGCTTGTTCGGCTCCGCGAATGGCGTGGCATTGATATTGCGTGCACCGCCAAAATGCTAATCGCGTGAGTCAATAATCTAAATAGACGGGTGTCACGCTCCACTTGTAGTGTCTGATTTCGGGTTGCAGATTAGTAGAATACGAGCTTTGATATACATTATTATAAATATCCAAAACTGGCACCCATGAGCAGTAGAAATGTGTGAGGGTTTATGCATTGATACCACAAAACTTGGCAAACATCTCAACCATATGACATCCCATGATCTGAATGAATTATTTTGTTTTTGTAATCGATTTGGCATATTCTGCAAAAATTAAACCAACGGTGTCAACTAGCAAAGAAATAAAATTTCAATCTCAAAGCACTAAAATAAATTGTCTATAAATTATATTTACAAATACCATTGCAGCCATAAATGGAATGGAGCTATTTTGTACAGATACCTGTGGAAGTATCTTATACACAATCAGTTAGCCTCACCTTGTGACATTGTAGAACTGTCACTGTTGCTGATCATGCATGTATGTTTCTAATTTCCTCCACAGCGTGGGGCCCGTATCAGCAAAGGCCTACACTTTCCCTCGCCTAAAATTCGCCACATCTGTGATGTTTCTATCGCCAATGCACACAGCCAGTGTATCACCCACCTCAGAATAAGCTCTTCTCCTCCCCAGCCTCGCCGCTTGCACCATCCTTCCTCCAGCAGCACCCGCATCCGTCCTTCCCCATGACCGTAACTTCCCCTCTGCCCGCCCTGCATAGGCGCGCAGCTGTGCTGCTTCCGCGCCCCTCCATCCGTGCCTCCGGAAGTCGCTCGCTTGCCTTGGGCTCGCCGCTGCTGCAGCCCGTTGTGGCGGTGTGTGCGACCAGGCGTGGGCTGCTGTCGTCGTTTCAACCAGTGCACCACGCCTCGCCTGCCTCTCAGGTGCATGCCACTTCCACTCCCCCCCTCTCCCCCTCATCCCCGTTTCCCCGACCCTGCCTCCCTTCCTCCTTCCGCTCCTCATCCCTCTCCAAGTTAATTGCTTCGCGCCCCGGGGGCTCATTTCGCCCTGTTCGGTCCCCTTAATTCACAGTCCGCGTGCGGCGCGCTGCCGGCCGTGTCATGTGTATGTATTTACGGTCCGCTCCCTCTCAATCCCCTGCTCCCCGCGCTCCCCGCCTCTGTTTGTTCCTCAATCAGCGTGTGCGCGTAGCCCCAGTCCGCGTCGCGGCGTCTCCCGCGGTGACAGCCGCCATGGCCTCCGCGGAGGCCGCCAAGCGGCCGTTCGTGGGCGACCTGGGAGTGCGCAGCGGGTTCGTGGACGCGGTGAGAGGGGCTGGGGGAATGGGGGAGCTGCGCGCATGGCGTGCGTAGTGACGGGGTGCGGGCGTGGCAGCGAGGGAGGTTGTGAGTCGTTGACAGTGTGGGTGGTGGCGGGATGCAAGCATGCGTCAGTGTGCGTGCACGGACCCCAATTCTCATTCCCCATGTCGAGGCTGCAGGCTCGCCTGCCATGACGCCAGTGTTCACCTGCTCGCTCTCTTGCTCACGGCTGTCTCCCTTGCTCCGCGTGACATGATGTGTGTGTGTGCACACCACACGCTGTGGCCCCTGGTGGCAGGTGGGCAACACTCCCCTCATCCGCCTGAACCGCGCATCACAAGAGACCGGCTGCGAGATTTACGGCAAGGTGCGCCCATGCACACCGCACGCTGGCAGGGATGGGGCAAGCTGGCAGGGATGGGGCAAGCTGCCTTTTATGTGGCAAGCTTGCATAGACGTGGCAAGCTTTGGAGTTTCTGGAAGTTGTATGACAAGGCGAGGGAGGGATGTGTGCTGGCGGGCTCTGCCATGGTAGCCATGATGGACTGCCAGAAGGCTGTCAGCCCACGCCATGGCGCGTGCTTAGCCTTATGAAAGCTCCTCACTGCGCGCTTCACTTGCTTCAACCTCCACTGCTCT